>CM031241.1:504607621-505262621 GCA_018340775.1 Taxus wallichiana var. yunnanensis
TGAATGAAATCACAAGCTTATTTAAGTCTTGTAATTTTTTTTTTTGTAAATGCTCAACCTAATCAATAAACCTTTTCCAACATATTTACAAATGGGGTTGTTACAAAAGCTAAGAGCTTTGAAAGGGTGTGAACATCCATTAAAAAAATAATGGAAAAGAAATTTTTATAGACATTACAATTGGAAATACTTTAGTAAAGAATGAAGATGTACACAAAAAGTAAGAGCATACACAAGACACAAAAACTTTACTCCTTTATGTTTTTGTTTATCAATTTTCAGATATTCCTTGTTGGAATAATTGACATAACTATATTTTTGCTTTATTTTGTTTTGGTCCTTTGACTCTTCAGTTACGTGGACGTCATTAAAATCTTTCATTTCATTTCATTTCATCATCATGAACATGAAAGCCCCTGCGTACATTTTGTCTCTTCCTGGCTTCTCCAATAATGGTCCTTTGCCCAGCACATATATCGTTGGGCCTGAGACTTGTTCTGACAAAACTCCGTGCTGGTAGGAGAACACATATTGCAACCACATGTTTGATAACCACATAGTAGTTTTTCAACAATAAATCATACATTTCGCAATCACATGTTTGATAACCACATTACTTTAAAAAAAAATCAATCAAATTTATGGGATTGAATGGATGGGTTTCAGGCAAAGACAAAATAAATGGGGACAGTTCAACTACATGATTTCTGTGTTCTGTGTCCTCCCTGTCATAGGCGACGGTGCTTCTCTCCAGCCGTTCCATTAACAACTTGAAGCATTATTTTGGAACTTTTCATTCGTTACAGAGACTTAAACGGTTTGGAAGCTGAAATTCAAAAGTTGTTTCTGTTACGGCATTTTCTCATGGAGCGATGTATTAATCGAGTCCCTTCATACAACCCATATATTGTGTTAAGATCGAAAGGAGTTTCCTATCCGATAACTAGTGCCAGAGTTTTTGGGCTTCGTTTCGGATGAATCTGGCCGAAGTTGGTATAAAGGAAAATCAGTTGCGACCTGGTTGTGGATCAAGTGCGCCTTTCAGACACATGAAATCAAATAAAAATTACAGTCTTAGTTCCGGGAAAGCGAGATGTACTTCTGATGCTCAACAGATAGCTGAGTCGGAAAATTCAGCAGAAAATTCGACATTGCGACCAATAGATTCTGTTTCCGAAAATCGTTATACCGAGACCGGGCTAGAAATTTTACAGGTGTCATTGAGAACAGACACGGCTTCAGATGAACTAAAAGCTTCGGGTAGGCTTGATTCTGGAACGTCACTAGCCGACAATTTACACGAGTCCAAGCTCTCAGGCAATGCGAATAAGACTGGAGCATCCCTTTCTAGTTCTGCAGTTGGAGAATGCGTGCCAATAGGAAAGAACTTGGAGTTGGAACAAGAAACCCCAAATGTTGGATCCCTACCTGGTATTAATGGGTCAGAGGAAGGAGGGGTTGATGTTAAGGGCATTTTGCAGCAGACAAAAGATATCATTATGTTTGCAGGACCAGCTCTTGGGGTTTGGCTTGCCACGCCTATTATGAGCCTCATTGATACAGCTGTTGTAGGAAACAGTAGCTCCTTGGAACTCGCTGCTCTTGGTACTTTCCTGGTGACCGGCCTTGAAGAGAGAGAAATGTTTTGTAAATTTTGAAATTTTCTGAAGCTCATTGCATTTCGATGCAATGTATTTGCCCATTTATCAGCAATTCCCGACGTTTCGTTTCATATGTTTGCACAATGGATTTGCATGAGCATTTTGAGGGTTGCAATCCTATTTTTTTTTTCAATCCCCTAAAAGTGTCGTCGTAAAAATTCAACAAACAGAGGCTGCATTGCTTACAGTTAAACCATCCTCAAATTCTTCTTAATCGGTTTTAATTATTGTTCGAAGATTTCAGTTATGACTCTAGCTAGAAAAGTCATTTGCCAATCGGCCAAAGTAGTTTCGTTGGTTTTAAATTGTAAAATGCAGCCGTGCTTCGGTTCTGCCTATCCCACGGAGATTATCTAAGAGCCAATGGTTGGAAAACTCTAGCCTCTAATAATTTGACAATATTAGTATTGTCCATTTGTATTTTCACATCTGCCAAGTTATTCAACGACGTGTTCCATACAAGTAAATGAGGCCAGATACATTTCTTCTATAGTATTTTTAGACTAAATTTGGATTTATGTATGAATTTGTTAACCATATTTTGGAAACCAACAGTATTCCTCATAACACTTACCCGAATCTTAAAACTTGGAGGCAACATGAGCGCATTTATAACGGCTTCTGATTTAATCATCAGTTTGCGATTCTACACAATTATAGCATGCTGAAGTTTGTTTGCTTTGGACAACTGTTTTTGCAGGACCAGGCACAGTTCTGTGCGATCAGCTAAGCTATGTCTTCACATTTTTGTCCATTGCAACGTCAAACTTAATTGCAACGTCTCTTGCAAACAAGGTAACCTTGTTCTATTGGAAGTTGTTAATTTTTGTCTTTTTCTCAATAATTAGCTGGGAATTGTGAGAAATCCTCGCATCATTATGCAATGTATAAATTGCTGAAGAAAAAATGTATAGAGGTGGGTGTTTTAGTGGAAAAGGAGGAAGTCCTCTCCAGGTGGTTCTTCGGAGTTTGTGCTCATAGTTTGTCTATGTTAGGAAGCACAAACTTTTGATCTCCACCAAGAAAAAATGGTTTGAAAGTATGATGGTATGGGAAAGACATGCTTAAGACTATGGAAAACATCTCTGTTTTCCCCGACTTACTTTGATTTGCTAATCCTGCATTTTTTTTTTTCTTCCACAGGTAAAAAGATGATTTAAGATCAGCATTCATTTTTATGTCAACAGTTGGAACCTCGCCTTAAATTTTCTCAATGTTTTGGCTTCTTCTTCTATGGTATGATTCATGTGATATATTATAATCATTTCTATTTCCATCTGTTCAATCTAGACAGTTATTCTCTTTTGCAAAATCTAAACTGCAAGTTTTGTGTGTCTTGTACTGTTTCTTAATCAGAATTTATTGTTTGAAGTGCCTCTCCCAAATGACTTTATAAAAAAATTGTTGACTACCAAATTTCCCATTAGTGCAAATGGTTTATACTGAAACACTATGTACTTTAGTGGAGGCATTTTTGTAATGTGAACTGTCCCTTGAATGTACCAAAATTAGGTGTGCAAAGCAATCCACAGTTTTGTGTTGAGATAGATATACTCTTTTGTGGCATACACCCATATCTCTGACAAAAGGTGTAAGACAGTTGTACAAGGTGCCTATTAATATAAATGCTGTAAAATTTGGTTCCTTTCCCAACAGTCTGTGGAAAATGATAAGATCGTGCATGTATTAGGAACCCCATTTGCTGAAATAGCTTGCTGTGTGAAATAAATCTCTAAATTAGTGATTAACAAGAATTTTTCCCCAACTGATAAAAGTAATCCCCAAAAGGACTATTTTGATGACCAAATTTGTTATTGCCTTAGTGGGACTTGTCCACAACATGCAGATCCTTTTGTTGACGCCTTTCGCTACAAAAGCTACACCACTGAAGAATACTATTTGCAGAATTGTAACAACTTACCATGAACATAACACAATGGAATAAGGAGAACAATATCTTTATTACATAGGTAGTATAAAGCACATTTCGTGGTACATGGAGGACCTGTCACATCAGCGCCCTTGCAAGGACACAATCCTCAAAACTAATGGTTCATGATGAAATATATAACCAATACACACACTATCGAAGCCGACAATAGGATAATTAACAACACAGCAAAGTTGGTTGCCTAAACATTGTGTTTATTAATAACAACGGGACACATTTATCCGCCCCTTAAACAAGTTGGAGTCCTTTCCGACATAACCATACAGAAAATTAAGAAGAATGAGCCGGAGGAGAGGGAGAAGAATACCTCCTTGGTGTCATGGCTGCCCCAGCCGAGTGTGATCCAGAAGAGGCTTCTCTATTAGAATATAAGGCTCACTTTAAGGCTTAAAATTAGCGTCCAGTTAATATTAGTTATTTATTAACTAATAAATGGTTGTAACTACTTCAACCATTTTGTAACCTTTTCTCACATAATAAATTGACAGACACACATTGATAATGTGTGCATTCCGATTTCTCTTCATTCGTTCTTTGTACATTCTGATATTTCTTTATTCTTTCTCTCCACATATTCTAACATTGGTATCAAAGCCCTTGATGCTCGAAGGGATCTGCAAACTGAAGAGAAAGAGTAGGAAGAAGCATTTAGTGTATTTTCGAATGCATCTAGGGCACGTGACAAAAGTTTCAAGTTTTGGCAAAATACAAAAGACGTTAAGGAGAAGACTGAAAAAATCACAAGTTTCAGGTTTGAGAGAATATAATATAGCGTTGAACTCGGTCATGAGGTTGTTAGGAGATTACTTTCTAGAAAAGTGAGGAAATCGAGGAGAATAGGATTTCAAGGGAAAAATAAAGAACAAAAAGAAAGTCGCGAACATAGTCGAGGGCAACAATGGAATTTCGAAGGGCAAAATAAAGAACAAAAAGACAATCACAATCATAGTCAGTCAGTAAGGGCTCGTGAGTACAGGGAAAACGTGAATAAATTATAGTTGCGGGAGGGCTTTTATGAAGACAAAAGTGAGAATATTACTAATTGCTACTGATTGCATGCAACATGAAATACACAAATTTCAAGCAAGTAAAATCATAAATACAGTCATGAAAGGCCAAAAACCTGTGACAAAAAGATAAATAAAAAAGCAGAAAACCCCGTCGATACCAAGGAAAGCGAAGAAAAGTTGAAAGTGAGGGAAAATACATTGTCCGAGGAAGAAATCGCAATTTTAAGTTTGTTATTAGGGCATGCTCCAATCGAAGACTATCACTTTCATTTTGCTGCATTAATTTGTGGTTCAGAAATTAAATTTGGAGTGAAAAATGGATAACAAAGTCACCATTTCTAGCCTCATGTACAATTTGAGGTCCCTCATCAGAAAACCAACAAAAGTCAATACTACAATAGATGATGAAGATGCCAAAGCTATTTTATTAAATAGTCTGCCTTCTAAATACAAGGTAAAACTCACAAGACAATTCAAATGAAGTTGATTGTTGAAGATCCACCAAATATTGAAAGTGATGAAGAACTCACTAATAGAAAATACATATTTTAAAAGAAGCCCCACACTTTGAAGATAATAAGGGATCCAGTGTAGGTAAAACTCGACATGGATGGCTGCCTAGATAGTTTGGGAGTCTATGGATCTCGGAATTTACCCTTATGAGGGTCATGAGACAACTTGATGGAGCACTGTGGGAGTAGCTTAGTATGGATGGCTATCTAACAATTCGGGAGATTTTATACTTAGAGAGTTTGGGGAGTGGAATCCAAAATTTGGGAATTCAGCGTAGGAACTTGTAATGTCCCTTTCCGGGCTGAAACTGAAAAACAAAGAAATAACACCAATCCCAATTGAGAGTAATCTGATTTTTATGACAGCCAATCAGAAAATATTAGAAACCCTAGCAGCGAACTGTATTTGCACTTTTAGGGCCTCAAACACCATCCAAACAAACTGAAAATAGGTGTACAAATTCTCCAAAATTCTATATTCAATAAATGGAACAAATACCAAGCCAAAGTACTCCAAAATATGTGCAAATTATGAAGATATATACAGCTGTAATTAAATTAATAACAGAAATGCAACCCACAATAATGGCTGGAAATAGAGGTTACAAGTCCCAAAAAAATATCATGAAAGTGTGAAATCAGCCTCTAAAATTATGAGGAAGATGGATATCAGCTCCAAATGAAGAAATGTGCCCTAGATGGCACCCAACTCCTCCAAGCAAGTCGCTACCCTAGGAGAGGGTCTAAAATTGATGTTCAAACCTTAGCAACTCTTCTCCAATCAAATCCTAGCTGAAAACCAGCAACATCACTCTCCTTGAAGCACTTAGGAACCACCAATTGAAGAGTTTTCATTTTTCAATTGAACAAGAAAGGGTTTCGTTCTCCTTGTATGCCACACCAAAGGATTTTTGCCCCTTAGTGGAAACAATTGAGCAATCAACCCAAAAACCATGCAAGTATAATTTTGATTAGACGATGATCCCCAAATGAACCAAGCGAACCTTCTTTTATACCCCCCTTGTGGCGCCAAAATCAATTAGGGAGTCTCTACCCATGACCAGCCTCATAAGGATGCTTGCTTTGTATTTTATCTTTGGCTTTTCACCTTTTTGACCTAGCCGACTTGATTTGTGTAGAAAACTATTAAGGAAAAATGCAAATGCTCGTGAAAATAACCAAAAAATGTGACAAGTACTTCCCTTGCTCAATTTTTTCTTGCCCACGGGAAGTGGAATGGGCTAGAAGTCCCTAAAACAAACTAGCTTGAAAAGGGGACACTACAATCCTCCCTTCCCAAAATTGCTTGCCCACAAGCAATTGCAGAGCTTAGTTGAATTGAAACTTTTGTATCCTTCATCTTTCCACTTTGATTGCAACATCATCAAAAGAGGAAGGAATTGGCTTCCTTGATAAAACATCTGCGACCACATTATTTTTCCCTTTGAGATATTCAATATCAAAATCATATGCTTGGAGTTTACTTACCCACTTTTGATGCCACTCATTCAAATCCCTTTGATGAAGAAAGAACCTCAAGCTATTATGGTTGGTTTTGACCACAAACATTCCACAAACTAAGTATTGCCGAATTTTATCAATGCATGCATGATGGCCAACATTTTGTCATAGATGGAGAAATTTCTCTCACGCTGCTTGAGTTTATGGATCTCAAATGCAATGCTTATCTTGCATCAAAACAACCCCGATACCTTCACTCGAAGTATCACATTCAAGTACAAATGGAATTGAGAAATCTGGAACAACAAGTACTGGGAAAAAACTCATCACCTTTTTTAGCTCATCAAAAGCTATTTAGGCTATTTTTGACCAGCTGAAAGCTCCTTTCATGTTAAATTAGTCAAAGGAACAAGAAGTTGTGAAATCCCTTTCACAAATAATAACAACATAAACCTAAAATCCCCTCAACTATGATATGTTGGTTGGTGGTGGCCAATCCAAGATGGCCTGAATTTTTTGTTGATCTACATGAACCCCTTGTGCATTCACAACATGTCCCAAGTACAAAATTTCAGTCATCCCAAACTCACACTTGGATTCTTTTGCATAGAGGGACTGCTGTTCCAAAATTTCTAGCACCTTATCCAAGTGTTGGAGGTGCTCCTCCCATGTTTTACTATACACCAAAATATCATCAAAGAATACTAGCACAAACTTCCTTAAATGCTTACCAAAAATATGATTCATGCATGATTGGAAGGTGGCGGGGCATTGGTTAACTCAAATGGCATGACAAGAAACTCAAGTGCCCAAAATGACACCTAAAGGTTGTCTTGTGAACATCCTCCCCCTTACTCGATTTGGTGATACCCGATCTCAAATCAATCTTGGAGAAGAAAACTGCTCCATGTAATTCATCAATCAACTCATCAATCCTTGGAATTGGGTACCTATTCTTGATTGTCCTCTTGTTCAACAACCGGTAGTCCACACACATCCTCAAGGTACCATCCTTCTTCTTAACAAGTACTACGAAAGAAGCAAATGGATTGGAACTAGGCCTAATAAGTCCTATTTCCAACAATTCTTTTAGGGTTCTTTTAATTTCTTCCTCAGAGACCCTTTGGGTGGCGGTAGGGAGTAGTTTTTACCGGTTTGGTTGTAATATTCCCTTCTCAAAAGTAGCAGGTCAAAGACTCTTATCCCATTCTTTGTTTCCTGACGGCTAAGGAGATGGAAACTAAGGAAACATTTATCCTAATAAAGTAATTTTAGTGCATAATGAATTTTTATAAGCACTTTAATTATTTATTAGTGATAAAGTAATAAAATAAAAGGTCACTTTATTTTTATTTCCCCTAAGGAGAAAATGCGACCCATATAGGGAGATAAAGCAAGGGGATAAAAATATTAAATAAAGTAACCAAGTGGAGCGAGCTGATTGGGTTGTTGGTGGGCTCATGTGTCAATTAAAATTATAAAAGGAGGCCGCCACTCACTATTGAGGATCATCTTTTTGGCATATTTTCATATCTGAAATTTGGTAGAGCTAATTGCTTTCCAATTTGACATTGAAGGATGAAAACCCTTTGATGTGGTTGCATTAGAGGAGGAAAACCCTCTATTGCTAAGGTTGAAGAACGAATGCTCTTCATCCTTTGTGAGTGGAAGCTCTATTCAAGGGTTTCCATTGAATTTCAAGTATCAATATGAATTTCCATAATGTTTGAAGGCCCTAATTTGCAGATTTCTGTTATTTCCAACTAGGGTTTGAAGAGGAAGTGTTGCAGATAATTTTTGGCATGCATTTCCAGCTGTTTTCTAGAGGAGAGACCCACTTGTGGGAGGATTCTTGAGCACCCTAGGGCACGGATGTTCCAAATCTGATTTTCATCTTCCCGAACATATTTTTAGATGTCATTTCCAACTTGTGTACATCTGATTTAGGCTTTGGAAACATCTTTTACTAGGAATGTCTGTAAGCTGATTTTTTGTAGACTTTGAATAAACATACACCTCTTCTTCTTCGGGTCTAAAAATTCTATTTTTGGTATTCATGTCTCTGTATGATCAATTCTAATTGTGTTGGGCAACTATTTGATCAATTCTAAATCAGTTTTGTGAATCAACCATCTCTAGAGCAAGTCGCATTTTCTTAAAGAAATTCAAATCTGCATTATTTTTATCAAATATATCTCCTATTAGTTATTGTTATAAATAAAATTTACAGTATTCATCTTGGGGTTAGAAATTATCCCATTGGGGACATTACAATGGTATCAAAGCGGTTTTCCTTGCCATCCTGTGAAGAGATCAGATTTGAATGCACAAGGGAAAAACACCTCTAGTTTATCAAAAAGGAATCAGACTCCAAGGAAAGGAACAATGGATGAGCAAGATTAGAGAGCTCCTCCTACAGATGAGCTAAGCTTCATGCAAGAGGTGATTACAAGGAGTCAAAGAGAGTTGCAGTAGGCTATGAGAGAATCTCAAAGGGAAAGCCAAAGAGAAATGCAACACGTGTTGAGGGAATTTCAAAGGGAAATGCGTGATGCATTGACATGCTCAATCATGGACTTGGCTACGGCTCTACATAGGCATAATATATCAACAAATCAAGGAGCAACCAACAATGGTGAAGGAAGCTCATCTGGACCAACAAAGACCTTCATTAAGCCACCACCTCACATATTCGGGGCCAAGTTCTTTCAAAAAGAGGAACAAGCAATCGAGCTAGACATGCTCAATCATGAGTTAGCCAAGGTTCTACATGGGCATAATACATCAACAAATCAAGGAGCAACCAACAATGGTGAAGGAAGCTCATCTGGACCAACAAAGACCTTCATCAAGCCACCACCTCAAATATTCGGGCCAAGTTCCTTCAGAAAGAGGAACAAGCAATTGAGCTAGATCCAACAAGTGACATTGAAGATATAGAGGCATGGGGTAAAGAATATGCAGCCCTCAGTTTCAAAGTGAGAGACATGTTATTTTTCAGGACTACTTTGCCAAGTGAAGAACAATAAGGGTACATGAAAGAATAGAAGAGTTCAACAAGAGCAACCAATAAGAGACATACAACAAAGGTTGGGTAAGGTAACTCTTCCTTCTTATGATGGTTCAGATAAGTGTTCAGCTAGGGCTTGGCTACAAAAGTTAGATACATACTTATCATTGAATCCCATGTATGAGGAAGAAGCCCTCAAATTTGCAACCTTGCACTTGGAAGGAGTTGCACATGAATGGTGGTACCATGGATTGATCACACAAGGGCATGGTTCTATCACAACCATTGAAGAATTCAGTCAATGTCTAATGAAAGGTTTGATAGAATAGATCTAGAGATCCATTTCAGGGAGTTGGCTCAACTAAAGCAAGAGGAATCATTGGATAAATATATTTCTGAATTTCAGAGACTTGCAGTAATGGTACTGAATGTATGTGAAAGAAGACTTATGTTGTTGTTCTTTGAAGGTCTACCGAGCCACTTAGAGAATTAATAAAAGCCTTTAGTCCTCCGTCTTTGCAAGGCGCTATCAATAAGTCTTTAGATTTGGAAACTTCAGTTCCAATAAGCAAAAATCTGCACTTTGGACAGCCTAGGACTGTACCTTATGGGCAGAAAAAGACTCTTTTGGACAGCCAATGGAAACTCAAAATAGTGAGCAAGGGACAACAACTAGTGGATGTAATGTCCCAACTCCGGATCAATAGAAAATATGCAAATCAACAACCCTCCAATACACCACTCCAATGTAAATAGCTAAACTCAGTCAAACTACTTGTACCAGTTGAGTAGATAACTCAATAAACCCGAGGATAAGGGTTTAATGGCCTTAACTCGTCCATTAAATCCTACAATATCATGAATGGATACTACTGAAATATAAATCTGATCACTATATTCTTCTAAATGCAAACAAATGACAAACCCCTGCATTTATGGATGCCACTGAAACATTTATACAGTCTGGGAGGCTTCACTTCATCCCAGTCTGATCGCTGCAATTATGGGACTCAAAAACCCTAGCCAATTATTGTCCAGAATAGATCACTGTCAAGGAAGTAACACCAACCAATAAACTTAATCCATCCACACTAAATGAAATAACCCAAACAACCCATGATCATTATTGAAGAAGTCGTTGCAATATAAACATGCAAAATGCTAGTCGATCTACCCCCAAATACTCCTCCAAATCAGTCTATGTTCAAAGTAGAAACAGTCGCTGCCATGGAGAGGTTATAACCATGCACCCACCCAAGTCGTATTACATTAACAATGCATGAAACATTCATGAGGAATTCGCTGGGCAATAGGTAATCACATGACACAGATGTAAATGCTAAGAAAATACTCCAAACAGTCCATTAAGAGGTCGTGCTGCACTTATGACATGTTGGCATACAGAAATCTAATCATTTGCCATACAAGGTAACCCACAAAGTCATCAAAGTAAATCGCTGCAGCTAGAGGACATAGATCAGACTAGTCGCTGGGTTTTTAACACATAAAATATGCATTTAAAACATCCACAGTTTCAGTCAAGGATTCGCTGCTCATTAGAGTTTTCAAGCATGCATTAAAACATTCAAATGATCACCCAACAAAGTCGCTGTTAGCAAATGGAAGAGCACACAAACAGCTAATAGAAAGTAGCATGCAAACCAGTCAAAACGTGATAAGGCCAATTGCTGGAACACAAATATGCAAAGATCTTAGTTGATTCACTTCAAGGAATGAACTAGAACTCAGCTATTAGATATGACATGCAAGATAGCCCACAAATATACCAAAGTCGATTTGCAATAAATTCCATAAATTCTTCAATATTATACTAGCTCCAATAACTCCCACGCAAGAGAGAGAGGAAGAAAATATCAATGGGCATGCATCCCAACTCCAAGCATGGAGTATCAAAAAGATTTCATCATAACATAATAATAATAATGATCCTAGCGCTCCTTTTATAAGCAAGGAGGCACAAAATATGAAATCCCTAGGAGAGGAAAGTTATTAAATGAAAGCAATTTGTTTTCCCTAGGTGTGGCGTCCCCTTTTCAAACGGTGATTTTATCAATAAAAGCCACCTAAATATTTATTTAATTAATTCCCCATTTAATTTTTATATTTTAGGAATAAAATTAAATAATCTTCATAATTAAATAATTAAATAATTATTGATTCACTTCCGCAATAATATTTAATTAATAAAAATGTTCCCCTTGCAACATCCCAAAGCCTACGGGGAAGTATAGGCTAAGGGTCTTCAGAAATGGGGACATTACAGTCCTCCCCTCTTGGAAATTGCTTGCCCTCAAGCAGTGCAAGCTTATAGATCCATGCTACATGCCCCAAAGCTTGTTACCGGATACGCCGGTTTTGGGGCTCATGTAAGGACTGCTGATGGCGGCCTTGCCACTATGGAAACGCCGGCACGTAAAAGTGCAAAGTACATCAACAAACTCTTATTTTTTATTTTATTTTTCCACTTTTTAAAACTTCATGGCTTCCGAATCAATAAAAATAATAAATTCCTCTAATCTAAAACCTAAAAGCTACATCTAAACAATAAAACAAAAGAACAACACCAAACATAACATAAAGCAAACAAACTCACATTGTTGCTCTCAAAATTGCATTGTGCTTGTCTAGGGTTTTGAGGAGTGTGAGGAGCTATTGCTAAGCTTGGAGGAGTGTGAGGAGCTGCGAAAGGAGGATTTGTGAAGGATTTGATTTGTGGTTTACTAAGTGAAGGTAAGTTTTGTTTAATTTCTAGCCTTGTTCCTCTATTTTTTTTTTTTTTTCATCTTTCACACATTACATTTTTGTTCATTTTTATTTTGCTCTTTCCATTTAATTTTTTAATTTTCATTGTTGATCACAATGCGATTCATGCCATTGTTTTCTTTGTTTAATTTGTTTTTTAAACCTTGTAGGTATTTCTCCAATGGCAACAAGTTCTACTTCTTCTGGGCAATCTTTGGCCAAAGACTTTGACCCAAATTCACCGTTATGGAGGCACGTAACAATAGTTCAACAACTTGTAGGTGGTGGTTGTTTTGAATGGAAATGCAATGAGTGTGATGGAATATTCAAAGGCTCTTACAGTAGGGTGAAAAGCCATTTGTGTGCCATAACGGGTAATGGTATAAGAGTATGTAGGGGAGGAATAATCTTTGGGGTGCGAGAAAAATGTTTTGGCATTTATCAAAGAGTGGAGGATGCGAGAGGCTAGAGTGGCTCTGAGAGCGGGTCATCCATTGGCCAAAAGAGGAGGTTCATCTCGTTCAGCAAGGCCTCCAGTTGCTCCATCACCTAGTGGATCCCCAATTGTGGCCATGCCACATCCATTTGTGGCTCCTATTTCCACAAATGAGGATGTTTCCCTTGCACGAAAGAAAAGTAAGACAAAGGGGCCATTGGAAAAGGCCTTTCAGAATGAGTACAGGGAGATTGCAGATGAATGCATTGCAAGGTGTGTATATGCTAATGGTCTTTCTTTTAATGTTGTGAGATCACCTTATTGGCATGAGATGGTGAAAGCCATCAATGAGGCACCAAAAGGGTATAAAGCACCAGGATTTGAGAAGATCCGCACCACCCTTTTGGAAAGACAAAAAAAATATGTGGAAACCTCCTTACTGACCAATTAGGGACTCATGGACCAAAGCGGTGTGTCCATTGTTTCACGATGGATGGAAAGATGAAAAACCGCCCTTTAATCAATGTGATTGCAGTATGCCCTAAAGATAGCATTGTTTTTAAAGCGGTTGATTGTGAGGGGCAAGTGAAGGATGCCCATTCATAGCCAACATTCTCTTTGAGTCCATTGAGGCGGTGGGGCTGAAAATGTTGTCCAAGTGATAACGGACAATGCCAAAAATTGCAAAGCTGCGGGGATGTTAGTTGAGGCACGGTATGGGCATATTTTTTGGACACTTTGTCTTTGTTTCATTGAATTTAATGCTAAAGAAAATGGCAAACAAAATAGAGTGGATCCGCAAGTGTCATGCGTACGAAGCCTGAAGAAATCCAAATGTTTGTCACCAACCACCACATGTCACGGGGCATTTTAGATCATTCTCGCATTGGAGCTCTTTGAAGGTAAGGACAAGCTTTATTTCTTTCTTTCTTTTTAATTTAATATTTAATATAAGTTTTTAATATTCTTTTAGCTTTCAATTTCATAATTTAAATTTTATTTTTAATTTTTGTTCCTCGTTCTTATTAGGTTGCTTTGAGACTCGGTTTGCATCACACCAATCGTCTTGAGGCGACTAGTGAAGGTGCGAGAGGCACTCATGAGGATGGTAACATCCATCTTTTGCAGTATGGAGGCGATCAAACACTTTCAAGGGCTCAAAAAGTGAAGAACTTGATCTTAGAGGACTCTTGGTGGGATAAGTGGGTTATCTTGTTGAGATTTACGGAGCCCATTATGAGCATGATCCGGTTTGCTTGACACGGATCAACCATGTCTAGGAGAGATATATGGCGGCATCGACTTCGATGATTGAGAAGATAAAAGCCGTCATAAATGCAAAAGAACAAGATCCGAGGAAATATTTTTCAAACAAGTGAAGTCAATCCTCATTGAGCGGTGGAACAAAATGACCACCCCATTACATCTACTAGCTTTTGCATTGACTCCTAGATTTTATAGCACGAGATCCTTTCCTTGCCGGGAGGGTAGCACCATACGGGATGCGGAAGTCGGTGAGGGATATATGGTGGCATTAGCTAGGCTCTTCCACGATCCTGAGGCCCAGACCCGAGGTTATGGTAGAGTTTGGCAATTTCATAGCGAAAACGGGTCATAGCCTTCTCGCTCTTCGAGCAAATACAAGATGGATGCACATATGTGGTGGTACCTCCATGGTACTTCATCGGCTTACTTACCCGACCTCTTGCGATCAAGGTCTTGCACGGGTAAGTTTTTAATTTTTTATTCTCTTTTCTTTTAGTTTTTAAAATTTAAGTTTGAGTGTTTAAATACGAAGTTGAACTTTGCATTGACTTTGAAGTTTGGGTTGCCTTAATAGGTTGCGAGTTCATCTTCTTTTGGCTTAGGCGCAAATAGTACGTATAATTTCATCCACTCACGAAGCGCAATGCAGTTGGGGGCTAAAAGGGTGAAGATTTGGTATACATACATTCCAACTTGCGCCTTTTATCCCACAAAGACGACAGTACAAGGAAGGGTCAACAAAACATTGGGACATTGATCCGAGAGATAGTTGACTTGGATGCTTCCATTTCCCACCATGAGCATATGATGATGAGACGGGTTCTGTGTGGCACCACGAGACCTACATGCACAGGGGGTGCAGTCAATGACAAAGTGGCCCTAGTGCAGTGGTTCGAGCCCATGTGGTTCTAATGAACCACATAATGATGATGATGTAGCTGGTTTTGATCCTCTTGATGAAGAGGAATATGATGAATATTGAAATGAAAGATAGTTTGAGCTTTGAATATTGATCTATGATTGAATTTAATATATCATGAGATTCATGACATTCACATTGTGTTTGATTTAAGTATTTTAAATTTTAATTTAACTTTTAAACTTTTAAGTTTCTAAGTTTTATCGGTATCCTAGCTTGTTTGTTGTGGTTATTCACTTATTTAGCTTATAACTTGTCTTTTTCATATGCATAATATGTGGTTAATAATTAAATTCCTATTTAGAAGGCTGAAATTTATATATTTTTAATTTTTATATAGTTTTTATCTATGCCGTATCCTACGCCGTATCCGGGGTCAAAAAAATTTTGCCGTTTCAACATCCCGGATACCCCTCCCGCTCCGTATCCAAAAGCGTTTGTAACTTAGCAAAAGATGTGGGGTGGTGCATCCAAAGCCTCGATCCGGTGCTTGTCAAATGATGAAGTGTTGGGGAGAACAAGTTTCTTCTCCTCACGTCAACCCCAAAAGATGGGTCATCAACTCTAGAACATGTGCCCCAAGCAATGGTGTTCTCAGTGTAGCATGGGGAGTCATCAAGGGGACGAGCTTTGCCTAGCTTCCTCTAAAGAGAGTAGGAGGTAAAAGCTTCCTTCATATGCCTTCAAACCTACACATGGAACAAACGTATTAGAAAAACAAGTGTTGAAGAACACTTTTCTGTTTTTTTTGGTACCCCATGGCTTGGAGGGTGCCCAACTTCCTTTCATGCATGGGCTGTCCTCAAAATCAACGATGCACCCCCATACACTATTGTAATCATGCCACTTCTTTTCAAAAATCGGACCTAGCCTTTCCCAGTCAATCATGCATGAGTTACAAACAAACACCCATAACCATATCATCATCTGTTCATCAAAAATCTGAACTGTAGAATTAAACAACCGTGCATGATTTGATTTCTCATTCTGCTGTCCCAAAATTTCAGACATATGCTTCCAAGGGTCTCCTGCACTTTTGCCACACTTTTTCCCACAAAATGTTAGCTACAAGAACAAGCCATACATTATTCCTCATGAAACTCCATTGGATGTGGAAAAACTCATTACTCATAAAAGAACATGAGTCAGAAACTTCATCACTCTTCCTAACATGTGGTCCATGATCATAAGAAACAACAAATGAAGAAGGTAACAAACTGAAAATGATAAATACATCAGTCTTATGTTGCATGAGAGCTTGTACTAACAATAAATCATTCTTCTTCAAGGCCCAAACATCATCTGTTACCTTGAATTTTGGTATCATATAGATACCCTTGAACCCCTGTTTGCATGTCCCTAACTGATTTTGCAGCCCTCTTAGAAAATTACTGTTGGCAGCCCCCTTAAACTGCATTCTTTTTATCAGTCCATGCATAAGAAACTTCCAATTTGTTGTGTCATGAAAAACTGAAATTTTCTGAGCCTTTGCACCAACAAAATTATCTATAAGAAAAGCATGAGGTGGCTGTTTTTTCTTATGCATAACAGCAATAAAGTTTACCCAACTGCTTGAAGTGCCAAATAGATCATGGCAAGGAACTTCCATATGCAAATTGTCAATAATCAAAGACTCATCATTAGGCAAACTTGTTCTCATACCTTGGATTTCCCTTTCCTTGTCTTCCTTGGTGTATTTGAGCTCCATCTTTTCTAGGGTGAGAGTGAATTCCCCCAATGTGTAAAACCATTGACACCCTAACATCACATCCATGTTATTCCAACTCACAACATAAAAATCATCACATACTTCATTATTTCTTAATGTGGTAATGAGTGGGGAACTCTTGTGCCAACATAGTATGGTAGATCCATTGGCTAAGGATACCTTGAGGCCTTGGAATCCTCCAATATTCAGACTTAAGTTTGCAACCATCCTTGCATCAATGAAATCGTGTGAAGCATCATTATTAATGAAAAAACTCATCGGATTGCCATGCAACATACCTCTTGTTTGGAATAGGTGAATTCTATCATTTCCGGAAAGTGATGCCAAAGTTCCCTCTATTACACTTTCTTCCTTATGCTCATGTTCATCAACAATAACTTCATCATCCTCATTAGCCAAATAAAAATCTGAATAATCCATTACCTTATTACGTGGCTGCCCTTTTGAGGCATGAGTTTGATCACCCAAAAGTGACCTTGGCTGTCCCTTATTCGCTGTTTTTCACTGCATATGTACAACGGTATTGTACGGACCAGCAAGCTTGCCATTTGCATTTTTATTTGTTGGGGGGTATCCCTTACTCAATGCCTTTAAACTTTCTTGGTTGTTCTTTACCTTAGCATCTGATTCTTTTGTGCCTTCACATTCTATGCAAATATTAGATACAAGAAACTCATTAGTATGCACCGAAGAACTCATACCTTGAGGATCCATTCCCATATCCTTTTTGAAGAGACTTGGTTGCCATATATGTCTTCATCTTGATTTGATTCATGACACCTTTGGCCAAGGTGTGAGAAATGCATGATGCCTCTTGTCTCAATTCTTCCTTAAGCACATTCAACAAATGTTGAGGAACATTATCATATTCATCTATCACCGTAGACATGATACTCTGTATTGCAACCATTACATTTTCTGAACGATTATCCTGTATGACCCCAAAGAATACCTCGAACATATGAAGGACAAGATCATTACAACCAAGATCTAACATCAATACACAAGATCTTACCTTTGCCATAGTTTCTAGAATTTTTACCCTCTTGTTGTAATAAGGGCTTGTGACGTTCCAAAGGCCTTGAAAACTTCCGACCATGTGTTCGAAAATGTCTCTCATGATATCATCACTGTAGGGCAGATTAGGGGTTGTGACCCTTGTGACTTCAACAATGCAAGTAACAACCATAATTTTCACTCTCACATCTTCATGCCAAAAGATCTTAGGCTTAATCAATGAAACATCAATGAATGAATAATGTACTTATCTGATTGCTTCGACCATGGCCAAACAATTTGTTGTTTCCTCCAAGTCCTTAAGCAAGGCATCCTCGGAATGATGCGGATGCTTAAGCTTCTTCCCAACCTTGATGATCCTTTCTTTCAAACCACCTTCACTCATTAACTCCATGGTTCCACTCAGCCTCTTATCTTTGTATACAAATATGAAAAATACAAATCCTGTATTCGCAAATGACCCACACGAATAGAGGAAGGAAACTCTGAAACCACTGTAATGTCCCAACTCCGGGATCAATAGAAAATATGCAAATCAACAACCCTCCAATACACTACTCCACTGTAAATAGCTAAAATCAGTCAAACTACTTGTACCAGTTGAGTAGATAACTCAATAAACCCGAGGATAAGGGTTTAATGGCCTTAACTCGTCCATTAAATTCTACAATATCATGAATGGATACTACTGAAATATAAATCTGATCACTATATTCTTCTAAATGCAAACAAATGACAAACCCCTGCATCTATGGATGCCACTGAAACATTTATACAGTCTGATCATATATTTTATGCATGGACTGATATAAGATAGGGGATAAAGAATGCATACAGATCAGATTATTATCTTCATAAAGTCTGCTGTGACTGGACCTTCAAATTACCTCTTTATCATGCAAAAACTTCAACCGAAATGTGTTAGACAAGCCACAAGTGGATCACTGCTGGAAGGCTTCACTTCATCCCAGTCTGATCGCTGCAATTATGAGACTCAAAAACCCTTGCCAATTATTGTCCAGAATAGATCACTGTCAAGGAAGTAACACCAGCCAATAAACTTAATCCATCCACACTAAATGAAATAACCCAAACAACCCATGATCATTATTGAAGAAGTTGTTGCAATATAAACATGCAAAATGCTAGTCGATCTACACCCAAATACTCCTCCAAATCAGTCTATGTTTAAAGTAGAAACAGTCGCTGCCATGGAGAGGTTATAACCATGCACCCACCCAAGTCATATTACATTAACTATGCATGAAACATTCATGAGGAATTCGCTGGGCAATAGGCAATCACAAGACACAGATGTAAATGCTAAGAAAATACTCCAAAACAATCCATTAAGAGGTCGTGCACTTATGACATGTTGGCATACAGAAATCTAATCATTTGCCATACAAGGTAACCCACAAATTCATCAAAGTAAATCGCTGCAGCTAGAGGACATAGATCAGACCAGTTGCTGGGTTTTTAACACATAAAATATGCATTTAAAACATCCACAGTTTCAGTCAAGGATTCGCTGCTCATTAGAGTTTTCAAGCATGCATTAAAACATTCAAATGATCACCCAATACAGTCGCTGTAATCAAATGGAAGAGCACACAAACAACTAATAAAAAGTAGCATGCAAACCAGTCAAAACGTGATAAGGCCAATCGCTGGAACACAAATATGCAAAGATCTTAGTCGATTCACTTCAAGGAATGAACTAGAACTCAGCTATTAGATATGACATGCAAGATAGCCCACAAATATACCAAAGTCGATTTGCAATAAATTCCATAAATTCTTCAATATTATACTAGCTCCAATAACTCCCACGCAAGAGCAAGAGAGAGAGAGAGAGAGAGAGAGAGAGAGAGAGAGAGAGAGTATCAATGGGCATGCATCCCAACTCCAAGCATGGAGTATCAAAAAGATTTCATCATAACATAATAATAATAATGATCCTAGCGCTCCTTTTATAAGCAAGGAGGCACAAAATACGAAATCCCTAGGAGAGGAAAGTTATTAAATGAAAGCAGTTTGTTTTCCCTAGGTGTGGTGTCCCCTTTTCAAAGAGTGGTTTTATCAATAAAAGCCACTTAAATATTTATTTAATTAATTCCCCATTTAATTTTATATTTTGGGAATAAAATTAAATAATCTTCATAATTAAATAATTAAATAATTATTGCTTCAGGCAATAATATTTAATTAATAAAAATGTTCCCCTTACAACATCCCAAAGCCTACGGGGAAGTATAGGCTAAGGGTCTTTAGAAATGGGGACATTACAAAGTGGACAACAAGGTAAGCCCATTCAGGAGAAATCTGATCCAAGAGAGTGGTTAAAAAACAAGCTAATAGAGGTAAACATTGAGTTAAAAAGGAAAAAGTTATGCTTCAATTTCAGAACCCATGGACACCCAACCATTGTTGCCTTCCATGCAAAGGGTCAATCCATTACATTGAGGTAGTTTCTGATGATGAAGATGATGGAGAGAGTGCTGATCCGAAAGAAGAACAAGCAAAGGAAGAGGAAGTGGTTCTCACGAGTGCCACACTTGCTACCTTATCCGTACCACCTAGTTTCTACGCATTCCGAGTTAGAGGAGACCTTCATGGGCAAAAGATCACCGTGTTGATAGATAGTGGTGCTATAGATAACTTCATCGATGAAAACTTGGGTAATAGGATGGGATTGAAGATGGAAAAATTCCCGTGCTTTGATTTGATAAGTAACGGATGGATATTCACTTTGATGCACAAAGAAGATCCCACAACTTGAGCTCACTTTAGGCAGTCATGAAGTAAGAGATGATTTTATGTCATTGGCATTGGTGAGATGGATGTAGTACTTGCAGTACAATGGCTGCAATTTTTGGGTGAATTCATCCAAAATGATCAAACTATGGAATTGAAATTCAAGGTACAAGACAAAAAAGTTGTTCTACAAGGTATGAGGAATGGTACTCCTCAAGTTGTGACAGCCAAGAGTATGGAAAGATCTTTCAAAAGAGGGCAGATTGCATGGGTTACACATTGTATGGTAAGAAATACATCTTTTTATTACAACAATTCTATCATGATGATATTCAACCTATTTTGGACAAACATGCTAGGGAATTGGTACAACAAAGCCAAGATATCATGAAGACAAAGGGAAATGAAGATCTTGATGACACTCCAAGGTATGAAAGAAATGGTAACATATCATATTTATTGTTGCATATTAAACCATTTCAGATTTGTTTTCCTCATGAGAATATGGAGCATGTGGACCCCTTGTTCCAAATTCATGATTGTGGGCATTATGAGAGCTACATACTTTGGCAAGAGCTCTCTCATTTGACAGGCACGAGATCTAGACTCTTGGAGCACTACAACATGTTTTATCTCTTGCACATGGCACTTGGGCATATGAGTTACAATTGCTTGAGGGCAAGTAATTTGGGGAAGGGAGGATTGTAATATTCCCTTCTCAAGAGTAGCAGGTGAAGACCCTTAGCCCATTCTTTGTTTCCCGATGGCTAAGGAGATGGAAAATAAGGGAAACATTTATCCTAATAAAGTAATTTTAGTGCATAATGAATTTTTATAAGCACTTTAATTATTTATTAATAATAAAAAAATAAAATAAAAGGTCACTCTATTTTTATTTTCCCCTAAGGAGAAAATGTGACCCATATGGGGAGATAAAGCAAGGGGATAAAAATATTAAATAAAGTAACCAAGTGGAGCGAGCTGATTGGGTTGTTGGTGGGCTCATGTGCCAATTAAAATTATAAAAGGAGGTCGCCACTTTCATCGAGGATCACCTTTTTGGCATATTTTCATATCTTAAATTTGGTAGAGCTAATTGCTTCCCAATTTGACATCAAGGACAAAAACCCTTTGATGTGGTTGCATTAGAGGAGGAAAATCTTCTATTGCTAAGATTGAAAGAACGAAAACTCTTCACCCTTTGTGAGAGGAAGCTCTATTCAAGGGTTTCCTTTGAGTTGCAAGGACAATTATGAATTTTCAGTAGTGTTTGAAGACTCTAAAATGCAAATTTGTGATATCTTAGCTAGGATTTGAGGAAGTGCTACGGCTGATTTTTGGCATACATCACCAGTTGTTTTTCTAGAGGAGCGACCCACTTGTAGGATTTTGAGCACCTTAGGGCACGACTATTCTAGATCTGATTTTCATCTTCATTGCCATATTTTTAGAGATCATTTCCAGCTTGTTTACATGAGATTTGGACATCAAAAGTTTCGTTTCCATTCATGTCTGTAAGCTGATTTTCTGCAGACTTTAATAAAATTACAACTCTTCTTCTGGGTATCAAAATATTTATATTTTTGGCATTTATGTATCTATGATGAATGCTGGTTATTTTTGGTAATTATTTGATCTAGTTTAGATCAGTTTTGAGTGCCACCCATCTCTAAGGCAAGTCGCATTTTCCAGAATAAAATTTAGATTTGCGCTTTATCATATATTTTCTTTATCAATTTGTGTAATGTCCCCTTCTTGGGACATTTTTGAAATTGAAGACTTGAAGACCCTCAATCCATTCTCTCTTCTCATGGGCTTGAGGTTTGAGCTTGAAGATGATCTAAAGATGTCTTTTGTTTGGTTTGTAACCCCTTGGTATGCCTTGCGCTACAAGGAGGGCTCTCTAGGATAATTAAATGTGCACATAGGATAGTTGCTTTTATTATTTAATTAAAAATAATAAAGTGCACATAGTCTTAGTTTATTAGAGACTTTATTTTATAATGAGAGTTTATGTTTTCCCTCCAAAAGGAAAAGGAAGGTCATTGGATATTGCACCCCTTAACTCTATAAAAGGAGGTCGCATTTCCTCTAGTGGGGTTATGTTGATTGATCATTTTGATTTCACTCCATGCTTGGAGTAATGGGATGTATGCCCTAGTTCTTGCATTGCTCTCTCTCTCATTTGGATCCATTATTGAAGAATATTGAAGACTCCATTGTTCTCTCCATTGTGCTCTCTTGTGTTGAATGTGTTTATGCATGGTATATTCATTCTAGCATTGGTGACTTGGTCTTGGGTATTGGCGCATTTATTTGGAGGGTAAATCTGCATTTTTGTGAAGGGTTTGAGGTACTTTGTGACTGTTATTATTGCTGTAATTTATTAGAGGCAAATCGACTTGGTTTGGGGTTTGATCTATCATGTTTTGAGGTTGTTTATGCTAGATCTATTTGCTGCTGTGTTTAATCAATTATTTTAGATCAAGGGTTGATTGTTTGAGTGTTTTGGAAGGGTTGTATGAGTTGGAATTAATTTATAGCATTTATTCTAACCCTAGCGACTTGGAGGTAGATTTCGGGGCAATTTTGAGTGGGTTTTGGTGATCAGAAAATTCAGTTTTGTAGTTCATTGGAAAACCCTTCATTTCTACTTTATTTTGCATTTTATTTCATGCAAAAATACCAAGTATTGAAGAAGTTATTAATTTTTGAAGTTTCAGTTGTTCTGGGTGCATTTTAATTAATTAACTGCTGTTATAAATTTCAGATCTGCAATTTGGGATCAATTTAATATTGAATGTGGTTGTAGAAATTAGGAGGAATAAGGAGAAAGTGATTTCATAATTTTTGGAGTTGATTTGATGCCCTAAATGTGCTTTAGGCGACCTACTTTTTAGGAAAAATTAGGGTTTCATGTTTGTTATGCGAAATCTAGTTTTAGAATATTATTTTTCATATTTTTGTGGCCCAAAATCCAAAGTTTGAAGATTTTTTCTTGGATGGTTAAGCGGGAAATAATTTTGGAAGATTGCAGCAGTTGGGGTGTGATTATTAATTATTTTTCAGCTATTAAAAATCTGATTTGAATGTGTTTAAATGCCAATTGTTTTCTTCCAATCTATCCCACCACCTTGGCTAGTTCCAACCCCATTTGGGTTTGAAATAGCTGACATTGGGATATTTTAGGTTGAAGCAAAAGGGTTTATCCATTCTTTGCTTAATCTTGACAAGTACTTCTCCATTTTCTAAATTGTCCTAAGAGGGGACATTACAATTTGTTGTTATAAATCAGATTTACAGAATTCCTCTTGGGGTTAGAAATTATCCCATTGGGGACATTACATGGTACCCGCCTAACTCAATAACATGTTGAAATCCCCTATCCGGTGGCAGCCCATGAGGTAAATTATTGAAAACTTTGGCATGCCTATCAATTATGGGTTGAATATCCTCATGAAAAGATTGTTGAATTGAAATAGAAGAATTAGACCTTACCAAGCAATGAGTTGCCCATGCAACCTGCCCTCTTTTGAAGGTTCTTTCCATGCTTTTGGTTGTCACAACTTGAGGAGTTCCACTCTTCATACCTTGTAGCACAACCTCCTTGTCATCCACCTTGAATTTCAGCTCCATGCTTTGGTAGTTTTGGGTAAATTCACCCAATGAATGTAGCCATTGAACTCCTAACACCAAATCGGTTTCACCAATTCCAATGACATAGAAATCATCCTTCACTTCGTGCCTTCCCAAAGAGAGCATGAGCTGCGGTATCCTTCTTGTGCATGGGAGAGTGAAGCCATCCGCTACCGTAACATTAAACCCTTTGAAATTTTTAGCCTTCAATTTTAATCTTTTCACCAAGCTCTCATCAATGAAATTGTGAGTAGCTCCACTATCAATCAAGACTGTGACTCTTTGCCCTTGTAGGTCTCCTCTCACCCGAATGGATGATATCTAGGAGCACCGGACAAAGTGGCAAGAGTGCTGTCCAAACCTTCGGGAAGAAAAGTTTGCTTTGCCTCATCAACACACACATCTTCCTCTTCTTCACAATCTAAAAATACCTCAATATAATGCACATTACCCTTACCTAGGCAATGATGACCGGGAGACCATGGATCCTTGCAAGAGAAGCACAAATTTTTCCTTCTTAGCTCATTCCTTGTTTCCACTTCTTTGCTGGTTTTGGACAACTCTTTGGGTATGATTGGTATCTGCTGAAAAGGCTTCTTTGGCTTGTCCAAAGATGTGGTTCTTGGCTGTCCCAAAGGTCCCTTTGGTTGTCCTCCATTCCAAGATGCCCTTGGCTGCCTCGTTGATTGTTGCTGTCCTTGGAGCAACACCTTCAAGATCCAATGATTTCTTAATTGCCTCTTGGAGAGACAAAGGGTCAAATGCTCTCACCAAACCCTTGAGTGGTTCAGCCAAACCCTCAATGAACAAAACAATGAGCCTCCTTTTTGTCACATCTGTAATCATCACTGAAAGCCTCTGAAATTCAACAACATAGTTTTCTACCATGCTTTGTTGTTTTAACTGTGTTAACTCTTGAAACTGAACTTCCAGATCAACCCTATCAAATCTCCCAATGAGTCTTCTACAAAACTCATCATATGAGTGGATGAGATTGTGCCCTTGTGTGACTAATCCATGAAACCACCACTCATGTGCAATTCCTTCAAGATGAAGGGTTGCAAATTTTATTGCATCATCCTCTGTCATAGGCCTCAATGATAGATAAGTATCCAACTTTTGTATCCAAGCCCGGGCTGTCCCCTTGTTGGAACCATCAAATGTGGAGAATGCCATCTTTCCCAAGGTTTTTGAAGGTCCTTTTGTGGCGCAGTAGGTCTAGGCTCTAGCCTTGACCTTCCCTTGCTTACCCCAATGAATTTGGCAAGCGAAATAGCATCACGGATCTCATTTGGAAGGGCCCTATACTCTTCATAGTTGGCTGGAATATTGTGCCCTCACTGAATGCCTTGTATCCATCTCCGGAATGGCTTCTTCCCTTGAAGGAAAGTAGGCCTAGTGGCTGATCCACAAGTCGATCCTTGGGGCTGCCATGAATTGTTAACTCCGGATGAGTTGCCCTCGCCATTTTGAAGCCTTGGTTCATGAAGTTTTTGTAGGGTTAGGGCTAGCAAGTCCATGGTGTCTGCCAACCTTTCTTGCCCTTCAATGAGTCTATCGATCTTGGCTTCTTGGGAACCTTGGTGGGCCATGTTAGACTCTTCAAATGGCTGATCTGATTTCTTCTTTTCTCTCCTTTGATAACAGATGTACCCTTTGTCACCTTCTTGCATGAAGACCCTAAGACTGGGAAGATCGATGCTCTGATACCACTGTAATGCCCCTTTCTGGTCTGAAACTGAAAAACAAAGAAATTACACCAATTGCAATTGAGAGTAATCTGATTTTTATGACAACCAATCAGAAAATATTAGAAACCCTAGCAGCAAACTGTATTTTCACTTTTATGGTCTCAAACACCATCCAAACAAATTGAAAATAGATGTATAGATTCTCCAAAATTCTATTCAATAAATGGAACAAATACCAAGCCAAAGTACTCCAAAATATGTGCAAATTATGAAGATATATACAGCTGTAATTAACTTAATGACAACAGAAATACAACCCACAATAATGGCTGGAAATAGAGGTTATAAGCCCCAAAAATATCATGAAAGTGTGAAATCAGCCTCTAAAATTATGAGGAAGATGGATATCAGCTCCAAATGAAGAAATGTGCCCTAGATGGCACCCAACTCCTCCAAGCAAGTTGCTTTACCCTAGGAGAGGGTCTAAAATTGATGTTCAAACCTTAACAGCTCTTCTCCAATCAAACCCTAGTTGAAAACCAACAACGTCACTCTCCTTGAAGCACTTAGGAACCACCAATTGAAGAGTTTTCGTTCTTCAATTGAATAAGGGTTTTGTCCTCCTTGTATGCCACACCAAAGGATTTTCGCCCCTTAGTGGAAGGAATTGAGCAATCAGCCCAAAAACCATGCAAGTATAATTTTGACAAGATGATGATCCCCAAATGAACCAAGCGAACCTTCTTTTATACCCCTTTGTGGCGCCAAAATCAATTAGGGAGTCTCCACCCATGACCGACCTCATAAGGATGCTTGCTTTGTATTTTATCTTTGGCTTTTCACCTTCTTGACCCAACCAACCTGACTTGTGTAGAAAACTATTAAGGAAAATTGCAAATGCTCATGAAAATAACTAAAAATGTGACAAGTACTTCCCTTGCTCAACTTGTTCTTTCCCACAGGAAGTGGAATGGGCTAGAAGTCCCTAAAACAAACTACTTGGAAAAGGGACATTATAGAACTACACCTTTACGAGGTTAGGGAGGTAGCATGGTGGAGTTCTACCTGGTCACATATCTGTTTTCAAAGGAAAAAACTTCAAGAGTGCATGGTCTTGTTTGGTTATGTTACTTTAATCTTCTCAATATGTTCTATAGTGTAAGCCTTAAGAGGGGGTATTAGAATATAGGACTTATAAATTAGTGTCAAGTTAATATTAGTTATGCATTAACCTAAGTAGTCGATACATTTGGGATACGGGTATGGGTACGAAGTATTCAATATGTGGATACGACAATTTTTTTTTGCCTTGATACGGCCGTATCAAAAATATATAAAAATAAAAATGAAAATATAAATTCTACCCTCGCTAAATATGAATAACCACATATTATGCATATGAAAAACAAAACAAGCTAAATAACCGCAACAAATAACTCATAATTTCAGTTGTCCCTACAATATCTAGTCGAGGTGTTTATTACGTTTATGATTTATCCGATACGTGCTATTTTTGTCCATGTTTATGATGGCTTGTATTTGGTACCTTCCTTAGAATAATGTTGTTGCGAAAACTGTAATTTCTGCTGTAATGATATATTCAATTTAAACTATAATTAAAAAACCACGCTTTTAGACCTGAAATGGCCAAGGTATCACCAGAAGGTCCGAGTATGGCCGGGTATGTTTGCGAGACGTATCATCCGACCGCACTCGACCTTCTTGGTTGCATCTGGGCACACATCCAGTCAGTGACCCATATTGGGCACATTTGGTTCGGGTACCAAGTGCCCTAGGGTGACGTTTGGTAACTTAATAACCCAATTGCATTTTGGGTTATGTAAAACTTTTGTTCTTTAGATAGAGAAACTCATGGATGCCGCTTTACAAAAATCTCCCGATTATAAACTTCTTAGATTCGCAACTCTCGGATGATTAGTTATTCCTACTACAAAGTTTGAAGCCTTGGTGGGAGCAACATCAGATCATATCCGGGGACAATGCCATTCTTTGGAAGCCATATACACTTTTTGTATACTTCTATTACCCTAGGCACATGTGTGCCAATTATGCAGCAGTCAAATTAGCTTTACATAAAGTCTATAAGGCGTAATCCTTTTGGGCTTGCATGAGCACGAAAACTACTCGTTGGCTTAAAAATTGACTTCCCATGAGAGGGTACTCCAAATAAACGAGTGAAATCTTCTCGTTGTATACTTAGAAGCACAAAAACGCCCCAGGGGGTCACATTTCGTGGCAGAAACGTTTCCGAAACGGAAACGGAAACGAAACGTGGTGGAAACGTGCAAACGTTTCCGGAAACGTCTGGCACATTTCCACCGCTTTTTTAAAGTTTAAAACATCAAAACTTTTTAAAAAATGAAAAAAAGTTGCATTTAATAACCCTAACCCTAATCTACCTACCTAGACTTGCTAAAGACACTTCCTAAAAGCTATATAATGATGAGTCATGACTCTTTAGAAGTTCAAATTTCAATGAATACAAAATATTTTGAGTGCTTTATCAATTATCTCTTATGGTCTACAATTATAAAATGAGTATTATGCACAGACACACACACACACACACACACACACACATATATATTTAATAATATATTGTACGGACGTTTCCAGTAATGTTTCGTGTCCAAGGTTTTTTGAAAATTGCCGTTTCCGCATTTTGTATTCGTTTCCGTTTCCATTTCCGTGCAACGTAGGTTGTATATGTTATTTTAACCTCTTTATCCATGTACCATAGAAATGAACTTTCTGGCATTTGCTACTCCTATCATAACTAGATACCATGCGAAACAAATACTTGTCGAAGTCTCTACTCTCTAGTACCGAAGTATGAGATCTGCAGGATTTTTCTCTACGCCAACCCTCTGTAATGCTACCTTTAGTTCATGATGATTTGATTTATTTGCTCACCGTGTATGAGATATGGAGATTGGAAAGCTCTACTAGTTGAGGGTTTCAGGTGTAGGCAATATTTTTGTCTAGGCTTTGTCTTCAATTGGTTACCCAAGTCCTGTTTTTATTCGCTTTCATTGCTGCAGTTTTTGAACTTGCGCTGGCTGATTATAGGGATGTTCAGATCATTATAGGAAGTTTTGTGGTTTTTGGTTTTGAAATTATTTAAACTTCCCGAGTGGTCATACTTTTGAAAAGTTTTATCCAACGTTGTTTTCCATATCTTTGGCCTTACAGAAGAGGTAACCATAGTTGGAGGGTTTTTCTATTTTTCAGCTATGATTGCCTCTGCAAAGCCAAAATTTTCACCATAAAATTTCTCCGAAACCCTCTTGCTATTATAATTTAGAGGGGGCTTGGATCCTTCAATTGTGAAATTGGTCAAAACCTTTTTGAACTTGCAGTTCTTGAACTTGTGCTGGCTGATTATAGGGGTGTTTGGATCATTATAGGAGGTTTTGTGGTTTTTGGTTGTGGAACTATTTAAACTTCCTGAGTGGTGCCATACTTTTGAAAAGCTTTATCCAATGCCGTTTTCCATATCTTCGGCCATATAGAAGAGGTAATCATTGTTGGAGGGTTTTTCCTTTTTCAGCTAGATTGCCTCTGCAAAATCAATTTTTCACCACAAAATTTTCTCTGAAACCATCTTGCTATGATTATTCAGAGGGGGCTGGGATACTTCAATTGTGAAATTGCTCAAAACCCTCAAAATGGCTTTTTATCACCCTTAATGCCTTATGGTGTCGGATTTGTCCCTGCACAAAAATCATATACTTTCTCTGTGTGAATATGCTCCTTTGGAAAAAGAATTGAATGTTTTTTCAGCCAACTAATAGGCTGATGGACAGACCTCACTTTGCCTTTGTCAAACCCATTAGCAAAATCCCTTGACAGAAGTAAAACAATCTTTCATCTGAGTTGTGTAAACAATAAACTGCAAAGAATACTGATTATACGGTTGCTGCAAGTGACCATGGGGTTGCAAGTAACCATCAGGCTGCAAGATTTTAGATTCATGATCGTATGGTTTCTACAATTATCTGCATGGTAGTGAGGTGTTACTATCAGGCAACAGTGGAAGGACGGCCAGACACTGGTTGGGCATACGCTGAGTAAGAATGCGGACCGTACGGCAAGGAATGAGCAACAATGTTTGGTGGAGCAGATGGGGGTCCATCTGATGCTGCAAGATCAATATATGACGAGGCTGTAGGATCAGTGTACAGTGAGTCAGCATGATCAGCATATGGCGAGGGGAGCTCAGCAGTGTTTAATCGAGAGTTTTCATCACAATGCAATGCTCATACGGTTGTGGGAAGTGCCATGACCATATGGTAGACTAGTTGCATACAGTGGGTTGCATTAAGTTCTTTTACAGTTATACGACACAACATGTGTATTTTTTGAATAATTACTCTCGAAACCCCTTCTTCGTATATACACACGATAGTCATAAGGCCCTTCAAAGCATCTACTAGGGCAACATTTCTCTTAACTTCTGATTAAGTGCTCAAATTTGCCTTTGTAATTTTCTATTTCGTTGTTGGACTTTTATTTTGTTATATTCTCAACATGGAGCAATTGTTTAGTTTTTCATTAATAATAATTGTATGTTTCTCTTTTTTTCCTTATGGGTCCCATTATCGATGATTTAGCTATGTCTTCTTTGGCACTGAAAATTCCACATTAATCATATTCACATTCTTGGTCTGTAGTAAACACAATTTTAATTTTGGCTTGTCACTATGTCCTAGACAGGCATTTTGTCTTCGTTTTTGAGCTCGACTGCTCCATTTTATAGAACTTCATGTATCTTGAACTGTCCAAGCCACACAAATTAAAATTTACCAGGATTTATTCCTCTTCCATTATGTTTTAAAGCTAATACCCCAATCTTTAAGTTTATTCTTCAGAGGTGCTTCTCATGCAATCTTTCCTCTTTTGCATGAATTTAGTTGCCCATTGTGCCATTATCTGACGTCCTTCTAGTTTAATATCACATTTCTTTCTCGACAGCAATCCTCAGACTTAGAACAAGGGACTCCATCATTATCGCTGCCTCTTGGTCGTACATCAGCTAATGGGCTATATGGTCTGTAGTCACCTTTTGGGCTGTACAATAGGCTCATAGAACTACTAGTAAGTGTTCTTCCCAATTTCCACCCACAATCCAAAAGAATTTTAAATATCAGAGATTAACATTTTATTAGTGGTCTCAACTTGGCCGTTTACTCATGGGTAGTACAGACCAGGGAGAGAACGGAAAATCAGAAATTTGGATGTCATCAGCTATATAATATATTTGACAAATTGCCCACCTTTGTCACTTGTGATTTGCCATGGAATGCCAAATCTGGTGACCACTTGCTTGCATATAAGTTTGACCTTATTTTGAGCACTTTTGTCAGGTCATACTTTTATCTTTTCCCATTTCATTAAATATTTTGTGGTACACTTGCAATGATGCATCTGTCTGACTTTTAAGTTTTAATGGACTGATAAAATTATTTCCCCATCTTTTAAAAAGTTCTTGAGGCCAGGATGGCCAGAGGGGCTTAGAGTCCCATTTTAATGCCTTTCACGTCTTTCTTGAAGATGTCACATCCTAATACCCACTCTGTTGCATCTTTGTGCAGTGTTAGCCAACATGGACCTGCAAGAAGGACCTTCCTTGCTGTGGTGCCAAGTCCCACGTAGCCTTTGGTTGGACCTTCATGTACCTCTTGAAGTACATTTTGGATCTCTTCCCTCATTAGACGCCGATACAATACTTGATGGGGCTCTATCTTGTACATTAGTGTAATGTCCCCTTTTCTAGATTAAAATAATTAATAATATTATTTAAGTTGGGCCTGGTCATTTCTAATCTTTGGGCAACTTAATATTTTATTAAAATAAAAGTATTTTTAAATACTTAAAAGTAAAATTAATGATTTAACTAAGTCGGCCAAATGTAACTTTATGTTATATTATAAGACAACTTATGTTTTATTATTAAAAATAAAAGTGACTTTTAAATAAAGTAAGTCAGCCACCAAAATTGAAAGAAAGAGGAAAGAGAAGTTATAAAAGGAGGATGAAGGGGTTCATTTGTATCATCTATCTATCATCTTGATTTTATGAGTTGAGCACTTGTGCTTCTACTTTCAGCTATTGAGGATGGAAACCCTCTTAGCATTCATCACTTGAGGATGAAAACCCTCATATTCTGCTGGTGGCTCCATCCAGGGTCGCATTTGAGCTTAATTTCAGAGTTTCCAAGGCTAGGGCATCAATTTCAGCATGTTGGGACCTCACCAAGGACTGGCGCAGCAGCTGGAAGGTCAAAGGAAGGGCAGCAACCTGTTTTAAGGAGCTGTGGACTGCCCTAGGGCAGAAATTGCAGGCTGACGTCACCCTTGGAGGGCTGATGTCACCCTTAGGGGTGGATCTGCAGAAAACCAGTATTGTCAGCTTGTTTGGGGTCTTCACAAGGCCATATTCCATTGTATTTTGCAAATTTCTCAGTTGGGTTGTGTGGTAAAAGTTGAATTTCTGAAAATATTGTACTGCTGTAATTTATTTAATTTCCAGCCAGAAAAATAATTAAATAAATTCAGATTTGAGTTTACAGCTGCATATGAGTATTGATTTTAAATTGTTAAAATTATTTGCAAGTGTTTTTGAGGGTTTCGAATTTTCTACTAGGGTTTGAAGGGCAATTTCAGTTATTTTAATTTTCAGCAAAAGGGTTTCCAGCAGTTCCATTTTTCTACTAATATTTTAAAAAAGGGACATTACAATAAGCCCTGTTACCAACTGAAATGTTATAACCTTCAGTACTAGTCTTCTATGCTCGACTAGTTGTATGTCATTTATAAAGGACATATTAGACAAATAATTAACAATATTCTTATACTATGATGGTATGAAAACAAATTGAATATTAGGGAAATCTTCATACATAGTGTTGGGTGGTTCACTCGACTTGATTCTTGAGAGCTGGTCAGCTATGAAATGACTCTTGCCCTACCTAACGATGATCTTGAATACGAACTCTTGAAACAACCATTTTCTTACTCAACCTTAGATAATAGGTGAGTAATCGAGAAAAGAAGAAGGGGTAAGGATAAAATCAAGGCTTGTAACCGAATGGTTGCCAAGTTGAGGCGGAGTTTCTACCTACGGACTACAACTTGAATCTGTTCAAAAGTTGCAAAACATGAGCTAGAAGGAGATGAGCATCAAAGACTACATTAAAGAATTGTACAAATTGAGCATTCCCACAAGTCACATAGAAGATGTCGCGGAGAAAGTCTCAAGGTACATGAATGGATTGCATCTTTCCATTCAGGATAAATTTGGTATGGTGAGCTCGAGAACAATTGAGGAAGCCTATTAGTGTGTGCTGAAGGCTGAGGAGAAATTGTCTTGAAGACAAGGTGGCACTCAAGGAAAGGGAAATTTTGCATGTGGTAGAGGAAGTTCATCCCCCAACGATAGAACAAAGCATGTGCATGAAGGAGAAGCGCGCTTCTTTGAATCATGATCATGTGTAGACAAGATAAGATAAAAATAAGATAATTATATTAATGTCCAATGAATGACCACAAAAGTAGGTCAAAGGGACTGCAGAGTACAAATGTGTCCATACAGAGCGAAACCAAAAGGTTTCCAAAAGAAGTGCAAAGCAAGAGAAAAGGCCGAGACCAAAATCAAAAAGACGTGCAAAGCATGACATGGGAAGAAGAGAAGGAAGAAGACCCGGAAGAAGCAATGGGAATGCCTATCTCGGGAATGGCGAACTCATCTCTCCAAACATCCGAGGTTGATGTAAAACTCGAGAATAGTGTGATAATCCGAAGATGACGAAGAGGAGATGAGATGATGAGATCTCCCCTTGTGTTCATCAGCCTGAAAGTAGTATGCCTCAAGGGCTTGGTGGATATAGTTTGCCCTTTGGTACTGGGATTGGTATAATAGTGCTTGGGAGATATAGGGGGTTAAATATGGACCTCCCAATCGTGCTTGATCTAGAATGTGATCTGGGCTAGTATCGATCTGGCGCTTAGTGCCTCTCTCCGAGGGTAAAGCTGGAAAGAAGGAAGTGATCCTCTGGGGAGAGTCTGCTCTGTTAAGTGTCTGAATAGTGTGATCTCGAAGCCTAAGAGCCTCCTGTATGTATAAAGCCAGACACTTCTGATCAACATATATGGAAAAGACAGTAAGTGCATGGGTCTCTCTGAAACGACAATGGAACCTTCCCCTCATCTCGTAGTAGATGGGACAACGAAAGATGAAGTGGGCTTCCGTCTCGACCTCTTAAAGATTGCATAGCTAGAAAGTCCTATTTGACCGATCGATCTAGTGGTCCGTCTCAATCCGAAGCCTATGAGAACCCACTCTGAACTGACCCTAGGGGACGTGAAGAGCTTGGCTCCAATGGCGAAGGGTATACTGAGGACGGATAATAATCCATCCTCAACTCCAAGAAGTGCTCCGCATAAAAAGCCATCTTTGGGCGTAACCCACCATGAGGGTTCACCCAAGTGGTGTGGATGAATTGTCTGTAAATATCCTCTCTGATGATCTGTTCAACTCCTATCTGGAAGGTAGGAGATGAGTCGGTGTGTCCACGAAGTATCGAAAAGGAGGAAGACGATCCATCCTAATACTCATTGACCTTAAGAGAACAGAAGCCCCAACATACTAACGAGGGTGACCCAGAGTATTAGAAATGGAAATGCTCTCCGAGGAACAATATGCCAAATATGGGTACCTGTCCCTCCCCTCCATCAGTTAGCAAAACTCCGATACGGTGCAAAAAGGAAACTAGGTCAAAAATGGTCTCCAACTTGAAAGAATGGGCCCCAAACTCCATAAGAATGATGTGATGAGGAACGAACTACTTGCACTGATGAAGTGACGAAGGAGAAGTTTTGGACTCTCTCGGTTGAAGCCCAATCCGACTCAAGCAAAGAGGGCCCCCACACCATAGAGCCATAAAGAACAGTGGGTCTGATAAGAGAATCCATGAGGGACATCTTAGAGGAGATGTCCTGAAAATGGTGCCGAAAGCACTGTCGCTTGAGGAGAGCTAAGGAACCATAACCCTTATTGACACGTGGTGGAGGGCTTGTCTCATTGAAATGCGGACTAGAGAACTGCACATCCAGTAAGTGTAGGTACCGGTAATCTCAATCTCCTCCCCCTAAAGAAGAAATGGAGGTGTGAGGTCTTCAACCCGTTGAAGACCATAACCTTGGTTTTACCTAGGTTGACCGTCAACTGTCGAAGATCACAAAACAACTCTAAGGCATCCAATTGTCTCTGTAGTCCCTCAGGAGATGAGGCTAGAAGGACACGTCATCAACAAACAAAAGGATAGATATTAGAACTTGGTGGAGGAGGCACCCATCACCGTCTTGGATATGCTCACGAAGAAAGGTCTCAAGCTCATCAATGTAGATCCCAAACAAAGTGGGGGATAGGGGCAGCCCTATTTAACCCTAATGGTACTCCCGATGAAATCTTATATCTCATGAATAGTACAAAGATGACCAAGAACAATCTCATATAAACGCATGATGACAGTCAAAAGGATCTCGGAAATGCCAATGTCTTTGAGCCTCTGGAAAAGAGCCTCACGAGGAACATAATCAAAAGCTTTCTGAAAGTCTACAAAGTAGCAGTAAACTTTCGATGAGCGATGACATGCCTCCTCAATGATGGCCCAGAGAGTGAAGATATGGTCAATGGTTTGGTAAGCGGGCTGAAACCCCGCTTGCCCCTAGCTCTGAGATGTCTCTACTCCAACTCTCTAGAAAGCAGCATGTGGAGAACAATAACATAAAGCTTCAAGAATGTATGGCCAACCATGATAGTCCTGTAATTATTGGGGTCGAAACTGGGGCTTGATTTGTGTATTGGGTGAATGGAGTGATGGGACCAAGTCAGCGAAAGCTAGAACGTACCACGTGGTTGAAAATATCAACCAAGAAACTACCTAGATCTCTAAAGTCAAACTTGAAGAATTCAGCCTAGGAGCCCTCCTCATCAACGGTCCTACTACTACTGTTCATCACTTTGACCGCCTCTTTGATATTCCGGTAAGTGAATAAGTAACATGAGGAGGGAGGAGGATCAACCTGGATATGAGGCTGCCCAGGGATATCATATAGAGTGGAGGTGTGAGAGAACATGGACTCGGGTTAAGATCGAGAGGAAGGGGAGAGCGGCGAGGGAGGATGGTGCGCCAAAAATGTTTGGGAGAGTGTCGGAGAGAAGAACACAAGATCCGTCTCCTTAGGGAAATAAAGAGACGTTTCTTATGCCGAAGACAACAATAAGAGGCTTTGAGGGAGGGATAGGAGGGAAGGTAGTGGATGAAGGCGTGATGAAGCTGGCGGTGAAGGAATTTGCACTCATCATCGTACCACTTGTTCATAGGGAAAGATCTAGAATTATTGGGTTGATGGGAAGAGCCTCCCTCACCTTGAGATTCAATTCCCTCTCGTGCCTGGTATGTTCCTCGGATAACTTGGCCTGAACAACCTCCTCAACAACTGCCATAGGGGAGGAGACCCATCTTTTCCAACAACCTGAGCCCATGACCTGATGTTTGTTTTTGTTTCTTGTTTAAAAGAAGTTCTTTGTGACCTAATATCCTCCGACTTTTTTTTTTGAGGTCCAGGATTTCTACATGCAAATTATTGTTGTGAGGATTGAGAACATTGTGCCTCTCATTGGGGTGGGACCTTTCTTTTAATGAAACATTTTCTGATTCGATTGCTATAATTCGGTTGGAGAGTTCATGGATTTCAATATGAAGAGCCTCATTAGCGAGTTCCACTTTTTGAACCCTGTTGATCAGCTCCTGGATGAGGTTTTTCATGCTTTGTCATCATAATTCTGCTCAGCCGGTTTTGAAAAATCAATTATTTTGTTATTTGGGTCAGCCATCTCCACATGGTTCGTAAAATTGGTGCGAAGCAAAGGAGGGGGAGGAATTGCCTGGATTGGTGTGACTGAGATGGGTGAGCAAGGTGAATTCCCTGGTGGCATCAAATAGGTAGAACAACGAGATTAACCAGACGCGAGCAAAATAAGAGTTGGAAACCGTGAGCAGGAAAAAGGAAGAAGGAATCATGAGCAAAAGGGTAGAAGGTTTCCTCTCGAAAAAACACTCGGTTTACGTTAGGGATAGTTGCAGTGCATACACGAGCTTGTATCTCCATGCCGAGCTAAAACAGTCAAAGAGAATGGTTGCGAAAAGAGAGAATGGCGACGGGAATGTAGAATCTCACTATCACCGAGGTTAATGCAGAGCTTGTAGAGAAGGGCCAATTATTTATCCCTTATAAGGAAGAACATAAGGAAAGGAGATAGAAGAATGTAGCTTCTTTGCTTGGAGTAGAAGTAAAATGCTTGTAGAGAGGTAGAGGATCTTCCAGGGAAGAGGATTCACCGGTATATTTATAGTTTTCATATTTGTATATGGCAAATGCTTGATAGACCCCAAAAAATTGAATCGGCAAGACTTAGGGAATATTCAAATATATTTAGCAATTTAAAAAATATGCAAATTTATTTAAAAACATAAATTTATGCAAAATATAATTACAAAATGTATTAAACGAGTAAAAGATTGCATCATCATGCCAATACAACAGCCAACTGATAAGTCTTATGAATTTATGTTGATTGTCATTGAAAATCATCATTGTAAGTTGCATATCTATGCAACTTACAATTCATAATAATTTACAATTTCCTCTTCCCTGTTCTAGAGAAAGATTGGGGAGAGGGTCTAGTGCCTCTACTAGTTCCCACACTCGGTTGCGATTCCCGCTCCTCCTAGAGGATGTGATTATGGCTCCACCTTGGTATTAGATGCTAGTGGCTCTTTTGTTGCATGTTCGACATAATCTCCAAAGATGTCATCCATTCCAATATCTCTTGTTTGTGGTTCTCCCTCCATATTTTTCCTCTCAAAAGCAACAATCGTGTTCTCTGTGAATGTGGGGATTTCCTCTTCTTGTGCAGTCCAGTCGTTCATCCAAATCAATAGGCTCTTGTGATGTGACCTCCACCTTTCTTATGTGAAGCCGAAGATTGTATTGCACAAAAGCCAGGTCATTAAGGCATTTTGAGTCAACTTGTTGCGCTTCTTCATGTGAATGGCCTCAAACAATCTCCACCGTGCTCACATTCGAAACACTACAAGGTTGAGATAAAATTTTGAGGGCAAGCTTTTGAAGATGTGGGGTATTTCCTCCCCAATCTTCCCACCAAGAACCTATAAACAAGATAGTCAAAAGTTTATAAGTAATTAATAATTTTAAATTGTAACTTGTAACATATAAATTAATACTCTAATTTACACTTTGTTGGTGGGTGGTTCTCCCTCGGACAACTAACGTTGAAGAAAATAGCCTCCCCTAGCATGCTTGTAATTTTAGATTTCTAAAATAATGAAGTCCCTCACCTCAATCTCTGTTGTCATCCTCTCAATGCATGTTGAGAGGTGCTTTATAACTTCCCCATTATGTAATGTCCCCAAATGGACATATTTTTTCCTAAATGGATTTTAGGCAAACCCCAACCACTAATAGCAACTTATAGACAAAATACCAAACAATTATCATGCAAATCTGAATTAAATATGGGAATGGCGACTTGGGTTAAGTGGAAAACACACACAAACCAACCCTTATATTTAAATCTTTCCACTCAAATTTGGTTCCACAAATTAATAAAGCCCAAATATGAAGAAAGAATGCAGATTTCATATGCAAATAAGGCTGAAATTAATTAATAAAATTCTGCAGACAAGCTGCCCTTGCACAGATCTGAAATGGCACTTATAGTCATCCAAAAATGCTGAAAATAGGTTGCTTTCATTCATAAAAATCAGATTAACAGATGGCAGCATAAATCAGACCTGAAATGTCTTCAATACAACACAGATCAGCCAAAGAGTAGGTTGCTCCACCTTGGGAAAATATGATAAACAACTGCTGCAACCTTACAAAAATCTGATGCAAATCTTCATTAAAACACTGCTTTGGAATAACAAAAGAAATTTGTGAAAGCCCAATAGAATTCCTTGTGTAGAAATTCCTCTCAAACTCTTGGGGTTTTCATCCACAAGAGGGAAAATACTAAGGGTTTTCGTCCTTAGAATATATTTGGTAAAAACTTCAAGCTTCAACACAATTCAGAAAATATCAAATGGTCATAGAATGCCTTCCTCTCAAGTCGACTTCTCCTTATAAAGGAAGAAGAGACCCAAAACAACCTCCAAAATATCCAATCAACATGCAATGATTTTCTCTATGCAATTTCTACCCTCCATTTTCCTTTTTAGGACAAGTCGCATAGGGGAATACAAAAATTAGCATGGGTCTTTTTACTTTCTAATTTGCCATTATCCTTCCTCTAGGCAAGTCACCATTCTCCCTAGGAAGGATACAACATATAATTAGACCCTTATAACATAATATTTGCCCTTCAAGGCAAATTGCACCTTTCTAGAGATTACAACTTTTATTTATAAGTGTTTTTCTCTATTAAGCCAAATAAATTAATATAAGTGCTTTAATAATTTTCTTTTTTTTTCTTTTAGGCACTTAATACTAATTTATTGTGACTTAAGCCACCCTTGTGATCACCCTTTAGTCGTCGGGTTGACAAAATAGGCCAAAGGTCTTCAATTGGAAAGGGGATATTACACATTAACATTTGTGAAGCCATCGAGAGAAGAAAAATTTGGGGTTGAGGTAGTACCCGTTGCGCATGAATGGATTGGTGGAGTTGATTGTTCTACCTCTGATCAATTATCTCCCAAAAGAGACCAAATTTGGCTATATCCCCCTATAATAGTTTTGGATGGCCTTTTTGGCCCTATCCATGACCTCATAAATGTCCCATCGATTTTTTTCTCCCCATCACCAAACACAAAACCCTCACCAACGGCTTCGACACCTACAAACAAATTAAACTTTAAAGTTACAAACTTACAAATAAAGTAAATAACAATACATTTAAAAATGAAAATAAAGGAATTGACTTGAAATTTAAATTGAAGTTTGAAGTTACTTTGATGATCTTTACAGACTCTCTTCGCAAAGACATCATAAAAATTGTCTTTGCAGTCCTCTCTCCATTGGCTTTCTTTGAATATTGTGAGTCTAGCCATGCTTGACTCACAAACATTTGCTTCAACAATGTCAACAAACTACAAATACTTTGCAACATTAGGAAGTTAGTTGCAAACTCACTGACACCCTTGCACAAGCTCTTTCCCCTTGCGTGTTCTCTCATCAAGTGAGAACCCAAGGGTGATTATATATGTACTTGGTTATATTTTTACATCTTTTACAACTAGTCTCACCCAATCAATTTTGCCTATGTCCTCCAAAAGAAGGTCAAGACAATGGGCTACACAAGGGGTCCAAAAGAGTGATGGATGCCTCTCTTGTAGTAGTCTCCCAACCGCCACATATGTTGCTTTGCATTGTTAGTTGCAACTTGCCCAACATTTTGGATACCCATCTCTAAGGCAATCTCCTCTAACATAAGGCTTAATTTTTCTGCAATTTTTAATATGTTAGAGGCTTCAATTAACTTCAAAAAACATCTCACCATTTGAAGCAACTTAAAAATTGATGAGAGTGTGGTTCCTTTCATTTGTCCACCCATTTAAAAGAATGGTGCATCCATATATCTGCCATTGCTTCTTTTGATCTTCCAGGATTGACATTGCATTTGCACCTGCACCTAGGAGTAATTTACCTTGGAGAGGATGCCTTGTACCCTTTCCCTGTAATTGTCAATGTTGTCACCAAATACTCTTAGTATGGGTTCTTTGCCACATTGAAGGGAAGGATGTAGTATCAGAAGTTTACACATGCCTTATTTGCTTCCTTGTGTGCATCCTTGTTCTAGATTGTACCTTGCAGCGAAGGTTGTGCTCCGAGGATGTTTCTAGCCACAAAAAGCCTATGTATCCCTTTGGCTTGAACTTGATGAACCCTATGTAACCGTAATTGCAAATTTGTAATTGTAAACCCTACAAACAAGAATAAATTCCCAAAAAATTAAAAATATGCATTTAAAACAATACATTCGGCAATTTTGTTCATTAACAATGATAAACAAGCATAAATAACAATTAAAATCATTTAGAATCGAATGGAATGCATTCAAACTTGCAAATCATATTTGGATACAATATATAAACAATATAGAAAGAATTTACATTCTTGAAAAGAAGGAAAAAAATAGGAACTTACCTCCAAATGAAATTCTTCAAATTTGCTCTTTGAATTCATTATAAAATCTCTTCAACTCATGCAAAAGATGCTCAGTAGTTGTGCGATTACAAGTGAGGGAGCGTGAAGTAGTTATAAGACAAAAACACTGTTTTTGATGTAAAAATCGCATTTTAGTAGTGTTCTTTGTCTCCATTGTGTCTGCAGTGAGTACGCAGGAGAACTCACCGACTCTTGCCGAATACTCATGGCGAGTTTTCCACAAAAACTTGCTTGCGAGTCATTATGGTGAATTTTCGGGGTGAGTATTCGCCTAAGGGGAAAAGTGGCAAGTACGCGTTGAGTATGTATACTATGGGTACATGTTTGAGATGCGGAGAAGTGGGATAGAGTGTTTGAATCTGCTGCTTGTGCAACAACATAGTGTTGTGCATAGAACCTAGGCTAGCAACCATATTGTGGAAGCCGACGAGGAGAGTATTGTGCTAGTCAATCGCATTGTAAGAACCAAAGGGTGGAGAGGCTCCCATAATGAAGAGGGTACTTTTAAAGCCAATTAAAGAGGAGAATGCACTTGCAAAAAGAAAGAATCTTTTGAGAACCATTTACAAATTCAGAGGTAAGTGCTGCAAAGTAATAATTGATAGTGCCAAGGCCGATAATCTTGTTTCAAATGAAATTGTTGAGAAACTTGGTTTGAAGAAGATTGTGCACCCAAATCCATACAAGGCATCCTAGTTGTTGAAGGGACACTAGTTACTAGTAAATGAAGAATGGGTGGTTAATTTTTAGATTGGCGCATATTGTGTGACATCATGCCCATGGATGCTTGACATGTATTGTTGGGTAGGCTTTGCCAATGGCCTTGGCAGTTTGATTGAAAAACTTTGCATTATGGAAGAGCAAATACCTATACCTATGGAAGGATGGTAAACGATACACTTGAAATCCGTGTTTTGCGCTCATATTGAAGCCCATCAAAGGCATATGAAAAGGAGAAGCAATTATGCGTGAAGTGAGAGATAAGATAAGATAAGATAAATATATTAAATGTCCAACGAGTGACCACAATTTCGAGGAGATCACTTCCTATGATCTTCTAGATGGGTTACCACTTGTGTGTAGTATAAGTCATGGATTGGACTTGATACCAGGCTTGAGTTTGCCAAACAAAGTTCCATACAAAATGATGCCACAAGAAAGTGAGGATGTGCACTGATTCTAGAGACACCATTAATAAGATAACCATAAAATGTTATATGCCAAATCCCCAAGTCTAAAGTTGAATATAATTAATTTTATTTTTTTATGTTGGCCCCTTTCATAAGGGTGGACATAAAGATTTAAAGACATCAAACTTATAAAGATCATACAAAAATTAATTGCAGCACATGGAAGATTTGATGGATTGCTCGAGTGAAGTCAATACTTCATCAAATTTGATCGGAAGAGTGGATACCATCAAATCTAGATCAAAGGGAGATGGGTGGAAGATTGCATTTAAGACATAGGATGGTCTATATGGGTGGTTCGTTATACCTTTTAGTTTGACTAACACATCAAGCATGTTCATGATACTCGTGAATGAGGTATTGAAGCCTTTTCTTGGCAATTTTATCACTCATATCCTTGATGATGGGTCCAGTATAGGACTTGAAACGTTGGAATTTTAAAATTCTATGCAGAAAATCCAAAAACATTCATAAGGTCATTGTTTATTTGGATGATATTTTGATTTTTAGCAAAGACCAAGGAGAATCATCTTGCACACTTCACGTGAGTGTTGTAGCACTTGCGTGAGAAGTTGCTGGTGAATATGAAGAAATGCAGCTTTTGAAGGAAGAACTGGTGTACTTAGTACTTTGGTATGTTAAGAAGGGCTGAAAATGGACTCGGAGAAAGTAAGAGCTATTGTTGAATGCCCATCACCAAAAAGGACATTAGAAGCATGGAGTTTGCATGGATTAGTGAGCTTCTATAGGAAGTTTATAAGAGACTTCGGTGGAATTTGTTCACCTATCACGAAGGCCATGAAGGGTGATAGTAAAGAGTTTTTCTGGACTGCATACACAAATTATAGCTTTCAAAAATTTAAGGAAGTGATAGAACAAATAATGTTGGCATTGCCTGATTTCAGTAAAATTTTCTAGGTGGATTGTGATGCTAGTGGCATAGCAATTGGAGCTAAGATGCGTTAGGAAGGTAAGCCTATCGCTTACTTTAATGAATAACTAAATGATGCAAGGAAAAAGTATTCGGTTTATGATCAAGAGTTCTATGCTATTGTGCAAACATTTAAGAAGTGGAGCAGTATTTGTTGTCGAAGGAATTCATGTTATATAAGGATTGCCAAGCTCTACAATTTATAAATAGCCAAGGTAAATTGAATCAAAGATCACCAAGCGCTGCAATTTATAAATAGCCAAGGTAAATTGAATCAAAGACACGAGGTGGGTAGAATTTTTCCAAAATTGCTCACTTGTCTTGAAACATAATATGTGAAGATCTAACAAAGTTGCAAATTCTTTACGTCAAGAGACGTGTCTTGTTGGCTGAGATGCATGTGGAAGTCATGAGATTTGATTCCATGAAGGAGTTATATGCGAGAGGATGAGAATTACAAGGATGCATGGAAGGCATGCGTAGAACCAATGAGCATGGGCAAAACACCCTTATTGTATTATTTTTTGGAAGATGGATTGCTTTTCAAAGGATCATAACTGTGCATACTTAGGGGATATATGCATGACCACTTGTTTAAAGAGAAGTGTGATGTAGGATTGGCTAGACACTTTAGTGTCATAAAACATCGGTGGAATTAAGTGAAAGGTATTTTTGGCTGCACATGGTTGTGGTTGTGCACAAATATGTGCAAAGATGTTGAATTCTCCAATTGACAAAGGGAAGGAAGTCGAGAGCACGGGGTTGTATCAACCACTACCAAGGTACTTGAGAGACCTTGGAAACATTTGAGCATGACTTTTGTTCTTGGTCTACGAAGAACGTAAAAGGATATGGTTCTATCTTTGTGGTGGTTGATAGATTTTCAAAAATGGCTCATTTTATTGCTTGCAAGAAAACTAATGATGCTACACATACAAGTAATTTTGTTTTCAAGGAAGTTGTGAGGCTGCATGGTTTTTTGCACAACATTATTTTTGATAGGGATATGAAGTTTGTGGGAAACTTGTGGAGAACATTGTGGAAGAAGATGAACACAAATTGCAGTTTAGTTTAGCATATCATCCTCAAACGGATGGGGAAACAAAAGTGACAAATCTAAGCTTGGGTAATTTGTAAAGATGCCTAGACTTTGAGACTCATTCCAGTATGCAAAGCAGAATTCACGTTTAATAATTCAGTAAACAAAAGTATTAGAAAGAACCCATTCCAAATTGTTTTTGGGCAGATTTCAAGAGGACTTGCAAAATTGTGTGATATCAAGGAGGATAAAGGGAAGAGCATAAAAATGGAAGAGTTTGCGAAGTATATGCGTGATGTGCCCAACTAGGTGTGCAACTAGTTGGAAAGATGTAATGTTCCCTTGTAGGACAATTTAGAAAATGGAGAAGTACTTGTCAAGATTAAGCAAAGAATGGGAAAAACCCTTTTGCTTCAACCTAAAATATCCCAATGTCAGCTATTTCGAACCCTAAATGGGGTTGGAACTAGCCAAGGTGGTGGGATAGATTGAAATAAAACAATTGGAATTCAAACACATTCAAATAAGATTTTTAACAGCTGAAAAATAATTAATATTTAAACCCCAACTGTTGCAATATTCCAAAATTATTTCTTGCTTAACTATCCAAGCAAAAATTCTCAAACTTTGGATTTTGGGCCACAAAAATATGAAGAATAATATTCTAAAACCAACTTTCGCATAGCAAACACGAAACCCTAATTTTTCCCTAAAAGTAGGTCACCCAACACATTTAGGGCATCAAACCCACTCCAAAAATTATGAAATCACCTTCTCCTTATTTCTCCTAATTTCTACAACCACATTCAATATTAAATTGATCCCAAACTGCAGATCTGAATTTAATAACAACAATTAATCAATTAAAATGCACCCAGAACAACTGAAACTTCAAAAATTAATATCTTACTCAAAACTCAATATTTTTCCACCAAATAAAATTCAGATTATTCTATACTTCAAGGCCTCTCCAATGAACTATGATTCTGAATTTTAGATCACTGAAACCCCTTCAAATCAGCCCCCAAAATCTGAAAACCAGTCGCTAGGGTTAGGGAAAATTAATTAAATAATTTCCAGCTTTTTCCTAGCCTCCAAACACACCAAAATATTAGTCCCAAACTTGGAAAAATATGCCAATACAGATCAGATTGCAAATCTAGCTCAAAAGATTCCAAAACATGCCAAAACAACCTCCCATGCAAGTCGCTTTAGCTTTAATAAATGCAACAATGAACACCAATATTTAAAACACCATAAACCCTTCCAAAACCACTTAAATTTGAGCCAAAACATGCAGATTTAACCTCACAAATTAATGCATCAACATATGAGCCAAGTCGCCAATATTAGAATGGAAAAACAATGCATAAACACATTCAACTCAAGAGAACACAATGGAGAGAACAATGAGTCTTCAATATTCTTCAATAATAGATCCAAATGAGAGAGAGCACAATGCAAGAACTAGGGCATACATCCCAATACTCCAAGCATGGAGTGAAATCAAATGATCAATCAACATAACCCTCTAAGGAAATGCGACCTCCCTTTTATAGAACTAAGGGGTGCAATATCCAATAAAGACCAACCTTTCCCTTTTGGAGGGAAAACATAAATTAAAAGTATTTTATTATCCCTATGTGTGGCGTCCCTTTTTCTAAGGGTATTTTGACATTAAAAAGCCACCTAATATTATTTAATTAATTCCCCTTTTTATTTTGCATTTTGGGAATTAAATTAAATAATTAATTACATCAATTGCTCCATAAATATTCTTTTGTGAGCAATACTCCAAGGTGGTGGAAAAACCACTCAACATCCATAATTAAATAATTAAATAAATATTGCTTTATAATGTCAAATGATTAAAATCACTCTCCAGGCAATATTATTTAATTACTTAACATAATTTCCCCTTGCAACATCCCAAAAGCCCACGAGGAAAAATAGGCTAAGGGTCTTAAAAATGGGGACATTACAGTCCTCCCTTCCCAAGATTGCTTGCCCTCAAGCAATAGCAAACTCATGTATTTGGGTCCAAAAGTGTAGTACTTCAAAAACTAGGCTCCCATGCCACTCAAGTGGTGTAGCATTTGTAATATCTTGTGATGCTTCTTTCTCCTAAAAGTTAGGAGTGTCTTCATTGCAATTTCTTTTTCAAATCTACACATGAAGCAAACAAGTTAGAAAAATAAGTGTTGAAGAACACTCTTTCAAGGTGTCTCCATGGTGTGTAAGTCTCCTCCATGTATGGGCTGCCCCCAAACTCTGTTATGTGGCCCCAAATACTGCTGTAATCTTCAAAAATCAGAACTAGAGTGGCTGATTTCCACCCCCAAATAGTCACCCATGAGCCACAATCAAGCACTAACACCCATATCATCAAATGCATGTGAAAAATCTGAATTATGGAAGTGATAGTGGAGCTGGTCATAATGATATCATCCATAAAAATGAGAGGACAATAGCTATCATATTTCATAGTTCTTTTCCCCACATGAATGAACATCAATCTAGTGAATGAAATAGGCCCCCATGCAACTGAAATTTCATCCCCAACAATATCAAACTGAAAATCATCCATATGCACAGCTGGAAATGAGACTCTTACCATGCCATGTGTAGCCCATGTGATCCATTTTTCATCCTTTGATCCAAGTGTGAGAGTACCAATGGAGAAGTGTCCCTTATCCCCATGCTTTATGGCTCTAAAGGCCATAAGAAGACTGCTGAAATAAATTACAGCAGTGTAAATAAAAATATTTGACCTCAAGGTATCCCATCTTACCTTAGGTAAGGCCAACACTTCACTCTCCCAACCCCCAATACATTGTTCCCATGAAAACAAATGCTGAAACTCATTCATATGCATGATATAGAGCTGATCCAAAGTGAATTTCATGACAAACTTGGTATCTCTCACTATCATAGCTGAATATTCAACATGCTTACCTTTATTTCCCAAAACATAGCATGAAAATTCAACACCATACCTTCCTCTTTGCTGCTCCCAATGTAAAGAAGTGCTAAATGGCCTAAAAATGAACCTGTAACATGTACCAATGATGCTCCAAACTGAAAATTAGCATACCATGTGATTAAATCCTTTTGTAAGCATGCTAACATGTCCTCAAACAAACTGAAAATGTGCATGACAACAGTGTGAATGTCAAAGGAAACATTAGGCATACACATTTTTCTTGGTTGCAAACTCAAACATGAATAGACAATGCTCATATTTTCCTTTTGTGATTCCAACAACCAAAATTGAATTTCATCATGATATGAGAACAATAGAATGTCCATCTTAATCATCTCATGAGCACATGTAAATACAAATAATTTGTTGCTTACTTCTCCATACCATGTGATAGCATGTGCATGATTATACCCCCTTATTTCTACTCCATCATTCACATAAGAAGAAGGAAAATCAGAAATGCAAGGAATCTCATACCATTCATTGTGCCAATGTATTTCCCTTATGAAAAGAAGTAATATATCTGAAACAAAATGTTTGGGGCTGCCCATCATACCTTTGTGCCATGAAATACCTTCATATTCCTTGGAAATTTCAAACCAAACATCACCTTCTACCTTGGAATCATGCAACCTTGCTTGTACTTGGTGTGAGGCTTCCTTAAGCTTCATCTTAGGGTGGATGAAGTCATTTATTTGCTCTCTAATGACTGCTGTTATGTGCAGACCAGCGAGCTGAGAATGGTCTAAAGTGCCCGGAAAAGCCTCTTCTTCTTGCTTATCACTCATCCCCTCATCCTTGCATTCATTACCAATCCAAGTATCATTAGTAACAACTAAATAATGATCATTAGTTACCTCTTGCTTGCCCTCATTTTGCTTGTCCATGCAAACTTGTAAATCAGATTTCTCTTTCCTCTTGGACTCATCTCCCTTGATCACTTTATCAACATGTATGCAATCATACAAATGCAAAGAATCCTCTTCAATCAATAATGAATCTTTACCTTGCTTATTTGCGTCTATGGGCTCTTCCTCTTTCTCCTCTCTTTGAACTAAATCTGATTTTTTTGTGCAAGTGTCAACTCTCATGCAAGCATTAGATATCAAACTTTTATCATCAAACACCAAAGAACTCATACTTTGGAGAATCATAGTCTTCACTTTGCTTGAACTTTACTCTAGAACACCTTGTGCTAGTTTTTGAGCAACACATGATGCCTCGTGACTCAATCCTTCCTCCAACATAGATAGCAATTGTGTTGGGGACTCTCATATTCATTTAATACCAAAGACATAATGGCTTGCATAGAAATCATTACCTCTTGAGCATGATCATCACGTATAACATCAAAAACACTTCAAACATGTAAGAAATAAGATCATTACATTCTAAATTCATCACTACCACACAAGATCTTACTTTTGCCATAGTGTTCAAAATGCTAACCCTCTTACCAAAACAAGGGCTTGTGAGGTCCCAAAGACCTTGGAAACTTCCCACCATGACCTCAAAGATGTCTTCCATGATGGCATCACAATATGGCAATTTTGGGGCTGTAATTCGTATAACCTCACTAATGCAGAAGATGACCATAATTCTTACCTCCCCATCTTCATGATCCAACAACTCGTGCCTAGCCAACTGCATAAACAATGAGTCCCTTGCAAGAAACATGGATCCATAGTCATCTTGCTCCATTGTTGCGAAACAAATTGCTGCTTCTTCCAGAATTTGAGCAACTCATCCTTTGATGAAGGTAGGTGCTTGAGTGCTCTACCTAGTTTCCGGAACCTTGTCTTCATGTTACTTGCACTAGATAAATCCATGATCCACAAACAATGTCAAACCTCATAGGTGCAAAAGAACATGCTCTGATACCACTGTAATGTCCCCTTCTAGGACAATTTAGAAAATGGAGAAGTACTTGTCAAGATTAAGCAAAGAATGGGAAAAACCCTTTTGCTTCAACCTAAAATATCCCAATGTCACTATTTTCGAACCCTAAATGGGGTTGAACTAGCCAAGGTGGTGGGATAGATTGAAATAAAACAATTGGAATTCAAACACATTCAAATAAGATTTTTAACAAATGAAAAATAATTAATATTTAAACCCCAATCACAGAATATTCCAAAATTATTTCCCGCTTAACCATCCAAGCAAAAATTCTCAAACTTTGGATTTTGGGCCACAAAAATATGAAGAATAATATTCTAAAACCAAATTTCGCATAACAAACACGAAACCCTAATTTTCCTAAAAAGTAGGTCGCCCAACACATTTAGGGCATCAAATCCACTCCAAAAATTATGAAATCACCTTCTCCTTATTACTCCTAATTTCTACAACCACCACATTCAATATTAAATTGATCCCAAACTCTGCAGATCTAAATTTAATAACAACAATTAATCAATTAAAATGCACCTGTAATTGAAACTTCAAAAATTAATATCTTACTCAAAACTCAATATTTTTCCACCAAATAAAATTTAGATTATTCTATACTTCAAGGCCTCTCCAATGAACTATGATTCTGAATTTTAGATCACCAAACCCCTTCAAATCAGCCCCAAAATCTGAAAACCAGTGTTAGGTTAGGAAAAATTAATTAAATAATTTCCAGCTTTTTTCCTAACCTCCAAACACACCAAAATATTAGTCCCAAACTTGGAAAAATATGCCAATACAGATCAGATTGCAGATCTAGCTCAAAAGACTCCAAAACATGTCAAAACAACCTCCCATGCAAGTTGCTTTAGCTTTAATAAATGCAACAGTGAACAACAATATTTAAAACACTATAAACCCTTTTAAAACCACTTAAATTTGAGCCACAACATTTAGATTTAACCTCACAAATTAATGCATCAACATATGAGCCAAGTCACCAATATTAGAATGGAAAAATTAATGCATAAACACATTCAACTCAAGAGAACACAATGGAGAGAACAACGAGTCTTCAATATTCTTCAATAATAGATCCAAATGAGAGAGAGCAGAATGCAAGAACCACGGGCATACATCCCACGGGCATACATCCCAATTTTTCAAGCATGAAGTGAAATCAAATGATCAATCAACATAACCCTCTAAGGAAATGCGACCTCCCTTTATAGAACTAAGGGGTGCAATATCCAATAAAGACTGACCTTTCCCTTTTGGAGGGAAAACATAAAATAAAAGTATTTTATTATCCCTATGCGTGGCGTTGTAATATCCCCTCAGTGGGATTAAATTTTATTAATCTACTTACAATGAAAGTAAACTTAGAAGAGAAACTCTTCTAGTTTCACCTCAACTTACCTGTGTTAGCTTTCAATACAACCCAAATAGGGTTGGGTGAGCCAAGATAAGGGTTCGAGATGCTATCTCATCTAATTAACACTTCTTTAACCAATTAAATTGCAGAAGTAGAAAAATAAATTAAAACTGCTGAAAATGACTGCAAACTTCAAAAATTAATATCTTCCTTAATATGGACTCTTTTTGCATGAAACCAAATGCAGATGGAAGATAAAATTAAGAGCTTTCAAAAGAACCAATCAAAATTTTCCACCCACTGAAACCCACTCAAAACAACCCCCGAATCTGCAGAACAAGTCGCTAGGGTTAGGAGAAATAATTAAATTTATTTCCAGCTCTTTTCCCTTCACTTCTCAACCCAATAAATGTTGTTTCAGATCTGCAATAAGGAATTTATAACAGCTTGGAAAAACCCTTCAAACCCTTCCAAAACACTATTAATAAATGCCCAGGTAAGTCGACTTGCATTAAATAAATTCCAGCAGTGTTAGCAAGCTCCAAATATCATGAAACAAGTGCATTTATCATAGAATAATGAGCAAGAACAGTTCAAATTTTATTCTTGCAAAAATAACATTCAAAACACCATAAATCTCCTTCAACAAGTCGATTTATATCATGACAAAACCAGCAGCAATTTCCGAATTAATTGATCAAATGATAGTTCGAAAACTCTTCAAATAACCTCACAAACTCTCTCAATAATGGCACGTTTACTTATATTGAATAGAAATGCAAATAACTTATCAATCCAAGCTCAAAGGGCATACACACTTCACTCAAAGGTGGTGTTGAAGAACACCTTTTGTTTTAGATTATTAGTGGGCATGCATCCCTTTTCAAGCATGAAGATAAGTTTGCAAAAACCGTCAACATGTGAAAATGAGTACCCACATCTTCTTTTATATCTTTTTCCTTGCTCATCCTCCCAAATTCGTTCCTTATCTTTGGCGCCAAAATCTAGGAGGGAATCTCATTTTAAAAGGTGCCTAGAAATCACACTCAAGGAAAATATTAAATGCATGGGAAAATTAAATCAAATGGGGCCCATATGAATCGACCCATGCTTTAGAATAAATCGATTTATTCTAAATAACAATCATTAAATAATTCCTAAAAAAATGCGACTTGCTTAGTCACTTAATTTACCTTCAAAATAAATAATTATTATCCCAAGGTAAAATCGAATTTCTCTCTTATTTTTGATTTGCACAAAATATATTTTTATTTTTAAATTTACATGTGCAAATCGATTTTCTCTTATTTTAATTTTTATTTGAAAAGGGGACATTACAGTCCTCCCCTCCCAAAATTGCTTGGAGTCATATAAGCCAATTTTTTATTGCCAAATACCCAGATGCCCAAACCAATTTATATTCTAAACTTGTCATTACATCGGGTTTGCTCATGGAAATTTTTATTTAATTATTTTAAGCCCCGTTTGAGGTAAATTGTGCTCCGGTTTAACCCTGTTGAGGTTTTACATGTCAATATTCCCATATACCAGTAGGGTTTCCACCAGAATGAATCCTGGGCTTTATCTGTGACTTTTGGCAACGTTTTTCATTTTTGTGTTTTTCTCGTTTTTTTTTTCTCTGTGAAATTTCCCTAGGTCAATTCCTTTGCCGGTTTAGGGCTGCTTTCTTGCCTTTTTGAGTATCTGGAGATCATCTACGGACGTCATGCCAGAAGGAATTTGCCACAGAGGTCTGGTTCTCTCTAAAAAGATGAAGTCATGCACAAAAAGGCCTCTTCTGGGCAAGTCGCATTTTTGGGAAAGGAAGGTTTTAAGCTACAATGGGATTTTTGGTAGCAGCAAGCAGGTGAGAATTTTGTACCTGCCTAGCAGGTACTTTTTCCCATGGAAGCAAAGTCACTTAAGTCATGATGGGAAAATTAGAGGCAACAGGCAAAGGGGAATTTCTTACCTGCCTTGCAGGGTGAAAATTCCCATTGTGAAATAAAAGAAAATCACTTAAGGCATTGATGGGAATTTCTTACCTGCCTTGCAGGGTAAAAAATCCCATTATGAAAGTCAAACAACTTAAGTGGATCATGGATTTTTGGAGCTGCGGTGCAGGGTGAATAATCCCATTAGAAATTGACTTTTAAAAATAGAAATCAGCCATGTCAAAAAGTGCGACCCCTTTTGGAATAGAAGGATAGCTTTAATTGCATTTATTAATTGTTTCTATTCCTAATTTTGCGCCAAGCATGAGGAAAAGTCAACACAGGATGAGAGGATAAAGAAATTGGAAATAGAATTCTAAAATTAAATAAATTTAATTTATTTAATGCAGCCCTCTATCATGCAAAAAAGTGCGACCCACCTAGAGGAGAAATAATACTTTTTAAAGTATTTATTGATGGAATTAATTCCTATTTTTGGCGCATGAGGTCAAAGCATAGTGTGAAGTCAATGTAGACTGGAAGTAGAAAGCTAAAATTAAATAAATTTAATTTATTTAATGGCAGCCATGAGCATGCACAAAATAGGCACCCAAATTGAAGAAAGAAAAATCATGTTTATTAATTAATTAATTGCGAAATAGAGAGGCAATTATTAATTATAGAATGATGAAGGTTATATAAGCATGGGCTGCCATATTAATGAAGTAATTAATTCTTCTAGCAAAGGAGTGCAGCCTGGCAATTTTGGCGCCCAAAGGGAGGAATTTTGCTCATAAAAAAGTGTTTTCACTGCCGGAAAGCTTCAAAGTTTGGCGCCTAGGTTTGAAGGAGCTTGATTTAAGTCTGATTAATTGTCTGCATAGTGGTACAGGTGCCAGTGAAGTTGACAATATTCATGCTTGCTTTGCATGCAAACAAAGCCTCAAATTTTAGGGCAGCGGGTTTTATATATGCAGATTTTTATGATTAAAATCAAGTGTTCATGTTCCGGTTGCCGTCTTTGTCTGAATTAATTGCAGGTATTCATTACAGGTGCTTATATAATTGAAAGGGAGCTTAAATCAATGTCAGATACATTGAATATATCCTCCGAATCCGAAGAAATCCTCAGATCTGCACCGGTTGTAAAGAATTCCGGCCGAATAAAGAGAAAAAGAGTTGCTTAGACAAAGATAGATCCGGCCATGGCAAAGCGAGATGAAAGAGAAAGCTCAACAGAATCATGCATTACTTCTAGGTTTGCTGACATCGAGATACAGATCTAGGTCCAGAACCTCTTTCCGAATTGATTGACAGATCCAGAGTTGGAAAGACTTCTCTCATGCGTGCAGTCAAAAGCAGTGGAATCATTCGAGCTTCAACATTCCCATTCACAACTCGGTTGCCAGAATTCGTCATGGAGTGTGCAAGGTCTTACCACCCACTATCTAGATCAGCCGAGATGTCATGGGAAGACAATAATCCGACTGACGCACAGTTCATCAATTATTGTCTGAAGATTCCAACATGATAGGTGGTGACTACTATTAGCATACTGGATGCCAACAACAAATGGGAAAAGCATAAAGTCGACTGTGTGGGCATAATGAACAAGTAGGTACATGAAGAAGCCCAGATCTCCATCCAAGTTCCCGAGGACTCTTCCACGATCCAATCTGCACAGAGGTGGATGACATTACCAAATTGCTATGCAGGATAAATGGCAAAGCTAACGCTCACAACTTCCGCTCATGGATGTATGCCTTCATCAGGACCATTGAAATCAACAAAGCAGATTCTATAATCAATTGGTCGGAAATCATTAGTGACAACATCGGTGAGCAGCTCCGAATGTGAGGCGGACTTACAACTTCAAAATGACTTCATATTTGGTATATGCAGCAGCTTCACAAGGTATCTTCTCCAAGCTGGATAGACGTGGTGTGCTCTCCAAGGATCCTATTTTTGAGTGCTATCCGCAGCTTATTGTGCCCGCATGCAATAAAGATTATAAGGTGGTCAACGATGGATTCTTCTACGGATTCATTTCAGAGTTGAACGGCGATCTAAAGGCCAACAGGGTAAGCAAGGAAGCTTGGGAAGCTGTGTCCCAGATTGCAAGATCTTCATCCAGTTTGCGGACTTTACATACCTCAGGGTCACCGGCTTTTCGGAGAACCAGTCAAGTTGCCCAGATATCCGAAGTGACAGATTGGTCATCATGGAGTTGAGTAGACAACTCGTGGAGATGCATGACCTACAATCGAAACGACACAAGTCTACAGGCTTCTTCCCGATCACAGTGGGCTATTACAACTGCTAGAGCATTCATAAAGCCCGAGGAATTGAAGCGAGAGATGTTCTCTGAGTACGAGCAAGAGTTCTTCCCAGCACGGCTGAACTTCGATCCATATGGGGTGGCAAGGAAGACAATCTCCCAGGAGTACGCGCATGTGCCTTCATTAGAAGATTTCTGGATGAAGTGCAGAAGTGAGTACGAAGTTAGAAAGAAAGATTTCAACAGTTATCAACATGGCAAGTGTTTGACTTTGATTAACACGATACCATGCGATCTTAAAGATGATGGGCTTGTGTTACTTGACGCATACCATCAGATGGGAGGAGATAGAGTCTGTACTTCAGAGAACATAGGTGGGCTGCCACACGATCGAGGAAAGGTCTCCGCCGTTCTGGTCAATACTTCAAACTGGTTGTTGACAAAGGGATATTGCCTTGAAGCTTTGATGAATCGATCACAGTAACCTCAACACAGAGATTCCCTCAAAAGGAAGCACGAGGGAGAAAGCAACAGTAAAAGGCCTGAAAGATTAAAGTGCACAAAAAGTCTCATTCAAGGGAAAAGATCACTTCTACGCTATGGTGTTAGTTCCGACTTCTCCAGCATCAAGTACTTCACCAAATGTCAGCACCTCAAAGAAGATACTGCTGCTCCTCCATCAATCCGCAACATTTGTTTTTTCTCCTCACCACTCCGATCAAGACACTCTTTCCCCAAGAAACGCTCAAGTCAGCAGATGGCAAAATTTGAAAGAGCTTTGTCTTTGGACAATACAGAGGATGGTAGCCACAACACTGTAGTAGTTTCGATGGAGAGGAATCAGAGCACGAGATGGTGGTACACTCGGCAACTTCTCATTCTCCGAGAAGTAATTTCTCAAAATGGTTGGCTTCACAGTTGGTCCCAGAGGCTAGAGAGGAGATCAACTTGGAGGAACATGACTTGCAGCTGCTCCTGAGTTTGGGCGGAAAAGACAGAAAACCTAAAGTTGCTAAGGTGACTTCAAGGTTGATTATTGAGGAGTCGGGGTAAGTTCACTGAGATGTCATTCGGCAGAGGAAAGAAGAAGGATGAGCTCACGACAACGGATATAACAGTGACCAAAGTACCCATAGGTCAAGCCACCACAGAAGGATTGAAGCAAGACACGCAGACATTGATAGATGCTTTATTCCTTAGGCTTGACAAAGAAAAGGCGAGAAAGTTGAACTTCAGAAGCAGGTGTCTCAATTGTGCGAGATTATTGCCAAAGTTGCCAAATCTTCCACTCAGCCAATTTCAACGCACATAAGCAGGTGAGTGATCATCTGATGCAGGAAGTGGAAGATGCAGTAACCAAGTTAAAGCTATCAATGAATGGAAGAGTCTAATCATTCGCCAAGCTTCTGTACAACTCGGAGAGGTGCCAACCCGTCTAAAGGTTATGAAGGATGCATCGGTTCAGCTGAAGCAACTGGTGACGAGCACGATAGACATGAGCACAGTAGCTGAAAGTAACCTGAGTACTTTGGTCGAAATAAATAAACTACCGAGGGAGGTGTTGATTGTGGAACGAATTGTGCCCGATGGATCAGTTGAGAAGGGGAAGCAACTTGAGTTTGCAGTATCTTTCCGCTTGGAGATCTTCAGAATCATGCTGAAAAGGATGCGGCACTTGAAAGTATGGCATCATCACTACTAGACAATGTCATTGCTTTCACCAATGAGGAAGTGGTCGGGAACGTTTCTTCATACACAAGGACCATTCCTAGCAAAGTGCCTGATTCCCTGGAGGGATCTCTTCTGATGGTGCAAGAGAGAATTGATGGAGTTGTTAGGCCTTTCACGATGGATTCCATCGCAAGAAGTCGGTAACGCTCAGCAATGATATTGAGAAGTTCGGGCCTAGCTTGAAGGATGTGGAAGCGTGCATCGGGGTTTTGAACGAAGGCTTGTTGCAATTCAAGACGGAAAAAGAAGTCAGTGGCTAAAACAGATGGGAAGTTGTGAATTACATGTTCGACAAGTATATTCAGTATCAAAACAAAAAGAAGATGTAGATGTTACAGCTGGCGAATCTTTCTTCTTCTATTTTCTTCTTCTATTTTCCACGTTCCCGATGTAATTGTAAAACTTTAAAGTTGTTGGTTTTAAAACCATTACTTTAAGTTATGTGGAACGATTCTATAAGTTAAGTGACAAATGTGTATAATTTTGACTATAGATCCGGATGCATGTCACTTGAGAGGAATTAAAGGAAGATGATTGCTAGATGTTATCTTTACTTCTTGTTTATGTTCTAGTTCAGTTGAGTTTCCCATTTGTAATTTCCCTTCTACATTCTATAAGTAGAGGAAGAACCTTCGGTTAAGGATCAGAATTTGTAAGCAACATTCTTGTGTTCCAGACTTTGTGCTGAAACCCCGATAGCTATTCGAAGCAAAGGAATAGAAAGGAGCAGATTTCTGAGAACTTTGTGTCACGGCATTTTGTTTCTAACTTTTTGTCTTAGATCTACTTATAAACTTTGTGTTATTCTAGATCTAGATCTTGAAAGTCGCCTTTGCTTTAATTCTGTGTTAATATCTATTGGTTCTATCTATGTGCATGCAATCAACTCGTAATCTATTGATTGGGTTGCACATCTTCCTCTTTCTTTTTCCCGTGTTTTTATATTTCCTTTACTTCATTAGATATTTCCTTTTTTATAGCGGAATGGTTAAAGTAATACTTGCAAATAGATACAAAACTATACAAATCTATGGTTCATGAGCTCATGCATGGTTAAAGTAAAACCTAGCCAAACATGATACTTTCAAAATATTTAATTGACAAATCTTACACGGAGCCTTCACTAAAAATGCGGAATTGCAAGAACCGGGCAAGAACATATTACCTCCTATTTTTCAAAATGCTTCAAAAAGAGTTGCAAACCGTGAGAAACCCTTAACAAATCTTCTATAATAGCTACAAAGACCACAAAATCCTCTCAATTGTGTGAGAGAAGTGGGAGTAGGCCAATCCATGATCGCTGCAATTTTTTGTTTATCAACTTGCACACCATTAGCACTAATAATATGCCCCAATATCCAATTTCATTCAAACCAAACTCTACACTCAGATTTTTTTTTTTTTTGCAAAGAAAGAATGTTGTCCCAAAGTAGATAAAACCAAATCCAAATGTGTCAAATGCTCTTCCCAAGTTTTGCTATACACAAGAATGTCATCAAAGAATACTAGCACAAACTTTCTTAGATATTGGCTAAACACATGATTCATGCAAGATTGAAAAGTAGCCGGTGCATTAGTTAACCCAAAAGGCATAACCAAAAATTCAAAATGCCCAAAATGACATCTAAAAGCTGTTTTGTGCACATCTTCTTCCCTTACCCTTATCTGATGGTACCCGGATTTGAGATCTATTTTTGAAAAGAAAGAAGCACCATGTAACTCATCAATTCTAGGAATGGGGTACCTATTTTTGATGGTCCTCTTGTTCAACATTCTATAATCAATGCACATCCTCATAGTACCATCTTTTTTCTTGACCAAAACTACGGAAGATGCGAATGGGCTAGAACTAGGCCTTATGTGTCCCATCTCAAGAAGCTCCCTAATGGTCTTTTCAATTTCTTCCTTATAAACTCTTGGATGGCGGTAAGGAGTGATCATAATGGGCTTAGTGTCCTTTTCTAACTCTATAATATGCTCAAACCCTCTATGGGAGGTAACCCATGTGGTAAATCATCAAAAACATGAACATGCTTTTCTAAAAGAACTTGTAACTCACCTTCTAATGACTGTTGTTCTGATTTTCTGATTTTACTGTGATATAACAGCTAGCTGCCCACTCAATTTGACCCCTTCTAAAAGCCCTTTCCATCCTCTTCATGGACACCTCTTGTGGTGCACCATTTGCCATACCTTTTAGGATGATTTCCTTGTCATCTTTAGTGAACTTTAGCTCCATGGTTTTGTAGTTTTGTGTGAAATCACCTAAAGAATGCAACCATTGAACACCCAATACAAGATCAATATCTCCAATATCAACAACATAAAAATCATCAATTACCTTGTGCTTTCCAAGCATGAGAGGTAGTTGTGCAATCTTTGTAGAACATGGAAGAGAAGTTCCATCCGCTATAGTTACTTTGAAAGCCTTGCAATTTGTGGTTTCCAAACCCATTTTCCTCACTAGACCTCCATCAATGAAATTGTGGGTGGCCCCACTATCAACCAAGGTAATGACTCTTTGCCCTTGAATGGTGCCCTTCACCCTAAATGCATGATACTTGGGCACACTGGAAAGAGAAGCAAGGGTACTTTCCATTTCCTCATTCTCTTGCACATGCTCAACCACTTCTTCATTAGTATCATGGTTAGCATTATTCAAATCAAAGTTAAGCTCAAAGTCTGAATCAATAATTTCAATGTAATGGATTTGACCTTTACCTTTACAATTGTGACCTCTTACCCATGGAGTTTTGCAGTCAAAACACAATCCTTTTCTTCTTAGTTCGTCCCTTTCATCTTTTTGTGAACTGTTTTGGGGCTGATTTCTGTGTGGTGGTATATAGGGCTGATTGAACCTCTTTGGGGCCTCTTTTGATGACCCAAGGGGCTGCCCTCCTTGTACTTTAAGGGGCTGCTGTAAATCAGACCTTGGCTGCCCTCTAAATCCACTTTTGGACAGCGTTTGTGAGGCATTAGAATGCTGTCCTTTAGGCCCATAAGTCCCTCTATAAGCTGCACATTCTAAATCTAGAGCTTTAGTAATACAATCTTGCAAAGTCATAGGGTTAAAAGCTCTTACCAAACCTTTTAGAGGTTCCATCAAACCTTCAGTAAAGAGGACAACCAACCTCTTCTCACTAACATCGGAAACCATGACTGCAATTCTTTGGAAGTCTGCAACATACTCATCAACATTACCCACTTGTTTGAGTTGGGCCAATTCCCTAAAATGAAGTTCCGGGTCCTTCCTATCAAACCTCTCCATGATCCTTCGACTAAACTCTTCCATTGTGTGAATCAAATCATGGCCTTGGGTGTGCATACCATGGAACCACCACTCATGTGCCATGCCTTCCAAATGGAGGGTAACAAATTTGAGGGCCTCTTCTTCTTGCATGGGATTGAGGGAGAAGTAAGTCTCCATCTTTTGCAACCAAGCTCTCACTGTAATGGTATTAGAACCATCAAAGTTGGGAGTGAAACCTTGCCCAACCTTTGTTGAAGGTTCTTATGTGGTTGCTTGTGGAATCTTTTTGACTTTTTGCCCATCTTGAGGGCACAAAACTCATCAAACCCCAACATGTCTCTTGTAGCTTGGCTCAAAGAACCATACTCCAACCTTTGAGCATCTATTAGCTCTGCTAAAGTGGGCTCTTCTTCTTCCTCTCTTTCTCTATTGGTCTCCTTAGGCAAGAAGATATCTTTGAAAAACTTAGGTGTAGAGCCATCACCTCCCTTATGTGAGCTCTCCCCATTGGAGCTTGCAGATTTATCTTTACCCATAACATCCTTGATGAGCTTGGACATTTGCTCACTCATGGATTTTTGTAGTTCTTGCCCACATCCTTGCATCAATTCGTGCAAGAACTTCACTTGATCCGTGTGAATGCTCCTTCATCCATGTTTCCCTTATCTCTCCTTTTATAACACTGAAACTTCTTATCACCCTACATACACAAATCACCCACACGAAAAGAGGAAAGAAACTCTGATACCACTGTAATATCCCCTTGTGGGATATTAATTAATTATTATTAATTTACTTGCAAAAGAAACAAACTTAGAAGAGAAACCCTTCTAGGTTCACCTCAACTAACCTAGTGTCGGCTTCAATACAACCCAAATAGGGTTGGAGTGAGCCAAGGTAAGGGTTCAGATGGGCTATCTAGTTGGAATTTACACTCCTTTAACCAATAAACTTTGTAGAAGTAAAATAATAAATTATAACTGTTGAAATTGACTGAAAATTTTGAAAATTAATAACTCCCACAATATTAACTCTTTTAGCTTGAAACAAAGTGCAGTAGAAAGATAAAATTATGAGTTTTTAAATGCAACCAACATCAGAATTTTCCACCCACTGAAACCCACTCAAAACAACCCCCGAATCTGCAATTCAAGTCACTAGGGTTAGGGTAAAATATGCAAAATAATTTCAGCACTTTTCCTTCACTCTAAAAGTCAATAAATGCAGTTTTCAGATCTGCAATCAATAGATCTATAACAACAGATTTAATAACACTTCAAACCCTTCCAAAACACTATTAATACATGCCCAGGTAAGTCGACTTGTATTAAATAAATTCCAGCAGTGTAAGTAAACCAAACTAGCATGAAAATGGCCACAATATGCCCCAATTAGAAGCATAAATAAATCAGAATGTAACCTCCATATGCAACCTCATAAAACCATACCAAAATGCTTCATACCAAGTCGATTTGAGCTTACAAAATTCTGGAAATGAACAAGTATTTGAGCACAAAACACCTCCAAACCAGCTCTAAAATTGCCCTAGGCAAGTCGATTTCATCAAGGAAAACCAACAACATATAATAAATGATATTCACCATAAATCACACTCCAAACTCTCTCAAAGCAAGCTTATGTCCTCTCCCAAAAATGGTGACTTACATATATAGAGAAATGATTGCAAAACTTATTAATTCAAGCTCAAATGGGCACACACACTTCACAAATGGGTGGTGTTGATGAACACCTTTTATTTTTGATCATAAGTGGGCATACATCCCTTCTTCAAGCATGAAGATAAGTTTCATAAACCGTCAACATGCGAAAAAGGAGTGTCCACATCTTCTTTTATATCTTTTGCCTTGCACATCCTCCAAAGTTCTTCTCCATCTTTGGCACCATAATCTAGGAGGGAATCTTATTTAAAACATGCCTGAAAGTCACACTCAACAACAAATATTAAATGCATAGGGATTTTAAATCAAAAAGGGGCCCATATGGATCGACCCATGCCTAGAAGAAATCATTTTATTTTAAATATCCAACATTAAATAATCCCCTAGAAAAATGCGACTTGCTTAGTCACTCAATTCACCTTTAAAATATGAATTTATTATCCCAAGGTGAAATCGATTTTCTCCTTTATTTTTGATTTGCACATTAAAAATATATTTTATTTTAATTTACTTGTGCAAATCGATTTTTTTTTTTTTAATTTTTAATTAAAAAGGGGGACATTACAGCAGAATAGGAGAGAACAATATCTTTATTGCATAGGTAGTGTAAAGTACAATTCATGGTATATGGAGGAACTGTCACATTAGTGTTTTTACCCCAACATTCAGCTTGCTATTTGAAAGATCAATGGATGTCGGTTAATGCTCAACTGTTGAAATGAATGGTTCATAATGGAATATAACTAATACATACATTAGTAAAGCTGACAATATGAAAAAATTCGGCTGCAAAAACAATGCATTTACTCATAATAACAGGTTACATTTGGAACCAAAAACTTATAACAAGGATTGCTCCATGACAATTATTTATCAAGTTTTTGGTTTTGATTTAAGAATCTCTTGGATTCCTAGCAAGGATTGATTTATTTGATTATCTCTAATGAACGTTTTGAGTTCAATAAAGATGCAACTCCAGCGTTTAGTTTCTTTTTGCAGTCAATATGCAAGATAGTTTTATACAATCTCGAGAAAACAAATAACAAAGGCTTTTGGAAAGAAAAGATGCAGGAGGTGAAAAATTAAGCCAATGTGAGGATATCTATACACCATCATCTTAAAAATTGTTTCATATTCATTCAGATAGTGTCTCTTTTGTTGGTTATGCCTTCATATTTTTCGCCCTGAAACTGCTCTTTGTCCGGTACATGTTGTCTTATAGTTATCCATACTGCAGCTAAACAAGCACCTTTGTTGTAAACACAGAAGATTCACCCATGATGCTCAAGCTATAAGTATAGATAACATTTTACAAATTAAAAATACCACCAGTCAATATTCTCATTGACGTTTCATGAATTGTATTGACAAATGGTTATTTTCATATCACTAAAGTGGGAACTGCTACAGGTGCTTTTGAAATAAGGCTGTTTTTGAATATGTTTTGGCAAATCAATTTGTCAATTCCTATGCTACATTTAATTTTCTAGCAAAAATAAAATCTGTAAAAGTTGAAATCTTTAATCAACAATGATTGCAGTACAGTCGTATACATTTCATTTCAATTTCTACTAAAAACAACTCTTTAGAAGATGAAACCTTTAATCAACTATGATTGCAGTACAGGCACATACTACTTTGGTCATAATTCTGACATAATAGGTTTAAACAAAACCTCCCAGATGGAAGTGAAAAAATGAAACATTTACCCATCTTGTAGTTTTATCTGGCACGACTTCTTCTCCTTTATTAAGCTGAAATTCAAAGGAAAAAATGTATAGAATTCAGATAGAATAAGTCTCATTGTTACTGATCAAGCTCTATATACTAGTATAACTTCTCATTGCATTTTTATTTCTTTTGATAATCATCAACCTCCTCACCGTGCAGAAACAATCACAGTTTTTTGTTTGAGTTCTGATAGTAACTAGACTATCAGAAAAACAGTTTGATTGAATCAAAACGAAGAATGCCATATATGTTGTCTGGAAATTCATGTATACTGTGACAAAGCACTAAAGTGGGAAGTTTGGTTTCATAACCACAGAACCTCTCGTCTATAGTTCTCTCCCTTGTGGCAGGCACATTAGTAATTGAAGATTATATACCACGAGGTCTGCAAATTTTTGTGCTGGCAGATATTTTTATTCAAAAATGAGAAGAGACCTATTAGAATGGATCTGAGTCTATTCCGTCTATATGATGTGCTTGTCATACAGAAATGTCCTTTTCAAATACAAAATATATCTGCAGTTTGATACTGTTTTCTGCATGTAAACAAGAAATATATCATAAGCATTGTCAAGCATTATACGGAATGGAGGTATGATCTATATGATATTATGTCTTTTCATATTGGTGCTTTTTGCATTTTGTGAATTCCAGGAAATCTCATCAAATTTTTATTGGTTCTTTTTTTTGTTCTCTTCTTGGTGTGTTTGTTTACAGGACAGAGCTAGTGCAGAGAAACATCTATCGCGATTGCTTTTGGTTGCGATGACTTGTGGAATTGGGATGTCTCTCCTCATAGAATTTTGTGGGACATCAATGCTAAAAGGTATAAACGATAATCAAGACCCATTTTAGCAAAACATTATGAAGTTAACCTTCCTAGACCTGGCATGCTTTGACTGGAAGTTATTTTAATGTGCACTTCTTATGTCCTTGAAGTCCTTACATTTGATTGAATAATTGGTAACTATAGTTTGCGCTTGTTTTTCCAGCCTTTGTTGGGGCTAAAAATTACGCTTTGGTTCCTGCAGCAAGAACGTATGTTGAGGTAGGTATTAAGCTTTTTCTAGTTCATAAAAATTGGAGGTTCTAGGCTTTATGTTGAAATAGTAAGTTCACTGCTATTAGAAACTACTATGGAAGTATTGCTCTTTTTATGTTCTATTATTCCAGTAAATTTTTGAGGCCAAGCACAGAGTGACCAATTTGACAAATTGTGAGTCTGTAACATAAATTTGAGATTATGCAATAAAACTAACATAATCAGAGACTGTAAAAGAGAAGAAAAATATTAAATTTTGAAAACTATATGGACTTGGGTATGATGTGTTGCAATTTTTCTTGCTGCAAGTGGAATATCCAAAGAGAAGAATCATGGAATTATAGGGCTTGTGTGAATTGAGCACCATGCATGTGTGATGCTTAGCTCTAGCACTGCCTGTACAAAAGACGGTCTGACACAAATATGTAAAGTAGTTATGTTCAAAGAAAGAAAACAAATATGTAAATTATGTTAAAGTCCTCGAATGACCAAAAGTTGGTTAATGAGGCTCAAAAAGTATATGCAATTACAGTAGTGAAGTACTTCATGCACAAGATCATCATTATTTCTTCTCATGGGTAAATATTTTTCATGTGACTCTACCCCATCTCCATCAACTACAAGCTCAAGGTATCTATCTGCAGTGCTTTTGATCCCCTTAGCATTAGGAAAATGTAGAATTGTGCTCACAGGCATAGTGTGAAGCTTCATGCTTGTATTTGGAAAACATGCGTATGGCAAGATAACGTTGATTGAGATATGCTTATTATCTACAGAAAGCATCTTCCTTGATTGCCAAGGAATGCGATCATAAAGCCATACTATGCAATATTCCCTCTCCGAAAACCACATCATTAGGGCAAAGGTGTTATGATCATCTACAAAAATCCAATAGAAGCTGAACTCATATAGTCAGTGCTGCTCGATGATTATTTGTTCCTTAATATGAAGTAACACACTTTATGATTCCAAACACATCACTGTAGGAAACAATTTCTTCTCTAGCTTCCTTTGAGCTTTCCTCACTTAACTAAGGTCAGGTTACATGCTCCTAGTGCAGATTGCTAAATCGCCCATTTTTAACTTGAAAATTTCTTTTGTTCAAAGTCCTTGCATTCCAATGAAAAATGAACACCCTGGGAGGCCCAAAAAGAGTTGCGAAATATGCAAAGCAGTGCCACCCTTTGAGATAACCAAGGGAGACAAATAAATAACAAACAAAGCGTTACAGGTTAGTAGTTACCACCAAAGCATTATTGGATAATGTCAATGGTCTAGTATGAATTTAAAATATGCAATTTCTTCAATTGCTATCTTGCTCATTCTCAGTATTTTATTTTAATTTCTTCAATCACTATCTCGCTCATCCTCATTTTCGACTTTTTTTGTGTTTTCAAGTAGTCTATCACAATCCTTTTTGAACCCCAATGTGTAAGATGAGATAAGCCTTTCTTCTTCTTCTTAAAGAGATCAATATGGAGTTCTCAAGATTATACTTTCCAGAGCTCAACACTCTTTTAGTTATATGAGTCAAACTTTTTGTAATATGATACACTATTTAAATGTGTCCACTCAGCAACTTTAGTATAAGACGGAATTAGGGACCACTTCTTTCCAAAAGGAGGAAATGATGAGCACCTAGGAGACAATGTTAAATTATTTGTGCCCATTGTAGGCTTATTAGCATTAGAATTTGTCAAGGACAAACGACCCACTTATTTATCTCCATTACGCTACTCTCTTGAAGGCCTAGATTGCCTCAATTTTCTCCATTGGATTTTGAGTGGACAGTAAATTATTTCATTTGTTGATAACAACCGACATTGAACTTTTGTTAAGAACCTTCACATTCTTCACTCGTAGGTCCTCTCCAATTATGGCCTAGTTGTTTTGACAAACCTATTCCTTGAACTCTTCAATCCATGCTTCCATATTATCCATTTTTCGAAGAAACAAAGATAACCTCCTCGTTGGCTAGATTTTCTGCATAGCACAAAACCTAGGCAGTCATGAGATAAATCTCCCTCATTTAACCGGTGAGGCTCCCATGTCAGATTTGTCAATAAAAATGTGTTATTATCTATCAGGGGTTTTACTTTAACCACTTAGTTCATGAACCATAACTAAGAAGTTCTGCAGCAAGTAAGCAGTTGTTCAAGAAAGGAAGTATTTTATAGAAGAAGGAAGTAAAGGAAATACAGAGAAGAAATGGGGAAGATGTGCATCCCAATTAGTAGATAGCAGAGCTAATTGCATGCACATAGAAGAAACTTAATAGATATGAACACACAAAATTATAAAACAAAGGCAGCTCTAGATCCAGATCTAAAATAACACAAAGTTTATTAAGAGATCTAAGATTAAAAGCAAGAAACACAGTACACCGTGACACAAAGTTCTCCGAAAACCTGCTCCTTTGTATTCCTTTGCTCCAAGTTGCTCTCAAGGGTTCAACACAAAGTCTAGAACACAAGATTGCTGCTTACAAATTCTGATCGATTAACCCGAAGGTTCTTCCTCTACTTATAGAATGTAGAGGGGCAATTACAAGTTGAAAGCTTTTAGTTGAACTGGCACATGTGGAAGTCGGAAAGAAACAACTGACAATCTTCCTCCTGGAATTCCTCTTTGCGTGACATGTATGATTTGTAACTGAAAATAGAACCTTCTATTTTGCACGTCCGCCACCTATCTCCAAGTAGTTGACTTCTTCAAGTAATGGCTTTTAAACCAATCACTTAAGTTGTATAATTGAATTGATCGCTCAATTACTTTGTCGGAGGAAAGAAGGAAGAGGAAAGTCGACTTTGTCGGAGGAAAAAAGGAAGAGGAAAGACTTTGTTCTTTTCATGTCTGCGACGCATTGATTCAAATTGGATCCAAGCAAGCATGGATCTAGAAACAAGCTGGAATTGCAAGCAGTTGGAATTGGAAGCAAGCTGGAATTTTGCCTTCACCTTGTCTTCTCTTTTATCCTTGAAGCTTTTGCAGTTCTTCTTCTGTACATGCATCAATGCAATGTTTGTCGTAGATAACTCATCATCTTTATTTTTAATTGCATATGAGCAATTAAAAATTCTGGAAAGCACTCTGGATGAATGAAAATTCAATGAAGGCTTCAACTGGAAGATGAGAGCACATGCACAAGATCTTGGAAGGAATTTTCCACGCATTGTCTTCTTCACGGGCTGCATTCGAAACAAGAGGATGAAGCCTTTGTGCTGGAAGCTTTTGCAACTATGAGATCTGGATCTGGATCTGCATATGGATTTGCATCTGCATCTGGATATGGATCTGCACCTGCATAACAAACTTTGGCAACTGGGCTATGGATGGAAAAGTTGCAACTCGAATAATTCCACTGCTTTTAATCTGCACGCATGAGTGAAGTTTCTCCTGCACGCATGAGTGAAGTCTTTCCTGCTCTGGATTTGTCTATCAATTCAGCAAGAGGTTTCGAGCCTAGATCTGTCTCCAGTATCTGTAAATTTAGAAGTGATGCATGACTCCATTGTGCTTTCTTTTTCATCTTTCTTCGCCATAGCTTTGTCTATCTTCGTCTGAATAATTCTTTTTCTTCTTACTTGGCCGGATTTCTTCAATCTTTTGTGTGTATCTGGACAATTCTTGATTCGGAGGATATTTGCAATGTATTGGACATTGATAAAAACTCTTTTTCCTTTGTAAAGCACCTGTAATGAATTCCTGAGCTCCTGTAACACCTGTGCAAACAATTATGCAGACAAAGATCAACCTCCTTCAAAGCATGCGCCAAATCTGGAAGCTTTTAGCCTTGTTGCCACCTTGCCTGAGCAAAATCCTTCTTCTAATGGGGGCGCACTTTTCCTCTTGGCTGCAATTCTTTACCTGTGAATCAAATAATTCATCCATATGGCTGCCCATGCTTATATAACCTTCACAATTCTATAATTAATAATTGCCCTAACAATTAAAGGCAATTAATTAATTAAAAATCATGCTCTTCTCCTTTAAAAATAGCATGTTTAAGGACAGCCATTCAATAAATTAAATTAATCCAATTTAATCCTTCACACATCACTTCACTTAAACTTCACAATATGCTTGACCATAGCCACTGAAAATAGAAATTAATTTAATGTTTTAATGCCTTAAAAAACATTAAATAATTCCCAAATGGGGCGTACTTTTTGAGAGGAAGGGGGCAGCCACTAAATAAATTAAATTTAATGCTTTTTAATCCTTTCTTTTATTTCCTCTTTGACTTGTTAACTTCCTCCAAGCTTGGGCGCGCTTTTTGAGAGGAAAGATTAATTAAAATAATCAATTTAAGTCTTCCATCATCTTACCAAAGGGGGCGCACTTTTTTGCACATGTAATTCTATTTTTAAGAATTTTTTCACAATGGGATTCTCTAGCACCAAAATCCCATGATCCACTTAAGTGATTTGACTTTGACAATGGGATTATTTACCCTGCAAGGCAGGCACTAAAATCCCATGATTTCACTTAAGTCACTTTCCTTTTATTTTATCATGGAAATTTTTACCCTGCAAGGCAGACAATAAATTCCCACCTGCCTGCAGCCTCTATTTTTCCCACTGCAGCTTAAGTGAATTTTATAACACGGGAAAAAGTACCCTGCTAGGTAGGTATAAAATTCCCACCACCGCTGCGGCTTCTATTTTTCCCATTGCAGCTTAAATCCTTTGTTTTCCAAAAATGTGCCCATCTCCGTGAGGGCTTTTCCGTGCACGACTTCACTTTTTCCCAGTGATCCAAACCTCTGATGGCGACTTCCTCCGGGCATAATGTGCGTATATGTTTTCCAGCTACTCCAGGCTAAAAATCGAGCTTACCCGGCAAAGGAATTGTTTAAGAGAAATTTCACAGAAAACGAAACGGGACAACACAAAATCACGAAAAATTGCCAAAAGTCACAAATAAAGCCCAAAACTCATTCTTTGTTAAAATCCTTTTTGAGTACAAGGAATAATGATATGTTCGATCATAATAGGGTTAAAATGGAGCGCAAATAGCCTCATACGGGGCTCAAAATAATTAAATACAAATTTCCCACAGACAAATCCCAATGACAGAATATAACAATTTTGGGCATCTGGGTATTTGGCGAAAAAGGCTAATATGGCTCTTTGGGAATATCTTGATGCAATACAAGAACTTTCAACCAATAAAAACACAAAACAACCCATTATTTTAAAAGTACGAAATTTTTTCGAATAGGGTAGTCGCAGATTTCAGGATGAAATCTGGGTGACACCACCTCCTTGATGAAAGATTCATCCAATGTCCTTTCGGGATAGAGAGCAAAACCTTTTCCAAATGTTCTTTTATTAGAGCTGCACCTCATCTTGTAGTGTTAAAAGCACATCTTGTTTTGCATTTTGTACTATGTTTGCATAGGCTTATAAAATATTTTTGGTGTCATTGATGCTCTCTCTTTCCGCTTTGATAGTTGATGTAAGAATTTTGGGTGAACCTTTCAAAATTTTATACCTCTCATCCAACGTACAAAACCACTCAAGTGTGATATGATTAACTCCCAATTGCACTTTCTCCGATTGCTCCATAGGCATACACCACATTGCTCTAATTCCAGCCAAAATTCTCCCAAACATTCGAGTTATCTTTGATGCTCATCTCTGAAACGAGAAGTTTTGTGCACACATTCTTATGTTTCTTATAGAACCTCCTTGGTTAATAGAAACACATCAATAAATTGGGCTAATACATTATTTGTGAATTGCTTAAATGTTGCTCCATAAGCTGTCCATTCACTTGGGGAAATTTGATTTTCTGTTTCATTCGAAGTGGAAATCATTTCAACAACATTACGAATAAGACCATTTTCATGTGCCAGATATAGTTTATTAGTGTAATGTGATAGGGCTTTTCTTTGCTTTCAACTTCGCATTTTCACCCAATAGCTTGTTGTAGTTGAAATTGCTGAATTCAATTGCATGCTCCAAATAAGTGAGTGCTCCACGCTTTCCAACTTTGGGCAATACTTGCCTTTGTTCTTCAAAATCCCGGGGTTGAGCCTTGTCCAAGCTCATGTTGCCTTTCAGAGAAAAATTCTTCATAGCCATGCGACTTAATGTAGTATCACAGTTCACACTAGACCTAGGCTTGGCCTTCTTAAGTCCTCTGGGAGTGCCAATAATCTCTAAGAGGTTTGAAATAAATTTGGGAGAGTTTCCTCATTTGTAAAGCTATTTAAAAAAATCATTGTCAATAGATAGGGTTAGCTGCAATTGCTGATCATTCTTCAACTCAGTAGCGACATTCATATCAAAGCTTATCACTTAGGCTTCCTTGTCTTATGAATTTTGATCATTTTCAGCCTTTTCATCCTCTTCCTTATCCTCTCTAGTTCCTACTGATCTTTGGGTAAGCTGGAAGGTAGAGACATTTTTGTCTCTTTTTCTTGTTCTCATCTCTGCTAACTTTACCTCCTTTAGTTTGGAGCTTTGTCAAAGTTATTTAGAACAAAACCGTAGGTTGGTGTGGATCGATAGCTAAGTAGGTTTGCCAAAATGATGTAATCAAGAAACAACAACAATCTTCAAATCCACTATCACAGGGTTTCCAACAACTAAAATCACCTTACTCTGCCTGTGGAAGATCATACAAGGTTCATGATGTACTCAATTTGACTTGTAATAGAATAATTAGGCTAATTACCTCTTGGAAGGTTCTGAATGCATCTTCATACTCTGTTTCTCATTCTCAAAATGACTCCATTCCTTCAACTGAGATGCTTATAATGCAAGTACTTCATCCTTTATTCACCTTATCAACAACATTCCCATTATCCTTCTTCACTTATACACCCTTTGAAGTAAAATCCACTTTGGCCTTTTCTAGCTTCTTGACCCTGTTATACACTTGATTCACTGTTAGAAGCAACAAGCAAATGCATTCAAACCATGAAGAAACAAGTTTTTATCTTGTTAGACAAATTGCCCCTTTCTCCTTAAGACAATGCATGCTTGGATCATATGTAGGTATAGGTTTCTAGAGGTGTATCTGAGACCTCATTAGCTCCATTATCATCTTCTTATCACCTTAGATGAGTGTCTAAAATTTTAGAGTTCCACTCCTTCCATAATTCCTTCTATTCCACTTTTTGTGTTTTAGTTTATAAACCCTTACTAGGTCTTGATTATAGGACTGTCATGCATAGAATTTAATGTAGTCAATTTCAAGATGAAATGAGGATTGTTTCTGGCACCCATTAAGGTCATTGGCATATGTACCAAGTTTTACCTTTTATCTCAATGTCTATCAACCTCTTCCTTTGTAAAATTACTCTCAAGATTAGGACTTAATTATGTTGCTCTGTCCTGTAGAGGACTGTCAAGAATATATGAAAAGCTATCCAGTGAACATCAAAATTCCCCCTTCTATCACTCTCTACTCGTCTTCATTGTCATTAGTACAAATTTTCAGGCAAAAATAATGAAGTTTGATGGTTAAACTATCATGCCCTAGTTAGTCTCAGCTGTAGGTGCTAGAGAAACCCGAGAGGGTTCTTTTTCATTATAACTCTTTCTAGGCTTAGGTTTATGGCTTCAAATCTTGTAGAAAGGTCTGTAGAAACTAGGTGAACAATATTTCCTTACCAGTGGCTCATAAAAACGAGCAATTCCTCTTCAACCAAGCAAAACCCCTCATTGGAGCACGTTAGGAAACAATGTTACCACACAGTTGTCAAAGATAGAAGTTTATAAGGAAAACAATACTCTTGTATGCTTTGAATAATTTGTTCATATGCCCATTATGATTGTTTCAAACTCCTTATGGAATATAGTGTTAAGAAGTAGTTGTCTTGATCAACCTTCATCAAAACAGTTACAATTTAGGGTTTATCTAGAAACCCTAGCATGCAAAAGATGGCTAGAATGAGTCTTATATTCCTAGTCCTCGTCCACCAACTCTCTCCACATTCATTGGATCCCTAAGAGGCTTATACACTTATCCACAAGTTAAACACATTACAAACTTTCTTCACTGTTGTGCAAACCACTGTTTACTCAGGGTTATACTTTACAAGGCATCAAGTGCATACTTACAAGGTCTTTGTCAACTCACCCACTTGTTAGCTTGAGGTTCAACACTTCAACATGCTCCATACAACTTATAGATCCTACATCTCAACCCATGCAAGATACTCAACACTGTTACTAGGTTAGAAAAGTGCAAAAACTAACAACACAAACTCAATGCATTACCATTTACCCACTGATAACTGAGTTCCCAATCACTTGCATTCATTCTGAGATCAAGGAACATACACATGCATAAGAATAATGTTATCAAATCTACAAGAATACCTGCAAGAATTTCCTAGATGCTCTGCCACCTTCTGAGATAAGCATTTCTCAAGCATTCAAATCTCATGTCAAGGCAATGGATCACACAAGTGCAGGAAATCCACTCTATAAACTCTTACCATTCATGATTAATTTACAAATACAAAGTACAAGGTTCAATGATTGCAATTGCACAGAAACACAGATACACTCATCCAAATTCACATGTAACAGTCACAATCTGAGTTTTCCCTTCTTCAAATCCTTCCTGAAGCTTTACATTTTGATTCAACCCAGGTAGAATGGGTAGAAACAGTTACATTCTTGCTTTTATCTCTTCTCTCACACCCTCATTCAAGGTGGTTGCTCATTCCATCAGTTATAAACATGAGTCATCATGAAATTCTATCAAAAGGGGTTACATTTTACCTAAAATAACTTAAGTTCAACATGACTTAGCTAGCTCCCTACATGAATTGTGACCCTAAAGGTCCTAATACCTCATGTTATCCCATTCCACCCTTTTTACAAGTTACAAGCCCATGAATTCATGAAATCAACAATGACAAGCCAAAAATTGGCCTCCAAATTCAAATTTTTACATTTTGGAGGGAAATGTTTTATTTGAATTTTGAAGAACCTAGATACTAACTATCACTTCAAAATGACTTAAATGGACCCCTAGGACCTACAACCACACCTGCAAGCCAAAATTGATATCATCTTGATCTATTTACAAAGATGGAGTTGATGCTCCTTTATCACAAAATGACATAACAAATTTAGTGTTTATGTTCCTAAATCTATTACTAGTTGTATAATGTAATGCCCCTTTTCCGGGTTGAAACTGAAAACCAAAGAATTTGCACAATCCAAATAGTAAACTGAAGCAAACTGATATTAAATTCCAAACCCTAACAACAAGCTATAAATATGTTTATTTAATGATAGAAATCAACAACAAACTTGTTGGAAATAATTTAAAAACCCTTCAAAATAATATCCTTCAAATTTGGAAATGATTGCAAGAGAAAAGCACCGGATTTTTTTCCAATTTAATATCAGCTGGAAATTAATTGATCAACAGTGAACACCCTTACAAATATGGCTGGAAATGAAGGTTTCCAAGCCCCAAAATGAAATACAAATGAAGATTCCATTAGCTAAAAATAGGAGAAACACAATGATGGCTGAAATTGAAGTTGATGTGCCCTAGAAGACCCCAAAATCCACCTCGGGAAATTCGACACCCTAGGAAGGGCTGGAAATGCCTTCAAAATTGAATACAAACTCCTTATGAGATCACCCTTTTGCAAGCTTGAGGGGTTTCATCCTCAAACCAGCCCACTATTGGGAGGTTTCGTTCTCAATAGGTCTTCCAAAAGGGTTTTCGTCCTCAATGGATGAGAGAGAAAGCAAACATGCTCCCAACTCGGAGAATAAATTCCAAAAGCAAACATAACCTCCTCCAAGCCAAGCGACCCCTTTAAATAGCTAGAGGTGGTGCCAAAAGCCATTAGAATCCTCTAATGATGAAGAACCTCCTTGGGGACATAATAGTTCTTTTTCTTCTTCTATTTTTCAATTGGCTTTTCTCCTTTTCCCAACCAACCTCACTATATTTGGAAAATTACTTAAAAAGAATGCAAAGCTCATAAAAACAACTGAAAAATCATGACATTAGCTTCCTTTGCTCATTCCCGTTTTTTCCCAGGAAGCGTAATGGGCTCAAGGTATTAAAAAGAATAAGTTTTGAGAAGGGGACATTACAATCCTCCCTCCCAAAATTGCTTGCCCTCAAGCAATTGCAAGCTTGGATGCTCCAATAATCTAGATCCTGTACCTGTCAAATGAAAGAGCTCTTGCCAAAACAAACTCATATGCCCAAGTACCATCATACTACAATAAACAAAACATCTAAATCCAATAGTTGTCAAGTGGAACTACCTACGCCAATAATTATTATGGTGTCTGCTCCATCCATCACCCACATCTATGCTCCCCCTCAATGAAGCCTCCTACCCAAAGCATGAGAACTTTTTCATACACTCCCTTAAGGCCAAAGGCTGCCCCAAGTGCTCACTACCATGTTCCTGAGGTACCCATTTGCTCTTCTCTTTTGATGAAGGATCCCATACACTTGCTTCAAGACTATAGCCTTTAGCTCCAATGGGTCCTATAATGCGACCGTGGGTTGATCCCTCCAAAGCATGGCACAACACAACTTGCACAACTTGCATGTAAGCTGGAAACAAGTCATAACAACCATAAGTCACTTGGAATTCCATCCAACTCAACACTAGGATGGCTAGGAAGATTGTCTTCAATAGTGGAGCCCCTCCACTAACATTACCATGCAAGGAAACCCTCTCAAATTGCACAAGTGTACAGCTGTTCATGACTGAAAATATTATGAATAGCAATATAAAAATGATATAAATATGAAAAACCCATGCAAAATTCAGGAATGTGATCGATGTAGGAGTGGTAGGTAACCATACAATGACTGAAAACTCTCCATTAGTCGTCACCAACTGGAAAATACTCTTTCCTATGATTAGAAATTCTCCTAATGACTGAAAATTATTCCATTTCATGACTGTCCTCGTTTGTGTGGCAGCAAATGAAGTATTTGACAAACTGGAAATGCTGATAACAACAGTACAAATATTTGTGACAACATGTTTTAAAACCCATAAGTTAAAGCTCCTTCCACTTACATTCATACCACCAATGACATGCTAAAGTTATAATGCTTTGGAAAACAAGATAACATCCATCTTGCAAACTCCATTTTAACTCGCGTTCAATGTGCAGTTAGCAGGTTGAATTAAAATCATTTTAAAACTCATTTAAACTCCTCACCACACAACCATTTTTATGAAATTGTTGCTGTAACACCCTCCAAAACTCCATTTTTATATAGAGGTGCTGTCAAAATCCTTCCAGACATCCATGGCCACCAAAAACGAAGATTTGCACATAACTTTTCAACCGGGAGTCCTATCACTGTGAAATTTTTCCAGAATCTCCCTCTCCAAAACGCCTTTGGGAAGATTGTGACAACAAATTCATTGATGCCCTAGCTTTTTCACAGCAGAAAACTGAAATTTCAAACCCTAAAACTTGCTTTTTCAATTTCCCGAGATTCATCGGACGAAAATGATGAAATTCAGAGTAGAAAACCCGGTGCAAAACAAAACATTTTGACAGTGGTTTCGTTGCAACCCGACACCGGTAAGTCCAGTTTCTAAAAATAGCAAGTACTCTAAACATTAGGTTGCTAAAAATAGTAAGTTTCCCAAAGTGATGAATTCTCGCCTCCCGAGAAGGACATCATATGTACTGGATTAAAAGGATCAGTCATCCTAAAATTCGGAGTCATTTCTCAGGGGGTGCTCAACCTTTGAAGACGAAAACCTTTGGTGTGGCTCTATGGGATCTCTTTGCTTCACAACTGTGTTAATGGCATCCACGATTTCGTATATGTATTTGCATCTCTGATCTCTCTGCTGGAAACTCGCATTCACAAGGGATTTTTCGCTGGTGTTTTTCCATTCGCAACCCTGTATTAGAGCTTTTCGTTGGTGTTTTGCAATTGATCTACAGTCGTGAAGGAAATCCACAGGTTGTGAAGGGCTCATGAGGGCATATTTCCTGCAATGGGCTCGTGAGGGCTCACGATTTTCTCCTGTCTACATACTGTGCCTTCGACCCACGATTTTCCTCAAAACGACATCACAAAGTATTTGCCACTGGTTCTCTATAGACTCGACTTCTTCTACGAGGCTCGATTTTTCTAAAAACCTACGGTTTGTGGCTCGATTTTTCATTCCTTTGTGTTTGGGAGATTTCGTGATTGGTAAAAGCCACGTATTTGGGGGTTTTTGTGTAAAACGACATCCTTTTGTGGCTCTTTGGGTTGTCGTGGCTACCAACTTTCACGATTTTTTTCTACTGATCTTGCTTTCTTCTTCTTCCTCAGACAAGATTTGTGGCTCCCTTTCTTGTTTCATGGCTCGATTCGTGATTTTTATGGTCACGGTTCACGAGTTTTGTGGCTCGATACTCCCAACACTTTTGTGATTTTTCTCGTCACGATTCTTATTACTCTAGCTCGTGGACTGCTTGTGGGGACATAAGGGGGTCACAAATTTCCCAATTCGTGGCTCCAAATCTGCAGGTTGTGAAGGGTTCGCAGGGCACATCTCTTTGCAAAGTTGGGACTGTAACCTTAGACAGTGAGATAGACAATTACTACTTTATGTTATGTGATTCTCCACTAATCCTCTCTCCTCTTGAGTTATTTTTCCCACAATGTATGTGCACTTATTAATAGGGTTGCAGATGTTGAATTAAAGAATGCTATCTTGAAAGAGAAGCTAGCCAACAACACCGATAATGCCAACTCTCCTAATGATACCTTCTGACTGAAATTGTTGACCTTTGGTCCCAACAAGAGGAGATCGAAATAACCAAAGCTCCTTAAAAGCTGAAACGCAGAATCATGGACCAAGGTTGTTTGGGAAAACCAATGTCCCTCCACCTTTAGCTGCTGCACTGAGGCCGTTGTGCGAGCCAAATTAATTGAGGAAAGCACTAGGTGTGACAGGAGTTAAACTGCAATATCCTCAGAGGATATTAATTGATTATTATTAAATACTTGCAAAAATAAACACTTAGAAGATAAACCCTCCTAGGTTTACCTCAACGAACCCTAGTGTCAGCTTCAATACAACCCAAATAGGGTTGGAGTGAGCCAAGGTGAGGGTTTGATGGGCAATCCAGTTGGTATTTACACTCCTTTATCCAATACAATTTGCAGAAGTAAAAATAATAAATAATAACTACTGAAAATTAGCTGAAACTTTGGAAATTAATAACTCCCAAAATACTAACTCTTTTAACTTGAAACCAAATGTAGTAGAAAAGGAAAATTATGAGCTTCTCATCAAAATAAATATTAGATCTTTGCATGCACTAGAAACCACTCAAATCAGCCCCGAAATCCCAAACCCAGTCGCTAGGGTTAGGGTAAATTGCATAAATAATTTCCAACACTTAAAACCCTTCAAAATACTCAATAACATGTAGATTTTACCCTCAATAAAATGCGCCAATACCCTAGACAAGTCGCCAAAGCTAGAGAGAAAATATCATGCACAAACACCTTCAACACGAGAGCAAAATGGAAAGAACAATGGAGTCTTCAATAATCTTCAATAATGGATCCAAATAAGAGAGAGATCAATGCAAGAACTAGGGCATACATCCCATGGGCATACATCCCAATTCTCCAAGCATGGAGTGAAATCAATAATTCATCAACATGACCCTCTAAGGAAAATGTGACCTCCCTTTTATAGAACTAAGGGGTGCAATATCCAATAAAGACCGACCTTTCCCTTTTGGAGGGAAAACATAAACTCTCATTAAAATATTTAATACTAAGACTATGTGCACTTTATTTATTTATTAATTAAATAAATAAAAGTAACTAACCTATGTGCACATTAAACTAACTAAAAAGACTCCCACTTGTAGCGCTAGGCATGCCAAGGGGTTACAATGCAAATGAAAAATAAATATTAATAATGTCTTGAAAAAGGGGACATTACAATCCTCCCCTCTCGAAATTGCTTGCCCTCAAGCAATAGCAAGCTCATAGATCCATGCATCATGCCCCAAAGAGAAGATGTGGGGTGGTGCATCCAAAGCCTCGATCCGGTGCCTGTCAAGTGGTGAAGAGTTGGAAAGAACAAATTTCTTTCCCTCATGTCAACCCAAAAAGATGGGTCATCAACTCCATAACATGTGCTCCAAGAGATGGTGTCCTCAACATGGCATAAAGAAGCATCAATAGGATGAGCTTTGCTAAGCTCCAAGACTGCCCACTCAAAAACGCCCTCATGAAATGAATAGGACAACAATCTTCCATCATATGTCTTCAATCCTACACATGAAGCAAACTCATTAGAAAAACAAGTGTTGAGAAACACTTTTCCTGTTTCTTCTTCATGTCTCCAAGGCATGGAGAGCTCCCAAATCTCCCTCATGTATGGGTTGTCCCCAAAATCTGTTATGTGGCTCCCAACACTGTTGTAATCATGCATTATTTCCTCGAAAATCAGAATTAGGATGGCTGGTTTCCACCCCCAAATAGTTACCCATGAGCCAAAATCAAATACCAACAACCATGTCACCAAATGTATGTAAAAAATCTAAATTTTGGGAGTGATAGTGGAGCTGGTCCTAATAGTATTATCCATAAAAATGAGAGGACAACAACTAGCATAATTCAGAATTCTTTTCCCAACATGAATGATCATCAACTTAGTGAATAGAAATGGCTCCCATATAGCTGAAATTTCATCCTCAATCATAACAAACTGAAAATTATCCACATGCACAGCTGAAAATGAAATGCCTTGAGAAAAGTTCATACCATGTTCCTTCAAACTTCTCATACTTTTCATTGAAGCCCAAAAGATGGTGGTCATGTAAGCAACATCACTCATACATTCCCAATACTTATCCTTGGTTGACTTTACCCTTGGTAGTATCTCAATCAAACACCCAAATGGAAGACATAACTGTAGCTCAAAATCTGAAAATGAACTTCTTACCATGCAAAGTGTAGTCCATGTGATCCATCCTTCTTTCACGTCTTCCCAAGAGATAGGAGTTAGCATCATTTGACAAAGGAAATGAAATGATATTCCTATATCCAAACCAAACTTGCAAAACCCAAATCCTTTTATCCTCTTACCACATGAAGCAATATGTGCAAGATAACACCACAAATTTTCTCTTCTTCTATACTCAAAAGGAAATGAGAGAGCTGAAATATAATGCATGCATTTATGAATATTATCATAGAGAAACCAAGGAACCTTGTACCTTACTTTGTGCCAATGATTTTCCCTTATGATAGGAGGCAAAACACATGAAATCATCATACCTTTGTGCCTTCTAATGATGAATTTCTCATACGGACCAGCAAGCTTATTGTTATGGTTTCCATCATTGGGAAGAGTGATGATCACTCTTTCTCCTTTTCCATCATGCTCCATATGCACCCAAATGTTAAGAGCAAGAGTACCAATAAAAATGCAACCAATATACTCCATGTTGCACCTCATATCCATCTCCCTATCATGCTCAAAATCATATCCATCAAAACTCAAGATTTGAGGAGAAATAAAACAAGAAAGATCATACCTTGGGCTGCCCCCAACATCTACAAAACTCAGAATTTCTGAGTTTGGAACAACACTTAGTTCCTCATTACTTTCCTTGTCTAAAACCCCTTTGTCCTCCCCACAAGCTTTCATACTTGGTGGGTAATGACTTGGAACATCCATGAGACTCATGCTTGGGTGAAAAACCTCATTCAATTGCCCATAAGGGCCTGCTGTTCGGAAAATTACAGCGAACTGCAAATTACCATAAACATTCCATGATGTCCTTCCTTTATAAGCATACCTCTTCACAAGCCCATCTTCATAGTCCTCTTGAAAACCTGCTCCTTTTGCACTCATATTCAACTTGATGTAATTAGTAGGCACTAATAATTTGTCAAACATCAAAAGATTATTACCATACAATGAATGCTTCAAGATTTCTTCTTTTTGCCACATAGAAGTAGACACAAATGATGTATTATATGAATGAGTATACCCTTCTATGGTGAGAGATCTTGACCATGCCTTCTCCTTTCCCTTCAAATGGCTCGTGGTGGGGTTGAACAACTCCCCTCAAATCTGATTTTTCCATCACATGTTCCTTTGCCATCATTTCTTCTTGATCATGCATATGCTTGACACTAATATCCTCTTCATGCCCATCAACCAAATTTGATTTCTCCTTGCACCCATTCAAACCCATGCAATCATTAGATGCCAAAAATTCATCATCAAAAACAAAAGTGCTCATACCTTGGATGCATGTCTTTACTTTGCTTGCACATTGATTCACAACTCTTCTTGCTAAGGAGTGAGCAAGACATGACTCCTTTTGTTCCAATCCTTCCACAAGTATGGATAACAAAGGTTGTGGAGGTTCTTCATACTCATTCAACATTAGAGACATTATTGTTTGCATAGAATCCATTACTTCATGTGAATGTTCCTCATGTATAACATCAAAGAAAACCTCAAACATGTGCAAAATGACGTCATTACAATCAAGATCTAACATTGGAATGCAAGACCTTACCTGAGCCATGTTCTTCAAGATCTTAACCCTCTTATCAAAGTGAGGGTTTGTGATGTCCCAAAGCTTTTGAAAGCTTCCAACCATGAGATCATATACCTCCTCCATAGTAGTATCATCATATGGCAAACTTGGGGCTGCTATCCGTGTGACCTCACTAATGCATGCAATGACCAAAAGTCTCACATCCACCTCCTCATGTCTCAACAAATTAGTTCTAGCCAAGTGTGTTACCAAAGGAGCTACAACTGAAAACATAGAGCTATAATCAGATTGCTCTATCAAACATAAACAACTCACTATCTCTTCAAGAGTGTGGAACAATACACTCTTCTCAAATGAAATCTTTTTGAGCCGTTTCCCAAGCTTATAGAGCTTGGTTCTCAAACCTCCGTCACTGGCAATCTCCATGATCTACAAAACAATACCCACCGGAAAAGAAGAAAACTGCTCTGATTTACCTCAAACAACTTGCAATAATTCTGAAATATTTTTTTCCAATCTGAATATGCCAAAACAAATTTTTCTAAATCTGAAAATGGGAGACTTACTATAAATAGTAAGTTCGTCACTATCCCTAGCTGAATTTAGAAAAATGACATAACTTGCTCAAAACACCTCGGAATTGCATGAAACTTTGGGGAATGGTAGATAATATTATGGAGCAACTTTTCCAAAAGGAATTTTCTGAAAATAATTGAAATCTGATTTTTAAAACCCAAAACACTGCTAGAAAAATATAGCAACTTCAAAAATCCGTATCTTTGGCTAGAAAAGTCCAAAAGAGCTGAAATTTTGGATCTTGGGTCACAAAAATATGAGAAACAATATCCCAAAACCATATTTTGACTAGCCAACACCAAACCCTAATTTTTGCCCAAAAATTAGGTCGCCCAACACATTTAGGGCACCAATTCAACTCCAAGATTTATGAAATTAATTTTTCCTTATTCCTCCTTGTTTTTGCCACACAAACCCCCACAAGAGTAGAGGAAAGAAGCTCTGATACCACTGTAATATCCCCTTGTAGGATATTAACTGATTATTATTAAATACTTGCAAAAATAAACACTTAGAAGATAAACCCTCCTAGGTTTACCTCAACGAACCCTAGTGTCAGCTTCAATACAACCCAAATAGGGTTGGAGTGAGCCAAGGTGAGGGTTTGATGGGCAATCCAATTGGTATTTACACTCCTTTATCCAATACAATTTGCAGAAGTAAAAATAATAAATAATAACTGCTGAAAATTAGCTGAAACTTTGGAAATTAATAACTCCCAAAATACTAACTCTTTTAACTTGAAACCAAATGCAGTAGAAAGGGAAAATTATGAGCTTCTCATCAAAATAAATATCAGATCTTTGCATGCACTAGAAACCACTCAAATCAGCCCCCGAAATCCCAAACCCAATCGCTAGGGTTAGGGTAAATTGCATAAATAATTTCAACACTTAGAACCCTTCAAAATACTCAATAACATGCAGATTTTACCCTCAATAAAATGCGCCAATACCCTAGACAAGTCGCCAAAGCTAGAGAGAAAATATCATGCACAAACACCTTCAACACAAGAGAGCAAAATGGAAAGAACAATGGAGTCTTCAATAATCTTCAATAATGGATCCAAATAAGAGAGAGATCAATGCAAGAACTAGGGCATACATCCCAATTCTCCAAGCATGGAGTGAAATCAATAATTCATCAACATGACCCTCTAAGGAAAATGTGACCTCCCTTTTATAGAACTAAGGGGTGCAATATCCAATAAAGACCGACCTTTCCCTTTTGGAGGGAAAACATAAACTCTCATTAAAATATTTAATACTAAGACTATGTGCACTTTATTTATTTTTTAATTAAATAAATAAAAGTAACTAACTATGTGCACTTTAACAAATAAATAAATAAAAGTAACTAACCTGCACATTAAACTAACTAAAAAACTCCCACTTGTAGCGCTAGGCATGCGAGGGGTTCTGAATGCAATGAAAAATAAATATTAATAATGTTTTCAAAAGGGGACATTACATAAACCTCAAAGTGAGGGGTCTCCCACCCACCATTCTGCACCGGACCCACTTTGGTTGTTGGTAACTCCTTTCGACGAATACTTTGGGGATCTCTCGGCATTACACTAGAGAAAGCTTTGGGTCGGCTATGATTCCACCCTTTTCATCCGTTTCGTGACTACATTTGTGCAGGTTGACAACCCTCGAAGGCTAAGAGGTGTCTTTTCTCTTGCCCAGACAAGGTCTTCTTGATGAGGATCTCACCAGGGACACAGGTTGGAGAGCTCAAACGCTCTAGGGAGCAGGTCATGGCAGCAAGGAAGGTAGGAAAATGGGCGGTCATCGGGAACCTTCGGGGCATTATTAGGGATTCGCCTCCCCTTAGTTGGGAGCCCCAACAGGTGTTTTCCAAATGACGGTCGGGCGGGAGAGAGGGTTAGGGGCGACTATCAGATGTTGGAATGGTAATGGCTCACTTTGGTCTTCCCTCGGTCTTACGATAGATGCCCTTGGGGCTGGTGATATGCTTTTCATCACAGAGACACACAAAAGCCCAATTCGACCTCTCCTGGGTATTGCGGGCTTCCTTTGGTTTTCTGCTTGCAAACAGGACACTCGTGGGTCGGGGGTGTCGAGGGTTCGGTGGGGTCACTTGTCTTTATAGGGACTCCCTTCAGGATAGGATCTCGGTGGTTGGCACCGATGTGTCGGCCAGGTACATGTGGATTCGTATTAGAGCGGTCGCTCGAGGTTCTAGAGATTTGTATATTGTTGTTTGTTACTTTCCTCCTACCTCCTCTCCGTACGCCATTCACAATGGCCCGATGGGACTCGCTTCTTTGACTTATACGACAATATTAGTCAGTACTTTGTCGCAGGGAAGGTTATTATCTTGGGTGATTTTAATGCCCGCACCAGACACTTACAGGTCCCTCTTCATGACCATTCTAAGGATATATTCTGCACCGAGTATTGACTTCGAAGCGATGGGTTTTGCAGGATTTCCGATGATACTGAGCGGTCCTTTCACGGCCCAATGGACGGTTCCTTCTCCACTCGGGAATCACAGGGGATGGTGATCCTTAATGGGATTGCACGCTTTCGGATTCACGCTTCTTCACTTACGCCTCCTCGGTGGTGGCACGGCGTGTAGATTATATCCTTGCCAACCCGGATGTCTCTCTTCTTTTTCTGTTCCTTCTCCGTTTCCCCCATTCCCCTTGCCGACCACGCTGTCCTATCCTTCTGTCTCGACACCAACCCTCCTCCCACCACCACCCCTCCTCTTCGCTACCCCCCTCGTACTTCCTTTCAGTTTGATAAGGGGAGCTACGACACTTTCTCAGCTCACATCCGTGACCTTCTCCCCTCTGAGAATCACTTCTCCAACCTTGTGAGTGTGGAAGCTAAGTACACTGCCTATCCTCTGCTCTGTGGAAAGCTGCTCTACTATCCTTTCCCAGCTCCACCACTCATCCCTCAGCCTTTTGGACTCCAAAATCTTGTCCTATGAACCAATGGTATGATTTAGAGTGCAAATCCCTTCACCGTCACCTCCGTCATGCCTTTACCCATGCTCTTCCCTCCTTCCCCACTCTTAAGATCGCCTTTACTGTGCCTTCTTCACCGTATGAAGCGATCCTTCATTTCCCACCACGGGCATACACTTTTTACCTCCCTCCTAGGTCTAATCCCGGTCTTTCTAGGGTACTATCTTTCCTCACCACCCCCTCCTCCATGGTGATCAATGCCACCTCCATATTCTCCCACACCTCTACCCTTTATGATATCCCGAGGCAACAGATCTATCCAAATTGGAAATCCTCCTTCCGGTAATCTTTTCACATACGGGAATATCAAAGAGGCAATCAGTGCATTGGCTAGATTTTTGCATAGTGAAAACCTAGGCGGTCATGAGATAAATCTCCCTCATTTACTTGGTGAGGCTCTGTGTAAGATTTTTGTCGATTATATATCCTAATATTTATTTGTGGGTATTACTTTAATTGTGTAGCTCATGAACCATAGCTATACGATTACTGCAACAAGTAAGCAAATTTGTAAAAGAAAGGGAAAAATTGCGAGAAAAGAAAATACTAGAAAACGAGAAGAAAGTAGAGAGATGATGTGCAACCCAAGCAATAGTTTACAAAGTTGATTGTATGCACATAGATTAAAACAAATAGATCATTAAGCACATAATTGAAAGAAAAAGAAACTTTCGAGATCTAGATCTAAAATAACACAGTTTATGAACAGATCTAGAAAGAAAGTAAAGAAGCAAAATGCACCATTGACACAAAGTTCTTCGAAAATCTCCTTTATATTCCTCTACTTGCGAAATCGGGGTTTTAGCTCAAAGTCTGGAACACAAGAATGCTGATTACCAGTCTGCTCCTTTAACCCGTAGGTTCTTTCTCTACTTATAGCATGTATAGGGAAATTGCAATATGGGAGACTATAATCGAACTAGAACATAAACAAGAAATAAAAAGAACATATGGCTATCATCTTCCCCTAATTCCTCTCTTAGTGACATGCATTAGGAGTTCAAGTCAAAATTGTGCACATTTGTCACTTAACTCAAAGAATCATTCCAAATAACTTAAAGTAATGGTTTTCAAACCAATAACTTTTAAGTTTACAATTGCATCCGGAACATAAGAAATAAGAGAAGAAAGAAAAGAAGAAGGAAGATCTGCCAACTGTAACTTCTACACTTTCTTTTTGTTTTGATACTGAATATACTCTTCGAACATATAGTTCGGCAATTTCCCATCCGCTTTAGCCACAACTTCTTTCTCTGTCTTGAATTGCAGCAATCCTTCGCTCAAAACTTCGATGCTTGCTTCCACCTCCTTCAAACTAGGCCTGAACTTCTTAATGTCTGATTACAAATTACCACGACTTCTTGATTGAATTCATTGTGAAAGGCTTAACGACTTCATCAATCCTCTCTTGAATCATCGAAGAGAGTCTTCCAGGAATTAGACACTTTGTTGGGAATGGTCCTTATGAATGAAGAAAGCAATTACATTGCTTGAAAGTGACGATGCCATATCCTTGAGCACCCTATAATGTCCCCTTCTAGGACAAGTTAGGAATTAACACAAAGCTGATCACACACAGCTGTAAATAATTAATATTCAAACCCTAAATTGCTGCAATTTTTAAAAAATTCATATCTTTGACTAGAGAAGTCCAAATGAGCTGAAATTTTGGATAATGGACCACAAAAATATGAAGAACAATATGCAAAAATCAGATTTCGCATAGCCAACCCAAAACCCTAATTTTGACCTAAAAGTAGGTCTCCCAAAGCACATTTAGGGCATCAAATCTACTCCAAGATTATGAAAACATCTTCTCCTTATTTCTCCTAGTTTCTACAATCATATGCAATATTAAATCAACCCCAAACTGCAGATCTGATATAAATATCAATTTTCCATACCCAGAAAAGCTTGCAGACAGCTAAAATATTAAAAATGCATAACTCCTTCACTATTCCATATTTTCTCAAATAAAATGCAAGATAATTCTATAAATTAAGATCTTTCCAAAGAACTAAAGATTTGAATTTTATGACACCCAAAAACCCTCCAAAACAGCCCCCAAAAGTCTCAATCAAGTCGCTAGGGTTAGATGGAATGACATAAATTATTTTCAGCTCTTTCTACACTTCAAAAACCCTCCAAATAACAGTCCTACACTTGGAAAATTATACCAACATAGATCAGATTATATTTTACCTTGTTCACTCACAAAACATACTAAAACAAGTCCCTTATCAAGTCGCCATTGTTAGAAAGTATGAATCATGCAAAGAACATACTTCAACACAAGAGAACTCAACAATGGAGCAAGAGAAAATACTTCAATTGATCAAAACCAGCTCACTAACTTCCCACGCAAGAGAGAGAAAACATCAATGGGCATGCATCCCAACTCCAAGCATGGAGCATAAAATAAATATCATCATAAAATGAGTCTAACAATGATCCTAACACTCCTTTTATAAGCAAGGAGGCATAAAATTCGAAATCCCTAAGAGAGGGAAATTATTAAATAAAAGAAGTTTATTTCCCCTAGGTGTGGCGTCCCTTTTTAAAAAGGGTGATTTTAATATTTAAAAGCCACCTAAATATTATTTAATTAATTCCCCCTTTTTTAATTTATATTTTAGGAATTTAATTAAATAATTACTTGCTCCATAAATATTAAATAATTAAATAAATATTGTTTTATAATGTCAAATGATTAAAATCACTCTCTAGGCAATATTATAAAATTATTTAATATAATTTTCCCCTTGCAACATCCCTAAAGCCCATGGGGAATGATAGGCTAAGGGTCTTCAAAAATGGGGACATTACACACCTGCATTCTTTTCAAATGATTATGAAGATTTCCAAGCAGAAAGAGACGTGAATTCAAGCTGCTTCCCGTTTTCAACCGATCCATCGACACAATTAGTTCGCAACAAAACCTCCTTCGGTAGCTTATTTATCTTGACCAAAGTGCCTAGGTTACTTTCAGCCACTATGTTCATATGTACCGTGCTTGTCACCGGTTGCTTGCTTCAAATGAACTAATGCATCCTTCATAACCTTTAGACAACCGGCACCTCCTTTGAGTCTTGGGTTGTCACGAAGCTTGGCGAATGATTAGGCTCTTCCATTCGTCAATAGCTCTAACTTGCTTACCTGCATTTTCCACTTCTTGCATTAGATGATCACTCACCTGCTCATGTGCTGAAATTGGCTGAGAGAAAGGTTTGGCAACCTTAGCAATGATCTTGCACAACTGGGAAACCTGCTTTTGAAGTTCAGCTTTTCCGCCTTCTCTTTGTCAAGCTTAAGGAATAAAGCATTTATCAATGTCTACGTGTCTTGCTTTAATCCTTCAGTAGTGGTTTGACCTATCGGCACTTTGGTCACTGTTATATTTGCTTTGCCGTAAGCTCGCTCTTCTGCTTTCCTTCTGTCGGAACTGATACCTCAACGAACTTTTGCCTTGATTCTTCAATAATCAACCTTGAAGTCACCTTAGCAACTTTAGGTCTTCTGTCTTTTCTGCCCAAACTCAGGAGCTGCAAGTCATGTTCCTCCAAGTTGATCTCCTCTCTAGCTTCCGGGACTGATTGTGAGGCCAACCACTTTGAGAAATTGCTTCTCGGAGAATGAGAAGTCGTTGAATGCACCACCATCTCATGCTCTGGTTCCTCTCCATCCGAAATTGCTACAGTGTTGTGACTGCCGTCTTCTGAATTGTCCAAAGACAATGCTCTTTCAAATTCTGCCATCTGCAACTTTAGCGTTTCTTCAGGAAGAGGTGAAGATCAAAGTGGCTGAGGAGAGAACACAAATGTTGCCGGATTCGACAGACGAATGACAATATCTTGAGAGTTTAAAGGCAGGTGAAGTGTTGTGAGTCGACGCTAGAAAAGTCGGAATTAGCACCATAGCCATAGAAGTGACCCTTTCCTGTATATGAGACTTCTTGTGCACTTTAAGCTTTTCAGACCTTCTGTTGCTTTCTCCCTCGTGCTTCCTTTTGATGGAGTCTCCTGCGCTAAGGTTGCCTGTGATCTGATTCATCAAAGCTTCATCAAGGCAATATCCCTTTGTAAGCAACTAGTTCGAGGTATTGACCAAAACTGCAGCAGATCTTTCCTCGATCATGTGGTAGCTACCAACGTTCTCCTGAAAAGTAGCTCTATCCCCTCCCATTTGGTGGTATGAGTCAAGTAACACAGCCCTTTTTTATGAGATCCGCAGTATCCGTGTTAATCCATAATCAAACACTTGTCGCGCCGACAATCTGCTGAAGTCTTTCTTTCTGACTTCGTACTCGCTTCTGCACTTCATCTAGAAGTCTTCTAATGAAGGCACATGCGAGTACTCCTGGGAGATTGTTTTCCTTGCTACCCCATATGGATCGAAGTTCAGCCGTGCAGGAAGAACTCATGCTCATACTCAGAGAACATCTCAACTTCAATTCCTCTAGCTTTGTGAATGCTCTGGCAGCTATAATAGCCCACTGTGATCGGAAAGAAGCACAGACTTGTGCCGCTTTGATTGTAGGTCATGCATCTCCATGAGTTGTCTGCACAACTCCATGATGACCAATTTGTCGCTTGGATATCTGGGCAACTTGACTGGTTCTCCTGAAAAGCCGGTTACCCTGAGGTATGTAAAGTCTGCAAACTGGATGAAGATACAACCATGTTGGGATACAGCTTCCCAAGCTTCCTTGCTCACCTGTTGGTCTTGGATCAACTGCATTCAACTTGCGAGATGAATTCGTAGAAGAATCCATCGTTGACCACCTTGTAATCTTTATTGCATTCAGGCACTGTCAGCTGCGAGTAGCACTCAAAAATATGATCCTTCGAGAGTACGCCCCGTCTATCCAGCTTGGAAAAGATACCTGCAGAGCAACTGCATATACCAGGTAGGAAGTCATCTTGAAGGCTGTATGTCCGCCTCACACTTCGGAGCTGCTCATCGATGTTGTCACTGATGATCTCCGCCCAATTGATTATTGAATCTGCTTTGTTGATCTTAATGGTCTTGATGTAGACATACATCCATGAGCGGAAGTTGTGAGTGTTAGCTTCTCCATTTATCTGCATAGCAATTTGGTAATATCATCCACTTCCTGCACTAGATTGGATCGTGGAAGGGTCCTCGGGAACTTCGATGGAGATTTGGGCTTCTTCATATACCTGTTTCATTATGCCCACACAGTCTACTTTATGCTTCTCCCATCTGTTGCCGGTGTCCAACATGCTGATTGTAGTCACCACCGGTCGTGTTGGAATCTTCAGACAATAATTGATAAATTGTGCGTCCAGCCGGATTATTGTCTTTCCCGCAACATCCCTGGATTGATCTGGATAGTGGATGGTACGACCTTGCACATTCCATGACGAATTCAGGCAACTGAGATTTGTGACTGGGAATGTTGAAGCTCGAATGATTCCACTGCTCTTTACTGCCCGCATGAGAGATGTCTTTCCAGCCCTGGATCTGTCAATCAATTCGAGAGGGGTTTGGGGCCTAGATCTGTATCACCAATATCAACAAATCTGGAAGCAATGCATGGTTCCGTTGATCCTTCTCTTTCATCCCGCTTTATCATGGTCGAAGCAATCTTTGTCTGAGCAACTCTTTTTCTTTTTATTCTGCCGGAATTCTTTGCAATTGGTGCAGATCTGGGAATTTCTTCAGATTCGAAGATATATTCAATGCATCTGACATTGATTTGAGCTCCCTTTCACTTATATAAGCACCTGTAATGAATACCTGCAATTAATTCAGACAAAGACGGGATCCAGGGCATGAACACTTGATTTTTATCATAAAAATCTGCATATAAAGCCCGCTGCCCTAAAATTTGAGGCTTTGCTTGCATGCAAAGCAAGCATAAATATTTTTAACTTCACCTGGGCACTTATACCAATATGCAGATAATTAACCAAGCTTAAATCAAGCTCCTCCAACCCTAGGCACCAAACTTTGAAGCTTTCCGACAATGAAAAACACTTTTTATGCAAAAATCCTCCTTCTTTGGGCGCCAAAACTGTCCGGGCTGCAATCCTCTGCTAAAAGAATTAACTATTCCATCACTATGGCAGCCCATGCTTATATAACTCTCAACATTCTATATTTAATAATTGCCTCTCCTATTCCTGGCAATTAATTAATAAATAAACATGCTTATTCCTTCAACTTGGGCGCCTAAATTTGCATGCTCATGGCTGCCATTAAATAAATAAATTTAATTTATTTTTAGCCTTCATCTTTCAGTTCTCTTTGACTTCACATCATGCATTGACCTTCTATTTCTCCATGGCGCCAAAGTTAGGAATAAAAGCTATTAATAAATGCCACAAAAAACATTATTTAATCACCAAATGGGTCGCACTTTTTAGCATGTTCCAGGCAGCCATTAAATAAATTAATTTAATTTATTTTTAGCCTTCTTCCTTCAGTCTTCTTTGACTTCACATCATGCATTGACTTTCCATCATCCCTGGCGCCAAAATTAGGAAGGAAAACTATTAATAAATTGCATTAGAGTTATTATTTAATGCCCAAAGGGGTCGCACTTTTTAGCATGGGTGATTTCTAAATTTAAGAAGTCAACTTTGATGGGATTATTCACCCTGCACTGCAGCTCCAAAAATCCCTTCATTCACTTAAGCTGTTTGACTTCCATAATGGGAATTTTTACCCTGCAAGGCAGGTAATAAATTCCCGTCGGTGCTTTAAGTGATTTTTCTTTATTTTATAATGGGAATTTTTACCTCGAGGCAAGTAAGAAATTCCCACTCGCCTCTTGCCTCTAATTTTCCCATTGCAGCTTTAAATGACTTTGACTTTATGGGAATTTTCACCTGCAAAGCGGGTAAGAAATTCCCACCGCCTGCTTTGCCACCAAAATCCCACTGCAGCCTTAAACCCATTCATTCCCAAAAAGTGCAACTTGCACAGTAGAGGCTTTTTGCATGACTTTATCTTTTCTTTGAGAAGTCAAGCTTCCCGAGGCCGATTCCTTCAGTATGGCGGCCGTAAATGTTCTCCAAATGTTCTAGGCAATAAAACAGTTATCTTGTGAATAAATTGACCTAGGGGAATTTCACAGAGAAACAAAGGAGAAAACTGGAGAAAAATGAAAAAGAAATAAATAAAAACAAAAAATGTTGCCAGAAGTCATAGACAAAGCCCAGGATTCATTCCTGATGAAAACCCTATTGATATATGTGAATATTGACATGCAAAACCTCAACAAGGTTCAACTGGAGCACAATTTACTTCAAACGGGCACTATTTATTTAATAAATAATTAAATAAAAATTTCTCGCAGACAAAACTTGGTGGAGGGATAAAACGAGTTTCGGCATCTGGGTATTTGTCGAAATTGGCTCATATGATTCACTGGGAATATCTTAACGCAATACAAACATCTTCTGGCAATAAAAACACAAAACGACCCGTTATTTTAAAAGTACGAAATTTTTAACATGGGGTAGTCTCAAATTTCAGGGTGAAATCTGGGGACACCAAGGTCCTTGAATAGTGGCAAGGCGGTTGATGAAGAGGGCTTCCGGTTGAATTCTTCAAGCGAGTTCGAGGTAGTTCGTGTTTATTTGAATGATCTCTTGACCAGGTGGTCCGCCGCAGCTTTCCACCTACTTGGTCTCATCATGTCATTCACCAAATCTACAAGGCGGGAACACCTTCCGATCCGAATAACTACACGACTATTATGGTGGGCCACTCTTTCTCAAGAAACTCTTTTCCACGGTCCTCTACGAAGTAATTGTTGTCGATGATTTGGAGCAGAGGCGGCCAAAGATGAGCTAGAGGTCAGGCTAGTTTTCGACCTGGGTATCACACTATTGACCACATCTTCACCCTTCGGGCTATTATTGAGGAGGCCCGCCACCACTCTTCGAAGGTCTACTGTTGCTTTGTGGACTTTCGGAAAGCCTTTGACTCAGTACCTTGCATGGCTCTCTTCCAGAGGCTTAGGGACATTGGTATTTCTGAGATTCTTATTGTTGCCATCATGCGTCTCTATGAGTCTATCCTTGGTCACCTCCGTACTGCTCTCGGGATGTCGGACTTCATTAGGAGTACCATTGGGGTTAAACAGGGTTGCCCCCTGTCCCCTACTCTCTTCGGTATCTACATTGATGAATTAGAATCTTTTCTTCGGGATCATATTCAGGAAGGGGATGGGTGCCTTCTTCACCATGTTTTGATTTCTATTCTCCTATTCGCTGATGATATTGTTTTACTTGCCTCTTCTCCTGAGGGGCTTCAGAGACAACTTGATGCACTTGCTCTATTTTGTGATCTTCGGCATTTGACGGTCAATCTTGGTAAGACCAAGGTCATGGTCTTCAATGGGTTGAAGACCTCTCACCTCCATTTCTTTTTCGGGGGCAGGAGGTTGAAATCACCAATACATATACTTATTTGGGTGTCCAGTTCTTAGGGCCTAGATTTAGTATGAGGCATGCCCTTCAGCCGCGTGTGAACAAAGGTTATGGGTCTCTTGCCATTCTTGAGCGACAATGTTTCCGGCACCACTTTCAAGACATTTCCTCTAAGATGTCTCTCATGGTCTCTCTCATCCGACCCACTGTTCTCTATGGGTCTGTTGTTTGGGGGCCCTCCCTTTTAGCTATGGATTGGGCGTCAGTTGAGAGAGTGCAGACTCTCCTCCTTCGTCGTTTCATCAGATGCAAGCAGACGGTTCCTCAGTTGATTATTTTAGCCGAATTCGGCGCCAGACCTTTCTGTCTGGAGACCGTTTTTGACATTTCGGCCTTCATCCACCACGTCAAGAGGTTTGGGGATTTCTCCGATGAGCGGAATAGGTACCCGTATCTCGCTTATTGTTCCTCTATGAGTATTGCTCAGGATAGGGGACGTTGCTGGTTCTCCGATACTTCGGCTTTGTTGGATTCTGTTGGTATTCAGATGGATCATCTTCCCCCCTTTCATTATTCCCTGAATGCTCCCAGTCACCTTCTACCCACCAAGCAGGTGTTGAATAGGTCCATCAGAGAGGATATTTACAGGTGCTTTATTCAGACTACTTGGGTGAACCCCCATGGCGGCTTGCGTCCTAAGATGGCCTTTTATGCAGAGCATTTTCTTGAGATCAGTGACGGACTCATCATCCGCCCCCAGTACACCTTTCGCCATTGGATGCATGCCCTCTGCATACCCCTGGGTCAGTTTCGGGTGGGCTCTGCCACAGATTGCATTGTGAGACGGATCATCATATTGACCACGATGACAAACTTTGTAGGCTCTGTAGCCTCCACGAGGTTGAGACTGAGGACCATTTCATCTTCTGCTGCCCCATATACTATGAGATCAGGGGACAATTTCATTGCCTCTTCAGAGGGGTTCAGACCCTCTTGGTTTTCTTCAGATATATTGACCAACGGTGCCTTGCCCTCTATATCCGCGAGTCTCTGGAGCTCCGAGACCAGATTCTTCACCCACCTCAGAGTCATTTCCACGAGACGGATTACATCTTTCTTTCCGGTTCTACCTGCAGTGGGTGGTACCAAACGACAGAGCCACTCTGATCCTATTACAGGGCATAGATCAGTTCATTCCCGACTAGACCTTCATAGCTTCCCCAGTGGCCACCAGCCGGCTCGACAACATACACGTCTCAGAGGGCAATCTAGATCTACTCGCCTCCCTGGCGGTCGTTCTAATCTTAGATCTCTGTGGGGGGGGGGGGTCTCGCCCCCCTCTTCGAGGAGTCATTCCATCAGTAGCTACTTCTTATCAGCTTTGAATGTTAGGAGGGATGGGACTACCATTTCTGAGTAGACAGCTCCTTATCACCCCTCCTTCATTCTCTTCTCCGCTTTCCTTCCCCCCTCTGTCTCATTACCCCTGTCTGTGGGGGTTTTTTTTTTTTGGGTTTTTGCTTGTTCTTCTCTTATTCTCTCTTCTGTGAACTCGTTTTGAGTCTTCCCCACTTGCACTTTGTATATTGTTTGGACTGCAGTCCCATTGACCTACTTTTGTGGTCATTCGTTGGACATTAATATATTTATCTTATCTTTATCTTATCGGCATTCAAAATATCCTTCAAAAAGTAAGAAATATAAAAAAGGTAATTCGGGAAACTTTCTAAAAATAACAGTATTCGGGAAAAGGGACATCTAAAAATAGAAACTTTCTATAATTGACAAACCTTCATCAATTGCAATAATCCAAAAGCCAGAGACATCAGAAGACAAGAATAATGAAAACTTGCTAAAAATAGTAGTCCTGGAAAAGACTTGTTAAAAAATGTAAGTCTTGGATTTGAACCCGAAATTTGTGGCAGCTCCCATTCTACTTATCTTTTTGCTTTTTGCCATCATCGTAAGGCCAGGAAGTTGTTTCATGGCCCAAACCGGGAAGGAAAACCTTAGCAAGCTCTTAAAGAATCAATTTTGAATTGATCTCTCAAAAGCACAACTTGATGCAAGAAGTGGAATGACGAGAAAAGATCACCATGAGTGATGCTAACAATCATCTTTGGCTCCCAAACAATGCATACCTCCCGAGAGTGTTTTTAAACTCTTCATTAGGGCTTGGTCATGTGGTCAGTGCAATTTGGAGGTCGGAAACATGTGATTCATCTTCAAGTTTGGTGTCACTCAGATTTCACCCTGAAATCTGCGACTACCCTATCCGAAAATTTTTCGTACTTTTAAAATAACGGGTCGTTTGTTGTTTTTATTGCCTGAAAGTTCTTGTATTGCGTCAAGATAATCCCAAAGAACCATATTAGCCCTTTTCGCCAAATACCCAGATGCCCAAAATTGTTTTATTCTGTCGTCGGGATTTGTCTGCGGGAAATTTGTATTTAATTATTTTGAGCCCCGTATGAGGCTATTTGCGCTCTGTTTTAACTCTATTATGAGCGAATATGTTATTATTCCTATGTGCCAGAAGGATTTTAACTTATTTTAAGTTTTGGGCTTTATTTGTAACTTTTGGCAATTTTTCGTGTTTTTGTGGTGTCCCGTTTTGTTTTCTGTGAAATTTCTCTGGAGCAATTCCCTCGCCGGGTAAGCCCGATTTTTGGCCTGGAGCAGCTGGAAAACATACACGCACATTATGCCCGGAGGAAGTCGTCATCGGAGGTCTGGATCACTGGGAAAAAGCGAAGTCGTGCACAGAAAAGCCCCTGCGGGGATGGGCGCATTTTTGGAAAACAAAGGATTTAAGCTGCGATGGGAAAAATATAAGCCGCAGGCAGGATGGGAATTTTATACCTGCAGGTACTTTTTCCCGTGTTATAAAAGTCACTTAAGCTGCAGTGGGAAAAATAGAGGTTGCAGGCAGGTGGGAATTTATTGCCTGCCTTGCAGGGTAAAAATTCCCATGATATAATAAAAGGAAAGTGACTTAAGTGAAATCATGGGATTTTAGTGCCTGCCTTGCAGGGTAAATAATCCCATTGTCAAAGTCAAATCACTTAAGTGGATCACGGGATTTTGGTGCCTGCCTGGCAGGGTAAAGAATCCCATTATGAAAAAATTCTTAAAAATAGAATTACATGTGCAAAAAAGTGCGCCCCCTTTGGTGAGAGAATAAAAGGATTAAATTTGATTATTTTAATTAATCTTTCCTCTCAAAAAGTGCGCCCAAGCTTGGAGGAGGTCAAAAAGTCAAAGATGGAATAAAAGAAAGGAATTAAATGCATTAAATTTAATTTATTTAATGGCTGCCCTCTTCCTCTCAAAAAGTGCGCCCCATTTGGGTATTATTTAATGTTTTTTAAGGCATTAAAACATTAAATTAATTTCTATTTTTAGTGGCTATGGTCAAAGCACACTGTGGAGCTTGAGTGAAGTGTTGTGTGAAGGATTAAATTGGATTAATTTAATTTATTGGATGGCTGTCCTTAAACATGCTATTTTTAAAAGAGAAAAGCATGATTTTTAATTAATTAATTGCCTTTAATTGTTAGGGCAATTATTAATTATAGAATTGTGAAGGTTATATAAGCATGGGCAGCCATATGGGTGAATAATTTAATTCACAGGTAAAGAATTGCAGCCAGGAGGAAAAGTGCGCCCCATTAGAGGAAGGATTTTGTTCAGACAAAGTGCTAACAAGGCTAAAAGCTTCCAGATTTGGCGCATGCTTTGGAGGAGGTTGATCTTTTTCTGCATAGTTTTCACAGGTGTTACAGGAGCTCAGGTGTTGATTGAAAGGATTCATGCTCTCTTTATGTGCAAATTAAACACCAATTTTTGGGGCAGCAGGCTTGAAAAGTGCAGATTTTTATAATTTAAATTCACTATTCATGCTCCGGTGGCCATTTTTGTCTGAATAAATTGCAGGAACTCATTACAGGTGCTTTACAAAAGAAAAGGAGTTTTTATCAATGTCCAATACATTGCAAATATCCTCCGAATCTGAAGAATTGTCCAGATCTGCACCAGTATTGAAGAAATCCGGCCAAGTTAGAAGAAAAAGAATTATTCAGACGAAGATAGACAAAGCCATGGCGAAAGGAGATGAAAAAGAGAGCACGATGGATTCATGCATTGCTTCCAAACTTGCAGACATAGGAGACACGGATCTAGGCCCAGAACCTCTTTCTGATTTGATTGATAGATCCAGAGCGGGAAAGACTTCACTCATGCGTGCGGTCAAAAGTAGCGGAATTATCCGAGCTGCAGCTTTCCCATGTACAGCCCAATTGCCAGAGTTCGTGATGGAGTGTGCTAGATCTTATCATCCTTCATCCAGATCAGTGCGTGATGTTGCGGGAAAGACAATAATTCGTTTGGATGCGGAGTTCATCAATTATTGTCTGAAGATTCCAGTGCGAAAGGTGGTGACTTCTATTAGCATTCAGGATGCTGACAGTAGATGGGAGAAACATAGAGCTGATTGCGTGAGCATAATGAACAGCCGGTTCATGAAGAAGCCTAGATCCCCTTCAAAGTTCCCGAGAACTCTTCCACGGTCCAATTTGGTGCAGGAGGCAGATGATGTCGTCAAATTGCTATGCAGGTTGAATGGCGAAGCGAATGCCTACACTTTCCGTACATGGATGTATGCTTTCATCAGGACCATTGAAATCAACAAGGTTGATTCTATAATCAATTGGTCGGAAATTATTAGCAGCGACATCGGTGAGCGGCTTCGGGCGTGAAGTGTACTTTCGACAAGATGACTTCATACTTGGTGTATCTTTGCAGACTTCACGAGGTGTCTTTTCCAAGTTGGATAGATGTGGTGTTCTTTCCAAGGACCCCATTTTCGAGTGCTACCCACGACTTCTGCACTGCGTGCGAGAAGGACTTAAAAGTGATCAACGATGACTTCTTCTACGATTTCATCTGCGAAGCTGACAGAAAAGACTTGAAGACTCACGGGGTAGCGAGAAGCGTGGGAAGCGGTGTCAAGATTGGCGATTTATTCATCCGGTTTGCGAGATTTCACATACCTCGGGGTTACGGGCTTTTACGGAGAACCATAAAGATGCCCGGTATCCGAGTGATAGATTGATCGCCATGGGTGGCGAGCAGCAACTTGTGGAGTTACACGACCTTGATCGAAACGGCACAAGTCTACGGGCTTCTTCCCAATCACGTGGATATTACATTTGCATCGGCATTCACAGCTCGAGGATGGAAGCGCAAATGTTATCCGAGTATGAGCAAGAGTTCTTCCCTGCACGGCTTAACTTCGATCCATTTGGAGTAGCCAGGAAGACAATCTCCCAGGAGTACGCACATGTGCCTTTGTTAGAAGATTTCTGGATGAAGTGCAGAAGTGAGTACGAGGTTAGAAAGAAAGATTTCAACAGGGCTATCAGCAAAGCAAGTGTTCGATTTTGGATTAGCGCGGATACCTGCGGATCTTAAAGATGATGGGAACGTGGTACTTGACACTTACCATCAAATGGGAGGAGATAAAGCTATACTGCAGGATAACAATGGAGGCTGCCATTCAATTGAAGAGAGATCTGGAGTTGTGTTGGTGAATACTTCGAACTGGCTGCGAAGGGATACTGCCTTGATGAAGTATTGATGAATCAAATCATGGGCAACTTCGGCGCAGGAGATTCCCTCAAGCGAAAGCATGAAGGAGAAAGCAGCAGGAGGTCCGAGAAGTTGAAAGTACACAGAAGATCTCAAGAGAAAGAGAAGACCACTTCTACGACCATAGTTTTGACTCCGACTTCACCAACTATTGCCAACTATTGTTTGTAATAGCGGCGGGGACGCTCCCATGCCTTAATTGAATTCGGCACGTTTGTCTTCTCTCCTCAGCCACTTCGTTCATCACCCATTCCAGAGGAGATGTTGAAGCTGCAGATGACGGAGTTCGAAAGAGCTTTGTCCTTGGATGTTTCAGAAGATGGCAGCCATAACACTGTGGCACTTTCTGATGGAGAGGATGCAGAGCGGGAGATGGTAGTGCACTCAGCGACTTCTCACTCCCCGAGAAGTAACTTCTCGGAATGGTTAGCTTTGCAGTTGGTTCCGGAAGCAAGAGTAGAGATGAACTTAGAGGAGCATGACTTGCAGCTACTTCAGGATCTGAGCAGAAGAGACAGAAGGCCTAAAGTTGCTAAAGCAACTTCTAGGTTGATCATCAAGGATTCGGGAGAGAAGTTTCTTTGAGATATCAATTCCGACGGAAGGAAAAATAGAAGAGGAGCTCACGGCGAAAGATGTGACGGTGACCAAAATACCACTCCAAGCTACCACTTTGAAGGATTGAAGCGGGACACGCGAGACATTGATGGATGCTTTGTTCCTTAGGCTTGGCAGGTGAAAAGGCGGAGAAAGAAGAGGCTGCGAGAAGCAAATATCTCAATTATGTGAGATCATAGCCAAGGTTGCTAAACCTTCCATTCACCCATTTCGGAGCGGGTGAGTGATTATCTTATGCGGGAAATGGAAGATGCAAGCAATCAAGTAAAGGCTATTGGCGAATGGAAGGATCGATTATTCGTCAAGCTTCGTGCAACTTGGGGAAGTGCCAGCCCGCCTAAAGGTTATGAACGATGCAGCAAATCAACTAAAGCAACTGATGGAAAGCATAGAAGGCATGAATACAGTTGCAGAGAGTAACCTGAGTATTTTGGCCGAGATCAACAAGTGTCGGAGATGTATTGGTTGCAGAACAAATTGTGCGGATGGATCAGTCGAGAAGGGGAAGCAGCTAGAGTTTGCAGTATCTTTCCGTTTGGAGATCTGCAGAGTTTTGCTGAAAAGGATGCAGGCGCTTGAGAGTAGAACATCAGATTTACCAGACAGTATCATTTCTTTCACTGAGGAAAGAGTGGACGGAGGTGTTACTTCATACGTGCGGATTGTTTCTAACGAGGTGCCTAATTCCCTGGAAGGTTCTCTTCTGATGGTGCAAAAGAGAATTGATAAAGCTACCAAGCCTTTCACGATGAATTCTATCAGTAGATTGGTGGCGCTGCGGCAGAGCATATCATTGCGAGTTTGGGCGAGTTTGGAAGAGGTGGAAGCATGTGCAAAGTGTTGAATGAAGGGTTCTTTGCTGATTCGGGACGAGAAGGAAGCGATGGCTAAAACAGATGGAAGGATGCTGAATTATATGTTCGACAAGTATATCAGATATCAGAACAAGAAGAAGATGTAAACATTACAGCTGGCATGACTTCTTCTATTCTTTCTTCTTCTATTTTCTATGTTCCCGGATGAAATTGTAAAACTTCTAAGTTATTGGTTTCTGACCATTACTTGAAGTCATGTGGAACCATTCTATTAGTTAAGTGATACATGTGTCACTTAAGAAGAAGTTAGTTGAGGATGATTGCCAAATGTCATCTTTACTTGTTGTTCATACTTTAGTTCAATTTGAGTCTTCTATTTGTACTTTCCCTCCTACATTCTATAAGTAGGAGAAGAACCTCCGGTTAATGATCAATCGAGAATTTGTATGCGAGATCTTGTGTTTTAGACTTTGTGCTGAACCCCTGAGAGCAACTTGAAGCAGAGGAATACAAAGGAGCAGGTTTCCGGAGAACTTTGTGTCACGGTGTACTTTGTTTCTTGTTTTGAATCTTAGATCTCTTGATAAACTTTGTGTTATTTTAGATCTGGATCTGGAGCTGCCTTTGCTTTATAATTCTGTGTGTTCATATCTATTAAGTTTCTTCTATGTGCATGCAATTAGCTCTGTTATCTACTAATTGGGATGCACATCTTCCCCATTTCTTCCCTGCATTTCCTTTACTTCTTTCATCTATAATTCTCCTTTCTTAAACAGCTGCTTACTTGCTGCAAAACTTCTTAGTTATGGTTCATGAATTAAGTGGTTAAAGTAAAACCCCCTGATAGATAATAACACATTTATATTGACAAATCGACATGGGAGGCTCACCGGTTAAATGAGGGGATTTATCTTATGACCGCCTAGGTTTGATGCTATGCAAAAATCTAGCCAACAAAGTTCCATTTCCACGAGGAGCAAATTGATCAAAAGGGTGTTTAGATGTTGTAGGCATGTTTTCACTCGGTGACATCTTGGTCAAGGAAGTGAATTGTGAAGTGAAAAAGGGTGTCATCATGTTCAAAAGTGAAATGGGAAGCTCATGGAGCAAGTTGAGGGTCATCATATCCTGAATCTGTCATCATCTCTCCCGAGAAGCAAGTCAAAGTGAGTTAATCAGGCTATCAAGGTACTCAAAGCCATCATATGTGAAGAATCAAGAAATCATCTTTTCCCATGGGAGGCATATGAGCAAGAAGGTACGTAAGCATCCCAAATCTGATTTCATTCAAGGAGTACTCTGGAGTCGGGAAAGGTAAATAGGTGATCTTCATGTGGGCACCATGTATGTAAGAATGAGAAATCATCTCAATTTCATTTGATGTCATTCACTTAGTAGTGTTCTTAAACACTCATCAAACATCCAGGTAATGTGATCACACCTCAAAGGAAGAAACATTGCAACCAAATCTCATTTCAGTGCCACCGAGGGCCATTGAACAAGAATATTCGAAAGGAAAGAGGATGAAAAGAGGGCACGTAGAGGTTCCCTATTCTAGGAAGCTTCATAAGAAGGTCAAAATCATTGAAGACCCTATAGAGCCTCTTGAGCCATGTGAGATTGATCCATCACTGCCTCCCATTCTTCATCGACATTCAAGTATGTCTTTCTTGGTGGCGGAACCTTCCCATAATGAGCAAAATATGATCCCTCACCAACCTCCTGAAAGTGTTCCCGTGACTAACATCATGTCTACTCTAGAAGAGCCATTCCCATGGATTCAAGAGTTACTCATGAGTGAACCAAGAACAATGCATGACTTCGGGGCCATCACAAAGATCTTGAAGACCAAACGAGGTAAGAAGGCACATGTAACTTCTTGCTTTTTTCAATGGAGTTTCTAGTAATCAGTATGTAGAGGTTGCCCAACCGAAAGTTGCAAAACTTGCAGAGGAAATGATTCAGGAGGACTATGAGTTGACCCGCATCTCTTTGGGTCAAGCTACACACAAAGGTGATGCTCATTTATTCAAGGAATCTGCTTCCCGCATGCTCACTCAAAACCAAGAATACAAACGAACAATTGAGCAATTAGAGGAGCATGTGAGAACTCTCACTACCTACATTCAACCTTTCTTGGAGCTCAATACAATGCCTCCTCCTCATGTGGAAGATATTTCTCCGATCAGTAGTTTTAACCCCGAGATGATCAAGAAGGTGCAAGGGCATATAATACAAGGGAAAGCTAGTGACAAATGGATTGAGAAGATCCTCGAGAAAGGAAAGGCATTTCTCCTAGAGGTTCTCTCTCTGTTCAAATATGTTCTTGCCACCATTTCGGAAGTGAAGAAAACAAGGGAAGAGATTGAAAAGAGAAGATCCATTGGGATGAGGTGTTCCTACTTGTGTCTCGAGATGAGTTGCCTCGATTCCCACACTCTTGTGAGTAGGAATGTGTTTACATCTATTGTTGAGAACTTGTCCCTAGTTTGGATCCGCACAATGAATGCTAGATATGACACGATAGAAGATGCCATCTCCGAAATTGAATCTAGTAAACAACATGCCTTCGAGATTTTGGATGATGTCAATAACTGTGTTCTGAAGCTTGGCTCCCTTCTGCTCACTAAGAGTTTGTCATCGGAGGAACTCATCGGTTCTTTCCAAGAGTTAGTCAAAAAGGAGGCAAGTGATCCTCTCTCCTTCAACAAGGATACTTTGGAGTCCCTTGCCAACATCAAAGGCTCTATTTCTAACATTGCAAGACAAGGAGTGGTTTAATAAGTGCAAGGCTATTAATGATGTCCTCAAGACATGGATCAAAGTGCTAAACTACATCCGTATTCCAGAAGAAAAAAGATAGCACCTACTATATCCGGTTCAGTAGAGAATTCAAAGGACATGAGCTCATTCCAAGAAATCTTCCTCAAGGATCATGAATGGCTAGTTCTTCATCAAATAAAACTTCATCTTCATCAGATTAGTCAACCCTTCTCTCTATTTCTATCTCTCTCCTCTCTCCATATTCTAATTTTCCATTAAGAATGTACTTTTTGCTATTTCGTCCTATTCACTTAAGTGACCTCCAACATTAACATTGTAAGAGTCCTTTTTCACTAATAAGGAAAAGACTCACTTTTGTATCCTAGGAATATGAAAGGTCACAAGTGATGGGGATAGGTGAAAAGTCATGTGGGGGAGATGAAAGGACATTTCAAAGGGGAATGGCTTCTCCATTCCAAAGGGTTGGAATTGATTGATTGTATGTTGAGATTTACCACTACTACATCAAGCAATAAAAGTTGCATTTCTTCCACTTCTATGCTTATGTTCATCTCTCTGTAATTTCCAACTTTGTAAACATGATGATCTTGTAAAACCAAGGAAGGTGTTAGTTCCTTCGATAAACGAATCAATAGAATTATGTGTCCATGATTTGTTAGTCTTATGATTATTAGCATTGTTGTGTTCTTCTAATTAAATGTGGACATATTTTGATTGTTGTATGTGAATTATGTAAGCCTACTCACAACATTAACTCTCTCTCTCCTTATTTCCCCAACTCCCCTTTACCTCTCTTCACTACAAATTCCTCCCTTGTACCTTATATAAACACTTTTCGATAGGTTTAGTAGAGTATTCGTGTGTGATCCCTAGCTTAACGGCCACCCACAACTTTTAGGTAGTCTACATAAAATAATGGGAGCCTCGCCATACACAAGGAGGGGCTTTAGCTCTGTGACTATTGGTGGAAACAAATAATTTGCACTGCGACAAATTATTTCACCAACATTATGTATCCTAACAAAGTTGTGAAGGATTTACTCTTGGAGTGTTCTTTGAAGCCAAGTTCTACACTCCAAGGCAAGGTTATCAAGATAATCAGAGTTGCTGCAACAAGAAGCTTGGTGTGGGAAAATGGTAAGATGTTCTTTCTGAATTCATATTTTGGATGGATAGTACTCTCCTTGGACAACTGTAGATTGTCATATATGATGAATGTAATGTTCCCTTTTTCAAACTAGCACCAATTGAAGATTTCTTGCCATTTCTCTTCCTTGGCCAAGAAGGAATTGCACAAGGGAAGTCCTTGGATTTTGTTTTTTATTTTCTTTTGTTGTTATTAAAAATTTTCTTTGGTGTTTTACCCCCTAAGGCAAGTCGGTTGGGATTATAATGCTCCCAACATGGAATTAAAAGATAAAGTGAAGCTCATTAAGAGGTCAACAATGTTGGGAAGTTTTCAACATGGAATTAGAAGATAAAGCAAACTTAAGAGGTCGGTCTACACCTTATGGCTCTTGGCACCAACTTAAGGGTATAAGAGGAGTCTTAAGGGCTCATTTGCACATCACTTTTGACATATATACTTTATTTATTTGGATTCTAGGGCTGTTGCTCTATTTCCAACTCCATTAAGGGTAGAAATGCATAGTGTGACATCTAAGCAGAGAATGACAACCTTCCTTGTGGCATTTGGAGAACGAAAAACTCTCCAAGTTGGGTGGTATGAAGGAGAATATTGAAAATCCTCTTGCAGGTTTTTATCTAGGGTATCAAGAAGAAGACCTACAAAGATATTTTGCATGATTTGAAGTCCCTCTCCTAGGGAGCAACTAGGGTTGAAGTCATTTTAAGTGCCTTCTAGGGCACGACACTCATTTATTATTTGATATTCAGACTTGGCATAATTTATAAGGATGAAATTATTCATATTTGGTTATTGTTTGTAATGTCCCCAATGGGACAATTTATGCCCCCAAAAGGAACAACCACAAATCTGATTTATAACATCAACTAAAAGATATATTTTTGATGAAAAACAATGCAGATCTGAATTTCTTTAGGAAAATGCGACTTGCTCTAAGGATGGTTGGCCCATAAAATTGATGTAAAATCACTCAAAACTTTGCCTAAACTGCTCAGAGATTATTATAAAGGCATGAACACTGAAAATATAATTTTTTTACCCAAGAAGAAGAGTTGTATTTTTTATTCAAAGTCTGCAGAAATCAGCTTACAGACATGATTGGAAAAAATGTTTCCAAAGCCCAAATCAGATGCAAATAGGTTGGAATTGACCTCTAAAATATGGAAATGACGATAGAACTCAAATGAACAACCATGCCCTAGAATGTGTCAAACTCCACCCACAAGGGTGTAGATAACCCTAGATCAAGTTGAATCTGAAGGTAGAAATCTGCCCCAACTTTGACTGTGTCTTCAAACCCTAGCTGGAAACAATATAAATGTGCATTATTGGGTCTTCAATCATTGCTGAAATTCTGAAATGCTCCTTGAAGCTCAATAGAAACCCTTGAATAGAGCTTCCTTACATAAAGGATAAAGAGTTTTCGTTCTTCAACCTTGGCAATAGAGGGTTTTCGTCCTCTAATGCAACACATCAAAGGGTTTTCGTCCTTTGAGGTAAAAATGGAAAGCAAATAGCTCAACCAAATTTTAGATATGAAAATACATAAAAGTGATGTCTTCTCCAAGTGTGGCAACTTCCTTTTATAATTCTTCTTGATATCTTTGCCCACACAAAGGCCCAATTAGCTCCATTCACTTTATTTAATAATTTCCCCACGCTTTATTTAATATTTTCCCCTTGCTTTATTTAATATTTTCCCCTTGCTTTATGTCCCTTACATGGGTCGCATTTTTCACTAGGGGGAAATAAAAATAAAGTGACTTTTTCTTTTGTTATTTTATCACTAATAAATTATTAAAGTGCTTATAATAAAATTATTATGCACTTTTAATTAACTTATTAGGATTAGTTTCCCTTTTTTTCCCATCCCTTAGCCATCAGAGAAACAATGAATGGGCTAAGGGTCTTCGACCTGTTAATTTTGAGAAAGGGATATTTCAATCCTCCCTTCCCCAAATTGCTTGCCCTCAAGCAATTGCAAGCTCATATGCCCAAGTGCCATGTGCAAGATGTAAAACATGCTATAGTGCTCCAAGAGCCTAAATGTCGTGCCTGTCAAATGAGAGAGCTCTTGCAAAGTATGTAGATCCCATGATGCCCACCATCATGAATTTGGAACAAGGGGTCCATAGGCTCCAAATTCTCATGAGGAAAATAAATCTGAATGGTTTAATATGCAATAATAAATATGACATGTTACCACTCCTTTATATCTTGAGTATCATCAATATCTCCATTCCCTTTGTCTTCATGATATCTTGGCTTTGCTGTACCAAATTCTTAGCATCCTTGTTCAATATGAGTTGAGTATCATTATGATAGAATTGCTGTAATAAAAAAGAATGTCTCTCTTACCACATAATTTGCATGTCACAACTTGAGGAGTACCATTCCGCATGTCTGATTTTTCTTTACTAATCAACAATTCATCATCAAACAATAAAATATTTTTACCTTGGGTTGCATGCTCTTTAATTTCCTTCTCATTCCTTGGCACGTGCCCCATGATTTCTTCAAATCCTTGTGTCTTTATGGTGCTATTTGGAAAATCAGTCAAGGGATCTACTTTGGCAATGGTGATGGGGATTCTAGGGCTCCCATGGGTTGCTCCTGTTGAGATCTATTATTTTTGGTGCCTTTACTATTCTTCAACTCGCAAAAATCTCTGAAAGACAACATGTCTCTCACTCTGAAACTGAGGGCTGCATATTCTTCACCCCATGCCTCTATGTCTTTTGGTGGATTTTGCTCAAGTGGTTGTTCCTCTTTTTGAAGAAACTTGGCTATGAATATTTGAGGTGGAGGCTTGATGGATGTCTTAACTGGTCCAAATGAGCTTCCTTCACCATTGTTGGTTGCACCTTGGTTGCCAGATATATTATGCCCTTGTAGAACCTTAGCCAGGTCCATGATTGAGCCTGTCAATGTATCACACATTTCCCTTTGAGATTCCCTTATAGATTGCTGCAACTCCCTTTGATTACTTCTTGTATGAATTTCAACTTATCTTATCTATGAGGAGCTTTGGATCATGCTCATCCACTTGTCCTTTTCTTTGCATTCATATATATATATATATATATATATATATATTTTTCACAACCAAAAATATCGGTGCTCTCGATACCAGGTGTAATGTCCCAATGGGACAATTTATGCTTCCAAAAGGAACCACAAATCTGATTTCTAACTAAAAGATATATATTTGATGAAAAACAATGCAAATATGAATTTCTTTAGGAAAATACGACTTGCTCTATGGATTGTTGGCCCATAAATTGATCTAAAGTCACTCAAAACTTTGCCTAAATTGATAATAGATTATTATAAAGGTATGAACACTGAAAATATAATTTTTCTACCCAAGAAGAAGACATGTATTTTTATTCAAAATCTACAGAAATCAGCTTACAGACATGGCTGGAAAAAATGTTTCAAAAGCCTAAATCAAATGCAAATAGGCTGAAATTGACCTCTAAAATATGGATATGTCGATATAACTCAAATCTGGAATAGCCATGCCCTAGAATGTGTCAAACTCCACCCACAAGGGTGTAGATAAACCTATATCTGATTGAATCTAAAGGTAAAATCCACCCCAACACTTGTGTCTTCAAACCCTAGCTGGAAACAATATAAATCTACAATATTGAGTCTTGATCATTGTTGAAATTCTGAAATATTCCTTAAAGCTCAATAGAAACCCTTGAATAGATCTTCCTCACACAAAGGATGAAGAGTTTTCGTTCTTCAACCTTGGCAATAGAGGGTTCTTGTCCTCTAATGTAACCCATCAAAGGGTTTTTCGTCCTTTGAGGTAAAAATGGAAAGCAAATGGCTCAACCAAATTTCAGATATGAAAATATATAAAAGTGATGCCTTCTCCAAGTGTGACGACTTCCTTTTATAATTTCTCTTGGCATCTTTGCCCACACAAAGGCCTAATCAACTCCCATGCTTTAGTTAATATTTTCCCCTTGCTTTATGTCCCTTACATGGGTCACATTTTTTTCACTAGGAAATAAAAATAAAGTGACTTTTCCTTTTATTATTTTATCAATAATAAATTATTAAAATGCTTATAATAAAATTATTATGCACTTTTAATTAACTTATTAAGATTAGTTTCTCTTTTTTACATCTCTTAGCCGTCCATTAAACAATGAATGGGCTAAAGGTCTTCGACACTGCTAATTTTGAGAAAGGGACATTTCATTGTTGGGGTTCGAAAACCTCCATTTTGATTATTTCTCTTAACTGTACTTTTGTTGTTCATAAAATGATTTTCCAACTGAGTAGTTGATTGATTTTCATGGTGAAATTGTTCTAAATTATTCTTAAAAGCTCTATAAATATTGTGGATGAGTTGTAGGGTAATATTTGTGTGAAATCTTGTGTTTTACAAGCTTCTGTTCCAAAAATCAGATTGTCTTTCCGTATTGATTTAATTTTGAATTTGATGGTCCAAAAATCAGATTTAAATCAAATTGGGGTTTGTGTTAATTCCTTGTTTTTCAATTTCAGCCCTAGAAAGGGACATTGCAATGAAGCTCTTTGGGTTTAACATGATGTGTGAAAGGGATTTCAAGTATTGTAGTTGTTGCATCTTTCCTATGTTACTAATATCCAAGATTTTTGAGTTGGAAGTGCTATGCTACAACCATGATGGGCTGTTCTTCCCAAGTTTAGGTATGGGGCGGTGCATATCTTCCATGGGCAGCAAGAGATGGGCAGGTTTGGAGACATTCTTTCCACTTAAAATGATTTGTAAGAGGGTTCAATCATTGAGATTAAGCAAATCCAACATCCCAACATCTTTGGCATTGCTTGGAAAGAAATTTAGAGCTGTACATGGCTATTACAACCCCTCATCCGCACCCCTATGGTCTGATCCAAACCAATTTGTGAAGAAATTTCAGTGGGGCAGCTTGGAGGCAACAATTGGAATTCCAAATCAGCAAGGTAACAACCATCCAAAGGAGGTGAGCATAAGTATTGGTATATATTGTTTACATCTTATGTTGGAACTCAAGGATAAAAGGAAGAAGGCAATACTTCAAGGTAGAATGGATGGAGTTCCAAGCATGGCTACCACGAAGAAGGAAGAGGCATATGTTCGAGCACTCAAGGCATAAAGACAAGCAAGGGTCTACTCTTAGGTAAGGTACTTCATGGTGATAATTTTTGGTTAGTTCCGGGCATGCACGATATTACTTCCTTGTGGGGACACTTGAAGAATTATGTGCAAATTGGAGCTTTCTTGTTGAAAGCCATCTTCTACATCAAGTTGGGGTAAGTGTGGGCTGTAAGAATCTTGAACTAAGGACCAATGTATCTATTGTTCTCAAAATTTCAGTTCTTATAAGACAATTTTCAGTTTCTACACTACTCATAAAATTGTCCCTTCCAGTAAGATTTCAGTTTGCTAGTTGTTATATCAATGTCATATGGCTGAGCATGCAAAATTCAGAGTTGGGACTGCCATTAACAGTCATGGGCAGCAGCAAGCATGCACTTTTAGGAAGGATATACAACTAGAAGAAACAAATAAATCAGACTTGATAGCCTTGATTTGGATGAGGTCCCAAGTATTTTATGGCTGTTGTAACTTGTTTCCAGCCCATCCACAATTTGATTTGCATCTTGTAATCAAAGGGATAGTTGGTCAAGCTGATTATTCATCCATTTCTTGCTCTATGATGGAAACTACAGCAGTTTGGAGAGATTTTGGTACAACTGAGTACGCAAAGGAAAGAGATGTCACTACTGTTTTTGAAGTGGAAGATAAAGAAGACTTCAATGAAGAGAGGGGCAACAAAGGTATGAGTTTGTTTGGATTGAAGCTCCTTCATTTAACAGGCATGAGATCTAGATTATGGGAGCACTACAACATGTTCCTCCACCTTGATATGATGATACTTGGGCATATGAGTTTGCATTTGCTTGAGGGAAAGCAAATTTGGGAAGGGAGGACTGTAATGTCCCCTTTTCCACGCTAGTCACTATGAAGGCCTTGGGCCCATTCCACCTTCCGTGGGCTTCAAGGAAGGAAAACAAGGGAGGTGAACATTGCCATAATTGTAAGTGATTGTATTTTCCTTATTTATTTGATTACTAATTATGGCTTGGAGTGATTCGATTAGGCGATAGGTGAATGAAAAAGCAAAAATGAACCTCTATCTTCTCCTTCATTAAGGACGGTCTTCTCGAGCTACAATGGAGGTAAAGAAATACTCTTTCCCCTTTTACGAGGTTAGTCTTCTTAAGTGAAGATAAAAAGTGCACTCCTGTAATGTCCCCTTTTTGAAGACCCTTGGCCTATCTTTCCCCGTGGGCTTTTGGGATGTTGCAAGGGGAAAACTATGCTAGTAATTGAATGATATTGCCTAGAGAGTGATTTTTATCATTTGTCATTATAAAGCAATATTCATTTAATTATTAGTTCTCATTTAATTATGGATGTTAAGTGGTTTTTTCCACTTAATTTGTATTATTGCTCACAAAAGAATATTTATTGAGCAATTAATGTAATTTATTATTTAATTTAATTCCCCAAAAATATAAAATTAAAAGGGAATTAATTAAATAATATTAAGTGGCTTTTAAATGTCAAAAAGACCCTTAGAAAGGGGACACCACACTTAGAGGGGGAAATTAAAATAAAAGGGGAAATTATAAGCATGCCTTATAATTTCAAATTATGGTTTTCCCTCCAAAAGGGAATTGCTCCACCCTAGGAGAAATCTATAAATATATGTTTTGACATTGAGGGAAGGGTTATGTTGATGAATCTATTGATTTCACTCCATGCTTGGAGTAATGGGATGTATGCCCTAGCTCTCTCTCTTTCATTGTAAGCTTCATTGGAAGCCATTGTTGAAGATATTGAAGACTCTCTTGTTCTATTTGGAGCTGAAGTAAATCTGATTTTTGATAAGTCTTCTTGTGTTGTTATTGCATGATATATTCATCTTAATATTGGCGACTTGGCTTGGAGGTTTGGCGCATTTGTTTGGGATTAAATCTGCATGGTTAGAGTTCATTATTGAAGTGTTCTTGAGTGGTTTTTATGGTACTTTGCTACTGCTGTTAATGCTGCAATTTATTAAAGGTATAGCGACTTGGTTTGGGGTGTGTTCCATCATAATTTGAAGGTGTTTTGATAGATCTTTATGCTGCTGTGATTAGTTAATTATTTTAGATGCATGGGCTGATTATATGAGTGTTTTGGAAGGGTTTTATGAGCTGGAAACAATTTATACATTTTATCCTAACCCTAGCGACTGGGTTTCAGATTTTGGGGCTGATTTGAAGGGGTTTCAGTCATCATAAAATTCAGATCTTTAGTTCTTTGGAAAACTCTTAATTTATAGAATCATTTGCATTTTATTTGAAGGGAAAATATGGAATATTGAGCAAGTTATGAATTTTCCAAGTTTCAGCTGTCTATGAGCAATATTTAATTATTATGTGTCGGGTTTCATTTACACAGTTCCAGATTTCGTGGGTTGATTTGCATACCTTCTACTCATCGAAAAATTGTGTTCTATAGCTTGTTGGAAAGCTAAAATTATGTGCTTTCATTTGCAATTGGTTTCATGGAAAAATGTTAAGTTTTGAGTGAGATATTAATTTTTGAAGTTCAGCTGGTTTTTGGTGCAAAAATAATTATTTCCACTGCTGCAATTTAATTTTGGTTTAAGAACGGTTAAATTCCAACTAGCTCATCCATCTAGCCCACCACCTTGGCTCACTCCAACCCCATTTGGGTTGTATTGAAGCTAACATTGGGCTATTTGAGGTCGATCTAGGAGGGTTTGCCCTTCTAAGTTCGATTGGAAATAAGTAAAGTTCAGATTTAATTAAAATATCCCACAAGGGGATATTACAGTGGTATCAGAGCATGTTCTTCTGCACCTGTGAGGTTTGAAATTGCCTATGAATCATGGATTTATTTAGTGCAGGTAACATGAAAGCAAAGTTCCGGAAACTGGGTAGAGCACTCAAGCACCTACCTCTATCAAAGGATGAGTTGCAAAGCTTAATTTTCTCCTCCATCTTCTTTACTTGCCAAGGAGGAGGAATGGCAAGAAGTCTAATAGTGGTTCTCATATAAGAAAAGGGGACATTACAGATCCTCCTTCCCAAAATTGCTTGTCCCCAAGCAATTGCAAACCCAATGTATCTGTTGCCATGTACTCTTCATTCCCCTCACTTTGAAGTTCTATATCCTCTAATGAAATAGGAGATGACATCCATGATAAAGCATCCATGACCACAATAGGCTTTCCCTTCACTTCAATAGTGTTGTCCCCAAAACAACTGTAATCATGCATCTCTCTTTCAAAAATCAGAAGGTACAAGTCTGAAAATAACACAACATAACCTGATTTTATTCCTCCTTTCAACTGAAATCTTCCTTCCTCATTATTCCATGCAGAATGCACTTACAAAATGGAAATACACTGCTGTACATGACTGAAAATATTGTGATCAGCAGCATAAAATTGATGCAAATATGACAAACCCATGTGAGCTTTAGTAATATGATAGATGTAGAAGTATTAGGTACCCATACAAGTACTACAAACTCATTATCTTCAGCTGAAACCCCATATGCTCTCCCATGTGATTGGGTGAGAAACAAACTTAGCTGCTCCAAATCCTTGACTCCTTGTGAAGACCCTTCTTGATTCCTATGAAGAGCTGGTTTCCAAGATAAGGCATCGCTTCTTCCATGTTTTTCCTCTTGACATATCTGATGTCAAAACCAAAAGCTTGTATATTGCTGACCCATCAACAAGATATGGCCTAAATTTGACCAAGACATGCATAATGGCCATCATCTTCTTATCATAATTGTGAAGATTCAGCTCATGTTTCTTGAGTTCTTTGTTTTCCAATGCAACAAGATGTTGATTTTGCATTAGAACAGCCCCTATTCCTTCACTTGGATGCATTGAATTCCACCATAAATAGAAAATAAGAATCAAGTACAATGGTATCCCCAGATTTCATCCTAAAATCTGAGACTACCCTATTAAAAAAAAAAATTGTACTTTTAAAATAATGGGTCGTTTTGTGTTTTTATTGCCAAAAAGTTTTTGTAATGTGTCAAGATATTCCCAAGGAGCCATATAAGCCATTTTCGACAAATACCCAGATGCTCAAAATTATTTTATTCTGTCGTTGGGGTTTGCCTGCGGAAAATTTGTATTTAATTATTTTAAGCCCGTTTGAGGCAATTTGTGCTCTGGTTTAACCCTGTTGTGATCGTACATATCATTATTCCCATATACCAATAGGGTTTTAACCAGGAATGAATCCTGGGCTTTATTTGTGACTTCGCAACGTTTTGTGTTTTTTTTTATTTTCCGTTTCGTTTTCTGTGAAATTTCTCTGGATCAATTCCTTTGCCGGTTTGGCCCGATTCTTGGCTTGGAATATCTGGAGATCACCTATGCACGTTGTGCCAGAAGGAATTCGCCATCGGAGGTCTGGTTCTCTTGGAAAAGACGAAGTCGTGCACCAAAAGCTTCTTTTGGGCTAGCCGCATTTTTGGAAAAAGGGGGTTTGAAGTGGATCATGGGATTTTGGAAGCGGCGGGCGGTGGGAATTTTGTACACTGGCAGGTACTTTTTCCCATAAAAGCAATGCCACTTAAGTCATAATGGAAAAATTAGAGACAGCAGTAAACGAGAATTTCTTAAGCGCCTTGCAGGTAAAAATTCCCATTGTGGAATAAAAAAAAATCATTTAAGGCATTAATAGGATTTTATTGCACACTGGGGAGGTAAATAATCCCATTACGAAAGTCAAACGACTTAAGTGAATCATGGGATTTTCAAGCTGCCTTGTAGGGTAAATAATCTCATTGCCAATTGACTTTAAAAAATAGAAATTCCTTATTCCAAAAAGTGCGACCCTTTGAGGGAAAGAAAGGAAGCCTTAAATTAATTAATTTAATTAATTTTTCTCCAATTTTGGCGCCTAGGCTTGTGGAAAAGTTAACAAAGAAAAGTGGACAAAAAGAGGTTGGAAATTGATAGTTCTAAAATTAAATAAATATTATTTATTTAATGCAGCCCCTTCATGTCAAAAATTGCGCCCCATTTGGGAGAGAAATAATACTTTTTAAGTATTAAATGATTTAATTAATTCCTATTTTCGGAGGCATTGAGTTAAGTTAGCTGAAGGCAGTATAAAATTAAATAAATTTAATTTATTTAATGACAGCCATAAACATGCACAAAATAGGCGCCCCATTTGAAGAGTAAAGCTTATTTAATAATTAATTAATTGTCGGAATAGGAAAGACATTAACTAATTATAGAATTATGAGGATTATATAAGCGGGGGCTGTCATAAGGATGAATTAATTAATTCCAAAGCAGAGAAGTGCAGTCCGGACAAAAAAGTGCACCCCATTTGAAGAGGATTTTTGCTCGAAAGGTGTAATTAATGCTTTGGAAGCTTCCAATTTTAGCGAGAAGAAGGTTGATTTGTGTCTGGATAATTGTTTACATAAGTGATATAGGTGCTCGAGTGAAGTTGGTAAAATTCATGTATGCTTTGCATTCAAATAAAACATCAAATTTGGGGCAGCGAGACTTGAATTATGCAGATTTTTATGATTAAAATCCACTTGTTCATGTTCCGGTTGCCATCTTTGTTTGAATTAAATGCGAGAATTCATTACAGTGCTTTTATAAGAGAGGGAGTTTAAATCAATGTCCAATACATTGAACATATCCTTCGAATCAAGAATTATCCAAATTTGCACCGATTTTGAAGAATTCTCGCCGATTAAGGAGAAAAAAATTGTTCAGACAAAAATAGATACAACCATGGCGAAGAGGGATGAAAAAGAGGGCACAACGGAGTCATGCATCACTTCTAAATTTGCAGACATTGGAGACACAGATCTAGGTCCGAACCTCTTTCCGAATTGATTGACAGATCCAGAGCATGAAAGACTTCCCTCATGCATGCGATTAAAAGCAAAGGGAATTATTCAAGCTGCAACGTTTCCATACACAGCCGAGTTGCCAGAGTTCATTATGGAGTGTGCTAGGTCTTACCATCCATCATCCAGATCAGTTCGAGATGCTACGTCGAAAACAATAATCTGGTTGGACGCACAATTCATCAATTATTGTTTGAAGATTCCGACACGAAAGGTGGTGACTTCTATTAGCATACAGGATGCCGACAGCAGGTGGGAGAAACATAGAGTTGACTGCGTGAACATAATGAACAACAGATACATGAAGAAGCCCAGATCTCCTTCCAAGTTCCCAAGAACTCTTCTGCGGTCTAATCTGGTACAAGAGGTAGATGATATTGCCAAATTGTTGTGCAGGATAAATGGCGAAGCAAACGCTCACACCTTCCACATGGATGTATGCTTTCATCAAGACCATTGAAATCAACAAGGCGGATTCAATAATCAATTGGTCGGAAATCATTAGCGACAACATTGGTGAGCAACTCCGGAACGTGAAGTGTACTTTCAGCTTCAAAATGACTTTCTATTTGGTATCGCGCAAGGTCTCACAAGGCATCTTCTCCAAGCTGGATAGATGTGGTGTTATTTCCAAGGACTCCATTTTCGAGTGCTACCCATAGCTTACTGTACTTGCGTGCAAGAAAGATTTGAAAGTGGTCAATGATGGATTCTTCTACGAATTCATTTGCAGGTTGGACAGGGACCTAAAGGCCAATAGAGTGAGTAAGGAAGCGTGGGAAGTTGTGTCCAGAATTGGCAGTCTCTTCATTCAATTTGCGGATTTCACATACCTCAGGGTTACCGGCTTTTCTGGAGAACCGGTTAAGCTGCCCAAATATCTCGAATGATAGATTGATCACCATGGAGCTGAGCAGACAACTTGTGGAGATGCACGACCTTCAGTCGAAACGACACAAGTCTACGGGCTTCTTCCGATCACTGTGGGTCATTATAGCTGCCAGAGCATTCATAGAGCTCGAGGATTGGAAGCAGAAATGTTCTTTGAGTACGAGCAAGAGTTCTTCCCGGCGCGGATGAACTTCGATCCATTTGGAGTAGCCAGGAAGACTATCTCCCAAGAGTAGGCACATGTGCCTTCATTAGAAGATTTTTGGATGAAGTGCAAAAGTGAGTACGAGGTTAGAAAGAAAGATTTCAGCAGGCTATCAGCACGGAAAGTGTTCGACTTTGGATTAGCACGGATACTTGCGAATCTTAAAGATGATGGGGCTGTGTTACTTGACACATACCATCAAATGGGAGGAGAATTTGTAAGCCACATTCTTGTGTTCTAGACTTTGTCTTTAAACCCTTGATAGCCACATGAAGCTAAGGAATATAAAGACGCAGGTTGACGAAGAACTTTGTATTACGGTGCATTTTGTTTCTAGCTTTCTATCTTAGATCTTCTAATAAACTTTGCATTATTTTAGATCTAGATCTGGAGTGCCTTTGCTTATAATTATGTGTGTTGATATCTATTGGTTTCTTCTATGTGCATGCAATCAACTCTATTATCTATTGATTGGGCTGCACATCTTCCTCATTTCTTCCCTATGTTTTCTTATTTCCTTCTTCTATAAATATTTCATTTTTTAAACAAGCTTTGCTTACTTGTCTGTGAGCTATACAACTATGGTTCATGAGTGAATAGTTAAAGTAAAACCCCCATATAGATACTAGCATATTTTTATTGACAAATCTGACACGGGAGCCTCACCGGTAAATGAGGGAGATTTATCTCATGACATGAGTACATTACCTTTTGAGTTGATCAAATGTTTCTTGATCTAGAAGTGACTGGCGGAGTACCTCCCTCTTAATTAACTCAGTTAGAGGAGCAACAAGATGTGAAAAACCCTTCTTAGATCCAAGGAACCTTTTGAGTTGTGAAATGGAGATGGGAGGAGGCCAACCAAGTATGGCATGTATCCTTTGTTGCTCCACATGTATCCCTCGAGACTCTATGATATACCCTTGGTCCAAAATTTTGCTCCAACCAAATCCACATTTAAATTTCTTTGCAAGGACTGCTGTCCTAAAGCACTCATCATTATGTTAAGGTGTTGTAGATGTTTCACCCATGTTTTGCTATATCTCAAGACATCATCAAAAGAAACAAGCACAAATTCCTTTAAGTACTTACCGAATATGAGGTCCACATATGATTGGTAGGTGGTAGAAACTGAAAATTGCTCTAGAGGAACTGAGAATATGCAATCAGCTGTTATATCCATTCTAAAATATGTGAGAAGTGTACCATCTTTCTTTGCACATGTATGGATGTGATCGCTCCAATGACTACGTTTCATTTTCCCTTCATTCTTTATCCTCATGATGTTGTTTGCAACATTCCTCTTTGTATTCTTAGCTAAAATCAGTCCCCTCTCTACTGCTGGTAATGAAATAAAATCAGATTTTCCTTGCTTAACATGACTACCATTTCCATTGCTGATTTCAAAAATTCTGACTTCTTCATTTTGTGAGTGGAACTTCAATCGTTTCTTGTGTATTTTGAGGATTAATTCCCCAAAGTTTGGAGCTCTTGAAACCCAAAAACCATAGGTTCCTCAGTTGAACTTGAAATAAGGAAGTCAATACAAAACTCATACCTTTTCATGGGGATAACGAGTTGTGGTATTTTCTTTGTGTAAAGAGTATATGCTTCATAAGAGTAGTTGAGGAAGAACAATCACCATATTCTTTGTTTTTATTCAGGTACCGATCATGCTTGTCGAAATTCTCCATTAAGGAAACTAAACCCTTGGAGATTTTATTACCTTTTGGTTGGATTATTCCACTATTGTCATCATAACCCGGATCAGTTTTGCCTATGACTATTTGTCATGGTGGTGATTTACTCCCTTCAACATACAACCTGCCAAAGTTTTCTTGTTCCAGACATGCAGATGTTTGTTTGTCATTGTAAAAGGTCTACCACTGTTCAACACTATCAGGGACTTTAGGGCGGTAGACCATCTCCACTTTATAGTGTCATTGCCTGAATATGGACGGTGGTCTATCTGGATTCAATAATGCGGCTTGTGACTGCCAAGGAATCTGCCTTGGAGTTTTGATTTGTTGGAATGAAGTCGATAGAGAAGGCTACAAAATCGAGTGTGGCAGAAAGCACTTTATCTCTATAATGCTTCATCTTATCTCCTTTGACTTGATTTTGCCCTCAAACCTGCTTTACTAGAAGTTCAACATCTCCTTGGGCTTTGAGGAGTTTTACTCCTTTCTTTTTAGTTTGCTCCATTCCTAAGCAATGATGCTTCATACTCCACCGTATTGTTGGTGTTCTTGAACATCAGCTTGTGGGAGTATGGGAATATCTCATGATCTGGAGATATTAGTAGAACATTGGCTCCTGATCCAAAAGAACAATAGGTGCCTTTAAACGTCCCAAACTTTTTTCCTCTTCTTGTGCTGGCTCTGGTTGAAGTTCTGGATCTGGAATGCCTTTATCCATTTCCAAGAAGTATACACCGTGGTCAGACCTAAAAAAGAATCTGAGATCTAGGATCTTCAAATTTTGTCACTGTGTACTTGGACTTCTTTTCGGCTCCAACTTCTGATTTATTCCTTTGATAGGAATATGAGCACAGACCAATCCATCTTTACTTCTCCTCCCAGCTCTTTGCAGAAGTTTCTGCTCAACAACATCCCATAAGAAACAAGAATATCTGCAACTAAGATTGTCATCTTTAATCTTTTGTCAGGAAAAGCTGCCAGAACAGCTTGTGCATCTTTGATTTGTCTGATTAAAGGGACTTGTCTCTCCATGGAATAACACCTTTTATGGTCTTTGTCAAGGTAAGCCCAAGAGCATCTGCAACTTTAGCTGGCATGACATTATCAGAAGCACCCGAATCTAGAACGCAGTTGCTTAACTTGAAACCCTTAAGCAATAGGGAAACATAGAATGGTTCCACTCTTTCAGAAGATGGTGAGGATTTAACAACTGTAGTGTTGTTATGGGGAGGAGTATCCTTGGGCTTAGGCAAAAGGCCTTTTGATGTATTGGATTGTCCTGGTGATTGTACATATTTGACTAGCCTATTTAACTGCTCAGGAAAGGCTCTCAGGTATTCAGCTTCTGACATTTGAACTCTAGTTTTCTTGGTATGATCAATAATGTCAAAAGAAGGTATAGATTCAGATACCTAAGCTACTTTTTGTGGTTGAGATGAAGAACTCACATTCTTATCTCTAGGAGCTAAAGAAGAAGGTAAAGGGCTACCCCTTCTTTGTTCGTCAGCTAATGCCTCAGCTTGGCGATTTTGTGATCTTGTAAATGCTGCATATGTATGACCATGATCATCTTCATGAAGCTTTTCATCGTCATGTTCAGATTTGTAGTTTAGGTAATTAATGTTGGAGTCGCCAGCAGGACCTACAAAATCATCATTCTCGAGCTAATTAACGTCGCCTTCCTCGTCTTCTTCATTCATCTCCGCGTTTAGGAGCAACTTCATTGCTAATCTTTGGGAACCAGCAATGTGGTTCCGGTTGTTGTTGAAATTCCGAGTAGGGGTAGTGTTGTTGCCTGGAGCCATTTGAGCCATTTGTTTCTTCATCTGTAACATCTCATTTGCTAACTTTTGCAATAGTGAATCAGATGTAGTAGCGAGAAGATGAACTTTCAGCTCTAGAAGTGCATTTCTTTATTATTCCACCATGATGAGGTCATCTTCAATTTCAACCGCCATGTTTTGGGCTCTTAACAAGTCGGCGGGACGTGCTCGCGCGATCGATAACTTACTTCAGGAAGTAAAGCATTGATGAAGAAAACTTTTTGATTCTCATCATTCAGAGAAGCAAAAGCGGAATTTTGTACAGTAATCTTTGAAATTTTGCAATAAAATCCCGCATGTGCTCATGTGGCTCCTTCTTCAATTGAGTTAGTTGAGTTATCAATGTACTAGAATCTTGGCTACCTTGAATCTTTTCAGGAATGCATCTCGCATAGTGGCCCAGTTGGTTATGGTGCCAGGAGCTAGCCGGTAGAACCATTCTCTAGCCAAGTCATGCAGAGTTTCTATGAAGAGTCTGACAGACACATCTTCATGTTCAACTGCAAGCAATCCACAAGATATAGAGAACACAGCTAAGTGATCATCTAGATTTCTGCTTTCCGTCTCCAAAGAATTTTGGAAAATTCTTTCTCGTCCCTTTAGGTAGATCATGCATAGGAGGAGTCAGATTCAGAGGTCCAAAGGCTGCACCCCATGGAACAGGTGTTGTAGGGGCAAGTGGCTGATTCTACATCATGATGAACGGAGCGCGTCTTCTTTGAGAATAGACTTGGTGAATAATCCCAGCTGCTGGATTATGTTGAAGATGATCCGGATCTGGATGAGTTTACACTCTTCTTCCTGGTGAAAGACTGGATCTGTGGCTTCTAACTTGAGAAAGCTCTGGTCTGCTAATTTGTGTTGTTCCCAGCAGTCGTCAAAAACTGTTGGCTAGATTTTCTGCATAGCTAAAAACCTAGGCAGTCATGAGATAAATCTCCCTCATTTACAGTGAGGCTTCCGTGTAAGATTTTGTCAGTTAAATTTTCTAGTATCTATTTGTTGGTATTACTTTAACCGTGTAGCTCATGAACCATAGCTATACAGTTTTGCAGCAAGTAAGCAGCTGTAAGAGAAAGGAAATATCTGTAGAAGAGGAAAATAATGGAAAACAGGAAGAAAGGAGAGAAGATGTGCAACCCAATCAATAGTTTACAGAGTTGATCGCATGCACATAGATAGAACAAATAGATCTTGACATACAAAATTAGAAGCAAAGGAAACTTTCAGATCTAGATCTAGAATAACACAAAGTTTATGAATAGATCTTAGAAAGAAATCAGAAACAAAATGCACCGTTGACACAAAGTTCTCCGGAAATATGCCTCCTTTCTATTCCTCCACTTTCAAAAAGCTATCAAGGGTTTCAGCTCAAAGTCTGGAACACAAGAATGCTGCTTACAAATTCTGATCCTTTAACCCGTAGGTTCTTCCTCTATTTATAGTGTATCGAGGGCAATTACAAATAGGAAGCTTTAAATGAATTCCCGCATGCGGAAGCTATGAAAAGGGAAACAATGGCAATCTTCCTCCTAGAATTTCTCTTTGCATGACATGCATGATTTATAACTAAAAATAGAACCTTCTATTTTGCATGTCTGCCACCTATCTCCAAGTAATTGACTTCTTCAAGTAACGGCTTTTAAACCAATCACTTAAGTTTTATAATTTAATTGATTGCTCAATTACTTTGTCGGAGAAAATAAGAGAAAGAAGAAGAAAGAGGAAAAGAAATTAGAAGAAAGTTGCAACACTTCCAGTCTTGTTCTTTTTCCATATTCTGCATGCGGTTGACTCTTTTGTCTTTGATTCTCACCAAGCTGGATCTGGAAGCAGGTGACTGTGATTTGCTTGCGAGTATTGCCTTTGACCTGTCTTCCCTTCTATCCTTGAAGCTTTTGCAATTCTTCTTCAGTACATGCAAAGTAAATTCGATGAAGGCTTCAACTGGAAGATTGGGAGCACATGCACAAGATCATGGAAGGAATTTCCCATGCACTGACTTCTACACGGGCTGTGTTAGAAACAAGAGGATGAATTTTTGTTGGAAGCCTTTGCAATTATGACATCTGGATCTGTCAATTAAATCGGTGATAGGTTTAGGGCCAATGTCTGTATCATTGACTTCAACAAATTTGGAAGCTATGCATGATTATGTTGATCCTTTTCTTTCATCATGCTTCATCATGGCTAGAACAATCTTTGTTTGAGCTCTTTTTCTTTTAATTATGCGAATCCCTTGCAATTGGATCAATTTGTGCAGATCTGGCAACTTCTTCAAATTCAGAAGATATATTCAATGTACCTGACATTGATTTGAGCACCTGTGATGGATACCTACAATTTTATTTAGACAAAGATGGAGTCCATGACACAAATAATTGATTTTTATCACCAAAATCTGCATATAAAGTCTGCTGCCCTAAAATTTGAGATTTTGCTTGCATGCAAAGCAATAAAAAATATTCTTTAATTCACCAGAGCACTTATATCAACATGTAGATGCTTAGAATGACCAAAATTAAGCTATTCCAACCCTAGGCGCCAAAACTGGAAGCTTCCCAGCAGTGGAAAATAAACTTTAATGCAAAATCCTCCTTCCTTTGGTGCCAAACTCATGTCGGGCTATAATCCTTTGCAAAAAGAATTATTTGCTTCTTTATTATGATAACCCATTCTTATATAACCCTCAACATTCTATTTTTAATAATTGTCCTTCCTATTTAAGGCAATTTAATTAATAAACAATCATGTTTATTCACCCAAATGGGCACCCAATTATGCATGTTGTTGGTTGTTTTTAAATATATTTATTTTATTTATTTTTAGCATGTATCCTTGACTTCTCCTTAGCTCTTCCACTTGCATTGACTTTCCTTCTATTTATAGCGTCAAAATTGGGTGAATAAACCATTAATAAATATTATTAATTGCATTGTTATTCACCCAAGGTGGGTCGTACTTTTTGGCAAGGGTAGTTGCTAAAAATAAGAAGTCAGCTTGATGGGAATTTCCACCGTGCACTAGAACTCCAAAAATACCCTCTTCCACTTAAGTGATTTGACTTTCATCATGGGACTTTTCACCCTGCAAGGCAAGTAAAAAATTCTCGTTGGTGCTTTAAGTGATTTTTCTTTTATAATGGGAATGTTTACCCTGTAAGGCAGGTAAGAAATTCCCCCTTGCTTGCCGCCTCTAAAATTCCCATTGCAACTTAGATCTATTTATTCCAAAAAGTGCGACTTGTATGGAAAATAGCCTTATCTGATAAAGTGCGACTTGCATGGGTGAATAAATCTCTTTGGTGGGAAAAGTTACCTTGCAGGGCAGACAGAAAATTCCCATCGGTGTTTTAAGTGATTTTTCTTTATTTTATAATGGGAATTTTCACCCTGCAAGGCAGGTAAGAAATTCCCGCCTGCTTACCTCTAATTTTCCCATCACAGCTTAAGTGACTTTGACTTCATGGGAAAAAGTACCCTGCAAGGCAGGTAATAAATTCCCATCCCTGTGACTACCAAAAATCCCATTGCAGCTTACACTCACTAATTCCAAAAATGCAACTTGCCTGGGAGAGGCTTTTTATGCATGACTTCATTACTTTTGTTAGCAGTTTGCATTTTGAGGCTGATTCCTTCTGGTGCTGTGTCGATAGATGATCTCTAGATGCTTCAGGCAATTAAACAGACTATACTGGCAAAAGAATTGACCTAGGGAAATTTCACAAAGAAACCGAGAGAAAACCGGAGAAAAACACAAAAAATAAATAAAAGCGAAAAACGTTGCCAGAAGTTGCAGACAATGCCCTAAATTCATTCTGGTGAAAACCCTAATGAGATGAGTGAATACTGGCATGCAAAACTTCAACAAGATTCAACCGGAGCACAATTTACTTCAAACGAGACATTATTTATTCAATAAATAATTAAATAAAAATTTCCCATGCAGACAAAACTTGGCGAAGGGATAAAATGAGTTTGGGCATTTGGGTATTTGTCGAAATTGGCTCATATGATTCATTGGGAATATCTTAACATAATACGAGACATCTTCTTCTCATCAATAAAACACAAAAAGACCCGTTATTTTAAAAAAGAACGAAATTTTTACAAATGGGTAGTCCCAGATTTTAGGGTGAAATCTGGGGACACCACAAGTGTTTATATGTTTTTTGCAAATAACAACACTTCTTACCTCCTTACCCCATGAAGTATGATGTGCACAAAGGTGTTCAATCAGCGGTGACAAAAGAGGATACAACATACATGAAACATGAGTACTCCTAACCATCCGTCCATGGTAGAAAATCTGAAATGATACATAGGCAAAAACTGAAATACCTTCATATTGTGGGCTGCCCATAACATTCAGAAATTCTGAGTTTAAAGCAACATTCCTTCTTGACATGATTCCCTTGCCGGATGGGATAATTTCTTCCTTGCATTCGTTCCCAAGCTGTTGGTGCTTGTCTTGGGTAACTCTTGGCTTCTTGCTTGGGTTGTGATATCCATCAAACAAACTCCCTTTGTCTGCTGTTATAAATGGACCAGCGAGCTGACTGTTATCATTTCCACTTGGGAAATGGGTTCCATCCATCCCTATTGCTACCTCTTCTTGTTCACAACCCCCTCTTTCACCTCTGAATTCATTATATGCAAAAATATCATCATTATTAGTCAAACAGTGATCGGGACTTGCCCCATATTGTTGAATATCGGGAATAGGAATGGAAGTAAGGGCTGGAACTTCATCCTTCCTTGGCTCGTGCTTCATCAAGTCATCAAACCCTTGTGTCACCAAGGTGTTGTTAGGAGACCCATCCAAGTGATCAATTGTAGCAAGAGGATTGGAGGTTTTTAACCCTCTAAGGGCTTCCCCTTCTCGAACTAACCGAGATGTTGCAATTTATCATCCATTTTCTTATCCCTAGTGCAATAAGCACGCTCATCATCTCCCAACAATGTAATATCCCCTTTTAGGATAAGTCAGGAATCAATACAAATCTGATCACACACAGGTAGTAAATAATTAATTTTCAAACCCCAACTGCTGCAATTTTTTAAAATTCATATCTTTGGCTAGAGAAGTCCAAATGAGCTGAAATTTTGGATGATGGACCACAAAAATATGAAGAACAATATGCAAAAATCAGATTTTGCACAGCCAACCCGAAACCCTAATTTTGACTTAAAAAGTAGGTCACCCAACACATTTAGGGCATCAAATCCACTCCAAAAATTATGAAAACATTTTTTCCTTATTTCTCCTAGTTTCTACAATCATATGCAATATTAAATCAACCCCAAACTGCAGATCTGATATAAATATCAATTTTCCATACCCAAAAAAGCCTGCAGACAACTGCAATATTCAAAAATGCATAACTCCTTCAATATCCCATATTTTCCCCTCAAATAAAATGCAGATAATTCTATAAATTAAGATCTTTTGAAAGAACTAAAGATCTAAATTTTATGACAACCGAAACCCTCTAAAACAGCCCCCAAAAGTCCCGTCTAGTCGTTAGGATTAGATGGAATGTCATAAATTATTTTCAGCTCTTTCTACATTTCAAAAACCCTCCAAATAACAGTCCTACACTTGCAAAATTACACCAACATAGATCAGATTATATTTTACCTTGTTCACTCACAAAACATGCCAAAACAAGTCCCATATCAAGTCGCCATTGTTATAGCAAGTCTAATCATGCAAAGAACATACTTCAACACAAGAGAACTCAACAAATGGAGCAAAAGAGAATACTTGATAGATCAAAACCAGCTCACTAACTTTCCACGCAAGAGAGAGAAAATAATCAATGGGCATGCATTCCAACTCCAATCATGGAGCATAAAATAAATATCATCATAACACGAGTCTAACAATGATCCTAGCACTCCTTTTATAAGCAAGGAGGCACACAATTCAAATCCCTAGGAGAGGGAAATTATTAAATAAAAGAAGTTTATTTTCCTTAGGTGTGGCGTCCCCTTTTTAAAAGGGTGATTTTAATATTTAAAAGCCACCTAAATATTATTTAATTAATTCTCCCCTTTTTTTTAATTTGCATTTTGGGAATTTAATTAAATAATTACTTGCTCCATAAATATTAAATAATTAAATAAATATTGCTTTATAATGTCAAATGATTAAAATCACTCTCCAGGCAATATTATAAAATTATTTAATATAATTTTCCCCTTGTCCTGAACATCCGTAAAGCCCACGGGGAATAATAGGCTAAGGGTCTTCAAAAATGGGGACATTACAAACAAACTCGGGGTTTTGTTCCATTCTTGAACAAGCTCTATAGAGCCACTCCTTGGCCAACAAGATGGGGCTCTTTCCCCTGAGGGTAGGGATATTTTCCCCATGGCCCTTGTGTATGGCTCGAGGTTTAGGCCAGAGCTCCAATGCCCACTCTTTTGTTTCCAAATTTATGAATTACGAAAAGGTTAGGGAATCGTGAATTTTCTCTCTGGAAGAGCTTGATATTCCTCAAAGCAAGTTACCACCTTGTTGACTTTCAAAACCCTAGACTCTTCTTTGAAAATAATTTCTTGCACCTTCATCAATCTATCCATTGAAACCCTAGGTCTTTGAGAATCCGTGCTCTGATACCACTGTAATGACCCTTTCAAGGGTTTAGACCAAAAGAAAAGGAATTTAGCCAAACACCAAAATTATTCAGATCTGATTTTTATTGCAGCAGACTGAAAATGAGAAATCAACGAATTGTATCCTTCACAAAAATATGTCAAACACCATGAAATACTTCAAATTAACTTGCCACAATTTTTATATATATTTTATGCATCCATAAGAGCCAAAAACAATGAAAATTCTGAAGAAACACACTGCTGGAAATTAATTAATGTCCAGTTAATTGCAACCACAAGAAAAATATAGATCTTGGGTCTAGAAACCCCCAAAAATCATGAGACTTGAGATTCCAGCCTAAGAAATTATGATAAATCTACGTAGCCGTATGTGCCCTAGGGATATGGTATTATCGGTTGATGCGTCCCGGTACGAGGTTTGGGTTCGTTTGCGGGGATACGACAGGTTCTTCTTGCAGGGCTGGGTACATCCGGGCACGTCGTGGGCGTACCTAGGCATACCCGGCCTGCAAAAATCTGCCCGTATCGGACATACCCACCCAATTTACATGGTTTTTAATTTTTTTTTTGTTTTTGGTTAAAATAAAAGTCAAACCGACTTTTTAAACAATAAATTATTCTTTTAAACCCTAATTTGTGCCCCTAAACTCTATAACAACAAAAACAACAAGTCATTTACCTCACATTTGCATTCTTGCCTCTTACCTTCAATTTTTCCACTATTTTCAATTGCTTAGGGTTGATTTCAAGTGCCATATAGTTGAAGGAGCTTGCAATAAGTGCCAAGGAGTTTAAGGAGCTTGCATTATTGGTGTTGGGTGTATTGAGGTAAGTATTTTGTGATTTTTTTAAAGTATTTTAGTTTGTATAATTGTATTTAATATTTTATTATTTTTTAGTTGTTTTTTTTTGTTTGTTTATTGTTATTGTTTTAAGCTTCATTTTTCTACATTTGATTTCATTTAAATTTAAATTTTAAAGTTTCAACATTTTCTCAAGACTAAATTTGTTTTCATTTTTTTAAAAATGCATTGTGCAATTAAAATGGCTGCGAGTTCTAGTTATGTGGTCAAGGTAGTAAAGGTCTCCCTAACAAAAGTGATCCATCCTCCCCCCTTTGGAGGCATGTCAAACAACTTGAACAATTACCAGGTGGAGGGGGCTTTGTTTGGGTTTGCTTTTAATGTAATGTGCAATTTAAGAGCTCCTACATCGGGTGGAAGCCCATTTGTGTGGGGCTATTGGCCACGGAATTAGAACATGTGGAGGTTTGATGGAAAGGGGTTTGTTGGCTAGATTTTCTGCATAGCTGAAAACCTAGGCAGTCATGAGATAAATCTCCCTCATTTACCGGTGAGGCTCCCGTGTTAGATTTGTCAATAAAATATGCTAGTATCTATATGGGGGTTTTACTTTAACCATGCAACTCATGAACCATAGCTGTATAGTTTTGCAAATAAGTAATTTACCTTAAAGAAATGAAATATCAAAAGAAGAAGGAAATAATAAAACACATGACAGAAAGAGGGAAGATGTGCAACCCAATCAATAGATTACAGAGTTGATTGCATGCACATAGACGAGACCAATAGATATTAACACTCATAATTTTAAGCAAAGGCAGCTTTCAAATCTAGATTTAAGATAACACAAAGTTTATAAGTAGATCTGAGATAAAAAACTATAAACAAAATGCACCGTGACACAAAGTTCTCCGGAAATCTGCTCCTTTGTATTCCTTTGTTTCAAATAGCTATCAAGGATTTCAGCACAAAGTCTGGAACACAAGAATGTTGCTTACAAATTCTGATCCTTTAACCCGTAGGTTCTTCCTCTACTTATAGCATGTAGAGGGGAAATTACAAATAGGAAGTTTTTAGTCGAACTGACACATGTGGAAGTCGAAAGGAAACAACTGGCAATCTCCCTCCTGGAATTCTTCTTTGCATGACATGCATGATTTGCAACTGAAGATAAAACCTTCTATTTTGCATGTCTGCCACCTATTTCCAAGTAGTTGACTTCTTCAAGTAATGGCTTTTAAACCAATCACTTAGGTTTTATAATTTAATTGATCGCTCAATTACTTTGTCGGAGGAAATAAGAGAAAGAAGAAGAAAGAGGAAAGTGCAATCTTGTCATTTTTCATATTCGCATCGATTGTTGATTCTTTTGCCTTTGATTCTCACCAAACTGGATCTAGAAGCAGCTGGATCTGGAAGCAAGTGACTGTGATTTTGCTTGTGGGTATTGCCTTTGACATGTCTTCCCTCTTATCCTTGAAGCTTTTGCAGTTCTTCTCCAGTACATGCATCAATGCAATGTTTTCCGTAAATAACTCATCATTTTTATTTTTAATTGCATATGAGCAATTAAAAATTCTAGAAAGCACTCGGGTGAATGCAAATTCAATGAAGGCTTCAACTGGAAGATTGGGAGAACATGCACAAGGTCCTGGAAGGAATTCTCCATGCACTGACTTCTTCACGGGTTGCATTCGAAACAAAAGGATGAAGCCTTTGCAATTATGGATCTGGATCTGGATCGGATTTGGATCTATGCATGATTATGCTGATCTTTCTCGTTCATCCCGCTTTGCCATGGCTAGAGCAATCTTTATCGAGCAACTCTTTTTCTTTTTTTCGCCGAATTCTTTACTGATCGGTGCGAGATCTGGAGATTTCTTCAGATTCGGAGGATATATTCAATGTATTGGACATTGATTTAAGCTCCCTTTCTCTTATAAAAGCACCTGTAATGAATTCTTGCAATTAATTCAAACAAAGATGGCAACCGGAACATGAACAGTGGATTTTAATCATAAAAATTTGCATATATCAAGCATGCTGCCTTGAAATTTGATGTTTTATTTGCATGCAAAACAAGCATGAATTTTACCAACTTCACCTGAGCACCTGTACCACTATGTAGACAATTATTCAGACACAAATCAAGCTCCTTCAAACCTAGGCGCCAAATTTTGAAGCTTCTAGCAGTAATTACACCTTCTGAGCAAAATTCCTCTTCAAATGGTGCACACTTTTTGCCTGGGCTACACTTTCTTGCTAAAGAATTAATTAATTCATCCTTATGGCAGCCCTTGCTTATATAACCCTCATCATTCTATAATTAATTATTGCCCCTCTTATTCCTAGCAATTAATTAATTAATTAATAAGCTTTTCTCTTCAAATGGGGCGCCTATTTTGTGCATGTTCATGGCTGCCATTAAATAAATTAAATTTATTTAATTTTAGCTCTACTTCAGGTTCACTTAAGCCTCACAGTATGCTTTGACCTCATCCATTGAAAATAGGAATTAATTATATCAAATAATACTTTAAAAGTATTATTCTCCTTCCAAATGGGGCACACTTTTTGACATGAAAGGGCTGCATTAAATAAATAATATTTATTTAATTTTAGAATTTTAATTCTAATTTCCTTTATCCACTTTCCCTTTGTTGACTTTTCCACATGCTTGGGCGCCAAATTTGAAGAAGGAATTAATTAATTTAAGGCATTTAAAGCTCCCCTTCTTTCCCAAAAGGGGTCGCACTTTTTGACATAGGCAATTTCTATTTTTAAAAGCCAATTTTCAATGGGATTATTCACCCTGCACCGCAGCTCCAAAAATCCCATGATCCACTTATGCTCTGTTTGACTTTCATAAAGGGATTATTTACCCTGCAAGCAAGGCGAGTAAGAAAATCCCATCAATGCCTTAATTGATTTTTCTTTTATTTCACAATGGAATTTTCTCCTGCAAGCGGGTAAGAAATTTCCGCACTTGCTTCTTGCCTCTAATTTTCCCATTGTGACTTAAGTGGTGTTGCTTCCATGGGAAAAAGTACCTGCTGAAAATTCTTGACAAAATCCCATTGTAGCTTGAAAGTCTTTTTTTCCCAAAAATGTGGCCTGCCCAAAAGAAGCTTTTTCGTGCATGATTTCGTCTTTTCAAAGAGAACCAAACCTCCTGTGGCGAATTCCTTTTGGCATAATGTCCATAGGTGATCTCCAGATACTCCAGGCAAAAAATCAGATCAAACCGGCAAAGGAATTGGCCTAGAGAAATTTCACAGAAAACAAAACGGGAAAACACCAAAAACGCAAAACGTTGCCAGAAGTCACAGATAAAGCCCAGGATTCATTCTTGGTTAAAATCCTCTGGTGTATGGGAATATTGACATGTAAGACCACAACAGGGTTAAACCGGAGCACAATTTGCCTCAAACGGGGCTCAGAATAATTAAATAAAAATTTCCCGCAGGCAAACCCCAACAACAGAATATAACGATTTCGGGCATCTGGGTATTTGGCAAAATTGGCTAATATGACTCTCTGGGAATATCTTGACACAATACAGACACTTTTTAGCAATAAAAACACAAAACGACCCGTTATTTTAAAAGAACAATTTTTTTTAACATGGGGTAGTCTCAGATTTCAAGGTGAAATCTGGGGACACCAGGGTTGCCACGTGCAAAGACCTTGCGTACATCAAAGAGCGGGAGGAAGCCGATGTAGTAATTGCATTAAAATCCAATCATCCTATGGCATAGCGAAAAGGAAGATCACATAGCATTAGCAAGCCACCTGTTTCTCCTTTTGTTGATGTTGTGGCCCTAGATCACCCATTTTTGTGTACACCTATTTGCAACTTAATGAGGGGAAGAGGATTCACCTCTTTCTCACAAAAAAACAAAAGATGTAGGCCCATTGGAAAGGGCATTCCAGAATGAAAGCAGGGACAGCTGACCAAAGTGTTGGACGCTTTATTTATGCATGTGGTGTTCCATTTAATGTTGTTAGATCACCATACTGGCAAGATATGGTGAGATATATTAATGAAGCCCCTAAAGGGTACATGAGCCCAGGGTATGAAAAGGTGTGCACCACCTTATTGTCAAAAAGAAAGAAAAAAAAAAAAGTTGAAGATTCATTGTTACCCATCAAGAATTAATGGCTCGAAACATGAGTGTTCATTGTTTCTAATGGATGGAAAGATACGACAAATAGGCCATTGATCAATGTGGTTGCAGTGTGTCCTAAAGGGGCATTGTTTCTTAGGTCTATTGATTGTGAGGGCAAGTGAAGAATGCCCAATTCATTGCCAACATTCTCATAGAATCTATTGAGGCGGTGGGGCCTCAAAATGTTGTTCAAGTTGTAAGAGACAATGCAAAAAATTGTAGAGTTGTAGGGTTGTTGGTTGAGGCATGGTATGGACACATTCTGGACACCTTGTGTTCATTCCCTCAAATTAATGTTACAAAAATTGGGCACAAAAATTGCTTGGATCAAACAAGTATATGAGGAGGCAAGTGAGATTCAAATGTTCGTCAGCAACCACCACATGTCCCAAGCCATCTTTCGTAAATTCTCGACATTGCAACTATTGAAGGTAACCCGTAACATTCTTTTTAATTTTTAAAATAATAATTAATTATTAGTTTTTAAAATTCATTTTTATAAATTCATTAAATTAATTTTATAAGTTTGTAATTTGTAGAATTTTGAATGTTTTAAATTTACTTGTCTTAATTTTATTTCTTTTGATTTCTTATTAGGTTGCTGAGACTTGATTTGCCTCACACACGCTAGTCTTGAGCCGGCTTGTGAAGGTGCGAGAGGCATTGAGTGGCATGGTTATCAGTGACCTTTGAAGTGTATGGAGGCAAGCAAACAGTGAGAGGGCTAGAAATGTGAAATTGTTGATCCTGGATGAAGCATAGTGAGATCGTGTGGATTACTTGCTTAGTTTTACTGAGCCCATCGTGAGTATGTTGAGATTTGTTGATATGGATCATCCATGCATGGGTGAAATTTATGATGGAATTGACTTAATGATTAGTCAATTAAGACCATCATAAATGCCAAAGAGCAAGATCCTATAGAGACCTTTTTCAAGGAAGTGCACTCACATCTCATTGAAAGGTGGAACAAAATGACTACTCCATTGCATCTTCTTGCTTTTGCCTTTACTCCAAAATACTATAGCGCAGAGATTATTTTTTTGCCTAGGAGAGTCCCACCATATAGGGATGTTGAAGTTAGTGAGGGGTATGAGGCAACATTTGCTAGAATCTTCCCAGATCCAGAAGTAGAAGACATGGTTGGAGGTGAGTTTGTGAATTTCATATCCTCCAGGGATCACTCCATTAGTGCTCTTCGTGACAAATACAGGATGGATGCTTATTCGTGGTGGTACCTCCATGGACAAGCATACACCTACCTCATGCCACTTGCAATAAAAATTTTATCACAAGTAAGATTTTAATTTTTAACTCTTTCTTTTTACTTTTATAAATTAAAATTTTTAATTTTGCATTGACTTTGCGGCTGCCTCAATAGGTTGCGAGTTCTTCAGTTGAGAGGAATTGGGGTACATATTCATTTATCCACTCAGTTAACTGCAACAAGTTGGGAGCAAAAAAGGCGAAGGATTTGGTCTTTGTGCATTCTAACTTGCGCCTTCTATCACATAAAAGGATGAGTACAGGAAAGGGCCAATAAAGTGTTGGGATATAGACCCAGAGACTCCAAACTTGGATGTTCCCATTGCCCAACTTTCATTGCTAGACCTGGACCTAGATAGTACTTTGCATGAGCTGCAAAGTGGGGCTAGCGGGAGCGGCATTGCTGATAGTTCTGGTTGTACTCCTGATGCTTGTGGTTCTAATGAACCACGTGATGGTAGTGATGCTCTCATTGAAGACATTGGAGAAGATGCAGAGCAATTAGACTATTACTAATTAGAATGTTGATGTATCTTCATTTTTGTGTTTACAATGTTACATAATACATTGTAACATTTTGATTTGAACAATGTACTGCTTATAAGTTCGAACAATGAATTATCAATATGTTTTAACTTTTGTCGCTATTTCACTTATGTATATTTCAAATTTGTTTAATCTATGCATGTGTAAGGCTGGAATTTTGCTTATCTTGTTACTTTTCAAAATATTTTTAATATTTTATATGTATATTGTCTCTTGCCGTACCCAAGTGCCGTACCCGGGCCCCCAAAAAAATTGTTGTATCAACGTACGAATCCCCATACTGTACTACTTTCCGTACCCACATATTGGCTACCTAGTGATAAATCAAATTGTTAACGAAAATGCATATATAAATTCACCAAATCCTCTAAACCCTACTCAAGGTAGGTCGCTCCACTACAAAGAAGCCAATAATAATCAAAGCGATAGATTTCTCTATAAATTTGCCTTCTACATCAATTCCAAACCAAGATGAAAAGTTTTCGTCCTTCACTCAACCTCTAGAAGGGTTTTCATCCTTCTCAGCAAACACACATGAGAGTTTTCATCCCCAAGTGTAAGAACAAGGAGCCACTAGCTCGTAATGCCAAAGTAAGGTAAAATGCACCAAAGTCTACAACTGAAATGATGCCTTAGCTCTCCTTTTATAACCCTCCGTTGGCGCCAAAGCATTAAAAGATAAGGCCAACCCCTTAAGGAGGTTCTTTTCCTTCATTAGCTTCCATTAATTCATTAAAACCCAAATTTCACATAAGAAAAAGAAAACACTAAAATAAAATATTAAAAATTAGTAAAAACATCTCATACTGAAGCTCAATGTTCTCCTCCATCTTCTTTACTTCCTTGCCAAGGAGGAGGAATGGCAAGAAGTCCAACAGTGGCTCTCAAGTGGGAAAAGGGGACATTCTGACAAGCTGTTAGTTTGTGCGGTCTCCTTCGATCACATTTTTCGCTTCGAAATATTCATAGCTTAGTCACATGGTTTTCCCGTAGGAATATCACCACTTTGGGAGTCTTCTTTGTAGTAAAGGATACAAAATTAGCCATGATAGTACTAGGACATGAGATGAGAGAGGCTAGCTAGAAAAATAACTCAATTGTACTCAATGATTTAGTATAAAAATAGAGAATTCACAATTAACCCGGATAAAATATATATAATAAAGCATAATTACATAATTGGGATAAGATCTCTGCACTTTATTTATATTCCAAAAGCATAGCGTGTACAATGATTCTTTGGAGCAGGGAACAATGAAAACTAGGCGAATAACAAGACAACTCTCCAAGATCATGTTTAATCATAACATATCTCGAAAGACTCTTGAGTAGTTGCGTTGGTCGGACACCTGCTTGAAAACCGCTCACACCAAATACAAGGGATAATCCCGACCATGACGAATCCAAAATAAAATCGCACCCATAGAAAAACCGAAACCCCAATACGAAAGGTGTAATGTCCCTTTCAGTATCAGAATCGAAAACAAGGAAATTGCCCAAACCCCAATAAAAAGTAAATTGATAATTATAAAGAACCAACTGAAAATTATTAAAGCAAGAAGTACAACAGTCTTATTTTTATAACAAGAAGAAAAATGCAATATTTATTCAAAAATGCATCATTCACACCATCCAAAATATGTAGGGCAATTTAGAAATATTTTAGAACAATTATTAATGAAGAAATATGCCTTGAAACCGTAGTTGGAATTGGTTTAATTAAATTTAATAACAATGAACACACTTACAAAAGTGGCTGGAAATGAAGGATTCCAAAGCCCAAAATGAAGTTCAAATGTAGATTCCAGCTGCTAAAAATATGAGAAACACAATGATGGCTGAGTTGGATGTTTACGTGCCCTTGAAACCCCTAACTCCTCCATAAGGTGGGTCGCTCCCTAGGAGAGGGGATGAAATTTGTTGTAGAACCAAACCTTGGCTGAAAATCTGCAAAACCAATCTTCTCCAAGCTCTTTGGAAACCACGGGATAGAGAATCCTTAATGAATTGAAGAGTTTTCGTTCTTGAATCAAACAAGGAAGGTTTTCGTCCTCCTTGTTGGCCACACAAGAGGGTTTTCGTCCTCAAGTGGAAGTCGTTGAGCAATCAGCCCAAAAACCATGGAAAGTTAATTTTGACAAGATGATGATGATGCACAAACGAGCCAAACAACCCCCTTCTTATACCCTTGTGTGGCGCCAAAACCAATTAAAATGCCCCCAAAATAGGACCGACCTCAAAAAGATCTCTTTTTTTCTTTTTCATTTGTTTTTCATTTTATTACCCAACCGACTTGACTGTATATAGAAAACTACTAAAGAACAATGCAATGCTCACAAAAATAACTGAAAAACATGACAATTACTCCCCTTTCCCATTTCCTTCTTGCCCATGTGAATTGGAATGGGCTCAAAGTCTTCAATCAAACTAGTTTGGAAAAGAGGACACTAAGTCCTCCCTTCCCAAAATTGTTTGCCCACAAGCAATTGCAAGCTTGGCTGAATTGAAACTTTTGTATCCTTCATCTTTCCATTTTGTATTGCAACATCATCAAAAGAGAAAGGAATTGGCTTCCTTGACAAAGCATCCGCCACCACATTATTTTTCCCTTTGACATATTCAATATCAAAATCATATGCTTGGAGTTTACTTACCCACTTTTGTTGCCGGTCATTCAAATCCCTTTGATGAAGAAAGAACCTCAAGCTATTATGGTCGGTTTTGACCACAAACCTTCCACAAACCAAGTATTGTCGGAATTTGATCAATGCATGCATGATGGCCAACATTTCTTTGTCATAGATGGAGAAATTTCTCTCATGCTCCTTGAGTTTCCGGCTCTCATATGCAATGGGATGCTTATTTTGCATCAAAACAACCCTTATACCTTCACCCGAAGCATCACATTCAAGTACAAATGGAATAGAGAAATCTGAACAGCAAGTACTGGGCAAGAACACATCACCTTTTTCAGCTCATCAAAAGCTATTTGGGCTGTTTTTGACCAGCTGAAAGCTCCCTCCGTGTTAAATCAGTCAAAGGAACAAGTTGTGAAAACCCTTTCACAAATCTCCTATAATAACAACATAAACCCAAAAATCCCCTCAATTGTGATATGTTGGTGGTGGCCAATCCAAGATGGCTTGAATTTTTTGTTGATCTACATGAACCCCTTGTGCATTCACAACATGTCCCAAGTACAAATTTCAGTCAACCCAAACTCACACTTGGATTCTTTTGCATAGAGGACTGTTGTTCCAAAATTTCTAACACCTTATCCAAGTGTTGGAGGTGCTCTTCCCATGTTTTACTATACACCAAAATATCATCAAAGAACACTAGCACAAACTTTCTTAAATGCTTACCAAAAACATGATTCATGCATGATTGGAAAGCGGCCGGGCATTGGTTAACCCAAATGGCATGACAAGAAACTCAAAGTGCCCAAAATGACACCTAAAGGCTGTCTTGTGAACATCCTCATCTCTTACTTGGATTTGATGATACCCAGACCTTAAATCAATCTTGGAGAAGAAAACTGCTCCATGTAATTCATCAATCATTGGAATCGGGTACATATTGTTGATTGTCCTTGTGTTCAAAAATTGATAGTCCACACACATCCTCAAGGTACCATCCTTCTTCTTAACAAGTACTATTGAAGAAGCAAATGGGCTAGAACTAGGCCTAATGAGTCCCATTTCCAACAATTCTTTGATTGTCCTTTCAATTTCTTCCTTGTAGACCCTTGGGTGGCGGTAAGGAGTAGTTATTACCAGTTTGGTACCCGGTTCTAACTCAATAACATGTTGAAATCCTCTATCTGGTGGCAGCCCATGAGGTAGATTATTGAAAACTTTAGCATGCCTATCAATAATGGGTGAATATCCTCATGATAAGATTGTTGTATTGCAATAGAAGAAGTAGACCTTACCAAGCAATGAGCTGCCCATGCGACCTGCCCTCTCTTGAAGGCTCTCTCCATGCTCTTAGCTGTCACAATTTGAGGAGTTCCACTCTTCATACCTTGTAGCACAACCTCCTTGTCATCCACCTTGAATTTCAGCTCCATGCTTTGGTAGTTTTGGGTAAATTCACCCATTGAACCCCTAGCACCAAATTGGTTTCACCAATTCCGATGACATAGAAATCATCCTTTACTTCGTGCCTTCCCAAAGAGAGCATGAGCTGTGGTATCCTTCTAGTGCATGGGATGGAGAAGCCATCCGCTATCGTAACATTGAAACCCTTGAAATTTTCAGCCCTCAACTTCAATCTTTTCACCAAGCTCTCATCAATGAAATTATGAGTAACTCCACTATCAATCAAGACTGTGACTCTTTTCCCTTGTAGGTCACCCCTCATCCAAAATGGATGATATCTAGGAGCACTGAACAAGGTGGCAAGAGTGCTGTCCAAATTTTCCGGATCTTCTTCCGGATCATGATTTTGTTTTGCCTCTTCAACAACCACTTCTTTTTCTTCACAATCTGAAAATACCTCAATATAATGCACATGACCCTTACCTAGGCAACGATGACCGGGAGACCATGGATCCTTGCAAGAGAAGCACAAGTTTTCCTTCTTAGCTCATTCTGTGACTCCACTTCTTTGCTTGTTTTGGACTTTGGGTATGATTGGTGCTTGCTGAAAAGGCCTCTTTGGCTGGTCCAAAGATGTTTTTGGCTGTCCCAAAGGTCCTTTTGGCTGTCCACTATTCCAAGATGCCCTTGGCTGCCCACTAATCATTGCTGTCCTTGGAGCAACACCTTCTAAGTCCAAAGATTTCTTTATTGCCTCTTGGAGAGACAAAGGATCAAATGCTCTTACCAAACCTTTAATGAATAAAACAATGAGTCTCCTCTCTGTCACATCTGGAATCATCATTGAAAGCCTCTGAAATTCAGCGACATAGTCTTCCACCATGCCTTGTTGTTTTAACTGTGCTAGCTCCCGAAAGTGAACCTCCGGATCAACCCTATCAAATCTCCCAATGAGCCTCCTACAAAACTCATCATATGAGTGGATGAGATTGTGCCCTTGTGTGACCAATCCATGGTACCACCACTCGTGTGCAATTCCTTCAAGATGAAGGGTTGCAAACTTGATTGCTTCATCCTCCATCATAGGCCTCAATGATAGATAGGTATCCAACTTTTGTATCCAAGCCTGGGTTGTCCCCTTGTTGGAGCCATCAAATGTGGAGAGTGCCACCTTCCCCAAAGTATTTTGAAGATCCCTTTGTGGCGCATGAGGTCTAGGCTCCGGTCTTGACCTTCCCTTGCTTACCCCTATGAATTCGACAAGCGAAATAGCATCACGGATCTCATTCGGAAGAGCCCTATATTCTTCATAGTTGGCTGCAATATTGTGCCCTACTGAATGTTGTGTATCCACCGCCGTAATGGATTCTTCATTGAGAGGAAAGTAGGCCTAGTAGTTGATCCAAAATCGACCCTTGGGGCTGCCTTGCATTGTGAACCCCTGATGAGCTGCCCTCGCCATTGTGAAGCCTTGGCTCATGAAGTTTTTGTAGGGTTAGGGCTAGAAAATCCATTGTGTCTGCCAACCTTTCTTGCCCTTCAATGCATCTATTGATCTTGGCCTCTTGGGAACCTTGGTTGGCCATGTTAGGCTCTTCAAATAACTGATCTGATTTCTTCTTCTCTCTCCTTTGATAGTAGATGTACCCTTTGTCACCGTCTTGCATGAATACCCTCAGTGGGAAGATCAATGCTCTGATACCACTGTAATGTCCCTTTCTGGGTTCTAACTGAAAACAAGGGAAATTGCACAAACCCCAATAGAAAGTAAACTAACAATTATTAAAGCAAAGTACAACAGTCTTATTTTTATAATAGTAATAATAAAGATGCAATATCTCTTAAAAAATGCGTCATCCGGACCATCCAAAATATGTAGGATAAGATAAGATAAGATAAGATAATTATATTAAATGTCCAACAAGTGACCACAAAATAGGTCAATGGGACTGCACCATACAAAGCAAAGGCAGCGGGGAAACCCAAAAAGGTCTCCGAGAACAACAAAAGAAGAAGAAGAGAGAACAAAGAAGGAGAGGAGGTGGAGGGAAGGGCCTCGACACCAACCCTCTTGACTGTCATCCAAGGCTAGCCAGAAAGAATCTGGTGATGTGTTGATGTTTGGTGTCAGGAACTGGAAGATGTCTGGGACGCCTATGATCCGTGGAAAGTCGAGCTCTCTGAGTGAGCCTGGTGGACTGCCGCCTATGAGAGGGGGCCCTTGGCCGTGTCTGAGTCTGGATACCTTTGGTCTGGGAAGAAGCTCCTCTAGTCCTGACAGATCTAATCTGAGGATCTCCACTAGGATCAGGTCCCCGCTTGGTGCCCCTCTCACCCGGGAGCACAAGTAAAGAAAGATGTGATCTGTCGAGTAGTAGTCTCCTGGAAGGGGATGGAGGATCCCGTCACGGAGCTTAAGAGCTTCCTGTAAATAGAGAGCGAGACACCTCTGATCATAATACCTGAAGAAGGTCGTGAACGTTGGGCGTTCATGGAACAGACAGTGAAACCTCCCTCTGATCTCATAGTAGATGGGGCACCGAAAATGAAGTGTTCCTCTGTCTTAATCTCCTGGAGGGAGCAAAACTGGCAGATCCTCTTGGACCGAGTCCAATTGGTGATCGCTCTCGACCCGAAGCCTGTGGGAGCCAACTCTGAATTGGCCTAGGGATATGCGAAGAGCATGCATCCAATGATGGGAGATATAGGTGGGCTGAATGATGAGTCCATTGTTGACTTCGAGGAAGTGATTGGCGTAGAAGGCCATCTTCGGGCGTAGCTCATCTCGGGGGTTGGTCCAAGTAATCTGGATGAACTGTCTGTATATATCGTCTCTGATGATTCTGTGCAGGTCCTGCTTGCTCGGAAGGAGGTGTGTAGGAGCATCCATGGAGTAGCTGAAAGGGGGGAGACGGTCCATGTTGATCCCAAGGGATCCAAGGAGACGAGAGGCCCCGACATACCAGCAGTGAGCACGGCCACTACGGTCAGAAAGAGCAATGGCCTCAAAAGAATGGTAGGCAAGGTAGATGTACTGTCTCTACCTATGGAAGAATCAGAAAGAAATTGGATGCGGTGCAAGAGTGAGACGAGACCAAAGAAGACCTCAAGTCTGAAAGGGCGAGCCCCAAACTTCGGTGAGGATGATATTATGAGGAAAATCTCTTTACATCTGATGATCCATCTAAGCATAAGGATCTGAACTCACTCAATAGCAGCCCAATCCGACTCGAGAAGGGAGGGACCCCAAACCTCAGAACCATAGAGAACCGTGGGTCTCACAAGAGAGTCCGAGAGGGACATCTTGGACAACGTGTCCTAAAAGTGGTGGAATAAGCTGTCTCTCCAAGATCGCTAGGGAACCATACCCCTTATTGATGCGGGGTTGAATAGCCGGGTGTAAACTGAAGCGAGGTCCAGAGAAGAGTACTCCCAGATAGGTGTAGGAGCTGGTGATCTCCAGCTCCTCCCCTATAGAAGAAATGGAAATCGGAGGTCTTTACCCATTGAAAATCATAACCTTGGTTTTACCTAGGTTGACTGTAAGTTGTCTATGATCACAGAAGAGGGCTAAAGCATCAAGCTGTCTCTATAACCCCTCTGCAGAAGAAGCCAAAAGGACCACATCGTCCGTGAAGAGAAGAATGTAGATCAAAACCTAGTGAAGAAGACAATTGTCCCCGTCTTGTATGTGGTCCCGAGAAATTCCTCCAACTCATCAATATAAATACCAAACAGAGTAGGAGAGAGAGGGCAGCCTTGTTTGACCCCGATGGTGCTCCTAATGAAGTCGAAAAACCCAGAGTAGTAGTATGAAGGCAACCCAAGACCTCCTCATACAGTCGAGTGATGGCGGCAAGAAGGGTTTTAGAAATACCGATGTCTCTAAGTCTACGGAAGAGAGCTTCTCGCGGAACAGTCAAAGGCTTTCCGAAAGTCCACAAAGCAACAGAAGACTCTGGATGAACGGTGACGTGCTTCCTCAATGATAGCACGGAGGGTGAGAATCTGATCAATAGTCTAGTACCCTGTCCTGAAACCTACCTGTCCCCTGGCTCTACATTGGTACTGCTCTAGAACTTCAAATAGCTGCAAGTGCAGAAAAGTGGCATACAACTTGGAGAAAGTGTGACCCACCATAATTGTCCTGTAATTATTAGGATCAGAAGTAGGACCAGATTTATGAATAGGATGATAATATGGTTAGACCACGATTCAAGGGAAACCAGTACACACCACTTGATTGAAAAGGTCTACCAAATAATTTTTGATGGTTTTGATCCCATGCTTGAAAAACTCTTCCTGGAAGCCTTCCTCATTTGCTGCTTTGCTACAATTCATCACCAATATGGCCTTCTTAACATTTATGTAGGTGAAGATGTGGTAGGTGGAGGGTGGGGACACACACAGGTCCAGGGCCTCGACCGGGGATATCATAAAGGGTGGAGGTGTGGGTGAACATAGTGTGGGGGTCAAGGTCCAGGGGTAAAGGGGAGCGTCGGGGAATGATGGTACGCCAAAAGCGTTTGGGGAGCGCAAAAGTGAGGTGCGTAGATCCCTTCTCCTATGGGCAATAAAGGTACGCTTCTTGTGGTGAAGGAGATGATGATAGGCAATTTTGAGGGAGGGGAAGGATGGGAGGTCATGGGTAAAGGCCATGCGGAGCTGGCGGTGAAGGGTTTGCAGTCGTCATCATACCATTGGTTCATGGGGCATGTCCTCGTACTTAGGGGCTTGGAGGTGGAATGGGGGTAGGAAAGCAAGGCTGCCTCGTGGATAGTAGTGGCAAGAAGGTTGTACATCCTGTCAGTGGGGAACATAGTGAATTGGGACAAGGGGGGGAGAAGCTGACGGAGATGAAAGGAGAAGGTTATGGGGTCACCCTCATCAAGTCTCAGAGTGGTACGTGGAGGGCAGTGAGGGGGCTAGGGGCACTGGGGTAGTTTCCAAGGATAAGGAGAGGGTCGCGTGGTCGTGAGAGGAATGGGGGAGATGGAAAAATGGTGAATATAGGGAAGAAGGTCAGGGGTAGTCATGATGTAATCAACCACACTAGCGCCACCACAGTGAGGTCTGCAGGTGAAGAACTGGGAATCCGGGAAACAAGATATGCCATTAAGGATCAGCAGGTCATGAGATTCCCCCATCTGTAAAAGGTGTCGGCCATATGTCGTCAAGGGCCCTGCCACATCGTCAAACTCCCTCTGAAGACCAATGAACCCGGTCCACCTCTGAAGTACAAAGAGCATCAACAGTCTTGTCATGCAAGGGAACTTGGGAGTTTTTGGTTCGAGCATTGAAATCACCCAAAAGGATGACCTCACCAACTGCAGAGAACTGAGAGATGCCAGTAGAAAGGTCAAAGTAGGGTCCCCATCCGGGCCATTCTCAATGGCAAAAGAAGAAGAGACAAGAGGGAAGTAACAAACTACAATATAATGTCCTGGATAAGGTGTGGGGTCTACCTAACCTTGATCCATAGAAAACGGGCAAACTCATCCTCGGCCGCCACATAAATCCTACCCTGAAGAGTGTCCCTGACCAAACAAGCGACCCCGCCAGAACCTCTAACTCCTCCAGAGCTCCTAGTATCTTGCCTGCAAACAAAGAGCCAGTAGTACCCCTAATGTCCGGGAGAGGATGAACGGGCTCTCATGAGTTTCCATTACAAAAAGGAGATCTAAGTGACCCAATGCATCCTGTAGGAGACTAGGTGAGGACCAGTAAGACCCATTTCCATTCCAACATGAAATGGAAATGCCCTGTTACGACACCTCTCCCAGTGGGACCGTCATTTGGACCCGAGAGCCCAACTAAGAGGGAAAGTGTCTTGAATCACTGGTCTGAGGTTCGAATCACCACCCATTTACCTACCTTCCTGGCTGCCATGACTATCTCCCGGGACTGTTTGAGTTCTGCCACCTGGGCTCTAGTGAGATCTTCATCAAGGAAGATCTTATCTCAGAAGTGAGAATAGTCTTTGTTTAGCCCTAAGAGCCCGAAGCCTGTCTTCTGTTGATTTGAAGCGAAGGAAGAGGGTAGAATCAAGACCAAGCCATGCTCTATCAATTTGCACTTCCGGCAGCCCCAACTTGTTTGTGATGAAATCTGATGCGATGGCTAAAGGATCGAAGGAGGTGTGGGCAGCCCTCTTACCTTGAGATTGAGCTCTCTTGCTCGTTTGTTTCTTTCTTCCACAAGTTTTGCCTGTACAACTTCCTCCACAACTGTAATAGGAGAAGTGTTTTGGTCCTTACCTTTCACTATTTGTGCCCATGAATCCGATTGTTTCCTGAGATTTTCATGTTGGGTTTGAATCTCTTCCTGTTTGTGCTTCAAGTCTGAAATTTCTGCATGTAATTGATCGTTAGTACCTGTAGGAATGGCCTGGGTCGTGATATTTGTAAGTTGCTGCGCAGTGAGATGTTGTCCGCTTCAACTTTCTCCATTCGGGATGTCAGTTCAAATACCTCTGTTAAGTAACGTTACGTATTAGAAACTTAGAAATAATTTAGCACAATTATTAACCAAGAAATATGCTTTCAAACCCCAAAGTGAATTTGATTTAATTAAATATAATAATAGTAGTGAACACCCTTACAAAAGTGGCTGAAATGAAGGATTCCAAGCCCAAAATCAAGTCCAAATGTAGATTCCAGAAGCTAAAAATATGAGAAACACAATGATGGTTGAGTTGGATGTTTCCGTGCCCGAGAAACCCCTAACTCCACAAGATGGGTCGCTCCCCTAGGAGAGGGCTGAAATTTATTGTAGAACCAAATCGTGTCCCCGTTTCACCACGAAATCGAGACTACCCCATGTAAAAAATTTCGTACTTTTAAAATAATGGGTCGTTTTGTGTTTTTATTGCCAGAAAATGTCTGTATTGCGTCAAGATATTCCCAGAGAGTCATATGAGCCAATTTCGACAAATACCCAGATGCCCAAACGCGTTTTATCCCTTCGTCAGGGTTTGTCTGCGAGAAATTTTTATTTAATTATTCTGAGCCCCGTTTGAGGCAAATTGTGTTCTAGTTTAACCCTATTGTGGTCTTACATGTCAATATTCCCATATACCAGTAGGGTTTTAACCAGAATGAATCCTGGGCTTTATCTGTGACTTCTGGCAACGTTTTGCGTTTTTAGTGTTTTTCCGTTTTGTTTTCTGTGAAATTTCTCTGGGTCAATTCCTTTGTCGGTTTAGTCTATTTTCTTGCCTGGAGTATCTAGAGATCATCCATGGACGTTATGCCAGAAGGAATTTGCCACAGGAGGTCTGGTTCTCTCTAAAAAGACGAAGTCATGCACAGAAAAGGCCTCTCTAGGCAAGTCGCATTTTTTGGAATAAATGGATTTTATGAAAACAAGAAAAATATTGCCATTAATGCGTAGAGCTTGAGAAGATATGCACTTTTAGAGAAAACGACACCTAAAACGGAGCCACGGAATGAAAGTTACACATGCAAGTTTTTTCTGCTACATCTTCTCGGACCCTTTCCAAAAATGGCAAATTTTATTCCTTGTGTTTTCTTCACCAAAAATCCAAAAAAGGAAAGAAATGTTGTTTTTATGTCAGTCGCAATTTTCAAGGCTGCCTTCCGCATCCAATTTCCACACTACCCTAAGTGACGAATTCTCACGCAATTTTAAAGGTAGAAGTCACAATGCAAGTCGCACTTTTGGAAAAGAGCTATCTTTCATGCAAGTCGCACTTTTTGAAGGAAGACTTTAAGTTGCCAGTGGGAATTTCGGCAGTGGCAGGAAGGCGGGAATTTCTTACCTGCCTTGCAAGATAATTTTTCCATGACGTCAAAGTCACTTAAGTTGCAGCAATGGGAATATTAGATGTGGCGGGCGGCGAGAATTTCTTACCTACTTTGCAGGTAAAAATTACCATTATAAAATAAAATCACTTAAAGCACCGTTAGGAATTTTTTGCACTTGCAGAGTAAAAATTCCCATGATGAAAGTCAAATCACTTAAGTGGAAGAAGGGATTTTTAGAGCTGCGATCAAGGTGAAAATTCCCATCGAAGTTGACTTCTTATTTTTAGAATTCACCCTTGCCAAAAAGTGCGACCCACCTTGGGTGAATAATCAATGCATTTAATAATATTTATTAATGTTTATTCACCCAATTTTGGCGCCATAAATAGAAGGAAAGTCAATGCATGAAGACAAGCCAAAGTGAACTGAATGTAGCATGCTAAAATTAAATAAATTTAATTTATTTAATGGCAGCCATGAGCATGCACAAAATAGGCGCCCAAATTGAAGAGAAAAGCATGATTTTTAATTAATTAATTGCCGGAAATAGGAAGGGCAATTATTAATTATAGAATGATGAAGGTTATATAAGCATGGGCTGCCATATTAATGGAGTTATTAATTCTTTAGCAAGGAAGTGCAGCCCAGACAATTTTGGCGCCCAAAGGAGGAATTTTGCTCAGAGGAAGGTGTTTTCACTACTGGAAAGCTTCAAAGTTTGGCACCTAGGTTTGAAGGAGCTTGATTTAAGTCTGATTAATTGTCTGCATAGTATTACAGGTGCCCAGGTGAAGTTACAAATATTTATGCTTGCTTTGCATGCAAGCAAAGCCTCAAATTTTAGGGCAGCGGGCTTTATATGCAGATTTTTATGATAAAAATCAAGTGGTCATGCTCCGGATTCCGTCTTTGTCTGAATTAATTGCAGGTATTCATTACAGGTGCTTATATAAGAGAAAGGGAGCTTAAATCAATGTCCAATACATTGAACATATCCTCCGAATCTGAAGAAATCTCCAGATCTGCACCGATTGTAAAGAATTCCGACTGAATAAAAAGAAAAAGAGTTGCTTAGACAAAGATTGCTCTAGCCATGGCAAAGCATGATGAAAGAAAAGGATCAGCAGAATCATGCATAGCTTCCAGATTCAGATCCAGATCCAGATCCATAATTGCAAAGGCTTCATCCTCTTGTTTCGAATGCAGCCCATGAAGAAGTCAGTGCATGGAGAATTCCTTCCAGGACCTTGTGCATGTTCTCCCAATCTTCTAGTTGAAGCCTTCATTGAATTTGCATTCACCGGAGTGCTTTCCAGAATTTTTAATTGCTCATATGCAATTAAAAATAAAAATGATGAGTTATTTACGACAAACATTGCACTGATGCATGTACTGGAGAAGAACTACAAAAGCTTCAAGGATAAGAAGGAAGACAAGTCAAAGGCAATACCCGCAAGCAAATCACAGTCACTTGCTTCTAGATCCAGCCGCTTCCAGATCCAGTGCTTCCAGATCCAGTTTGGTGAGAATCAAAGGCAAAAGAATCGCATGCAGAATATGAAAAAGGACAAGACTGCAGCTTTCCTCTTTCTTCTTCTTTCTCTTATTTCCTCCGACAAAGTAATTGAGCGATCAATTAAATTATAAAACCTAAGTGATTGGTTTAAAAGCCATTACTTGAAGAAGTCAACTACTTGGAAATAGGTGGCAGACATGCAAAATAGAAGGTTCTATCTTTAGTTGCAAATCATGCATGTCATGCAAAGAGGAATTCGAGGAGGGAGATTGTCAGTTGTTTCCTTTTTGACTTCCACATGTGTCAGTTCAACTAAACACTTCTTATTTGTAATTTCTCCTCTACATGCTATAAGTAGAGGAAGAACCTTCGGGTAAAAATCATCAGAATTTGTAAACAGACATTCTTGTGTTCCGGACTTTGTCTTTGAAATCCCGATAGCTATTTGAAGCAAAGGAATAGAAAGGAGCAAATTTCCAGAGAACTTTGTGTCGATGATGCATTTTGCTTCTAGTTTTTATCTCAGATCTACTTATAAACTTTGTGTTATCTTAGATCTAGATTTGAAAATTGTCTTTGCTTAAAATTCTAAGTGTTAATATCTATTGGTCCCATCTATGTGCATGCAATCAACTCTGTAATCTATTGATTGGGTTGCACATCTTCCCTCTTTCTTTCCTATGTTTTATTATTTCCTTCTTCTTTAGATATTTCCTTTCTTTAAACAGTTGCTTACTTGCTGCAAAACTATACAACTATGGTTCATGAGCTGCATGGTTAAAGTAAAACCCTAAATAGATACTAGCATATTTTATTGACAAATCTTACACGGGAGCCTCACCGGTAAATGAGGGAGATTTATCTCATGATTGCCTAGGTTTTCAGCTATGCAGAAAATCTAGCCAACACAAACCCTAGCTGAAAATTTGCGAACCGATCTTCTTGAAGTTCTTTGGAAACCCCGAGATGAAGAATTCTCTATGGATTGAAGAGTTTTCGTTCTTGATCAAACAAGGAAGGTTTTTGTCCTCCTTGTTGGCCGCACAAGAGGAATTTCGTCCTCAAGTTGAAGTAGTTGAAGCGATCAACCCAAAAACCATGTAAAGTTATTTTTGACAAGATGATAATGCACAAATGAGACAAGTGACCCCTTCTTATACCTTGTTGTCGTGCCAAAACCAAGTAAAATGCCCCCAAAATAGGACCGACCTCATAAGGAATCTTTCTCTTCTATTTTTCATTTGACTTTTCATCTTCTTAACCCATCGACCTGACTTTATATAAAAATCGACTTAAAAAGAATGCGGTATTCACGAAAATAACTAAAAACATGACAATTACTCCCCTTGCTCATTTCCTTCTTACCCACGGGAAGTCAAATGGGCTTGAAGTCTTCCAATCGAACTAATTTGGAAAAGGGGACATTATAGTGAATTGTACCAATGATTTAGTATGGAATTAGATAATTAACAATTAAACCGAGATAAAAATATATACAATAAAGCATAATTACATAATTGGGATAAGATCTACGCACTTGATTCATAATCCAAAAGCATGGCATGTACAACAAATTCTCTAGAATAGGGGAACGATGACAACTAGGGAGAATAACAAGACAGCTCTCCAAGATGATGTCTGATTATAACATAAATTGAAAGACCCTTGAGTAGTTGTGTTGGTTGGACACCTGCCTGAAAACCACTCATACCAAATACAAGGGATAATCCCAACCATGACTAATCCAAAAATAAAATGCACCCACAGTAACACATAATCAGGCAGAACACATACGAAAGGTCACTTAAGATTGTAACTATTAACTGGTTTCATCTATCTTTCAAGTTGATCTAAGTGCAAAAACATTCATTCTAAGTTAATGCCCAAAATATAAGGACCAAACATAGGATTTTTTTGTATGGTGCCCTAAGACTATCAAAATATGTAATCTCCAATATATATTTTAAAGCATACTATTGAAGCTACTTTGTCCTATATTATTAGGTGGCCTAATGTTTTTAAAGATAGTGTCGTTTGTATCCCTTTAAACTGATTCTTGATTGTACCTACTGCCAATAGGTAATAGTTGCCATTTACAATAAGGAATTTAAGTTTGCTTTCTAGTACTTTCAAAATTTTAAGTTCCACATGGATACTCTAATCATTTTTCTCTGTTGGAAGAAAATATGATCCTGCCCATTTTCTCTTATCTTATCTCTCTGGTATTAGAAATTCTCAAGAATTTGGAATCAAATATATGTTTAGTCAAGAATAAAATGTACATTTATTCATTTTTGTGAAGAAATTCGAGTTACAATTTCTTTTATGTAATTGTTTTGGGCCAAAAAAATCGACTTTTAATTTGGAAAGTAAACTAGAGCAGTTCTTATATTTTTCTTTTGAACACAGATTCGAGGTTATGCATGGCCAGCAGTACTAGTTGGTATGGTTGCTCAAAGTGCCAGGTATGTAGATAGAATAGATTGCAAGGATATGATGCTCATTTTCCACTAGCTAATGAATTGAACGGCTTGAGTGTTTTACAACAAAGCAAGATAAGATTTCTTGAAGTAGTCCAGGAAGCACGATAAAAGAGAGGTAAATAGTGATAATAAAGAAACATAAATATTAACCCAAGTAATAACAGTTGAGACAAATTTGATAATGGCAATGGAACTGCTCACAAGTGCATGGAAAAACAGTATCCAGACTCAGCAATACATCTATGTGATAGTTTCTTAAGTCTCAATACTACATAAATAACACAATGTGAAGGGAGCATAGTAAGCAAAATGTGAATATTCGATGTAGCATTGGAGTCATTACAACAATAGTGAACAGATTGTGAAGGAAAATTTAGCTCTTGTATTTAAAATATTTTGCTCAAAGTGTCAAGTTAGAAAGAAAGAAATTATATTAATGTCCACAAATGACCAAAAGTACGTCAATGGGATTGACAGATACAACGATTAGCAATAGAAAGTTCTAGGAAGAGAGAATCCTAGAGGCAAACCAAAGAAATAAAGTACAAAGACAAAATAGAGCAGCGTGCCACTAACACAAGTGGCAAAGAAAGAAAGAAAGAAAATATATTAATGTCCATAAATGACCAAAAGTAAGTCAATGGGACTGAAGGATACAACCATTAGTAATAAAAAGTTCTAGGAAGAGAGAATCCTAGGGGTGAATCGAAGTAATAAAGTACAAAAGACAAAATAGAGCAGCGTGCTACTAGCACAAGTGGCAAAGAAAGAAAGAAAATATATTGATGTCCACAAATGACCAAAACTAGGTCAATGGGACTGAAGGATACAACCATTAGTAATAAAAAGTTATGGGAAGACATAATCCTAGAGGTGAACCAAAGAAATAAAGTACAGAAGACAAAATAGAGCAGCGTGCCACTAACACAAGCGGCAAAGAAACCGTACAAATGGCAATGGGGGCGAACAAAAACCCTAAGAGCATTTGTTAATGAAGACTAGAGGCGAATCTCATTGAATGTCCCCTGTCTCATGCTTGAAGTGGAGGAATCAATTGAGCCATTATCGATCACTTTGAGGGATCAATATTGCTGTCCAACGAGTATACAGGGGCCGGAGGGGCAAGGTTGGGGGATCACGGGAGGGAGCAAAACACTTCCTCTAGAATTCCCCCTAACATCCAAGGCCAGTGTAACTCTGTAGTAGAAAAAAAGCTTGTTATATCAGTTTGCCCCTGTGGTATGGGGCGCAACCGCAAGTAGTAGACCTATGTCACCGGAGAGGGCGAGAGCCACACACCGCGAGGTGGAGCAAAGCCACGATGTCGAGAGATAGCATGCTTGGAAATCGAGTAGTCTAAATAATAATGATGAGGTGAGAGAAACGTCGCCTAACCGATCTATCAACTTTGATGTGTCATGTATCGGTGTCTAAAGGACGCTTAGTGTTGCCAATCACCTGGATGGGTTGAAAGAAAGAAGTGGTCAAAATGGGAGCTATAGAGTCTATAGGCTCCTCCTATACTGGATCTACGCTAGAAGGTGACAACCTCATCAAGATAAAGGGCGAAGCATTGCTGGTTTGTATATTTGAAGAAAGTAGCTAGAGTGTTGTCTAAGTCTCTGTAAAGACAATGATACCTTCCCCAACTCTCATAGTATGTAATGTCCCCTTTTCCGAGACATTATTAAACAAGTACTGAAGACCTTTAGTTCGCTTCACCCCATGGACTAAAGGGAATTTCTTGGGGTTTTCTTATTTTATTATTTAATTAAGGTTGCCCGAATAGTGATTTTTATCATTTACACATATAAGGCAATTTTAATTATTTAATAGAATATAACTGGAGCGAGAATGTATTTTAATTAATTATTTACCCAAGTGATTTAATCACTCTTGCAAGCGGGTGAATTAATTAATTGATTCCTTATGTAATCATTATGATGTAATATCGGCTATTAATAAAAATAGACAAAAGCAAAAAGTAAATCATAGCTGACATAAAAGTGATTTTAAAATGTAATCTCCCTCCCAAAGCGGGTCGCCCCATTTGGGAAGGCTATATGAGCACTAGTAAGGTTCTAGTTTAGGGCATGCTTGAATACTTGATAAATCGAATTCCTCATGCTTGAAGAAAAGGGATGTATGCCCAATAGTGTTGTTGTTGATTGAGGACTACTTTCATCCGAGAAAGTACATTGGATCATTTTGAATTTGCTGTGTTGTTGGTTTTACATTGTAGATCTTCATTTCCAACCCTAGGCGAATTGCATAGTGGCTGAGTTCAATGTCTTCTAGGGCACATTTTGGAATTCTGATTTGATGTATTGATTCTCCATATGTTTATTAGGTTGGAATCTCATATTCGGTAATTTTTGGGTAGGGTTTGAATTTTATCTACTCACTTGGAAAGTTTGGGATCACATTTTGGCATGTCTCAATGGTAGGAAAAATAGGAAATCACTTTTTTGGGGTAGCTGATCTCTCCAAGATCATTTTGAGCTATCATTTGTAATGTAATTCCTATTTGTGGCGAAGTTATGAATTTTTGAAGTTTCAGCTGTTTTCTCTCATTTAAAATTCAAATTTTTAGATTGGTGTTGATTTGAAAGTGTTTCCCATGTCTACAACTCTAAGGCTGCTCAAGTACTAAGTTCTATAATTTTTGGAGTTAATTTGACTGTAGAATTGCACTTCTACCCTAGTCACTAGGGTTTGAAGATGAATTCTGGCACTAAATGCATTGCTGTCATAAAATATTTAATTTCCAGATTGTTGTCATTTATTTTCAGCTCTCGGAATCTCAATGGTTTTGACAAATAATTGTTGAAGCTTGATTTGTCCAAGTTGGGGACATTACGGTGGTATCGAGCACCGATCCAATTGCACTGTGAGGTTTTGTGTTGCAGATCTGGAAGGTAGAGGTTAGAAAGATTCAATGGAATGTAGATGAAGTGAACCCAAGTTCCTTTTTTTGATGGTACTAATAAAATTTCTGATAGATCTTGGTTGAAGGAATTTAAGACATATTTGTGATGGAATCTGTGTTAGGATGATGCCCTCATGCTCATCTCTATATACTTGAATGGAATGACACATAAGTGGTGACATCATTTGTTGGAGACCCAAGGGGTCGAATCTGCTTTCCTCCCTTGAAGATTTTACCCAAATGTTCCTAGAAAGGTTCAATGTGCAAGATTGCAAGGATGAGCAAGGTGAAAAGCCCTCATTAATTGAAAATGTTTCTTTTCCGTTTAATGATTGCATGCATGGTGGTGAAGTAACAGAAATTAAATCATGGAGTCTACCCCCAAGGAGGAAGAAAATTCAGATCTACAAGTTGGGAAGAGAGTTTTTTGGTTGAAGCCCAAATTCCGAATATTGATGTTAGTATTCAGTTGGCTGTCTTTCCCAGAACAACGGTACATGGGGAGCAAGTTAAGGGTGTTTATGACACTAGCAAGAGCTATGAAGGTACCCCACACATATGCCCGCAAAGTAGGGATGGAATTAAAGCAAAAGGGGCATCACTTGTTGTAAACAAAGGATTCAAGTTTGAAGATCTTGCACCATCCATCGGATCTCCATTGACTGATTTTCAGTTTGCTAGGGCAGCCACTAAAGGTAAGCAATTCAACTATCTTCATAGCAAGAATTTTTGTACCACCATCATACTTTGACCTTGCATAGTTTTGATCATCACGAGTATTATGCTAACAATGAAGACAAGATGAAGGGTGCTAAGTGGAGAAAGAATCCCTCTAAGGCAGCCCGAGATCCTAGGCAAGAGTGTCAACACCTTCCAAAATTCCGTCCAAATGATAGTGAGAGCAGCAAGAGAGCGACTCAAAGATGTGGTAAGCTACTTAGTTTTGCTTTCACTCAATTCAGTTTTGGTAGCATTACTTGGGCTATTTCATGTGAGGGAAAGATCGAAGTTACATGGAAAAATGGGTGGCTACTAGACATTGTGCAAGATAGGGCAACAACCTTCCACTCGTATGATTGGTGGTTCAATTAACAAGCTTGCTACCATGCAAGTAATTCCAGTCATCAAGCTGGCTATAATTTTTAGGTCAGCAAGACACTTGTGGTTGAAAGAAGGAATCGGTAATGTTGAAGATGAACAAGATTTGAGGACAGCAAAGGGTGAACAAATTTCTACACTTTCAGTTCTTGGACAACCACTTTTTGATAGGTATGTTCATTTTCCAAGCCTTGCACACGAACCTAATGAAAGCTTCATAACAAGGGTGGAAGCTGAATTTGTATGTTCCATGTTGAGAGTTGAGCAAGCAAGGTTCAATCTTGCAACTCCTAGCAAGGAAGGTTTGTTTGCAAATGATGCAAGACTTGATTTTTGGGATTATAAGCTGGTTGTTATGAGTTTTCATAGGACTGCTATCACATGTTTCAGCTCTACCTACATTGTGCTTGCTGTCATAAGCAAGAAGGCAGCTTCAATAGGTGATGATTTTCAGTTTTGCGAGTTACATTTAATCATCTTTGAGTTGGGTTTTGTTGCTAACATTCCAAGGGTGAATCCAAGGTACATAATGGATCATGGATTGAGATGCATGGTGAAACTAGTTGCAGCCGTTAATAAGCAGCCCAAAGATCACATTTTGGCGATTCAAACAAGCAAACTTGACCAATCAAATGGCTACCTATAACAAGGTAATGTTTTGGATTCATTCAACTTGGAACACATGGGTATGTTGCTTTGTCAATTTTGTGTTAGAGATGAAAGATGTTGGAGAATAGGAGATGACAAAGGGCAGGAAATAGTTCCCATGTATGGTAAGGATGATTCGACATTTTCAGCTCTTGAGTATTCTCCATTTCAAGAGAAGTTTCAGTTTTGCATGATTTCGTATGATCCTAGAGAAGGGCTTCCCACAAGGGAAGAAGTTGTTCTTGCATCTCCTTCATGGATTGGCAATACAAGGAGGAAGTATCTTGCAGCCCACATAGAAGAAAGTCTGGTAATCTTGGATATGAATAATTTTTCTTAGAATACTGAGTCTGCTATCATGAAGTTATGTCAAAAGTGTGTGAATTAATTAATTAATTCCTTATGTAATCATTATGATGTAACGAGGACTATTAATAAAAATAGACAAAAGCAAAAAGTAAGTCATAACTAACATAAAAGTGATTTTAAAATATTATCTCCCTCCCAAAGCGGGTTGCCCCATTTGGGAAGGCTATATGAGCACTAGTAAGGCTCTAGTTTAGGGCATGTTGAATATTTGATAAATTAAATTCTTCATGCTTGAAGAAAAGGGATGTATGCCCAATAGTGTTGTTGTTGATGGAGGCACAATTTCATCCGGAAAGTACATTGGATCATTTTAAATTTGTTGTGTTGTTGTTTCTACATTGTAGATCTTCATTTCCAACCCTAAGCTGAGTTCAGTGTCTTCTAGGGCACATTTTGGAATTCTGATTTGATGTATTGATTCTCCATATGTTATAAGGTCGGAATCTCATATTCGGTAATTTTTGGTAGGGTTTGAATTTTATCTACTCACTTGGAAAGTTCGGATCACATTTTGCAATGTCTCAATGGTAGGAAAAATAGGAAATCGCTTTTTTGGATAGCTGATCTTTTCAAGATCATTTTGAGCTATCATTTGCATTGTAATTCCTATTTGTGGCAAAGTTATGAATCGTTGAAGTTTCGATTATTTTGTCTTGTCCCCTTTTCCAAACAATAATTAATTGAGGCAAGATGAATAGCCTTTAATCCACTCCCCTTGGATTAAAGGATAATTAATCGATTTGTGCTAATGAATTAAAAATTAAAATATTATTTATTTTGTGCAAGTCAAAATAAAAGGGGGAAAATCAATTTATTATGGGCAATAAAATATTATTTTGCAAGTCGATTTCCTTAAATAAAAGGAAGTCGATTAATTAATTATTATTTATGGCAAATCGACTTTATTTGGCAAAGGTCGATTCTTTTTGGGCATCAATTATTATATTTAATTCTCCCATGCATTTAATTTTCAAATATTATTTTAGAAAATTAACATTTGCATTGGAGTTTGACTTTCAAGACCATTTTAAAATTAAAAGCTCTCCTCTCTAGAAGATGGCGCCAAAAAGGAGGGAAAACTTTGGAGATTGCACAAGGACAAATCTATAAAAGGAGATGATGGGCACCCTTTTTGCATGTTAATGGTTTTTGAAAACTTATCTTCATGCTTGAAGAGGGATGTATGCCCACTAATGATCTAAAATAAAAGGTGTTTATTAACACCACCTTTATGTGAAGTGTGTAAACCCTTCAACCTATGAATTGATGAGTTATTGCTTAAATATATTCCTTATGTGAAGTCGCCATTTTTGAGAGTATGTGAGCTTATTTTATGAGAGTATTTGTGAAGTTTATATGGTGATTACAATCTGATTATTGTTGTTGGTTATTGTGGACCAAATCGACTTGCATTAGAGGTGTTTGAGGCATATTTTAGTGGCATTAGAAGTGAATCTCCAATCTGATCTGTTTTAGCACATTTTGCTAAGTATATTGCCCATGATTTGGCTAATTTTCAGCTAGTATGTGTTCTAGAATTTATTTATAATAAATTGACTTGTTTGGAGTAATTTTGGCATCATATGTGAGGCATTTTAATAGTTTTATGAGTTGCTGTGATAAATCTAATATTTCAGATCTGTGTGTGGACATTTTGGGGTTTGGGAAGCAAGAGAAAGAGCTGCAAATATTTATTATATTTTTCCTAACCCTAGGCAACTAGGTTTCTGATTTTAAGGGCAGATTTGGAGGGTTTCCGGTACTCAAAAAATTTTGTTTAATAGCTGGTTGGAAAGGCCATAATTTTAGTTTTCAAATGCATTTGGTTTCTTTGGAAAATACTGAGTATTGATCAAGTTATGGAATTTTGAAGTTCAGCTGGTTTTCAAGTGTTTTAAATTAATTTTCTACTGCTGCAATTTATTATGGTTAATGAAGTGTCATCTCCAACTAGTTAGCCCATCTAAACCCATCACCTTGGCTCACTCCAACCCCATTTGGGTTGTATTGAAGCCGACATTGGGTTAGTTGAGGTGAACCTAGAAGGGTTGCTCTTCTAAGTTTACCTTTGCAAGTAGTAATTTTCGATTTTTAATTAATATCCCAAAAGGGGATATTACAGTGGTATCAGAGCATTCCTTCCTCTTTTCGTGTGGGTGATTTGTGGATGCAGGGCAATAAGGAATTTCAGTATTACAAAAGGAGGAATAAGGGAAATATGGATGATGGGGCATTCACGGCGGATCAAGTAAGGTTCCTACAAGAGCTAATGCAAGGTTGTGGTTTGAAGCTTCAAAAAATCATTAGTGAACAAATGACCAAGTTCATCACAAAAGCTTTTGGAAATGGCAAAATGCCAAACACCAATGGAGAATGGAGTTCTCGTAGTGGGAAAAAGAATTCAACACAACCCCCCTAAGTTCTTCAAGAGCACCTTCCTTCCTAGGGAGAATCATAGAAGTTGAAGCACCATCAATGGTAGAGGCCATTGAGGCATGTAGCAAGGAGTACGGTACCTTGCATCCGGTCACACAGGCCATACTTACTTTTGATGAGTTTTGTGCTTTGAAGATGGGAAACAAGACCAAGAGAACCCACAAGCAACCCCATATGGATGTTCAACAAAGATTGGGCAAGGTCTCTCTCCCAAGCTTTGATGGAACTAACAAGCTAGTAGTAAGAGATTGGTTGCAAAAATGAAGACCTATTTCTCCCTCAATCCCATGCAAGAAGAAGAGGCCCTCAAATTTGTTACTCTTCACCTTGAAGGCATGGCACATGAATGGTGGTTCCATGGTATGCACACACAAGGACATGACTTGATCCACACAATGGAAGAGTTTAGTCAAAGGATCATGGAGAGATTTGATAGGAAGGATCCGGAGCTTCATTTTCGTGAGTTGGCACAACTAAAACAATTGGGTAGTGTTGATGAGTATGTGGCAGATTTTTAGAGGATTGCGGTTATGGTTTCGGATGTTAGTGAGAAAAGATTGGTAGTCCTCTTCACCGAAGGTTTGATGGAACCTCTAAAAGGTTTGGTAAGAGCTTTTAATCTTGTCTTTGCAAGATTGCATTACTAAAGCTCTAAATCTAGAATGTGCAGCTTATAGAGGGGATTATGGGCTTAAAAGGCAGCGTTCTAATAACCCACATTCGCTGTCCAAAAGTGGTTTTAAGGAGCAGCCCACGAAAGTGCAAGGGAGGCAGCCCCTCGGGTCATCAAAAGAGACCCCAAAGAGGCCAAATTAGCCCTATGTGCCACCACATAGAAATCATCCCCAAAATAGCTCCCAAAGGGATGAAAGGGATGAGTTAAGAAGAAGAGGTTTGTGTTTCGATTGCAAGACCCCATGGGTAAGAGGTCATAGTTGTAAAGGTAAAGGACAAATCTATTTCATTGAAGTAGTAGATTCAGATTTTGATTTAATTTCAGATTTTGATGATACTAATGATGTGGTAAATGAGATGGATGATGAGCATGTGCAAGAGGAAAAAGAAGAAGTTGAAGGTACATTTGCAGCTCTTTCCGGCACTCCTAAGTATCTTCCTTTCCGGGTGGAAGGTAGGCTATGCAAGCAAAAGGTAATCATTCTAATTGATAGTGGAGCCACTCACAATTTTATTAGTGAAAGGTTGGTAACAAGGCTTGGTTTATGTGATGAGGTTTTTCAAGGATTTAATGTTACCATAGCTGATGGGTTTATGTTATCATGCACTAGAAGAATTTCCAAGCTTTCCATTTCCATAGGAGACTATGAGCTTATTGATGATTTCTATATGATTAACATGGAAGATATGGATCTTGTGTTAGGAGTGCAATGGTTGCATTCTTTGGGGGATTTCACCCTCAATTATAAGGATTTATTGCTTAAATTCATGGTGGGAGGCAAGAGCATCATTTTCCAAGGTATGACAAGAAATTCCACTCTTTGTAATCATCCTCCAAGGGAAGTAGAAATTTGTTCCGTATCTTTTATATCAGCAGATTGGAAGGATTTAATCACTCTTGAGTATGCAAAAAATCAGTTTTCTAATGATGTGATTGAAGGGGTGATTGTTGATGAAAGGTACAAGGTGGTAGATGGCCTCATACTCTACAAAGGGAGGGTGTATTTGACCCCAAAATCAGAAGTAAAAAATCTGATTTTAAAATCTGCACATGACGCTCCTACAAGTGGACACCAAGGATACTTCAAGACCTACAAATTTACTTGGAAAGGTATGAAAAAAGATGTCCTTAAGCATGTTAGAGAATGTGTTGTATGCCAAAGAAATAAGAATGAACATACTTTTCAACTGGTCTTTTGTAGCCCCTACCTATTCCCTCTCAAAAGTGGGAAAGTGTGTCCATGGATTTTGTTACCGGATTGCCAAATGTTAATGGTAAGACTTGCATGTATGTAGTAGTGGATAGACTCACTAAGTATGCTCATTTTCATCCACTTCCTACAAAATTTGATGGCCATATGATTGTTGATTTGTATTTCAAAGAAATTTTAAATGACACAGAGTGCCTAAGAACATTGTGAGTGATAGGGACAACAAATTTATGAGTTTTTTTGGCAAGAATTATTCCGGCTAGTTGGGACAAAACTCACTCCAAGTACAAGTTATCACCCACAAATGGATGGACAAACCGAAATAGTGAATAAGTGGGTTGAGGGATACTTGAGATTTTATGTTTCAGGGCAGCAATTTGCATGGGTTAAGTGGTTACATCTAGCTGAGTTTTGCTATAATACTACACATCATATGTCCATTGGTATGTCTCATTTTAAGGCTTTGTATGGTTATGATGCTAACTCTTTCATGGATATCATGAAAGCTCTCAAAGAAAATTTGCACCAAGCCCAAAGTAGACAAAAGTTGTATGCGGATAAGCATAGGAGTGAGAAGACTTTTGAAGTGGATGATTGGGTGTTTCTTAGATTGCGACCCTATAGGCAATCTACACTCAAACAAAACGGCAAAGAAAAGTTGAAGCCACGTTTCTATGGGCCCTACAAAGTTCTAAGGAGAATTGGTAAGATGGCCTACGAACTAGACCTTCCGGAAAATGGTAAGATTCACAATGTCTTTCATGTTTCTTGTATTAAGAAAGCACTTGGGCAGCATGTTACACCTTCTCTAGAGTTGCCTCCTTTAGATGAAGAGGGAAAATTAATTTTAATTCTGGAATACATCCTTGATACACGTGAAAGGAATTTAAGAAGACGTGTTATCAAGGAATATTTGGTGAAATGGAAAGATTTACCAATGGAGGATGCTACATGGGAAAATGTTTCGGTTTTAGAGCATCCAAATTTACAATTGCTTGAGGGCAAACAATTTTGGGAAGGGAGGACTGTAATGTCCCCTTTTTCAAACAATACTTAATGAGGCAAGATGAATAACCTTTAATCCACTCCCTAAAAGGATAATTAATCGATTTGTGCTAATGAATTAAAAATTAAATATTATTTATTTTGTGCAAGTCAAAATAAAGGGGTAACATCGATTTATTGTGGGCTGATAAAATATCATTTTGAGTAAATAAATTTATTTGGAAAAAAGAAAAACAAATAAAATGCAAGTCGATTTCCTTTGAAGTTAATTAATTATTATTTATGGGCAAATTGACTTTATTTGGCAAAGGTCGATTCCTTTTGGGCATCAATCATTATATTTAATTCTCCCATGTACTTAATTTTCAAATATTATTTTAGAAAATTAACATTTGCATTGAGTTTGACTTTCATGACCATTTTAAAATTAAAAGCACTCCTTTCTAAAGATGGCACCAAAAAAAGGGAAAACTTTGGAGATTGCACATGGACAAATCTATAAAAGGAGATGATGGGCACCCTTTTTGCATGTTGATGGTTTTGGAAACTTATCTTCATGCTTGAAGAGGGATGTATGCTCACTAATGATCTAAAATAAAAGGTGTTTATTAACACCACCTTTATGTGAAATGTGTAAACCCTTCAAACTATAAATTGATGAGTTATTGCTTAAATCTATTGCCTATGTGAAGTCGCCATTTTTTAGAGTATGTGAGCTTGTTTTATGAGGGTATTATGAAGTTTATATGGTGATTACAATCTGATTATTGTTGTTGGTTATTGTGGACCAAATCGACTTGCATTAGAGGTGTTTGAGGCATATTTTAGTGGCATTAGAAGTGAATCTCCAATCTGATCTGTTTTAGCATGTTTTGCTAAGTATAATGCCCATGATTTGACTAATTTTGAGCTTGTATGTGTTGGAATTTATTTATAATAAATCGACTTGTTTGGAGTAATTTTGGCATCATATGAGGGGCATTTTAATAGTTTTATGAGCTGCTGTGATAAATCTAATATTTCAGATCTGTGTGTGGACATTTTGGGGTTTGGGAAGCAAGAGAAAGTGCTGCAAATATTTATTATATTTTTCCTAACCCTAGGCGACTAGGTTTCTGATTTTAAGGGCAGATTTGGAGGGTTTCCGGTGCTCAAAAAATTTGTTTAATAGCTGGTTGGAAAGACCATAATTTTAGCTTTCAAATGCATTTGGTTTCATTGAAAAATATTGAGTATTGATCAAGTTATTGAATTTTGAAGTTCAACTGGTTTTTCAGTGTTTTTAATTAATTTTCTCTCTACAATTTATTATGGTTAATGAAGTGACATCTCCAACTAGTTAGCCCATCTAAACCCATCACCTTGGCTCACTCCAACCCCATTTGGGTTGTATTGAAGCAACACTGGGTTAGTTGAGGTGAACCTAGAAGGGTTGTTCTTCTAAGTTTACTTTTGCAAGTAGTAATTTTCAGATTTTTAATTAATATCCCAAAAACGGGATATTACATGTTTTCTCTCATTTAATATTCAAATTTTTAGATTGGTGTTGATTCAAAAGTGTTTCTCATGCTTGCTTTATTGCCCCGTGTTGTGGGGAGTATTGGCTTGAGTTTCCTTTTTGCTTTGTCTTTTCTTCGTTCTTTTGTTTTTGGAAACTCGTTTTGAGTTGTCCCTTCTTGCACTTTGTATATTATCTGGGTTGCAGTCCCATTGACCTACTTTTGTAGTCATTCGAGGATGGACATTAATATATTTATCTTATCTTATCTTATCTTATCTAAGGATGTTCAAGTACTACATTCTATAATTTTTGGAGTTAATTTGACATGTAGAATTGCACTTCCACCCTAGTTCGGGTTTGAATACAAATTTTGGGCACTAAATGCATTGCTGCCATAAAATATTTAATTTCCATATTGTTGTCATTTATTTGCAGCTCTCAAAACTCAAGGGTTTTGACAAATAATTGTCGAATCTTGATTTGTCCAAGTTGGGGACATGACATAATAAATGGGGTATTTGAAAATGAAGTGGACCTCGGTCTCCACCTTATTGAGGGAGCAAAGATGACAAATCCGGTCTTGACGGAGAATGTGATGGTTTGTTTCAACCCATAACTAGTGGGAACAAACTCTCATCTGACCAAGGGGAAACCTCAAGCTGCCAAGACCAATAGTGTTGGAGATAATGAGGGCGACGAATAATATTGTCCCCACCACTGTAAGAAATGATCAAAATTAAAAAAGTGCAAGTTTAAGGTTGAGTTTCTCATGGGGAAGATCCGTGTGGTCTAATATCTTATTGTGAGATGTAGTGATGACGTCCTTAGTGGGAAGGAGCCTGGGAGGGGCCTCCAAGGAGTACATGAAAAGGGGTAGCCAGTCAATAAAGATATCAATAAAGAGGAGCAACCAAGTCTCAAAGCACCAAAAATGCTAACGTCTAGTGTGGACTAGTGAAGCAATCCTCTTTGAAGAGAAAATTGCTAAGGATACCTCTTAGACCAAGTTGTCCCCTAGGGATTTGGGTTTGTGGATGTTGAAAGTAAGCTTGAAGATAGTCTAAAGGCGCAGCAAGTGGGGGGGAATTCAGCTTGGATGATGCACCACAAGGGCATTGTCCTCTTGCAACAAATTATACGTTGTAATATGAGAGTTTGGACCCTTTTCTGACACAAGAGCCTAGTCAAATCCCCAACTAGGTCCTTTTACAGACAAGGTAATTGTTTGAGTACACCTAATTTGTGGCACCATTACATCATGAATTTTCAATTGGGCATGATGGTTGATTGTTGTGAAATCAAAATTCGAGGGGTAATAAGAAAGTTGATTTACTTAAGATTACGGCCAATATATCTGTTGATGTTAATGGTAGATTTGTTGTTCATAAATTTTCAGAGTATGCAAATCAAATTTCAACCTCCACATTACTCATGGACTTTCCATTTTTCGTGAAATTTCAGTTTGCTAGTTGTTATGCCATGATTATAAGACTGAAATTACAAAAATCAGGTTTGGGGCTGCCATTTTCAGTCATGGACAACAATATGTTTTCATTTTTGAGAACATTCCCTCATGGAATAAGGAGGAAAGAAGATTCTAGTTGGAAGGAGGAAAGAAATCAGGTTGTGGTGAGTTATTTTCAGATTTGAAGATTCTGATTTTTGAAGGAAAAATGCATGCTCATAGCTATTTTTGGGACAACCTTGCTAAAGTATTGGGAAGCCATCATCTGAGTGAAAATTATGAAGTGGCATCAAGCAATAGAAGAGAGCTAGCTGTCATGTTTCTAAGGCATGACAAAGGGGATGTAAAAGTGTTGTTAAACACTCTTGTTTTCTTTAATATGTTTGCTTCATGTGTAGGTATGTCGAAGAAGAAGCAATTAAGATCCATTTAGATCCAGTTCTTATGATTGCTTGAGGACAAGCAATTTCGGGAGGGGGATCAGTAGTGTCCCCTTTATAATACCAGTATTATATATATGTATGGGTCATCTTATCAAGTGGAATTTTAAATTAATCAGCATTTCTGTTGAGGATTCCTTAGCAAGCGGCGGTTGGAAAATGGAGGATCATGGATTATGTTTCTGAAGGGTTTCATCATCCATTATTCGTGATTTATTTTGTATTACCCATTCTTAGTGAGTCGGTTGGGTTTAGTGGCTTTAATGAGGCTTAATAAAATACTATAATGACTTATTAGGGACCGGGCTTTCCTTTATGAGCCTTGGCGCCAAAAGGAGGGCATTTTGAGCTTGTTGCTCCATGTTCTTTCACTTGAGAATGAAAACCCTCTTGTGTGGCTTCTATGCAGGCAAAATTTTTCTAGTGGTTTCTTTGGAGGACGAAGTCCCTTCAGCATTTATTATTAAATATTATTCAGATTTAAGGAGAATACTTAATATTCATATTTTTATTGGCACTCATCACTGGGCTTTTATCTACTCATTTAGAGATTTTGAGACCAATTTTGAGAGGGTTCCCATGGTTAAAAAATTATGATATTGGTCTCATTTGATTATTGACATTTTATGATCATTTTGAGTATTCATATGTGTGGAAATCCTTGTTTTCTATGAGTTATTGAATTTACAAGTTTCTGTGTTTTTGTGCCCTAATAAATTCCATAATTTTCTGAGTTTGATGATTTGATCACATTTTCTAGCTTCTAAAATCAAGGGCAATCAAGGACTAACTTCTCATAATTTTTCGAAAAAAATTTAAAACATAGTGGATTTCTCTCTCTCTAGTTGTTAGGGTTTTGAGAGTGTTCTTTTTAAACCAATATTATATTTCAACTTCTTGTTTGAAAATCAGATTTGGGGTTTGAGCTTGTTGGCTAGATTTTATGCACCGCTGAAAACCTAGGCAATCATGAGATAAATCTCCCTCATTTACCGATGAGGCTCCCGTGTAAGATTTTGTCAATTATATTTTCTAATATCTATCTATTGGTTTTATTTTAACCACATAGCTCATGCACCATAGCTAGGCAATTTTGCAAAAAGTAAGCAACAATAAATGAATATATGCAAAAGAGAAAAATTTGAATGTGAGCAGAAAGGAAAGAAGATGTGCAACCTAACCAATAGTTGTGAGTTGGTCACATGCACTTAGATGAAACAAATAGATCTAAAAATGCGAATTTAAAGCAAAGAAAAGTTTTGGATCCATATCTAAGATAACACAAAATTTATGCAAAGATCTAAAAAGAAATAAGAAACAAATGCACCATTGACACAAAGTTCTCCGAAAATCTACCTCCTCTCTATTCCTTAGCTTTCAGAAAAATATCAAGGGTTTCAACTCAAAGTCTGGAACACAAGAATGCTGATTACAAATTATGATCCTTTAACCCGTAGGTTCTTCCTCTATTTATAGTGTATAGAGGGCAATTACAAATAGGAAACTTCAATTGAACTATAACATGTGGAAGTTGTCAAGGAAACATCTGGCAATCTTTCTCCTAGAATTCCTCTCTAAGTGACATGCATCTAAAGTTTAAGTCAAAATTGTGCACATCTGCCACTTATCTTAGAGAACCTTTTCAAATAACTTAAATTATTGGCTTTTAAACCAATAACTTTAATCTCACAATTTCATCCGGAACATAAGAAATAAGAAAAGAAAGAAGAGAAGAAAAAGATCTGCCAAATGTAAAACCCTACACTTTCTTTTTGTTCTGATATTGAATATACTTGTTGAACATGTAATTCAGCATTTTCCCATCTATCGCCAGATCCTACGTGTTGATTACAATCACCACTTAATCGATTATCTTCGAGGCAATTGAGTTGTGACTCGAAACTCTGAGGCTTGAATAATCCCGTTACTTTTAATTTCCCGCATGAGAGATGTCCTTCCGGCTCTGGATCTGTCAATTAAATCAATGATGAGTTCAGGGCCTATGTCTATATCATTGATGTTAGCAAATCTAGCAGATATGCATGAATCATTGATCCTTATCTTTCATCATGCTTTATCATGCACGGAATAATCTTTATCAGAGCTCTTTTCTTTTAATTCTCTAGCTAGAATCCCTTGTAATTAGATCAATTTGTGTAGATCCAAGCAACATCTTATTCGGAAGATATATTCAACGTGTCTGACATTGATTTGAACTTCCTTTCACTAATATGAGCACTTGTGATGAATACTTGGTCACTTATACCAACATGCAGACAATCATAATAACAAAAATCAGGCTATTACAACCCTATGCGCCAAAACTGGAAGCTTCCCGACAATGGAAAACACTCTTTAATGCAAAATTCTCCTTCCCTTGGAGCCAAAACCTGTCTGGCTGCAAACTTCATCAAAAAGAATTAATTGTTTCTTCTTTATGGCGTCCCATGCTTATATAGCCATCTACATGCTATTTTTAATAATTGCCCTTTCCTATTTCTGGCAATTTAATTAATTAAAATCCATGCCTCTTCATCCAATTTGGGTGCCCAAGTCTGCATGCTTCTGATTGTTTTTTATGAATTTATTTTATTTATTTTTAGCATACATCCTTGACTTCTCTTTAAATTATCCACTTGCATTGACTTTCCTTCTATTTATGGCGCCAAACTTAGCTAGAAATACCATTAATAAATATCATTAATTACATGTATTAATGCCAAGGTGGGTCGCACTTTTTGGCAAGGGAAGTTTCTAAAAATAGGAAGTCAAAGCAATGGGAATTTCCACCTTGCATTGCAGCTCCAAAAATCCCATCTTCCACTTAAGTGATTTGACTTTCATAATGAGAATTTTCACCCTGCACTGCAGGTAAGAAATTTCCATCTACTTTAAGTCACTGTCGAAATTCCCATTAGAAGCTTAAATCCTTCCTTCCAAAAAGTGCGACTTGCATGGAAAATAGCCTTCTTCTCAAAAATGCAACTTGCATGGGTGAATAAATTTCTTTGATGGGAAAAGTTAGCCTACTAGGCAAGCAAGAAATTCCCGCCGGTGCTTTAAATGATTTTTCCTTCATAATGAGAATTTTCACTCTACTAAAAGTGCGTAAGAAATTCCCGCTTCTTTTCCTAAAATTTCCATTGTAGCTTAAGTGATTTTGACTTAAATGGGAAAAAGTAACCTATTAGGCAGAAAGAAATTCCCACTTGCCAAAAATTCCCATTGGCGCCTTTAAGTGATTCCTTCCAAAAAAAGCGACTTGCATAAAAACATCATTTCTTTCCGTTTTTGGATTTTTGGTAAAGAAAACACAAGTAAAGAATAAAATTTTCCATTTTTGGAAAGGGTCAGGAAGATGTAGTAGCAAAACTTGCATGTGCCATAAATTTCATTCCGTGGCTCCGTTTTAGGTGTCGTTTTCTCTAAAAGTGCATATTTTCTCGAGCTCTACGCATTGATGGAAATATTTTTCTTATTTTCATAAAATCCATTTTTGCACCTTTTTGGACCAAGTGACTTCTTGCAATCTTTTGAAAGAATCTTGAGCTCTGATCGCCTTTAGACATATTAGTAATTAAAAATATTGGATAGCTTTTCAAAACCCTAGGCCCGGGAAAGATCTGGCAGAAGAATGAATAGGCTATAGAATTACCGGAAAACAAACCAAAACACAGACAAAAAGAAATAAAACAAAACAAAAGAAGTTGAAGCAATTGCTCAAAAATTTCTCCAATTAGCTGATCTGCAAAAATTCTTCCCCCTCGGGTGAATGTTCTGTGGTAATAATGATGGGGTGAAGTGCTTTATATAACCTAAATCCTCCAATTTTAGCTCAATCTATTTTTAAAATAACTTTATTTATTTAATAAATAAATAAATAAAATTCTCTCAAACAAAACCTGGCAAAGGGATAGAGTGAGTTTTAGCATGTGGGTACTTGGGAATTTGGCTTTTATGACTCTCTGGGATACCTTAGAGCAATGCAAACAACTGTAAGCAAAACAAACACAAAACGACCCGTTACTTTGAAAAGAACGAATTTTTTTAAAAGGGGTAGTCTCAGATTTCAGGGTGAAATCTTGGGGACAACAGAGCTAATTTCCTTAAATTTCAGTTTTATCCCTAAAAGGGATATTACACTTCTCCATCCCTCTCTAAACAGTCTACCATTTTTTCTTCCCCTTTTAGCACCAAATGCTTTGCGCCATTCTTCTCATGGTGGGGTAGCATTTTGACTTCTCTCCAGACCGGTCACCGAAGGAAGATGGAGCTAGGGCTTGCAGGAGGGATCTGCATGAATTGTCCCCTTTTCCAAGCTAGTTCAATATGGAAGATCTTAAGCCCATTCCTCTTCCCGTGGGCATCAAGGAAGGAGTTAGGGAGGGAAACTCGCCATGGTTGTAAGTATTGTACTCTAGTAATTAATTATTTTATTTACTAATCATGGCATTGGAGTGGTTCAATTAAGTGGTGGAAGACTTGTCCAACAATACAAGGAGGATTTCTATTTCTTCATTATGGAGGTAAGTCTTGTGGAAGCCTACATAGTGACTTTAAGGTTGTTTTCCTTCAGGGGGTCACCTATCTAGAGGATTCTATTTGCCCATTGACATCTTCAAGGCCTATATAAGGTGGTTCGACTTGCTAAAGGTGGGTTATACTTGATTTTGATATTGATTTCTCTTGAAGGTGGATCAAGTAGCTTCTCTTCTTGCCATTGAAGGACAAAACCTTCCTCGGTCACGTATTGAAGATGAAACCCTTGATAGGATCACACTAGGGAACGAAAACTTTTTGTGTGTGTAAGGGTGATCTCACACGGAGGTCACATTGATACTTCAAAGTGATTTTATGCAGCTGATCTACATTGCCAGCCCTAGACGACTTGCTTGAGGGTTGAGTTTAGTGCCTTCTAGGGCACATTTTGGTATTTTGAGTTGGTATTCTTGTTCCTCATAACTTATAAGGTCAAAATCTACATTTTGGTGATTTTAGGAGTTTATCTATTTTTTCCACCCTCAGTTTAGCTGTATTGTTGTTGTAATAAAAATTAATTACAACTGCGATTTATCATTCTTTTCTACATATTTTTGATGTATTTGAGATTTATAAATAGTGTCGTGGTTGGATGGATTATTTTGGTGGCATTTCAGCGCTATTTTCATCATAGTTACCATGTTCGAATGGAAAAAAGTTTGAAAGTTCGAATTTCGCAAAAATTTGGTTCGGTTCGGTATGGTTCAAAAAATATAAAACTGAATAATTATTCATACTTGCTTCAAAAAATCAATCACACATACAAATAAATAAACATACAAGTATACTAAAGTCTTAAAACATATAAATGTATTGCAAAATCCATGGTAAACTTATAACTTACAAGTTATATCCATGGTATACTAAAGTCTTTTTGTTGGGACCTTTACGATAGCCTTCAGTCTTGTGTCTGAGGATGCACAAATTGGAGTGTAAACACAAAAAAAACTCTTAAAATAGCAAAAAAAAAACCTACGCATCTGTTGATATGTGAAGTCAACATTTGAATAAGCAGGTTGCGACCAAGCTGGCAGGTGGGACGATTAGTCCGAGCACGGGAGAATACTCACCGAGTTTTGGAAAGCTATTCAGTTTTTTTAATTACTTATCTATTTACTGTGATCAAAGCTCATGATTCTTTCAGAAGATTACAAGAAGTTGCTTAGTCCAAAAAGGTGCAAAAATGGATTTTATGAAAATAAGAAAAATATTGCCATCAATGCGTAGAGCTCGAGAAAATATGCACTTTTAGAAAAACGACACTCAAACGGAGCCACATAATGAAAGTTATGGCACATGCAAGTTATGGCACATGCAAATTTTTGCTTTGTTACATCTTCCTAGGACCCTTTCCAAAAATGGCAAATTTTATTCTATATTTGTGTTTTCTTCACCAAAAATCCAAAAAGGAAATGAATGCCAAAAAGGAAAGAAATGTTGTCTTTGGCGAGTTTTTTAAGTTTTGGCGATTTACCAACCAAACAAGTTCGCTTTTTCCAAAAATTCGCTATGCAAATCGAATTTTGCCCATGTTCGCGAATATGGTAATTATGTTTTTCATGGTTAAATGTTGATGTGAACCTCATATGCAATTTGCTGCCTAGAGGGCTGATTTATATTTTGTGTAGATTGTTTGAAGAGCATTCTCAACAATTTCGAGTTTGATGTTTGTGTTTGAAGGTGCAATTTCAGATTTGGGTTTAAGGCCAAACCCTTTTTCCAAATTTAGCCCTAGAAAAGGACATTGCACCTTCTCATGGTGGGGTAGCATTTTGACTTCTTTGGTGTCACTTTGAAAGGTGGAGCTAGGGCTTGCGAGGAGGGATCTACATGAATTTGGAGACCGGTTGTTAACGAGATCTGCATTTTTGGTGTCCCCTAGATTTCATCCTGAAATCTGCGAGTACCCTATCCGAAAAAATTTCGTACTTTTAAAATAATGGGTCGTTTTGTGTTTTTATTGCCTGAAAGTTCTTGTATTGCGTCAAGATATTCCGAAAGAGCCATATTAGCCTTTTTCGCCAAATACCTAGATGCCCAAAATTGTTATATTCTATCATCGGGATTTGTCTACGGGAAATTTGTATTTAATTATTTTGAGCCCTGTTTGAGGTGATTTGCGCTCCGTTTTAACCTTGTTGTGATCGAACATATCATTATTCCTATATACCATAAGGGTTTTAACTAGGAATAAGTTTTGGGCTTTATTTATGACTTTTGGCAATTTTTCGTGTTTTTGTGTTGTCCCGTTTCGTTTTCTGTGAAATTTCTCTAGACCAATTCCTTTGTCGGGTTAGCCCGATTCTTGGCCTGAAGCAGCTGGAGAACATATACGCACGTTATGCCCGGAGGAAGTCACTATTGGAGGTCTGGTTCACTGGGAAAAGGCGAAGTCGTGCACTAAAAAGCCCCTGCGGGGTTGTGCGCATTTTTGGAAAACAAAGGATTTAAGTTGCAATGGGAAAAATAGAAGCAGCAAGCAGTGTGGGATTTTATTGCCTGCCTTGCAGGGTACTTTTTCCCATAATAGGAAAGTCACTTAAGCTGCAGTGGGAAAATTAGAGGCGCGGTGGGCGGGAATTTATCACATGCCTTGCAGAAGGTAAAAATTTCCATGGTGAAATAAAAGAAAAGTGACTTAAGTGAAATCATGGGATTTTATTGCCTGCCTTGTAGGGTAAATAATCCCATTGTCAAAGTCAAATCACTTAAGTGGATCATGGGATTTCCGGGGCTGCCTTGCAGGGTAAAGAATCCCATTGTCATAAATTCTTAAAAATAGAATTCTATTATGCTAAAAAGTGTGCCCCCTTTAGGGAGAACATGGCAGCCTTTAAAGTGATTATTTTAATTAATTCTTCTTCTAAAATTGGTGCCCAAGCATGGAAGAAAGTCAACAAAGCAAGGGAGAATAAAAAGGATGGAAATAGATGGTCTAAATTGATTAAATTTAATTTATTAAAAGGCTGCCCTCTTCATGCTAAAAAGTGCGCCCCATTTGGGTGATATTTAATGTTTTTGAAGTATTAAATGATTAAATTAATTTCTATTTTCAGTGGCTAAGGTCAAGGCACACTATGAAGCTTCAGTTGAGTGAAGAGTGGATGTTTAAATTGGATTAATTTAATTAATTGGATGGCTGTCCTTAAACATGCTATTTTAACACATCAGTTAAAGAGAAAAGCATGATTTTTAATTAATTAATTGTCAGGAATAGAAGGGGCAATTATTAATTAAATAATTATGAGGGCTATATATGCATGGGCTTCCATAAGGATGAATTCATTAATTCACAGGTGAAGAAGTGCAGCCCAGAGGAAAAGTGCGCCCCCACTTGAGAAAGGATTTTGCTCGAGAGGAAGGTGGATTTGATGCTAAAAGCTTCTAGTTTTGGCACATGCTTTGAAGAAAGCTGATTTGTGTCTCGCATAATTGTTTGTAAAGTGATACAGTGCTCAAGTGATGTTGGTAAAATTCATGTTTGCTTTGCATGCAAATAAAATGTCAAATTTTGGGGCAGCAGACTTGAATTATGCAGATTTTTGTGATTAAAATTCACTGTGCATGCTCCAGTTGCCATCTTTGTCTGAATTAATTGCAGGAGTTAGATATAGGTGCTTTTATAAAGAAAATGAACTTATATCAATGTCCAATACATTGAATATTTCCTCCGAATCTGAAGGATTATCCAGATCTACACCAATTTTGAAGAATTCCAGTCAAATAAGAAGAAAAAGAATTGTTCAGACAAAGATAGACAAAGCTATGGCGAAGAAAGATGAAAAAGAAAGCACAACGGAGTCATGCATCGCTTCTAAATTTGCAGATATTGGAGACACAGATCTAGGTCCAAAACCGCTTGCTTTGAATGATAGACAGATCCAGAGCGAGAAAGACTTCCCTCATGCGTGCGATTAAAAGCGGTGGAATTATTCGAGCTGCATCATTTCCAATTCCACCCGCTTCAGATCCAAACTTGTTTCCGAGATCCACTCATTTCCAATTCCGAATTGTTGTTTTCGAGATCCAATTGCTTTCCAATTCCACCGCTTCCATATCCAACTTTGTGAGAATCAAAGGCAAAGAATCACCGCATGCGTGAGACATGAAAAGGACAAAGCTGCAGCTTTCCTCTTCCTTCTTCTTTCCTCCGACAAAGTAATTGAGCAATCAATTAAATTATATAACTTAAGTGATTGGTTTAAAAGCCATTACTTGAAGAAGTCAACTACTTGGAGATAGGTGGCACGTGCAAAATAGAAGGTTCTATTTTCAGTTGCAAATCATACATGTCATGCAAAGAGGAATTCTAGGAGGAAGATTGCCAGTTGTTTCTTTTCCGACTTCCACATGTGCCAGTTCAACTAAAAGCTTCCGACTTGTACTTTCCCTTCTACATTCTATAAGTAGGAGAAGAACCCCTGGTTAATGATCAGAATTTGTAAGCAACAACCTTGTGTTCCAGACTTTGTGCTGAAACCCTTGAGAGCCACTTGGAACAAAGGAATATACAAGAGCATATTTCCTGGAGAACTTTGTGTTATGGTGTATCTTGTTTCTTGCTTTTTATCTTAGATCTTTTAATAGACTTTGTGTTATTTCAGATCTAGATCTAGAGCTACCTTTGCTTAGAATTCTGTGTTTATATCTATTGGTTTCTTCTATGTGCATGCAATCAACTCTACTATCTATTGATTGGGATGCACATCTTCCCCATTTCTTCTCTGTGTTGATATAATTCCCTTTCCCTTCTTCTATAAATATTTCCTTTCTTTAAACAAATTTGCTTACTTGCTGCAGAACTGTTCAGTTATGGTTCATGAACTGAGTAGTTAAAGTAAAACCCCATTTAGATATTAGCATACTTTAATTGACAAATCTGACACGGGAGCCTCACCGGTAAATGAGGGAGATTTATCTCATGACTGCCTAGGTTTTGTGCTTGTGCGAGAAAATCTAGCCAACAGCTTTTGAGACTTTATGCTTAGCTGCAATTTATCGTTAGATTCGGCTGTCATGGGTTGGTGGTGGTGTTTTTGATCCTATTGCTTTGTTTTGGGCAACTTAATGGTGAGAAGCTTAGTCGTCCCCAAAAATATGCATGTGCTACTTAGCAAGAGGCTTTTGGTGGGTTTTGGCTCCGGATCTTAGGCCTCTCCTTGATGCCCACATTCTCTTCCCCTTGCTTCTACCCGAGTCCTGTGCTATAATGCGAAGAAGCTTCTTGTCGAATGTATTTTGTGGGCTTCAACTCCAATTCTTCTTCCCTACCGGCATCTCTTCGCTTCCCCATATAATTTCTTGGGGGAGGTGTGAAAGAGGGTTTCAGTTCTGGCCCTTTCTTCTCTAGATCCTATCAATTGTGGTGGAGTGGCTTGCTCCTTCGAGCCTATCCCTCTTCTTACGGGAGGGGCTGATCTGGGGAAACCTTAAGGATTTTGGAGACCCCTTCCCTTTGGGTCAGGACCCTTCCTCGGCCAAGGATTTGTGTTAATTGTGAAGTTTTTGAGGGCTGCACAGCTCTTTGTGAGGGCGGTAACAAGGCCAGTAGATTGAATTCCTCTTTCCCCTCATCTCTTCCAAGGTAATCGACAGTGTTGGATCATTGAGTCTTTGGATGTGATGTTTTGAGGTTTCATTCGTTCTTTGAAGTTGTTGTCACGTTTTATGTTGGTACATATGAAGATGAATTTGTAATGGGGACTTTGAACTCTTCTTTGGCAAGTTCTTCTGGACTCAGCTATTTTGGTTAGACCCTTCTCTATACATGTGGATGAAGCAGCAACTGGGACTCTTCTTCTCATCCCGTTTCTGGCCTTTATCTCCTTGGGTTTCTGAGTTTATGTGGATTCATGGTTGATGGTTTGTGCCTTTTTCCTCTCTTCTATTCTTAGGCTCTCAGCAGTTCTTGATCAATTTGTTTAGGATGGCAGTGTTTTCAGGTCCCCTCTTCCATCTGAGGCTTCTATTCGCTTTGAAGCTCTCACCGCATGTTATGCTGTCTCCATGGCAATTTGAGAGGGAATGAGGTGTGAACTACTTGCATTGTTTTCCTTGGGAGGGTTGTTTTGGATGTCATGTTTTCTCTGCTCCTGCCAGACATTCAAGTGGTGGAAGCAGCTATGGAAATGCTTTCTCTTCTTCTCCTTTCCCTTGCTGGCCTTTCGCTCTTGGGTGGCTGTACGGAGGTGGGAGATTGGCATTCAGGATCTTCCCCCAATTATAGAACTTGCACACTGCCCATTGTGTTTGTGGAGCTCCTCATTTCCTTCGCTTTTCTGTGGGAGGGATTCCTACCTGGATCCTTACTTCCCATCTTCTTCTTTCTTCTTGGTCTATGTTTATGTATTGCAGTATGTGTAACTTCCTGTCATGGGTGCATACCCCAATTAACTACGGGTGAGGACCCTAATAGAACCCCTAATTTACCAATCAAAAAAAAAATCTTCATGTTAAGAATGTGTTGGGTCCTATTTATATTAATCCAATTGGTATTTTATACATGTTTCTTTGATTTGGTTGACACTGTGTTTTATTATTGACAGCTTGGGTATGCAAGATTCATGGGGACCACTGAAGGTTTTGGCAATAGCAAGTCTTTTAAGCTTTTTAGGTGATATTTTTCTATGCACATTTCTTCAATGTGGGATTGCAGGAGCAGCATGGGCAACAACAGTCTCCCAGGTACTAATTTATGTACTCCTTATACCATTTTGGTAGGAAGGTAACAGTCAATGTTGATTTTCATCGGCTGCTTTAACTTCAACAGGGGACTTAACATCATGTATTGCACAAAATCTAGATTATTGGTGCACTTCTAATGCTGAGATCCCTTCATCGTAAAGGGTACAATCCCTTGGCAATAGTCATTCCTTCTATAGAGGAACTGATGCAAATTATTCGGCTTTCTGGTCCAGTACTGTTAACAATGATGTCCAAGGTTAGTAAATTCCCATTCTTTTGTAGTTTCTATTAAGCATATTTGCTTATATATCCAGTTCAGATTGGAGTACTCTGATTTGGATTTACAATTCAGGGATATATTTCATGCTATAAATTTCTTGTACTGCCTGTTAATCAGATGGCATTTTACACAGTCATTACCTATTTGGCTACTTCCTTGGGAGCAATTACACTTGCAGCACACCAAGTAATTTTATATTGTACATCACAAGCATTTTCCTGTTCATACATATACCTGAAAAGTACAAGTTGAAAGATTGATTGCACTTAATTGTCTCAGTAATCTATCTTGCAGTTTTTTTTTCCTAAAGAGGAACAATTTTATTCAAGAGTAGAAGACAAAGTTACATCTGGTAAGTTGCATCATAATCTAATGCATCTTTTGTTTCGTTATATATCTAATATTAAACAGGTTATGATTGGTGTTTATTCTATGTGCACTGTTTCGGGAGAGCCTTTGGCGCAAACTGCTCAGTCTTTCATGCCTGACTTGATTTATGGAGTTAACCGCAATATAAGAAAGGTGTTTCTCTCTCCACAAGGAATTAAAATATAGATTTCATTTATAAGGTTGTATAGGTCCCCTTCATTTATTCTGAAAGGATTATCCTCAAATAGGAAACTGAAACATTGCTCTTCCTTGTAGCAGGTTGTATAAAACTTTCCCAAACTAGGATGCATGATTAATTAAATGCGTGCCCAAAAGCATCCATATTTTATGAATTATACATTCATAACTGTCCAATGGAATCAATGCATTTCTTGAATGCCTCCACGTGCTCAGATACTAGATATCAGAAAATTAGTGCAATGTCTTATCATGAAGTTCTTATATTGTGTTTGGGAAAGCAGGAGTGATCTACTCACTATACAAACTATTTTTGTCTTTTTGTGCAGAACAGCGATTAAGAGTGCAAGTAATGCAGAAAAATTAGTAAAATCAGAATTGTAGATTGTGTTGTACTTGAATTTATGGACCAAACAAATTCACATAATTCAAGCATAGAGATAGATAAGATAAGATAAATATATTAAATGTCCAACGAGTGACCACAAAAGTAGGTCAATGGGACTGCAAACATACATGGAAGGCGGAAAAGAATCCAGCCGAGGACCAAACGGTCCCCAAAAATAACCAGAAATAGAAGAAGGAAGAGAAGAACGGGCAGGGGAAGCCCGGAGGAAGCCTGCAGAAACCAGCCGAATCCAGTCATGCAGGAGGGGGAAAGGAATGAAGAGGAAGCAAGAGGCACCCTCAGCTAACATCCAAGCTTGACTGGAAGAAGCTAGTAATGTGCTGAAGTCCGGTATCCGGGGTTGTGGAAGGTCTGGAATGCCGATGCCCGGAAGAGGGATGAACTCTCTGTGTTTGTCTGGTGGATCTCGAAGTCCAACGATGGGAGGGTGGCCTCGACCTCGTAGGTGGCTGAATGTCCCTGATCTGTGAAATAGCACCTCGAGTCCAGACAGAAAATTTTAAGTAATTCAACTAAAAAATATTTAAGAAAGGCGAGATAACATTCATACTATGAGATTCCTGCATAAAACAATTACTAAAATTACAAAGCATTAAAACAGATGTTTAAGTTGAGACAAAGAAGAAAATAATTTATAATTAGTGTACGATGTCTTGGACTTGCCAGTTTTTACAAACAGCTGAAATTGATCATATTATTTTCTGAATTTTGGACAAGTACAAATTTTATAAAATAGATCCAAAATAGATCCAACTTGGAAAAACCCAAAAATACGGCACCAAACCCTAACAAAAACAACCTACAAACTCCCAAAGGTGACGTCACCCTAGGAGAACAGCCAAAAACACCACGGAATTCCTCATGGAAGTTCGCTATTGCTATCTCCAATGTCGGAAATGCTCGACCTAAAAGTCTGTAGAAATATGAATCAACACCCTAGAAATCTCTGAAAACTCTGCAACCCTAAATTGAAAATCTGATATGAATGAAGCCCCAAAATAACAAGCTAGGGATGGATCTTTCACCACCGAAGAATGCTCTGCTAGCTAGGGATGGATCTCTCACCACCGAAGCTAGAGTTCTGTAGAATCTCACCTCCACAAGCAAGGTCAAAAGCAAGCAACCCACACAAAGTAGAAGATATCATAATGTGTCTTTCTCTCCCAAAGCAAGTCCTTTTGTAATTTCCCCTTTACCAAAAAGAAGCCCAAAACCCTAATCGCCCCACATGGAGAGTCTTCATGTGTGTAATCGTCACTTAAAGTGACTTTATGTCGCCTATGCCAAAAAGGTCCACTTAAGTGACCCCAACAAAGAATTAGAACATAAAGTACCATATATTCACCCATCACTTAAGTCATCGACTAAATATAACATAAAGTACCTTAGGGGAGCATCTCACAACCTTATTTCACTTAAGTCACCTCAAAGTACGTGTCCAACTCCAAAACATAACATATAAGTGAAATGAAGGTACAAACCACACCCAATAACCATCAACGTCACTAGCCCCTTGGGCATAACCAAGGCTAAGACGGATGAAAAGCCTCCTAGGCCATCTGCTTGGAAATGGGGACATTACAGTCCTCCCTTCCCGAAAAATGCTTGACCCCAAGCATTATTTTGTCATGTTGTAGAAGTTGAATCCCACAAAGAAAGTTCCTCCCCTCACCCTACAGTCACTCAATGATCAGTGGGATCCAAAGTAACCAAGACACCCTATGTAATCATTATGCTCTCCATGCCAAGTAGAGAGCAATGCTACCCTGAAGTAGTATGTTGCCCACACCAACTCTCCACTTTGGTACCCACATTAAAACTACCAATCTGTCCAATCCTCGCTAATGTGACGCTGCCATCATGTGATCACTCCAATCTACGTGGCAGACGTCCCCCATAGGCATCAAGTGCGGGTGCGCAAAGACGTCCTCAATACGTGTCGTGTATGGTGCGCAGGGGTACGCCCAGTACGCGTCCAACAAGATGCCGAGTGCGTTTGGGTACTTCCCAGGAAGTACCCAGATGTATGGGCGATACCTTGGCCGTACCCAGCCATACCCACAACGTACCCATAGTAAAAACTACAAAAAAAAATAATTTTTTTGGGGCGGTCAATAAAGGTTGATAGATGGGATTACGTAAATGATTCAATGCGGTAAAACAAGGGCATTCATAGAAGTACCTAACACAATGGATGAAAGTACAACAATGAAATGAGTTTGGGTAATGTAGGATCAAAAATGCGGTGGTAGCATCTCCACTAGCAACTAAGACTAATGCAAGAATAATAAGAAAAACCCCAAAGGAATTTGAACTGCCAGATTTGAAGGGAGCTGGTAATAGCCGGAATTCCAGTCATGTGATTTGTTATTATTTATGATTATAATTGGACATTGTAACATTTGGAGTTTGAACAATGTACTTGTTCGAAGTTCGATCAATGAATATCATGACAATATGCATTGAATTATTAATATGTTATTTGGCTATTTCACTTATTTAATAATTTGTTTACTCTATTCATGTATAAGGCTGAATTTTTGCTTATTTGGCTATATTTTTAATATTATATATATTGTACAGCCATACCCAAGTGTCGTACAGGCCCCCAAAAAAATTGTTGTGCACCGGATACCGGATCCCCATACCCGTACCAGCTACCTAGCTCACAATCACTATTTCTTGATCGACCCATGGGTATGAAATTCCACTCTGAACCGTATAGCATCCCTGGATCAACTTGCTCAATGCTATGCAACTCAACAATATGACTCCTATCTAGGTCTGGAGGTCTATAATGAGAATGAACATCACACATGGTATACTTGTGTATGCTCATCATTGTATCATCAGGCACCCCAAGAGAACGAAAAAGACATCCTATAACTCACGTCCACCTCCTGTGTTGAATGTGAACCTACTGAATAACCAGGTAACTGAGTCAACTTCGTCCCTCCACCGACTAACACATGGGTGATATGCTCACCGTGCGTAGAAGCAATAAAGTACATAGGAGTGCTATCCCATGTCGGCTCAAAAAATGATGAACTTGTATGCTCCGATTTGTCATAATGACAAACCGCACATCCCGTATAAAGTTGAGGATATCCTCCCTCAACCCATGCCATCTGAACCTCTCCCATATGAACCTGTAGGTCTCATCGAGGCTCAAGTGTCCGGTCACGAAAGAACAATGCACATGTCGCAGTATCTCCATCCTCAACCATGAATTTGGCACAAGGTACAACCTGTCCTGATAGAAGATCATCTCATCCTCCAATCTATAGCTATCATCCTGTGTGTGACCATCTAGAATCTCACAAGTGTGTCAGTTCTTGGAGTACTCAACAAGAAAATGAGATCTCCAGTCTCCCAAAACCTCAAATAACCAACATAATGATAAAATCGGTTGATTTGAACCTGTAACCCCAATCTCTGTAATTGTCTCATGTGCAACACTACTGGTCACACCCATATCCATCGAACTCCACATCTAGCAAGCAATAGTAAAACACCTCATCGCATCGGAAAATCCTCTCCATTCCCTTGGTTGTAACCACTCTGGGTGCTCCTGTAGATAAACCTCTCAAGATTACATTCTTTCCCTCAGACTTAAACTTCAGCTCCATCGTCTGAAAGTTAGTCCGAAACTCACCAAGAGAGTGAAGCCACTGCACTCCTAGCACTATGTTGGTCTCTCCAATACCAACTATGTGGAAATCATCGGTAACTGTGTAGTTACCCATAGTGATGCTCAACTGTGGAACTCTTTGATGCATCTTATAGACTCCATTAGCTCTGAACAACGTTGAAGCCCTCAAAGTCTTTTGTTTGTAGACCTTGCCTCTCAATCAAGGATGCATCAATGAAGTTGTGGGAAGCCCCACTATCAATGAGAACCACCACACGCTAACCCTGCATGCCTTGTACCTCGGGGTACTAGACAATGTAGCTATAATCTCTGAGGAAAAGTCTCCTCCTGCTCCACATCAGTATTGTCCAATGCAACTCCATCTCCATCATCCACCTCGTGGATCTCTAACTCCTCATCTCTGTTACCCTCACTCTCCTCAAAGACCTCAATGAATTGGGCCTTTCCTTTCCCTGTGCAATCATGCCCTGGAGCCCAAGGTGTACGGCAATCAAAACATAGTTTCTTTCGCCTCAACTCATCTCTAAGCTCTCGGGAAATGAATGGCTTCTTAGCCGCATCCTACCTAGGTGGAGGCTCCTTTTGTTGAAACTCATCCGGTCTAGATGGAGGTTCCCTTTGCTAAACTCGAGGTGGAAACCTTGACTTTGGAGTAGCTAACTCCAAATCTCGTGCTCTCCTAATAACATCATGCAATGAAGGAGGCTCAAATGCCTTCACAAACCCTGCTAGTGCATTTTTCAAACCTGTTATGAAGAGTGAAGTCAATCTCATCTCTGAAACATCGAAACCATAATTGAAAGCCTCTGAAAATTTGCAATGAATCCACCCAAAGATCCTATCTATCTTAAGTGAGTCAACTCTCTGAAGAACATGTTAGGATCCCTCCTGTCAAACCTACTCATCAACCTTTGTGTAAACTCTGCATATGTATTAATATTCATGTGCCCCTGTGTAACAAGACCATGATGCCACCAGTCATGAGCATCTCCTTAAGATGTAGGATTGCAAATTTAATTGCATCCTCTTCATGCATGGGATTCAAGTCAAAGTATGTCTTCAACTTTTGTATCCATGATTGCGTTGTACACTTCTTAGAACCATCGAAGTGTGGAATGGAAATTTGTCCCAATCTCCTCTGCAACTCCGGAACATGAATAGAGTGATCCCTCTTGGGCCTACTACCGATCTTCATCTTGCAAGTACTCGGTAAAAGGCATGTTAGCTTTAAACCCTTCACTCAATGATTCATACTTCAGCCAACAAGTCTCCTCATCATAAATTGAAATATCCCTTTTAGGATATCACTCTAAAACTTAGAATAATTAAAAATCTACTGTTGTAATTCTGATTTTTCTAGGACGACAAGGTACAAAAATCTAAAAATATTCACTTTCAACAATACCCAGAAGCTTCAAAAGATGTAGAAAAATATGGAGAACATTAAACAACTGAGAAACAATTTTTAGTGTCCAGATCTGAATTTTTAATGATGAAAATATAGCTGAAACTTACAAAATTAATAACTCTAGAAATACTTGGGATTTGATTACAAATGATAGCTCAAAAGATAGATAAATCCAATATCTATCCAATGCATATTCAAGCACAATTTTCCAATGGGTGGAAGGCACTGGAACTGCTCCTCAAATCTAGAATTGAGTAGATAAAACCCTAGAAAATAGTTGTTCCAAATCTGAACTGAAAATCTGAATGTAGAAGGCTGGAAATATGAAATATCCCCAATACAAACAGCAAGCTAGGGATATGGATTTGAAACCCTCGGCCGAAGAATGCTCTACCCGGCTAGAGATGGATCTCTCAAAGACCGAAGCTAGGGATCCTGCAGAATCTGACCTCCACAAGCAATAAACTAAAAATAGCAATAGCTCCAAAATGATTGAATGTCTGAATGCCTCTCCAAAAGACCCCAAAGGTTTATTTATAACCTTTTTCCTCCAAAAACCCAAGTCGCATTTTCTTTGGGGAAATTAATAAAATAAAGTGACTTTATCATTTATTTCTTTTTATTTTTTTATTTTTATTGATAAAGCGGGTTGAAGGGACCCATTCCCTATTCAAAATGATGAGGCTAAATCCTTAGGAAAACAAAAGGGCTACAAAAGCCAAACAACAACTGCATACCAGCTTCACAAAAGATAAAACTATCCTAAAATTACTTCCCACCCTGGGATGGAAAATAATCGTCAATGCTGCCCATGTGTCCTTTTTTATTTTTCCGCTTCTTTACCTCTTGCCATTTTCCTAGATCGGATGAAATAACCAGCGCAAGGTCACTGGGATTCGCCAAAGCCATCGAATTATCGCACAAGAATCCTGATCTGATTCCAACTTTCTGAAGTATGTCCCCTTTTTATGCCACCTCCAACCAAGTGGTTTTCTGAAATCCCATCTCTATATCATTCTTCTCTATAACCGTTTTACCGTCGGAGGTAGGATTATTCGATTATCTTTAAAATTTGATGCAGAAACCAAATCCAGGTTTACAGAACCCCATCCGCTCGAAGATGTCAATCCATTTTTTTCCCGATTTCGATTCTTATTGAAGGGACAGGAGGCTTGCAAATGTCCCACATTTCTGCACAATCTACATCGAAATGCGGTATTCTCATAGTCTAAGACCTGGGTATGCTGAAAATTACCAAATTTAAGGTTGATTTGATCAGGTATTCCTTTGCTTAAATCAATTTCAACGCAAATTCGGGCAAAAAAACATAGACCCGAATGTGTTCTATCCAAGTCCTCTTTTATAAATTTGCCCAAAACGTTTCCAATATCTTCCAGGGCATACCACAAATGTAAGGGGAGGTTAGGAAGCCTAACCCAAACCGGTGTTTTGGCCACCGAATAAGTATTCGGATCAAAATTTGGGAACCATGGAGTGATAAATAAACTGCATGTCCCCAGAACCAAGGACCATCTGTCAAACAATGCTGGTAATCTTCTGGTTCCCTGAAATGGACAACGAAAAACCCTTGGAACAGAGAGATATTTCACATTTATTGGTCCAATTTTCGAAAACCCACTGATACAGAGCTATGGAGGAAGGCCAAAACCCATTAAACCTACCAACCACCGCATCCCATGATAAGTTTTTGAAATATTCTTCAACTTCTAGATTTTCGTGAGCAAAGGAATGTCCTCGACCGGGTAGGCTGGTTATTTGATGTTTGCTTGCTCGAGAGGCAGTCGCCCTTGTTTTCCAGTGCATCTTTGAAGTAGCCTTTTGGTGATGCCGCAAGCCACGGTTACTGAATCTCCACCCCCTAATTCTTATCACCGTTTATGCCCTATCCACCTACCCCATCCGGATGCACATTCATTTTTGGAGCCCTAGGGTTAGGGCACAGATCCGCCTCCACCTTATCTCGCTCGGCTCGGTCCGACACTCCACCACCAACTAGTGACCCCCATACTATGCCTGTTCCATTCACGGCATTTATCTTGACCTACGGATCCTCCCGTTTCCTACGATCGACTCCCTCCATACTGCACTGACCTTAGCGGGCTCCCGCTTTCAAAAATGAAATTCCGTCTCCAATTATGCCCCACTTGATTCGCAACTTAGGCTCATTTCTTTATTTATTTTGTTTTATTATATCACTTGATCTTTTTCTTTTCTTTTCATTTTAACTTTATCATTAATAAATTAATATGAAGTGCTTATAATAATTTTTATATTGCACTTTATAATTAATTCAATATGACTAAGTTTCCCTTTTATTCCTCCCTTAGCCGTCGACTAAGTCACAAGGTTCGAGTTCAAGTTCGACGATGATAAAATTCGGTTGAAATTCGTGAGTAGATAAAGTTCGAAAAAAAATCGCCATTAAGTTCAATCGAAAAATAAATAAAAATAAAATAATTATATATATTTAAATAAAATTAAAAATAAATAAATTTAAAAATAAAAAAGATAAAATATTAATACATATTAAATATGTATTTAGAAAAAATACATAAAACAAATCAAATAAAAATTAAATGTTAAAAACTTTAAAAGATCTAACTATTATCTAAAATAAAATTAGAATGAATGAATAAAATAAAAAACAAATTACAATAAACCCTTCCCTAATGATTTAAAAATATTAAATATGGGTCACACGACTATGTTATAGTGATAGTGATGGAGGAATTGTTGGAATGATTTGTAAATAAAAATAACGAAATCGTTATTACTGAGGATCACTTCTTTTGCGAGTTAGGATCTATGTTTTTGGCGGTGTTGGTGTAGGTGGTATATTTATTCACTTATTTAGTGTTATTCCACCTCACCAGGTGAGTCATCTCACTTAGGTGGACATGGATCTAGGTGTCATCTTAGTTATGACAGATTCTCTTACAGAATCTGTCATATGTGTAAGTGTGTCATAGGAGTTACATTCCCATTTGGGAAAGTAACTCCTCTTCTCCATTATGGAGGAATCTTCTCTTACATGGGAGTTACACATTCACTCCCCTATATGTACACCATCTCTTTTGATCTATGTTAAGCCAATACAAGCTAAGCTAAGGCTTCCATTCCACTCCACTTTTCGAATCTTGAGCTCTCATATGCATGCACATTGCTTTACAAAGCTTGCTTGCTTTCAATCTCGCAACTCCTACACTTTGGTGAAGTGCAACTATTCGATGCTCGTGAATTCCTTCCAGGTCTTCGTCCTACACTCCTTCATGGTATCAGAGCGTGGGGACCGGAATCGCGTTGCTCACCATCGTTGCTCCATCATGTAGTTGCTTGTGCAAGCTCTCGCTTTTGCATGTGCTCTACTTGCATATTTTGAGATTCTGTGGGTGTATTTTTCGGGTGTTCGTAGTTTTCCAGCTTGTGCATGCAGTTTCAAGGGTTTCAGTTCCATACTACTTGCTGGGTTTATGTGTTTATGGTGTTATTGAAGTGCTCCCTGGGCCAACTCGCCACCTCGGATAACATCTCAGCTTGAATGAAACTCCTTCTGCCTCTGCAAATCACAGCGTTTGCATCACTAGTGTTTGCATCGTTGTTTTTATGGGTTTTGTGGCTTCCTCGTTGGGCTTGATTGGTGCTGGGTTATTTCACTCACTCCAAGGTTGGCTATGCATCCACTCACCCTGCTGTTCCGAGTTCACGTTGGTTTCTCTGCAACGCACTTCCACTTAGTGTCGAGATTCTTCCTGAGTTTTAGCCTCACCATTTTGGTTTCTCGGCCCTCTGCCTTTACAGCGCTTGCCTTGGTCTCTTCCCACTGGCTCGTTGAATAGTTGAACTTGGAGTTTAACGTTATCTCGGCGTGCACTACAGTTGGCTCAGTGAAGACTGTGTGTCTCCTGCTCGTGCTCCACGTTCATGGTCGTTTGGTTCTTTGTGCCCCCACTGCCTTGGGTTCAACGTTTGTGTTGGATTCTCTCAAACTCGTTTTCTTTCCTGGCCTAATCTCTGTGCATTGCGTGGGTCGTTTCACTCTGCTGAACGTTTTTGGAGCCCCGCTGCATTGGAAAACGTTTTGAATTCGGCGTTGACAACCTTCCTTGGCTCCACGCAGATGTCCCTTCTTCGGCTGTGCATTGTGCCGACCATTACAGGCTCCCACAACCCTCCAACGCTCCTACACGCAGCTGTTCAATGCTCCCACAGCCGTTCAACACTCCTGCACGTGGCGTTTCCTTCTGCTCGAACCGTTACTCCTTTCCAAAACGCGTTTTACGCTCCAAAAACATTTTTTTGCTCAGACGTTCTGTGAAAGAGGAATCTTGCGCTTACCTGGAGTTTCAGAGGCACATCTTCCCTGCCACGAGGTCAGAAACATTCAGTTCGGTCAACAGGTCCAGCCACTTCCAGCTTGGTGCAACCATAACTTGGCACTCGAACACCTGCTCCACGTGGCTCCTCCCTGTAGACCTCCACGTGGCATCTTCAGCCTGCAACCTGCTCCAGCCCTCAACGTGGGCCCCCCCATTCAATCATTCCTTTTAAAATTGTTTGTAGGTCAAAACAATTCCTCATTTTTAATGTTTTGAGGCAAAACATTTCATTTTAACGGCATTGTAATAATTTATTGGGCTGCATTTTTGCTTGTATTATGTCCTTCATTCGTGTGTCGAAGACGGAGGGCGAGGTCCGGGGTTGGCAGGAGGCTAATCCCCCTCGCATGAAGCAAAACAAACCCTTGCTAAAATTTGATGCCGTTTCCAACGAGTAGTCACACGATACCCTTTGCACCCGTTTAGAGCACTTTTTTAATGCGTTTGCAGTGTCTAGTACATTTTTCCATCAGTTGCGGGAATCGTTTTAATGCGATAACTTTTGACTCGCTGCTCGTTTTTGAGCGCTTCCTTGGTCAAAGTTGCATGATTTTTCACACTCTACGTGATGGCATTGCCAATTTTGTAAACGCACTACTTTTATAAAGTGCCGCATTCTGGGGGGGTTGCTTGTACTCTTGGGCCTACACACGCAGACGCATTATCGGCCGAGTCCGACGTCTTGCTTTTGTGCATCTTGCTTTTTTCATCATGGAGAGTGCTCTTTCCAGACATGAGCGCCATAGGATCGCATTACAGCCTCCGCCACTTCTCACGGGAGAGAGACCTATTCAGCTTGGCGTGCTTCCATGGAACGTTACTTCGCCCACGAGGGTCTTTTACCCTTCTTGCTTGGGCCAGTTCCTGCACCCACTGATCATCGTCATCTAGAGGACTTCCTTGACACTTGCGACCATGTTTTTGGTCACATGATGATGCATGTCTCTCGTTCTCTCTGGTTTCACGTGGCAGACTCAGATCCACCTCATCGTGTCTGGAGCATTCTTCAGTCCTTCTATGGAGACCCTTCACATACTGCCGCCATTGTTGCTGCTGCTGATTTAGTTGTCTCCTCCATTTCTTCGTGTGATGATAGTTCCACTGACATAGGCTCGCTTGGTTCTACTTCTGATGACGAGGATTGTGCATCCAGTTCTGATGTCGAGAGTACTACAGAGGACTCTTCTCCTCTTTCTCTCACTATTCCAGACATTGTTGTCACCCCCACATCTCATCAGATATCGAGCAGTCCCCTTCTCGGTCTCATACACTCATCATCACCCCGCCTCCTTTTCACTTCCAAGTGTGCGAGGCCCTTTTCACTCCTCTACCTTCATTGGATGACTCATACCTATCGACATCACTCTTCTGTTTGTTGAGCCCCCTCATTGGGACGAGTATCTGCCTGACCTTGGTTGTCTTTTCGCAGAGTCTACTTGTGATGCACTACAGGTCCCTCATCCATCTACAGGTGTTTCAGAGGAGTTCATCATCTCTGTTGTTGGGAGTGCCCCTTCGGGAATCATGTCACTTCTACATTTCCAGAGACCTTCATTGATCCACCCTCAGCTGTGGATCCCTTTTCTGTTGTGGAGGATGTTTTGTTCCCTTCACATCACTTGGACATCCTTTCTGCGGGTGTTCCTCTTCACTCTGACAGTTCTACGCACGTGGCATTACCTTCGGTTCCTTGGCACTCACTCACTAGACCTATGTCACACTTCCGTGCACCAGACTCAGAGTTCTTCGTGTTGTTGCCTTGATTTCCTTTGTGGAGTGGGCGGACTTCCAACATCATTTCTGTCCTTCCTAAGGGCAGGCACATAGTTCGTTGCGGTGGCTCTTCTTCAATCCAGAGGCAGACGATCTCGTCATCAACATTCTTAGGAGACTTCCTAGAGCTGCAGAGTTCAGATCCGTCCATGGCATCTTCTGCATTCCTCTCGTCTCCCTCTTCTTCTCTCTTCTTCTTCTTTCCGAGAGATTGCCTCTTTGTACATGGGTACCCTTTCAGGCTCGTCTATGGCCGGGACCCATTTTTGGCATCTTTCTTAGATTAGAGAGTGTTTTGTTCTCTTGTGGTGGATGTTTTTCCCACTGGGTTTTCCTTCACTGCTTGGGACTTCTTTCTTGTACATGGGTACCTCATCAGGCTTTGTGCCAGGACCCATTTCTCGTTTCTGACTTGCCGCCTCATCCTAAGTTACGATGAAGGGGGGGTGTTGGTGTAGGTGGTATACTTATTCACTTATTTAGTGTTATTCCACCTCACCAGGTGAGTCATCTCACTTAGGTGGACATGGATCTAGGTGTCATCTTAGTTATGATAGATTCTCTTATAGAATCTGTCATATGTGTAAGTGTGTCATAGGAGTTACATTCCCATTTGGGAAAGTAACTCCTCTTCTCCATTATGGAGGAATCTTCTCTTACATGGGAGTTACACATTCACTCCCCTATATGTACACCATCTCTTTTGATCTATGTTAAGCCAACACAAGCTAAGCTAAGGCTTCCATTCCACTCCACTTTTCGAATCTTGAGCTCTCATATGCATGCACATTGCTTTACAAAGCTTGCTTGCTTCAATCTCGCAACTCCTACACTTTGGTGAAGTGCAACTATTCGATGCTCGTGAATTCCTTCCAGGTCTTCGTCCTACACTCCTTCAGTGTGGTCGTATTAACCCTAATCATTTTTACTATAATGTCCCCTTTTTCAAGCATAAACTAATTGATCAAGGTTGGTATCATTTAATCCATTCCCCTTGGATTAAAGGAAATTAAATAAGGAGAAATTTGATTTGCACATGTGGATTTAAAATTAAAATATATTTTATTGGTGCAAGTCAAAAATAAAAGAGAGAAATCGATTTACCTTGGGCCAATTAATAATCATTAGAGGTAAATTAATTAATAAAGGCAAGTCGCATTTTTTAAGGTGATTTATTTATTCTATGAGCTCATTTATTGATAATTTTGGCATAGGTCGATTCCTTTGGGCATCATTTATTAATATTTAATTCTCCCATGCATTCTAATTTTTAAATATTATTTGGGGAAATTAACATTTGCCATGGAGTTGACTTTCAAGCTATTTTTAAAATTAAAAGACTCTCCTCTCTAGAAGATGGCACCAAAAAGAGAGAAAGCTTTGGAGATTGAGCAAGGAAATTCTATAAAAAGAGATGATGGGCACCCCTTTTCGCATGTTGACGGTTATTATAACTTATTTGTATGCTTGAAGAGGGGATGAATTCTCACCGGTGATCAAAAAATAAAGGTGTTTATTAACACCACCTATTTGTGAAATGTGTATGCTTTCTTGAGGTATGAATTGACAAGTTTTTCTTAATCTTATTTGCCTATGTGAATTCACCATTATCAAAAGTGTTCTAAGCTTGATTTATGAGAGTTTGAGAGTGATTTATAGTGTATGCAATTCCATTATATGTTGTTGGTTATTCCTTAAAGAGGTCGACTTGTTTGGAGCTTATTTTGGGCACATTTGGTGGTATTTTGTGTGCTCAAGTGATCGCTGCAAATTCCAGATTTTTAATAAGCTTAAATCGACTGATTATGTGGAGTTTGGGTATGATCTAATGATGTTTTAATGAGGGTTTCAATCTAATCCATTTCCACATGATATTTGAAGTATAATGTGATCATTTCCATGATATTTTGGCTTACATTTACTGCTGGAGTTTATCTTGAATTTGGTTCAGAGGGAACACATAGAAAACAAAATAATTATTCTATGTTTCCAAACATCCACAACATACAAATTTATAGGAGAAGAGTTTCCTATAAAGTAGGAAACCAATTACTATACACGTAATATTGTTGTTATAACAATATATACGTTTAAACAAACAATTAACCATCCCAGCTATTTACCAAATGTAAATAAGTGAACACTAAAATACCTAACATTCCCCCTCAGTGTGAACGTGGGAGAAAAACACCATCATCAACAAAGCAAGCATGTCGCTCCGTATCCTGCACATGGTCTCAATCCTCAACACTGACTGTGGGAACTACATCATCCAGGGACCGATCAACCTATTAGATGAATACATGAATTAGGACCGTTCAACCAATTCACATCAACCATCAAGTCAATTTGATCAAGAACACTTCCTGCTATAGTATCAATGGTACAAATCTCCACATCATCATCATCACGGTGAAACACAATCACTTCACGGCACACAGGAACAGGGATGCTCATCTGTTCTTATTCATCACACACAAAGCAAACAAATGTCACTAAAGCAGTATGCGACCTCTGAGGTAGTGACGAACTTGAGGACGTTGATTGTCCTTCTCGCCTCCAATAAGAGAATAGATGCTCAATACGATAATCTTCATCACTTGGATAATTAATAAGTTCATTATCACTTGTAGGGTTAGAATAATCATCCCAATCATCTTCTTCAGCAGCTAAAGCCTTTTGATCCAATTTATCATCTAAGAGATCTTGAGCTCTTTTCTTACAATTCACAAAACCATGTCCTAGTTGTTTACAGTAATGACATAGAAGGTTTTTTTATGATTTGAATTGATGTGTATTTTTCTTGAAGGGTGACTTATTTTTGCAACTATTACTGATTCTTCTTCTGGTACAGACCTTTTGATTTTTTTCTTCTTCAAGAAAGAGGAAATTAAGTTTTCCAAACTATGATTGACCTTACTAAGAGTAAAAACAATATTTGAAGTCTTTTGGCAAACTATTTAGTAAGATTGCTTTAGCATTTTCTTTATCCACCTCTACTTTTATTCCTGCTAATTGATTTAAAATGGATCGAAATTGATTGATATGTTGAACCATATTGTCGTTTTCTCCCATCTTTAGTCCAAAACGTTTTTGCTTTAGCGCCATTCACCGTCTACCGCTTGAGACCCAAATAACTTGTTCAATGGCACCCAAATGTTATAAGATGAGTTGGTTAGATCAATATGATGCAAATATGCATCTTGTTGGCTAGATTTTCTGCATAGTGAAAACCTAGGCAATCATGAGATAAATCTTCCTCATTTACCAATGAGGCTCCCGTGTCGATTTGTCATTAAAATATGCTAGTATCTATATGGGGTTTTACTTTAACTATTCAACTCATGAACCATAGTTGTATAGTTCTGCGCAAAGTAAAAGCGATTGTTTAAGAAAGGAAATATTTAAAGAAGAAAGGAATTATATAAACACGAGAAAAGAAATGGGGAAGATGTGCATCCCAATCAATAGATAACAGAGTTGATTGCATGCACATAGAAGAAACCAATAGATATCACACACGAGAATTATAAGCAAAGGTAACTCTAGATCTAGATCTGCAATAACACAAAGTTTATTCAAAGATCTAAGATAGAAAGCTAGAAACAAAATACACTGTGACACAAAGTTCTCCAGAAATCTGCTCCTTTGTATTCCTTTGCTTCAAGTGGCTATCAAGGGTTTCAAAGACAAAGTCCGGAACACAAGAATGCTTTAACTTACCAATTCTATCATTTACCCGTAGGTTCTTCCTCTACTTATAGCATATAGAGGGGAAATTACAAATATGAAGTTTTTAGTGAACTGGCACACGTGGAAGTTGGAAAGGAAACAACTGGCAATCTCCCTCCTAGAATTCCTCTTTGCATGACATGCATGATTTGCAACTGAAGATAAAACCTTCTATTTTGCATGTTTGCCACCTATTTCCAAGTAGTTGACTTCTTCAAGTAATGGCTTTTAAACCAATCACTTAAGTTTTATAATTTAATTGATCGCTCAATTACTTTGTCGGAGGAAATAAGAGAAAGAAGAAGAAAGAGGAAAGGCTGCACAGTGTTGTCCTTTTCATATTCTACATGGAGTGATTCTTTTGCCCTTGATTCTCACCAAACCGAGGCAAATGAATGGAAGAGGCTCGATCTGAAGCGGGGCCGGATCTGGAATGGATCAGGGCGGTGAATCTGGAAGCAAGTGACTGTGATTTGCTTACGGATATTGCCTTTGACTTGTCTTCCTTCTCATCCTTTAAAGCTTTTGCAGTTCTTCTCCAGTACATGCATCAGTGCAATGTTTGTCATAAATAACTTATCTTTTTTATTTTTAATTGCATATGAGCAATTAAAAATTCTGGAAAGCACTCCGGGTGATTGCAACTTTAATGAAGGCTTCAACTGGAAGATTGGGAGCACTTGCACAAGATCCTGGAAGGAATTCTCCATAAACTGACTTCTTCACAGGCTACATTCGAAACAAGAGGATGAAGTTTTGCCAGAAGCCTTTGTAGTTATGAGATCTGGATAATGGATGATAAGACCTAGCACACTCCATGACGAATTTCCTCAATTGGGCTATGAATGAGAATGTTGTAGCTCGGATAATTCCACCTTTTGATCTCACGCATGAGGGAAGTCTTTCTGCTCTAGATCTATCAATCAATTAAAAGAGGTTCCGGACCTAAGTCGGTGTCTCCGATGTCTGCAAGTTTAGAAGTGATGCACGACTCCGTTGTGCTCTTTTTTTCATCCTTCTTTGCCATGGTCTGTCATCTTTGTCCGAACAATTTATCCTCTTGGAATTCTTCAAAACTCAAGTGCAGATCTAGATAATTCTTCAAATTTGGAGGATATGTTTAATGTATTGGACATTGATTTAAGTTCCCTTTCTCTTATAAAGCACTGTAATGAATTCCTGCAATTAATTCGAGATAAAAGATGGCAACCGGAACATAAACAGTGGACTTTAATATTAAAAATCTGCATAATTCAATCCTCGCTGCCCCAAAATTTGATGTTTTATTTGCATGCAAAATAAGCATGATTTTTTCCAACTTCACCTAAGCACTGTATCACTTATGCAAACAATTATCCAAACACAAATCAATTTCCTTCAACTTTGTGTGTCAAAATTGGAAGCTTTCAACGATTAATTTCACCTTCTTTTGAGCAAAAATCCTCTCCAAATGGGGCACACTTTTCTTCCGGGGCTGCACTTCTCTACTCTTGAATTAATTAATTCATCTTTATGGCAGCCCCTGTTTATATAACCCTCGCAATCCTATAATTAATTAATGTCTTTCCTATTCCTGGCAATTAATTTATTAATTAATAAGCTTTACTCTTCAAATGGGGCGCCTATTTTGTGCATGCTCATGGCTGCCATTAAATAAATTAAATTTATTTAATTTTAGACTTACCTTCATTAACTCAAGCCTCACAAAGGTGTGCTTTGACCTTAGCCACTTGAAAATAGGAATTAATTTAATCATTTAATACTTTAAAAGTATTATTTCTCTCCCAAATGGAGCGCACTTTTGACATGAAGGGGCTGCATTAAATAAATAATATTTATTTAATTTTAGAATAGTCTATTTCAACTTCCTTTTGTCCACTTACCTCTCGTTGACTTTTCCACAAGCACAAGGCGTCAAAATTGGGTGAATAAATATTTACAAATATTTATTTAATGCATTATTATTCACCCAAGGTGGGTCGCACTTTTGGCAAGGGTGAATTCTATTTTTAAGAAGTCAACTTCGATGGGAATTTTCACCCGCACTTTGCAGCTCTAAAAATCCCTTCTTCCACTTAAGTGATTTGACTTTCATCATGAGAATTTTTACCTGCCTAAGGCAAGTAATAAATTCCCACCTCTCGCTTTTTTAATTTTTCCATCATAACTTAAGTGACTTTGCCTCTATGGGAAAAAGTACCTGCTGGCAGTGTGACAAAATTCCCACCTACTGCTTCTGACCAAAATCTCGTGATCCACTTAAGTTGTTTGACTTTTATAATGGGATTTTTACCTTGCAAGCGGTAAGAAATTCCCATAAATGCCTCAAGTGATTTTCCTTTTATTTCACAATGGGAATTTTTACCTACGTGCAAGCGGTAAGAAATTCTCGTCACTACTACCTCTAATTTTCCCATTGTGACTTAAGTGGCATTACTTCCATAGGAAAAAGTACCCTCTACTAGGCGTACAAAATTCACACACTGCTCGCTTTCCAAAATCCCATGATCCACTTCAAACCCTCTTTTTCCAAAAATGCGGCCAGCCCGAAGAGGCTTTTGGTGTACGACTTTGTCTTTTCCCGAGAGAACCGCACCTCCGATGGCGAATTCCTTTTGGCACAACGTGTGCGAATGTGATCTTCGATACTCCAGTGCCAAGAATCGAGGCCAAACCGCAAAGGAATTGATCTAGAGAAATTTCACAAAAAAGAAACGGAAAACACAAAAACACAAAACGCGTTGCGGAAGTTACAAATAAAGCCCGAAATGCATTCTTGGTTAAAAACCCTTCGGTATATGGGAATAATGACATGTCACGATCACAACAGGGGTTAAACTAGAGCACAATTTGCCTCAAACGGGGTTCAAAATAATTAAATACAAATTTTCACTTTGGCGAATCCCGACGACGAATATAATGATTTCGGGCATCCGGGTATATGGCGAAAATGGCTAATATGACTCCTTGGGAATATCTTGACGCATTACGAAACTTTCGCAATAAAAACACAAAACGACCCATTATTTTAAAAGTACAAAAAAAAATTTAAATAGAGTAGTCCCAGATTTCGGGGTGAAGTCCGGGGACACCACATCTAATAGACCAAGGCCAATAATTGTTATTGCTTTCCTATCCTTACTTTCCCACTTTATCTCGCATCATTTGGTTTTTTAATTTTTCCATCGACAATATCCCATAAGTCTTTGTCGATTAATTGTAGTTGGGTTCATACTTGCCATGTGTGAAAGTCTTTCCCATCAAATCTTTCAATTAAATTTATCTTTTCCATTATGAAACTCCACAAAATCTACAAACTTGAACCAGATAATATAAACCCTTTATACTGCAGAGACACTTGACTTTAATAAATAAAATATATCAGAACTTTTGACAAAGAACTGACTCACTAATATACAGCTAGCAGATTTTGTTGTAGACGTCGGTCAATGGGAAATGACTAGGCATGTCGAATCAATGCGATGCTTCCTCCCGCATGTACAAATTAATTTTTAAGCGAGGCTCGACATATATTGCCTTTGTTAGAGGTGCAAGAAATGTTACCACGTGTTGATGTTGAACAGCCAAACACGGGCGGGCTGAGATGGTGTCACAAAACTTCGCTTGCCGAGTCCGATCGATTAAATCTACACACAATTGACACGTTGATAATAATGTCATAGAGAAAGATCCACAACAAAATTACTTGATTGAAACTCCTCCCTATGTTTGAAACATGCCTAGCGAAGGTTAGTTGAGAGAAAAGCGGTAGAGAGCTTGTCAATGATCTAGACCGGTCTGCAAATCAATGTATAGAAAAAAATAGCCACTAAAACAATGAAAAAGCTTATGATAGATATTGCGATCCATGATCTTGTTCCTCTCAAGGATTCACCTGACTCAAATACGCTCCTACAAGCTATTATAACACAACTATATTCTTTGCATAGATACGCCATCCACAAACTATTATTCTAACATTCGACAACTATAGATTCTATTACAGGCACATGATCAACCTTGCTTTGATACCAAATCTTGAATTTGATTATTAGGGAACACGAGAAAACAAAATAATTATTCTATGTTTCCAAACATCTACAACATACAAATTTATAAGAGAAGAGTTTCCTATAAAGTAGAAACCAATTACTATACACGTAATATTGTTGTTATAACAATATATACGTTTAAACAATGTTGGCTAGATTTTTTGCATAGCATAAAACCTAAAGCGATCATGAGATAAATCTCTCTCATTTACTGGTGAGGCTCCAGTGTCGATTTGTCAATTAAAGTATGCTAGTATCTATATGGGGTTTTACTTTAATTGTTCGGCTCATGAACCATAGGCAGACATTCTCCAAGTTAAGTAAGCAAAATTGTTTAAAGAAAGGAAATATTTATAGAAGAAATGAAATGGAATTATATAAACACAGAGAAGAAATGGGGAAGATGTGCATCCCAATCAATAGATAACAGAGTTGATTGCATGCACATAGAAGAAACCAATAGATATAAACACAGAATTATAAGCAAAGGTAGTTCTAGATCTAGATCTGAAATAACACAAAGTTTATCAAAAAGATCTAAGATATAAAAGCTAGAAACACAATACACCGTGACACAAAGTTCTCCGGAAATCTGCTCCTGTATATTCCTTTGCTTCAAGTGGCTCTCAAGGGTTTCAAGACAAAGTCCTGGAACACAAGGTTCTTCTTACAAATTCGATCATTAACCGGAGGTTCTCCTACTTATAGAATGTAGGAGGAAAGAACAAATGGGAAACTCAACCGAACTAAAACATAAACAACAAGTAAAGATGACATTTGGCGATCATCCTCCACAAACTTCTCCTTAAGTGACACATGTATCACTTAACTAATAGAATTGTTCCACATAACTTTAAGTAATGGTTTTAAAACCAATAACATTAAAGTTTTACAATTTCATCTGGGAACGTGAAAAATAGAAGAAAGAATCTAAGAAGTCAAGCCAGTTGTAACATTTATGTCTTCTTTTTGTTCTGATATTGGATATACTTGTCGAACATGTGATTCAACATCTTCCCATCTGTTTTAGCCACCGCTTCCTTTTCTGTCCTGAACTGCAGCAATCCTTCGTTCAACACCTTGATACACGCTTCCACATCTTCCAAGCTCGGCCCGAACCTCGCAATATCCGCCTGCAGTGCCACCAGTCTGCTAATGGAATTCATCGTGAAAGGCTTAGTAGCTCCATCAATTCTTCCTTGTACCATCAGAAGAGACCCTTCCAGGGAATTAGGCACTTTGCTAGGAACGATCCGTACGTATGAAGTAACATTTCCGACCACTTCCTCCTCAGTGAAAGCAATGATATGGTCTGGTAGGGACGACGTCTTACTCTCAAGTGCCTGCATCCTCTTCAGCAAAACTCTGCAGATCTCCAAACGGAAAGATACTGCAAACTCCAGCTGCTTCCCCTTCTCAACTGATCCGTCCGTACACAATCTGCTCTGCAACCAATACATCTCTGGCAGCTTGTTGATTTCGGCCAAAGTACTCAAGTTACTCTCAACAATTGTGTTCATATCTACTATGCTCGTCACCAGTTGCTTCAGCTGATTTGCTGCATCATTCATAACCTTCAGGCGGGCTGGCACCTCTCCAAGTTGTACAGAAGCTTGACGAATAATCAGATTCTTCCATTCGTCAATAGCTTTCACCTGATTGCTTGCATCCTCCATCTCCTGCATAAGATGATCACTCACCTGCTCTGAAATGGGCTGAGTGGAAGATTTAGCAACCTTGGCTACGATCTCGCACAACTGAGATACCTGCTTCTAAAGTTCGTCTTTCTCCGCCTTTTCTCTGTGAAGCCTAAGGAATAGAGCATCTATCAATGTCTCGCGTGCCCTACTTAAATCCTACTATGTGGCTTGGCCAGGGGGTACTCTAGTTATCTTATTCGTCTTACGGCGTGAGCTCATCCTCCTTTCCTTCCGTCTTAAGCCGACACCTCAAGAAACTTTTGCCCCGACTCTTCGATGATCAACCTTGAAGTTACCTTAAGAACCTTAGGCCTTTTGTCTTTACCGCCTAGACTCAAGTATTTCTTATTATGTTTGTGGAGCCTATTTTCATGTTAGAGTATGGTACACCTTCTATGTGTTACACTCGGGTATTTTTACGAGTCGAGGGTTCGGGGCAAAGCCCCAAAGCAAATTTTCATGGGTGGTTTATTAACCCATGGGTAATGAGTAACCGTTATGGGCCCATGGTTTTTCAAGACCCATTGTTTTGATACCCACGCTTTTGCCCATGGTTTTGATACCCACGGTTTTTGCCCATAGTTTTGATTACCACGGTTTTGTATCAAACTGCTTAAGCAATTGTCTATTTATATGGTCTTATGCATATGATACATATACAAGCAAATGCATTGCGAGATGTGCTTTGAATTCGGGTGTGAATTCTCAGCAGAGTTTGTTGAGCATAGCTCAAACGGATTTAGGTATTGTATTGAGAGAGTGGAGGCTTGTAATAAAATCGAGCAAGTGATTCTTGGTGAACATAGCCCAAATTGGGTGAACCACGTTAAATACTTTGTCTTTTTGTGTTGTGTTATTTATTCTGCACTCTTTTTTAAGATCTGTAATATTTTACGCATATTAGTTTCTCTTGTTCCGATTCTATAAGGGATTATTCCGCATATTTTATCACTTATTTCCTAACAATTGGGATCGAACCTGGTTTTGGTTTCTTTGAAGTGTTGAATCGCGAGGAAAGTTTTATCTTGAGTGGGAGCTATGGCAGAGATGATGGAAGATCTAGGGTTGATAATTCAATGGGCAAAATTTCAGTCTTTGGAAGATTACCTTTATTAGAAGGATCTTTATACTCCGTTGTCTGAGAAGGTGAACAAACCCTCGAGTATGATAGATGCGGAATGGGATTTGTTGGATCGGAAGGCACTTGAAACAATCCGGCGTTGTGTCTTGCATCTTCGGTATTATTTAATGTTTCAAAGAAAAAGACTACAAAAGAACTGATGGATACATTAGGGAAGTTGTATGAAAAACCCTCTGCCTCTAATAAGATATTTTTAATGAAAAAGTTGTTTAATATGAAGATGTTTGAGAATGGTTTAGTAGCAGATCATCTAAATGATTTTAATACGGTTGTAAATATGCTAGCTTCGGTTACAATAGAATTTGATGAAGAAGTTAGGGCTTTATTAGTTCTGTGCTCTTTACCTGAGAGTTAGAATAGCCTGGTAATGGCGGTAAGCAACTCGGTTCCTACTAACTCAAAGTTGAAGTTTGAGGATGTTGTAGGGGTGATTCTAAGCGAGGAAATGCGAAGAAAAAGCTCTAGGGAATCTTCTACTTCAGGGAATGCTTTGACAGTGGAAACTAGAGGGAGACAGAAGAATAGAGGAAACCGTGGAAAATCGAAAGATCGGCAAGGTCAAAATCCAAGAGCAAGATTGTATGTTGGAACTATGGAAAGTCCGGGCATGCAAAAGGATTGTTGGGAGCTTCGGGACAAGAAACAACAGGAAAAAAGAGGCAAATGTGGCATTGGGTAATGTATGTCAGATGCTTTGATTCTTTCTTTGCATAATATAAGCCAATCTTGGGTTTTAGATTCGGGGCTTCTTTTCATGCTACTCCACATAGGCATTATTTTGTTGATTATGTTCAAGAGGATTTTGGGCATGTTTTTCTTGGTGATGATGAGCCTTACAGTATAGTTGGAAAAGGTTTTGTTCGGGGTTAAGATGCGAGAATGGGAATACATGGCTATTGAAGGATGTCGGACATGTGCCTACATTAAGGAGAAATTCGATATCGGCGGGACAATTGGGAAGTGATGGTTGTCTTGTGATATTTACAATGACTCTTGGAAGGTTACCAGGGGTGCTCTTGTGGTGGCAAAAGGTAAGAAGGTTGGAACCTTGTATTTATCCACCGATAGTACTAATGATTGTAATATTGTAGCTTCAATGCGAGATACAACATTATGGCACTATAGGCTCGATCATATGAGCCATAAGGGCATGGACATCATAAAGAAGAATTTGCCTGGATATACAGAAACGGGTTTGGATTTATGTGAAAACTGCATATATGGGAAACAGAAGTGAGTAAGGTTTCTCAAGGTTGGACCTACGAAGAAAGAGTAAGTTAGAGCTGGTACATTCGATGTGTGGGGGGCTCGGTATCATCTCTTGGGGTTCAAGTTATTATGTTACTTTTATTGATGATGCAACAAAGAAAGTTTGGGTTTATTGTATTAGAAACAAATTTGATGTATTTGATACTTTTGTTAAATGGAAAGCTTTGGTAGAAAATGAAACAGTCTTAAGTTAAAATGTCTCGGGTTAGATAATGGAGGGGAGTATTGCGAATGAATTTGATGATTATTGTTCTAAAATGGAATCCGCAGAGGCAAAAACGGTTCCAGGGAACCCCGCAATGAGAATGGGGTGTTAGAAAGGATGAACAGAACAATAATGGAACGTCTTTAGGAGCATGAGGATACATGCAGGGGATGCCTCTTTATTTTTGGCGAAGCGGTGAGCACGATTTGTGTACTTAATAAACAGAGGGACCCTCAAGGGCCTTGGATGGAGGCATACCTAAGGAGGCTTAAAATACGGTAAGAAAGTCGATTACTCATTTCTTAGAGTCTTTGGATGTGAGGTGTTTGTTCATATTGACAAGGATAATAGGACCAAGCTAGAGGCTAAATCGAAAAAATGCACTTTTATTGGTTATGGTGGTGATGACTTTGGATTTAAATGTTGGAGTATTAAGGACAAGAAAATCATTGGGTCTAGGGATGTGGTTTTTAATGAGAAAGTCATGTATAAGCAGATTGCGAAAAACAAGGAAGAATCCAAGAAAGAATATGCGGTGGTAGAGGATCTTCGGATGGGACAGTGACCCATAAATCGGTTCAGAACCTACTCAAAAGGAACCCCAAACTCCTATAATGAGGAGGTCTTCTAGGGTAAGAAAAGAACACGAACGTTTTCTCCTTCTCTTTATTATTTATTACTCACTGATAGTGGAGAGCCGAGAGCTTTGATGAAGCAATGCGGTAGATGCCGAGTAAGAGGTGGGAGCAAGCCATGGATAAGGAGCATAAGTCTCTCATGAAGAACCGAGGACTTGGGATTTGGTGAAGCTACCTAAGGCAAAAGAGCATTGCGAGAACAAGTGGGTGTCAGAGTTAAAGACGAAGGAGGAAAGAAAAGATATAAGGCCCGGTTGGTGGTCAAAGGGTTTGCACGAAACAAGGTATAGATTTTGATGAGATCTTTTCTCCAAAGAGTAAAAATGACTTCAATTAGAACTGTTCTTAGAATAGTGGTAGCGAAAAACTTGCACTTAGAATGGGTTAGATGTAAAGACGCATTTCTCCATGGTGATTTGGAGGAGGAGCTATATATGCGCAGAACAGGAGGATATGAAGTCAAAGGTAAAGAGGAGATGGTGTGCAAACTGAAGAAGAGCTTGTATGGCATGAAACAAGCTCCATGTCAATGGTATAAGAAGTTTGATAGCTTCATGATGGAGCAAGGTTATATCGATGTCATTCTAACCATTACGTATATACAAAGAAATTTAAGGATGGAAGTTATATTATATTGTGTTTGTATGTTGATGACATGCTAGTTGCAGGTAAAAACATGCAGGAAATAAAAGTACTCAAGAAACAGCTAAGTGAATCCTTTGATATGAAGGATTTGGGGGCTGCCATACAAATCCTTGGTATGAGGATAACTCGGGATAAGAAGGAACGGAAGCTGACTTTATCTCAGGAAGAGTACATTAAGAAGGTATTGGATAGATTTAACATGCAAGATGCTAAACCGGTTGGGACTCCTTTAGCAGGCTATTTTAAGTTATCAAAGGAGTAGTGTCCCAAGACAGAGCAGGAAAGAAACCATATGTCCAAGGTACCTTACTCATCAGCGGTTGGCAGTTTGATGTATGCAATGGTATGCACTAGGCCTGATATTGCCCATGCAGTAGGAGCTGTGAGTAGATTTATGAGTGATCCAGGTAAAGAGCATTGGCAAGCAGTAAAGTGGATCCTTAGGTATTTGAGAGGGACCATGGGGACAATTTTATGCTATAGTGGATCAGACACCACTTTACGTGGTTATGTAGATTTAGACATGGTGGAGATGTAGACGGCGGGAGCACGACAGTTATATTTACACTATAGGTGGGACAGCAATAAGTGGATTTCACGACTACGAGCCGGTGGCTTTGTCAACCACGGAGAATTGAGTATGTTCTTTACCACGAGGCAAGCAAAGAAATGATTTGGTTACAACAATTGCTTGAGGAGTTGGGGCATAGCGGGAGGAATGTAAGCTGCATAGTGATAGTCGAGTGTTATACACCTAGCTAAGAACCGTGTTTTCCACTCTGGACGAAGCATATACAGTTGAAATATCACTTCATCGTGACAGCTTTGGAGGAAGATAAGTTGAAGTTGGAGAAGATTCATACACGGTCGAATCTTGCAGACATGATGACCAAGGTGGTCACAAGGATAAACTAAAGCTATGTTCGGCTTTGGTTGGCCTTCACGGATGACAGTGAAGGGTTGAGAGAAGCTTGCTTAGTGGAAATTAGTCACCAAGTGGGAGATTGTTATGTTTGTGGAGCCTATTTTCATGTTAAAGTGTGGTACACCTTCTATATGTTACACTCGGGTATTTTTACGAGGTCGAGGGGTTTGGGGGTGAGCGGTGAAGCCCCCGATCGATGGGGATTCGGGGCGAAGCCCCCGAAGCAAATTTTCATGGGTGGTTTATTAACCCATGGGTAATGAGTAACCATTATGGGCTGTTTTTGGGCCCATGGTTTTTCGGTACCCATTGTTTTGATACCCACGGTTTTTGCCCATAGTTTTGATACCCACGGTTTTGTATCAAACTACTTAAGCAATTGTCTATTTATATGGTCTTATGCATATGATACATATACAAGCAAATGCATTGCAGATGTGCTTTGAATTCGGGTGTGAATTCTGTAGAGTTTGTTGAGCATAGCTCCAAACGGATCTGGGTATTGTATTGAGAGAGTGGAGGCTTGTAATAAAATCTGAGCAAGTGATTTTTGCTGGACGTAACCCAAATTGGGTGAACCACGTTAAATACTTGTCTTTTTGTGTTGTATTATTTATTCTCGCACTTTTTTTTTTAGATCTGTAATATTTTCTGCATATTAGTTTCTACTTTGTTGCGATTCTATAAGGGATTATTCCACATATTTTATCACTTATTTCCTAACAAATGAAGTCATGTTCCTCCAAGTTCATTTCCACCCTAGCTTCTGGGACCAACTACAAAGCCAACCATTCGAGAAGTTACTTCTCGGAGAATGAGAAGTCGCTAAGTGCACTACGATCTCCCGCTCTGTTCCCTCTCCATCAGAAAGTGTTACAGTGTTATGGTTGCCATCCTCTGAATCATCCAAGGATAAAGCTCTTTCGAACTCCGCCATCTGCAGCTTCAACATTTCTTCGGGCAGTCTTTGAACGGAGTGGCTGAGGAGAGAAGATGAATGTTGCCGGATTCAGTGGAGGCATGGAGGTGTCCTGTTGAGGTGCAACAATGGTGAAGTACTTGGATCTTTGGAGAAGCCGGAACTAAAGTCATAACCGTGGAATTGATGTTCTCCTTTGATTGAGATCTTCTCTGTACTTTCAACTTCTTGGACCTTCTGCTTTGCTTTCTCCTCCGTGCTTCCGCTTGAGGGAATCTCCTACGCTGAAGTTGCCCATGACTTGATTTATCAATGCTTCATCAAGGCAATATCCCTTCGTCAGCAACCAATTTGAAGTATTCACCAGAACAGCGCCAGACCTTTCCTCAATCGTATGGCAGCCCCCTACGTTATCCTGAAGTACGGCTCTATTTCCTCCCATTTGATGGTAAGTGTCAAGTAACACATTCCCATCATCTTTAAGATCCGCAGGTATCCACGCTAGTCCAAAGTCGAACACTTGCCGTGCTGATAGCCTGCTGAAATCCTTTTTTCTAACCTCGTACTCACTTTTGCACTTCATCTAGAAATCCTCTAATGAAGGCACATGTGCGTACTCTTGGGAGATCGTCTTCTTGGCTACTCCAAATGGATCGAAGTTCAGCCATGCCAGAAGAACTCTTGCTCATACTCGGATAACATCTCCGTCTCCATCCCTCGAGCTCTATGAATGCTCTGGCAGCTATAATGTCCCACAGTGATCGGGAAGAAGCCCGTAGACTTGTGTCGTTTCGACTGAAGGTCATGTATCTCCACAAGTTGTGCTCAGCTCCATGGTGATCAATCTATCATTCGGATATCTAGGCAACTTAACCGGTTCTCCAAAAAGCCAGTAACCCTGAGGTATGTGAAATCTGCAAACTGAATGAATAGATCGCCACTTGATACTTCTTCATGCTTCCTTGCTCACCCCCGTTGGCCTTTAGGTCCTCAGTATAGCCTCGCAAATGAATTCGTAGAAGAATCCATCATTGAACACTTTGAAATCTTTCTCACACGCAGGTACAATAAGTTGTGGGTAGCACTCGAAAATGGGGTCCTTAGAAAGAACGCCACATCTATCTAGTTTGGAGAAGATGCCTTGTGAAGCTACAGCGTACACCAAGTAGGAAGTCATTTTGAAGCTGAAAGTACGCTTCACATTCCGGAGTTACTCACCAATGTTGTCACTAATGATTTCCGACCAATTGATTATGGAATCAACCTTGTTGACTTCAATGGTCCTGATGAAAGCATACATCCATGTACGAAAAGTGTGAGCATTCGCCTCGCCATTAATCCTGCATAACAATTTGACAATATCATCTACCTCCTGCACCAAATTGGACCGCGGAAGAGTTCTTGGGAACTTAAAAGGAGATTTGAGCTTCTTCATGTATCTGTTGTTCATTATGTTCACGCAGTCAACTCTATGCTTCTCCCACCTACTGCCAACATCTTGAATGCTAATGGAAGTCACCACCTTTCGCGCCGAATCTTCAAACAATAATTGATGAACTCTGCATCCAACCAAATTATTGTTTTCCCCGTAGCATCCCGCACTGATCTAGATGAAGGATGGTAAGATCTAGCACACTCCATAACGAATTCTGGCAACTAGGGTTTTGTGTATGGAAAGGCACTGACTCGAATAATTCCACTCCTTTTAATCGCACGCATGAGTGAAGTCTTTCCTGCTCTGGATCTATCAATCAATTCGAAAAGAGGTTCCGAACCTAAATCGGTGTCTCCTATGTCTCGCAAATTTGGAAGTGATGCATGACTCTGTTGTGCTTTCTTTTTGTCCCTCTTTGCCATGGCTTTGTCTTTGTCCTGAACAATTCTTTTTCTTCTTATTCACTTCAATTCTTCAAAACGGTGCAAATCTGATAATTCTTCAAATTCGTGAGAGGATATATTCAAAGTGTATTGACATTAATTAAAGCTCCTTCTCATTTGTAAAGCACCCGAGCACCTATATCACTTATGCAAACAATTATCCAGACACAAATCAACTCTCTTCAACCTGTGCGCCAAAATTGGAAGCTTTTAGCATTGATTTCACCTTCTTTTGAGCAAAAATCCTCTTCAAATGGGGCGCACTTTTCCTCTGGGCTGCACTTCTTTACCTGTGAATTAATTAATTCATCCTTATGGCAGCCCCTGCTTATATAACCCTTGTGATTCTATAATTAATTAATGCCTTTGCTATTACTGGACAATTAATTAATTAATTAATGAGCTTCACTCTTCAAATGGGGTGCCTATTTTGTGCATGCTTATGGCTGCCATTAAATAAATTAAATTTATTTAATTTTAGACTTCTGCTTCCAGTTAACTCAAGCGTCACAGTGTGCTTTGACCTTAGCCACTGAAAGTAGGAATTAATTTAATCATTTAATACTTTAAAAAGTATTATCTCTCTCCCAAAAGGGGCGCACTTTTTGACATAAAGGGGCTGCCATTAAATAAATTAATTTATTTAATTTTAGAACAGTCTATTTTCATCCACCTTTTGTCCTTTAACCTTGTTGACTTTTCCACAAGCCTGGGCGCCTATTTTGGATGAATAATTAATTAAATTAATCAATTTAAAGGCTGCCTTTACTTCTCCAAAGGGGGCGCACTTTTTGACATAAAGAATTCTATTTTTAAGAATCACATAACAATGAAATTATTTACCTTGCAAGGCAGCCCTGAAAATCCCATGATTCACTTAAGTCATTTGACTTTCATAATGGGATTGTTTACCCTGCAAGGCAGGCAATAAAATCCCATGATTCACTTAAGTGATATTTCTTTTATTCCACAATGGGAATTTTTACCCTGTAAGGCAAGTAAGAAATTCCCGCCTGCCTGCTGCCTCTAATTTTCCCATTGTCACTTAAGTGGCGTTGCCTCCATGGGAAAAAGTACCCTGCTAGGCAGGTACAAAATTCCCACCTGCCTGCTGCTTCTAATTTTCCCATGATCCACTTCAATTCTTCTTTTTCCAAAAATGCGGCCAGCCTAAAAGAGGCTTTTTGGTGCACGACTTCGCCTTTTCCCAGTGAACCAGACCTCCAATGGCGACTTCCTTCTGGCACAACGTGTGTATGTGATCTCCAGCTACTCCAGGCCAAGAATCAGGCCAAACCAGCAAAGGAATTGATCTAGAGAAATTTCACAGAAAACGAAACGGAAAACACAAAAACACAAAACGTTGCCAAAAGTCACAAATAAAGTGCAAAACTCATTCCTAGTTAAAACCCTACTGGTATATAGGAATAATGATATGTACGATCACAACAGAGTTAAATCGGAGCGCAAATTGCCTCAAACGGGGCTCAAAATAATTAAATACAAATTTCCCGTAGACAAATCCCGACGACAAAATATAACAATTTTGGGCATCTGGGTATTTGGCGAAAATGGCTAATATGGCTCTTTGGGAATATCTTGACGCAATACAAGAACTTTCTGGCAATAAAAACACAAAACGACCCATTATTTTAAAAGTACGAAAAAAATTCGGATAGGGTAGTCACAGATTTCAGGATGAAATCTAGGGACACCAAACAATCGATTAACCATCCCATATTTACCAAATGTAAATAAGTGAACACTAAAATACCTAACAATTTATTTAAAGCAAATCGACTTAGTTGGGTTTTGATTACATTGTTTTGAGAAGGTTTGTTGGCTAGATTTTCTGCATAGCATCAAACTTAGGCGGTCATGAGATAAATCTCCCTCATTTAACCGGTGAGGCTCCCGTGTCGATTTGTCAATTTAAGTATGCTAATATCTAAATGGGGTTTTACTTTAATTACTCACCATGAACCATAACCGAATAATTCTGCAAAGTAAGTAAGCAATCGTTTAAAGAAAGGAAAAGTTATAGAAGAAAGTAATTACGTAAACACATAGAAGAAATGGGGAAGATGTGCATCCCAATCAATAGATGGCAGAGCTGATTGCATTTCTAAAACAAAGGCAGCTTCTAGATCCAGATCTAAAATAACACAAAGTTTATTAAGAGATCTAAGATTAAAAGCAAGAAACACAAGACACCGTGACACAAAGTTCTCCTAAACCTCCGCTCCTCTGTATTCCTTTGCTCCAAGTGGCTCTCAAGGGTTCAAAGACAAAGTCTAGAACACAAGATTGCTTTCTAACAAATTCGATTATTAACCCTGGAGGTTCTTTCTTTACTTATAGAATGTAGAAGGGAAAGTACAAATGGGAAGTCTAATCGAACTAAAACACAAACAAGTAAAGATGACATTTGGCAATCATCCTCTACTAACTTCTCCTTAAGTGACACATGTATCACTTAACTAATAGAAGTGTTCCACATAACTTTAAGCAATGGTTGCAAAACCAATAACTTTAAAGTTTTACAATTTCATCCGGGAACATAGAAAATAGAAGAAGAAAGAATAGAAGAAGTCATGTCAGCTGTAACATTTATGTCTTCTTCTTGTTCTGATATCGGATATACTTGTCGAACATGTAATTCAGCATCTTTCCATCTGTTTTAGCCACTACTTCCTTCTCTGTCCTGAACTGCAACAACCCTTCATTCAACACTTTGATGCACGCTTCCACATCTTCCAAGCTCGGCCCAAACCTTGCAATATCCGCCTGCAGTGCCACCAGTCTACTGATAGAATTCACCGTGAAAGGCTTAGTAGCTTTATCAATTCTCTTTTGTACCATCAGAAGAGACCCTTCCAGGGAATTAGGTACTTTGCTAGGAACGATCCATACGTATGAAGTAACATTCCCGTCCACTCTCTCCTCAGTGAAAGAAATGATACTGTCTGGTAAGGATGATGTCCTACTCTCAAGTGCTGCATCCTCTTCAGCAAAACTCTGCAAATTTCCAAACGGAAAGATACTACAAATTCTAGCTTGCTTCCCCTTCTTCGACCGATCCGTCTGCACAATTTGCTCTGCAATCAATACATCTCCCTGCAGCTTGTTGATCTCTCCCAAAGTACTTAGGTTACTCTCAGCAACTGTGTTCATGTCCACTATGCTCGTTACCAGTTGCTTCAGCTAATTTGTTGCATCATCCATAACCTTCAGGGGGATTGGCACTTCTCCAAGTTGTACAGAAGCTTGACGCATAATCAAATCCTTCCATTCGTCAATAGTTTTTACTTGATTGCTTGCATCCTCCATTTCCCACATAAGATGATCATTCACCCACTCTGAAATGGGCTGAATGGAAGGCTTAGCAACCTTGGCTATGATCTCGCACAACTGAGATGCCTACTTCTTAAGTTATTCTTTCTCCGCCTTTTCACTGTCAAGCCTAAGGAATAGAGCATCTATCAATGTCTGCGTGTCCTGCTTCAATCCTTCAGTGGTGGCTTGACCGAGGGTACTCATTCTTTGTAACATCTTCTACCATGCCATGAGCTCCTCCTCCTTCTTTCCTTCTACCAATTGATATCTCAACAAACTTTTGCCCTGATTCCTCGATGATCAACCTAGAAGTTGCTTTAGCAACTTTAGGCCTTCTATCTCTTCCACCCAGATTCTGGAGTAGCTGCAAGTTGTGCTCTTCTAAGTTCATCTCCACTCTCGCTTCTGGAACCAAGCATGAAGCCAACCATTCCGAGAAGTTACTTCTCAGAGAATGAGAAGTCGCTGAGTGCACTACCATCTCCCGCTCTGCCTCCTCTCCATCAGAAAGTGCCACAGTGTTATGGCTGCCATCCTCTGAATCATCCAAGGACAAAGCTCTTTCGAACTCCGCCATCTGCAGCTTCAACATCTCCTCTGGAACAGGTGCTGAACGGAGTGGCTGAGGAGAGAAGATGAATGTCGCCGGATTCAGTGGAGGCATGGAAGTGTCCTGCTGCTGCGGTGCAATAGTTGGTGAAGTACTGGGTGCTGGAGAAGCTGGAACCAAAGTCATGTCCGTGGAAGTGATCTTCTCCTTAGATTGAGATCTTCTGTGTACTTTCAACTTCTCAAACTTTCTGCTGCTTTCTCCTCCGTGCTTCCGCTTGAGGGAATCTCTGTGCAGGTTTCCGTGACTTGATTCATCAATGCTTCATCAAGGCAATATCCCTTCGTCAGCAACCAGTTGGAAGTATTCACCAAAACAGCTCCAGACCTTTCTTCAATCGTGTGGCAGCCTCCTACGTTATCCTGAAGTATGGCTTTATCTCCTCCCATTTGCCGATAAGTGTCAAGAACCACATTCCCATCATCTTTAAGATCTGCGCAGTATCCGCTCTAGTCCAAAGTTGAACACTTGTTTTGCTGACAGCCTGCTGAAATCTCTCTTTCTAACCTCGTACTCACTTTTGCATTTCATCCAAAAATCTTCTAATGAAAGCACATGTGCGTACTCCTGGGAGATCGTATTCTGGCCACTCCAAATGGATCAAAGTTCACTGCATGCGGGAAGAAATCTTGCTCATACTCGGATAACATTTGCGTCTCCATCCCCGAGCTCTATGAATGCTAATGCATTTGTAATGTCCTGCAGTGATTGGGAAGAAGCACGTAGACTTGTGCAGCTTTGCTTTGGTGAAGGTCGTGTAACTCCACAAGGTGCTCCAACAAGCCACTCGATGGCAATCAATCTATCATTCGGATACAGGGCATCTTTATTGGTTCTCCGAGAAAAGCCCGTAACCACGAGGTATGTGAAATCCATAAACCGAATGAATACACTTTGCCATCTTAGACAGCTTCCCACGCTTCCTGCTTACCTGTTGGCCTTCAAGTCTTTGTCTAACCTGCAGATGAAATCGTAGAAGAATTCATCATTGACCACTTTGGAATCTTTCTCACATGCGAGTCTGATGGTGAAGTCATGGTAGCACTCGAAAATGGGGTCCTTAGAAAGAACACCACATCTATCCAACTTGGAAAAGACGCCTTGTGAAGCTACAACATACACCAAGTAGGAAGTCATTTTGAAGCTGAAAGTACGCTTCACGTTCCGGAGTTGCTCACCAATGTTGTCGCTAATAATTTCCGACCAATTGATTATGGAATCAATTTTGTTGACTTCAATGGTCCTGATGAAAGCATACATCCATGTACGGAAAGTGTAAGCATTCGCCTCGCCATTCATCCTGCATAGCAATTTGACCACATCATCGACCTCCTGCACCAAATTGGACCGCGGAAGAGTTCTTGGGAACTTTGAAGGAGATCTAGGCTTCTTCATGTATCTGTTATTCATTATGCTCACACAATCAGCTCTATGCTTCTCCCACCTGCTGCCGGCATCCTGAAGACTAATGGAAGTCACCACCTTTCGCACTAGAATCTTCAAACAATAATTGATGAACTCTGCGTCCAAACGAATTATTGTCTTTCCCGTAGCATCACGCACTGATCTGGATGAAGGATGGTAAGATCTAGCGCACTCCATAACAAACTCTGGCAACTGGGCTGTGCATGGAAAGGCTGCAGCTCGGATAATTCCACTGCTTTTAACCGCACGCATGAGTGAAGTCTTTCCCGCTCTGGATCTATCAATCAATTCAGAAAAAGTTCCGGACCTAGATCTGTGTCTCCTATGTATGCAAGTTTGGAAGCGATGCATGACTCCATCATGCTTTCTTTTTCATCTCTCTTCGCCGTGGCTTTGTCTATCTTTATCCGAATAATTCTTTTTCTTTTACTTGGCGGATTTCTTCAAAATTGGTACAGATCTGGACAATTCTTCAGATTCGGAGGATATATGCAATGTATTGGACATTGATTAAAGGTCATTTTCTTTTGTAAAGCACCTGTAATGAATTCCTACAATTAATTCAGATAAAAATGGCCATCGGAGTATGAATAGTGAATTTTAATTGTAAAAATCTGCACTTTTCAAGCCTGCTGCCCCAAAAATTGATGTTTAATTTGCACATAAAGAGAGCATGAATCTTTTCAACAACACCTGAGCACCTGTAACACCTATGCAAACAATTATGTAGACAAAGATCAACCTCCTTCAAAGCATGCGCCAAATTTGGAAGCTTTTAGCCTTGTTTCCACCTTGCACTCGAGCAAAATCCTTCTTCAAATGGGGCGCACTTTTCTCTCTTGGCTGCAATTTTTTACACGTGAATTAAATAATTCACCCATATGGCAGCCCATTCTTATATAACCCTCACAATTCTATAATTAATAATTGCCCATCCTATTCCTGGCGATTAATTAATTAAAAATCATGTTTTTCTCTTTAAAAATAGCATGTTTAAGGACAGTCATCCAATAAATTAAATTAATCCAATTTAATCCTTCACACTTCACTTCACTTAAGCTTCACAGTGTGCCTTGACCATAGCCACTGAAAATAGAATTTAATCTAATGATTTAATGCCTCAAAAATCATTAAATATATCCTAAATGGGGCGCACTTTTTGACATGAAGGGGGCAGCCTTTAAATAAATTAAATTTAATCAATTTAATCCATTTAATTCTATTTCTTTTATTCCCCTTTGACTTCTTGACTTTCTTCCATGCTTGGGCACCTATTTTAGAAGGAGAAATAATTAATTAAATCCACTTAAAGGCTGCCATCATCTCACCAAAGGGGGCGCACTTTTTTGCACAATATAATTCTATTTTTAAGAATTTTTCACAATGGGATTCTTTACCCTGCAAGGCAAGCAATAAAATCTCATGATTTCACTTAAGTCACTTTCCTTTTATTTTATCATGGGAATTTTTACCCGCCAAGGCAGTAATAAATTCCTCAGGTATAAATTCCGCTTTGCTGCACCTCTAACTTTACCACTGCAGCTTAAGTGAATTTTATATCACGGGAAAAAGTACCTTGCTAAGCAGGTACAAAATTTCTGTCTTGCCTGTTGCTTCCATTTTTCCCATTGCAGCTTGAATCCTTTGTTTTCCAAAAATGCGCCCAACCCCGCAGGGGCTTTTCCATGCACGACTTCACTTTTTCCCAGTGATCCAAACCTCTGATGGTGACTTCCTCCGGGCATAACGTGCGTATATGTTTTCCGGATGCTCTAGGCCAAAAATCGGGCTTACCCGTGAAAGGAATTGTTCTAGAGAAATTTCACAAAAAGCGAAACGAGACAACACAAAAACACAAAAATTGCCAAAAGGCAAAAATAAAGCTCAAAACTTGTTCCAAGCTAAAACCCTTCTGGTACATAGGAAAAATGGCATGTTCGATCATAACAGAGTTAAAACGGAGCGCAAATAGCCTCATACAAGGCTCAAAATAATTAAATACAAATTTCCCTGAGACATAAATCCCGACTGACGAATATAACAATTTTGGGCATCCGGTATTTGACGAAAAAGGCTAATATGGCTCTTTGGGAATATCTTGACGCAATACAAGAACTTTCAGGCAATAAAAACACAAAACGACCCATTATTTTAAAAGTACGAAAAAAATTGGATAGGGTAGTCGCAGATTTCAGGATGAAATCGAGTGACACCAAGGTTTACCAACTTGATTTGGATCTGCAATTGCCCTAATCAGTATTTCATATTTTTACAGTGATTTGGCAAGGGTTTGTGGTGCTTGAAAGGCTAGAAATGATTTTAATATTTTTCCCTTAACCCTAGCGACTGGTTTTGCAGTTTTGTGGGCAGATTTGAGTGGGTTTTCATGTTCAGAAAATTCAGTTTGATATATCATTTGAAAGCTCCTAATTTCTACTTCATTGTGCAATTCGTTTCACGCAAAAATTCCAAGTATTGCATGAGATATTAATTTTTGAAGTTTTCAACTGATTTCAGTACATTTTTATTTAATTACTACTGCTACAATTAATATGGTTAAAGAAGTGTTTTTCTCCGACTAGTTAGCCCATCTAAACCCTTACTTTGGCTCACTCTAACTCCATTTGGGTTGTATTGAAGCCGACAACTTTGGATTAATTGAAGTGAACCTAGAAGGGTTTTCTCTTCTAAGTTTACTTTCATTGCAAGTAGTCTAATAAATTTAATTAATATCCCAAAAGGGGATATTACATTTTCATTCCACATCTCGACCCTTAGGGGTTAGGATCTGGAAAGCTTGTTGTTGCTAAATCGTATTTAGCTCACGATTCGATTTAAACTATTCTCATGTCGCTAGGAAGTACATTGTTTCCCGGTGAGTTCGTTTTGACCATACGCGAGGCCATGGTTGGTACTCTCCATTCTCGGCATGGCTCGTGTCCCAAACCCTCTCAGTGAACTGCAACAAGTTTAGCCAAACTTTTGGATGTCAGATTTTAATTGCCGAATTTCAAATTTTTAGGTGAAAATTCAGTGAACCTTGTGACATAGGCCGTCGGAAACAATGAATGGGCTAAGGGCCTTCGACCGATTGCTTTCAAGAAAAGGGGATATTATAATCCTCCCTTCCCCAAAGTGTTTTCTTTCAAGCAATTATAACTCATATATCCAATAGCCATGTGCAAGAGACAAAACATGTTATAGTGCTCCAAGATTCAAGATCTTGTACCTGTCAAGTGAGAGAACTTTTGCCACAAGACATAGCTCTCATGATGATCATACACAAATTTGCATCAAGGGTATCACATAATTTATATTGCAAATTTGATCCTCTAACTCATCATTCTTCTCAAGAGGAAAATAAATCTGAATATGCAGCAATAAATATGACATTATCTCACTCATTCCATACCTTGTAATGTCATCATGGTCTACAATGGGCTGAATCTCCTCATGATATAACTGCTGCAATAAACAAGAGGATGTACCTTTTTCCACACCACATCTTGTGCAAGTGTGGTACCTGTGATAACCACTCCTTTCTCTTGGTCTTCAATCATCTTTGGATCAACATTATCTCCATCAACTCCATCTGAAATTACCTTATGTGGAGTTGTTTTTGGTTGTTCAAATGAGTTCTTTTTGTAATTCGTAACAAAGATATGATGATCTCGCTTGGGCTTGTGACTAATCTTCATCCTGCAATAATTTGAAAATGGCATATTATCTCTGAAAACCTTACTCAAAGATTGGTATTTTTCCCAACAAGACTCCTCATCAATCACCTCTATTGGCTGCCCTTTATTACTGTTCTCACCTTTTTCCCCATTATTCCCAGATCTGATTTGATTCATGTTCTGTGTGAGTTGGCTCAAATAGAAGTTGGTTGTCTCTTGTTGTTTCACCATGTTGATGAACATTTGCTTCATAAAATCCACATTGAGATCTTCCTAATCTACCATATTTTGACCTTCATTCACTACCCAATAGGCTGAAAGAAAGGTGGCTCTGATACCATTGAAATATCCCTTTTATGATAACTCTAAAACTCATAAATTAATTAAAAATCTGCAGACTGTAATTCTGATTTTTCCAGACAGCTAGTGTCCCCAAGATTTGCCTACCCCTTTTTAATTTTTTTGTTCTTTTTAAGCAACGGGTCATTTTTGTGTTTTGTTTTGCCTGCGGTTGCTCGCGTTGCTCAAAGGTATCCCTAGGGAGTTATTAAGCCAAGTTCGTCAAATACCCACATGCTAAAGCTCACTCATTCCTTTCCCAGACTTAGCCTAAAAGCGTTTTATTTATTTTTATATTAAATAAATAAAATTCTTTTAAAAATAGGTTGAGCTAAAATTAAGAAATTTGGGTTATATAAGCACCTCACCCCATCATTATTACCACAGAGCATTCACCCGGGGGAAAGTTTTTGCAGACTAGCTTATTGGAGAAATTTTTCGAGCAATTGCTCATGAACTTCTTTCGGGTGTTGTTTTTATTTTATTTTTTTTGTCTATGTTTTGGTCTTTCTCCGTTTTTCGTCCGGCAATCCCCATAGCCTATTCTTTCTTCCTGCCGACCTTTTCCGGGCCTAGGGTTTTGAAAAGCTATCCAGTGTTTTTAATTGCTAATTAATTTGTCTCATGCGAGCTTGTTTTGAGGGGAGCCAGAAGAATCAATTAAGGAAAGCTCAGGTTTTTGCTTGTTCCAGCTATGAGTTATTTTATTTCCACAAGCCAACTTCAAGCTAGATCATGGTGGTGGAAGCTTTGTTCTTCTGACTTGCAATCATCCATACCTTGTGAAAGTTAACGCAGCTGTCCATTCAAAAAGAAAGCATATCCTTTGCAAATCGTGGTTTTTGGAGGCTGAAGCTTATCCTTTGCAAATCATGGTTTTTGGAGGCTGAGTCTTATCCTTTGCAAGCATCCAATCTTCCCAAAATCCACGCAGTTTTCCAAAGGAGAGGTGACTTAAGTCTATCGTGGAAACTCATGGTCTTGGCTTCTATATTTCAACGCAATTCTTTGTATTAAAAATACAAGGCAAGGATACCCAAGCCAAATCGTGGAAATTGGCAGCCAAGTCTTCTAATTTTCACGAAATTATTATAAAGTAGCCAAGGCAAATCACTTAAGTGAAAATCGTGGATTTGGAGCAGCCTGTCTTCTTGATTTTCACACAATTTTCTAAAGGAAAAGTCACTAATGCAAATCGTGGTTTTCCAGCCTGCTGTCTTCTATTGTGAATAATCCTCCACCTTGGAATTCCACGAAATTCATAAAAGAGGGGAAATTACTTGTGTTTTTCGTGAATTTGGAGCAGCTTGTCTTCTTTATTTCCACGCATTTCCTAAAGGAGAAATCACTTAAGTCATCGTGGATTCTCAGCCTTGAGTCTTCTAAAAGTAACCTGCCTTCCAATTGCTTAATCCACACTGCCTGTCTTTCCCAATTTCCACGCAATCAATAAAGGAGAAATTACTAGTGCAAGTCGTGGTTTTTCAAACCTGCCTACACCCTTCAAAATTCACGCAACTTTAAAGTAATTCTGTTGTGCAAGTCATTGATTATAAGTTGCCCTTCCACTTGATATTCCACGCCAAGGTTTAAGATGAAAACTCAAGTGCAAGTCGTGGGTTTTTAAAGCTGCCTCCACCCTTCACAATTCACGAAATTTTAAAATAAAAGTCACTAAGTTTGGCGTGGATTTGGAATGCTTCTAGCTGCTGCCCTCTTTCAATTTCCACGCTGCCTTCCTTCAAGGATTTCCACGCAATTTTTAATAAAAAGCTGAGTTTAAATCTGTTATGTGCAAGTCGTGGTTTTTGGAGTTGTTGTCTTCCAATTGCAAGTTGTTGCCTTCCTTTCATTTCCACACTGCTGCCCTCTTTAATTTTCAACGCAGTTGTTCTTTGCTCAAACACAGCCCATAAAAATGCATGCAAATTCTCCGTGTTAAGCTTTCAAGAGCTTGTGCATGTGCTCCAAATCTTCCAATTGAAGCCCACATTGGGTTTACTTATATCTGCTTTCACCCGGAGTGCTTCCCAGAATTCAAAATTGCCCCTATGCAATTAAAAATAAAAGGGTGATGAGTTTTGTCTGAATTGTTTACAAAGAAATATTTTACTATGCACATACTTGAAAGCAGAATCTGCAAAAAAATCAAGGATAAGAGGGGAAGACAGTCGAGAGGCAACACCATGCAAGGAAATCACGGTCAGAAGTGATTCCATCCAATTTGGTGAGTATCAAAGGCAAAGAGTCAACATGTGGGAGAAAGAGCTTCTTAGGTTCGGACAAAGATATCATTCATGAGGTGGAAGTGCAATATAGGTTGGATCATCATGCAGAGTATGGAAGAAGAACAAGACTAGGAGTGTTGAAGCGGAATAACTTATTTTCTTCTTTTCTTTTTTCTTCTTCTTTCTCTTATTTTCTCCGACAAAGTTATTGATTAATCAATTAAATTGTAAAACTTAGGTGATTGGTTTAAAATTTGTTACTTAAGTTCTTGGAAGAAGTCGATTACTTGAAAATAGGTGGCAGACATGCAAAATAGAGGGTTTTATTTTCAATTATAAAGCATGCATGTCATGCAAAGAGAAAGTCTAGGGAAAATACTGCTAGTTGCTTCCCTTTTTCATAGCTTCCACATGTGGCAATTCATTGAAAGCTTCCTATTTGTAATTGCCCTCTATGCACTATAAATAGGAGAAGAGCCTATGGGTTAAGGGATCACAACTTGTTTTATCGAAACTTGTTTTAGCAGAGCTTTTGTAATTGGAGCATTCTTGAATTTTCAGACTTTGTCTTTGCCGAACTCTTGGTGTGATTTCTATGAAAGCTAGGATTGAATAAAAGGTGGATTTCCGAAAACTTTGTGTCTACAAGTGCTTTGCTCATCACTTCTATTTAAGCTTTTCGATAAACTTTGTGTTATCTTAGATCTAGGTTAGAAGTTGTTTCTTTCCCTTACTGTTGAATGTTGTGATTTTCTATTTATTTAATTTGTGTGGATGAGACCAACTCTGATAGTTATTGGTTTATTCAACACATCTTCCTTTCTTCTTTCCTTACTTTTGTTTTTCCCACTTCTACAAATCTTCCCAACATAGTTGCTTACTTACTTGCTTTGCCAAATTGTTCGGTTGTGGTTCACGAGCAAGAGTAATTAAAGTAAAACCCGTGAAAATTGTTATTAGGATTCACCCTTACCAAATTGATAAATATTTTACACGGAGCCTCACCATTAAATGAGGAAGATTTATCTCATGACCGCCTAGGTTTTACACTGTGCATAAAATCTAGCCAACAACAAGGTACATAAATATTTAAAAAATTGTATTTTCAAAAATATTTATTTTCAACAATACCCAACAGCTTCAAAAGTTGTAGAAAAATTTGTAGAACATTAAACAACTGAGAAACAATTTTTAGTGTCCAGATCTAAATTTTTAATGATAAAAATATCGCTGAAACCTACAAAATTAATAACTCTACAAATAGTTGGGATTTAATTACAAATGATAGCTCAAAAGATAGATAAATCCATTGCATATTCAAGCACAATTTTCGAATGAGTGGAAGGCACCCAGAACTGCTCCTCAAATCTAGAACTAAGTAGATAAAACCCTAGAATATAGTTGTTCCAAATCTGAACTGAAAATTTGAATGTAGAAGGCTAGAAATATGAAATATCCCCAAATACGAACAAGCTAGGGATATGGATTTGAAACCCTCATTGAAGAATGCTCTACCAACTAGGGATGGATCTCTCACCACCGAAGCTAGGGATCCTACAAAATCTAACCTCCACAAGCAATAAACTAAAAATAGTAATAACTCTGAATGATTGAATGTCCGAATGCCTCTTCAAAAGACCCCAAAGGTTTATTTATAACTTTTTTCCTCCAAAAAACCAAGACGCATTTTCCTTGGGGATATTAATAAAATAAAGTGAATTTAGCATTTATTTATTTTTATTATATCACTTTATCTTTTTCTTTTCTTTTTACTTTAACTTTATCATTAATAAATTAATATAAAGTGCTTATAATAATATTTCATATTGCACTTTATAAGATAAGATAAGATAAGATAAATTGTTGGCTAGATTTTCTGCACAATTGAAAACCTAGGCAGTCATGAGATAAATCTCCCTCATTTACCGGTGAGGCTCCCGTGTAAGATTTTTCAATTATATTTTCTAGTATCTATCTATTGGTATTACTTTAACTATGTAGCTCATGAACCATAGCTAGACAGTTTTGCAACAAGTAAGCAGTTGTAAGAGAAAGGAAATATTTGTAGAAGAGGAAAATAATAGAAAACAGGAAGAAAGGATAGAAGATGTGCAACCCAATCAATAGTTCACAGAGTTGATCACATGCACATAGATAAAACAAATAGATCTTGAAATACAAAATTTAAAGCAAATGATAGTTTCAAATCCAGATCTAGAATAACACAAGTTTATGAATAGATCTAGAAAGAAATAAGAAACAAAATGCACCGTTGACACAAAGTTCTCCGGAAATCTGCCTCCTCTCTATTCCTTAGCTTGCAGAAAGATATCAAGGGTTTCAGCTCAAAGTCTGGAACACAAGAATGTTGATTACAAATTATGATCCTTTAACCCGTAGGTTCTTCCTCTACTTATAGCATGTAGAGGGGAAATTACAAATAGGAAGCCTTTAGTGAACTGGACACATGTGGAAGTCGGAAAGGAAACAACTGGCAATCTCCCTCCTTGAATTCCTCTTTGCATGACATGCATGATTTATAACTGAAAATAGAACCTTCTATTTTGCATGTATGCCACCTATTTCCAAGTAATTGACTTCTTCAAGTAATGGCTTTTAAACCGATCACTTAAGTTTTATAATTTAATTGATCGCTCAATTACTTTGTCGGAGGAAATAAGAGAAAGAAGAAGAAAGAGGAAAAGAGATTAGAAGAAAGCTGCAACACTTCCAGTCTTGTTCCTTTTTCCATATTCTGCATGCAGTTGATTCTTTTGCCTTTGATTCTCACCAAACTGGATCTGGAAGCGGCTGACTGTGATTTTGCTTACGGGTGTTGCCTTTGACTTGTCTTCCCTCTTATCCTTGAAGCTTTTGCAGATTATTCTCCAATGTACATGCATCAATGCAATGTTTGCCATAAATAATTCAAGCAAAACTCATCACCTTTTATTTTTTTAATTGCATATGAGCAATTAAAAATTCTGGAAAGCACTCCGGGTGAAGGAAAGTATAGGTAAATTCAATGGAGGCTTCAACTGGAAGATTGGGAGCACATGCACAAGATCCTGGAAGGAATTCTCCATGCACTGACTTCTACACGGGCCGTGCAATAGAAACAAGAGGATGAATTTTTGTCGGAAGCCTTTGCAATTGGATCGATTTGTGCAGATCTGACAATTAAATCGGTGATAGGTGCATGGCCTGTGTCTGTATCATTGACTTCAACAAATCTAGAAGCTATGCATGATTCTGCAGAGCCTACCCTTTCATCCCGCTTTGCCATGGCTGGAGCAATCTTTGTCTGAGCAACTCTTTTTCTTTTTATTCGGTCGGAATTCTTTACAATTGGTGCAGATCTGGGGATTTCTTCAGATTCGGAAGATATATTCAATGTATCTGACATTGATTTAAGCTCCCTTTCTCTTATATAAGCACCACGTAATGAATATCTGCAATTAATTCAGACAAAGATGGCAACCAAAACATGAACACTTGATTTTTATCATAAAAATCTGCATATAAAGCCCGCTGCCCTAAAATTTGAGGCTTTGCTTGCATGCAAAGCAAGCATAAATATTTTCAACTTCACCTGGGCACCTGTACCAATATGCAGATAATTACACAAGCATAAAACAAGCTCTTCCAATCCTAGGCGCCAAACTTTGAAGCTTTCCGACAATGAAAAACACTTTTTTGAGCAAAAATCCTCCTCCTTTGGGCGCCAAATTTGTCCGGGCTGCAATCCTTTGATAAAAGAATTAACTATTCCATCACTATGGCAGCCCATGCTTATATAACCTTCAACATTCTATAATTAATAATTGCCTCTCCTATTCCTGGCAATTAATTAATAAATAAACATGTTTTTTCTTTCAACTTGGGCGCCTAAACTTGCATGCTTATGGCAGCCTTTAAATAAATAAATTTAATTTATTTTTAGCCTCCTTCCTTCAGTTCTCTTTGACTTCACATCATGCATTGACCTTCTATTTCTCCATGGCGCCAAAGTTAGGAATAAAAACTATTAATAAATGCCACAAAAAGCATTATTTATTCACCAAATGGGTCGCACTTTTTAGCATGCTTCAAGGCTGCATTAAATAAATTAATTTAATTTATTTTTAGCCTTCCTCTTCCAGTCTTCTTTGACTTCTCCTCATGCATTGACTTTTCCTCATCCCTGGCACCAAAATTAGGAAGAAAAACTATTAATAAATCACATTAAAGTTATTATTTAATGCCCAAAGGGGTCGCACTTTTTGAATAAGGCTGATTTCTATATTTAAAAGTCATCTTTGATGGGATTATTCACCCTGCATGGCAGCTCCAAAATTCCTTCATCCACTTAAGTTGTTTGACTTCCATAATGGGAATTTTTATCTGCAAGGCAAGTAAGAAATTCCCATCAATGCCTTAAGTGATTTTTCTTTATTTTATAATGGGAATTTTCACCTGCAAGGTAGGTAAGAAATTCCCGCCTGCCTGCGGCCTCTAATTTTCCCATCGTAACTTAAGTGACTTTGCCTTCATGGGAAAAAGTACCCTGCAAGGCAAGTACAAAATTCCCACTGCTGTTGCTACCAAAAATCCCACTGCAATTTAAATCCGTCCATTCCCAAAAAGGCGATTTGCCCAGAAGAGGCTCTTTTTTTGCATGACTTCATCTTTTTAAAGATTCCAAAGTTGATTCCTTCGGCATAAGCAGCCGTAGATGATCTCCAGATACTCCAAGCAAGAAAACAGACTGTACTGGCGAAGGAATTGACCTAGGGGAATTTCACAGAAAAACACGCAAAAAATAATAAAAACGAAAAACGTTGCCAGAAGTCACAGACAAAGCCTAGGATCCATTCCTGGTGAAAACCCTACTAGTATATGTGAATATTGACATGCAAAACTTCAACAGGGTTAAACCGGAGCGCAATTTACTTCAAACGGGGCTTTAAATAATTAAATATAATTTTCCCACAGACAAAACTTGGCGAAAGGATAAAATGAGTTTCGGCATCCGGTATTTTTCAAATTGACTCCTATGATTCACTGGGAATATCTTGACGCAATACCAAGATCTTCTCGGCAATAAAAATAACACAAAGCGATCCGTTATTTTAAAAGAACGAAAAAAAATTTAAATGAGTAGTCCCATTTCAAGGTGAAATGCTGGGGACACCATAAATATATTAATGTCCAACGAATGACCACAAAAGTAGGTCAATGGGACTGCAGTCCAAAAATATACAAAGTGCGAGCGGGACAACTCAAACGAGTTCCCAAAAACAAAAGAAAGAAAAAGAGACAAAGTAGAGAGGAAGCCCGAAGCCAAATACTCCCATAGGCGGGGGCAATGGAGCAAGCGGGGAGAAAGACGGGAGAAGCAAAGAAGGGAATGGAGGAGGGGGCAAACGAGGACCAGTGGTCTACTCAGGAATGGTAGCCACACCCCTCCTAACATTTGAGGCTGACGAAAAGAAGCTCCTGATGGACTGGCAACCCGAAGAGGGGGGCAAAAACCTCCTCCCCTGCTGAGATCTGAGACTGAAACGACGGCCAGGGGGACGAATGGAGCAGGGCTGCCCTCTGGTACGAGTGCGCATCCGATTCTGTTGGTGGTGATCGAGGGAAATGTGAAGGTCCAATCGGGACGAACTGATCGATGCACTGTATCTGGGTCAAAGAGGCTCTGTCGTTTAGTTCCTCCACCTACGGGTAGAACCGGAAAGAAGGCTGTAATTCATCTCGTGGGGATGACTCTTGGAGGAGGATGAAGAATTTGGTCCCTGGAGCAGCAGAGACTCACGGATGTAGAGGGCAAGACACCGTTGGTCAATATATCTGAAGAAAACTCAGAGTCTGAATCCCCTCGAAGAGGCAATGAAATCGTCCTTTGATCTCATAGTATATGGGGCAGCGGAAGATGAAATGAGTCTCGGTCTCCACCTCATGAAGGCTACAGAGCCTACAAAGTTTGTCATCCCGATCAATGTGGTGATCAGTCTCACACCGAAGTCTGTGGGAGCCGACCCGAAACTGACCCAGAGGTATACGGAGGGCATGCCCCAAGTGACGAAAGGTGTACTAAGGGCGGATGATGAGTCCATCTCTGATCTCAAGAAAGTGCTCTGCATAAAAGGACATCTTAGGCGCAAACCCCCAGGAGGGTTCACCCAAGTAGTCTGAATGAAGCTCCTGTAGATATCTTCCCGATGGACTTGTTCAACACTTGCTTGGTGGGCAAGAGATGACTGGGAGCATTCAGGGAATACTGGAAAGGGGGGAGATGATCAATCTGGATACCAACTGAATCCAACAAGGTAGAAGTCTCGGAAAACCAACGTCTCACATCCTGGGCAATACTCACAGAGGAACAATAAGCGAGATACGGATACCTGCCCGCTCATCGGAGAGATCACCAAACCTCCTGATACGATGAAGAAAGGTTGATATGTCAAATATAGTTTCCAGACGGAAAGGTTGGGCTCCGAACTCTGCCAAAATAATATGTTGGGGGACCGTCTGCTTGCATCTGATGAAGCGACGGAGGAGAGTTTGAATCCTCTCAGCAGAAGCCCAATCTGTGTCTAAAAGGGAGGGCCCCCAGACAATAGACCCATAGAGAACAGTGGGGCGGATGAGGGAGTTCATAAGAAACATCTTGGAGGAGATGTCCTGGAAGTGGTTTCGAAAGCACTGTCTCTCGAGAATGGCAAGAGACCCATACCCTTTATTCACCCTCGGCTGAAGAGCATGCCTCATACTGAATCTTGGCCCTGAGAACTGGACTCCCGGTAGGTGTATGTATTAGTGATTTCAACCTCCTGTCCCTTGAAGAAGAAATGGAGGTGTGATGTCTTCAACCCGTTGAAGACCATGACCTTGGTCTTACCTAGGTTGAATGTCAAATGCCGAAGATCACAAAATAAAGCAAGTGCATCAAGTTGTCTCTGAAGCCCCTCAGGAGAAGAGGCGAGTAAAACAATATCGTCGGCAAAAAGGAGAATAGAAATCAAGACGTGGTGAAGAAGGCAACCATCCCCTTCCTGAATGTGATCCCGAAGAAAAGATTCCAGCTCATCAATGTAAATGCCAAAGAGGGTAGGAGACAAGGGGCACCCTATTTAACCCCAATGGTGCTCCTGATGAAATCAGACAATCCGTGTGCAGTGCGAAGACGACCAAGGATGGACTCATAGAGGCACATGATAGCGATAATAAGAATCTTAGAAATACCAATGTCCCGAGTCGTTGGAAGAGGGCCATGCGAGGTACGGAGTCAAAAGCTTTTCGAAAGTCTACAAAACAACAATAAACTTTCAAAGAGCGGTGACGAGCCTCCTCAATAATATCCTAAAGGGTGAAGATGTGTTCGATGGTGTGGTAACTAGGGCAAAAACCAGCCTAACCTCTAGCTCGAAGCTTCTTCGCTCCAAAATCTCGTACAACCTATGGAGAACTGTAGCATAGAGTTTGGAGAAAGAATGGCCCACCATGATAGTCCTGTAGTTGTTTGGATCAGAAATGGACCCATCTTTGTGAATTGGGTGAATGATGTGATGGGACCAGGTAGGAGGGAATCCCACACTAACCACCTGATTGAAAAGATCTATTAAATAGTTACCAAAGACCTCAAAACCCTACTTGAAAAACTCGGTCTGGAAACCTTCCACATCAGCTGCCTTGCTACAGCTCAAAAATGCAACTAAGTTTCGCTTTTCTTCCTCCCTTAGCCTTCGGGAAACAATGAATGGGCTAAGGGTCTTCGACCGGCTGCTTCCGAGAAAAGGGGATATTGCATAAATTTTTGAGTGTTGTCCCACTTGTGTAATTTTGGATCCTTCAAAAATGTTGGCTCATGCATGCTCAAATGTGTATTATGAGAAGGGGAAGTGTGTTGCCCTGAATTGCTACCTTCACCCTTTTGAGCCTGCTGCCCCTGTATTACTATTTTCTCCTCTTTCTACATGATTCCCAAATCTACCATGTGATAATTTTTCGTGAGTTGGCTCAAATAGAGATTTGTGGTTTCTGTTGTTTTACCATATTGATGAATAATTTTTTCATTACCTCTTCATTAAGCTCCTCATCGTCAACCATATTCTACCTTTCTTTCTAGGGTGTATTCCTCCTGGAATAAACCTTCATACACAACCCAACAAGCTAGAGGAAAGTCAGCTCGATACCACTTTGAAATATCCCTTGTAGGATATCACTCAAAATTCCCAAATTTATAAATTTTCAACAAACTGAAATTCTGATTTTCAGGACAGCAAGGTACAGAAATATAGAATATTTTATTTCTTCCAAAATGTCCACTTACAAAAATACCCAGAAGCTTCAAAAGGCTTGGAAAAATATGGAGAACAATAAAGTATTGAGAAATAATTTTTAGCACACAAATATGATTTTATTTATTTATTTTAAATACATAAACTGCCTTAAAACCCTAGTTTTTACAAACAACTGAAATTGATCATATTATTTTTGAATTTTGGACAAGTACAAATTTTATAAAATAGATCCAACCTAGAAAAACCCAAAAATACGGCACCAAACCCTAACAAAAACAACCTGCAAACTCCCAAAGGTGATGTCACCCTAGGAGAACAACCAAAAACACCACGGAATTCCTCCTGGAAGTTCGATATTGCTATCTCCAATGTCAAAATGCTCGACTGAAAGTCTCAGAAATATGAATCAACACCCTAGAAATCTCTGAAAACTCTGCAACCCTAAATTAAAAATCTGATCTGAATGAAGCCCCAAAATAACAAGCTAGGGATGGATCTTTCACCACCGAAGAATGCTCTACTAGCTAGGGATGGATCTCTCACCACCGAAGCTAGGGTTCCTGTAGAATCTCACCTCCACAAGCAAGGTCAAAAGCAAGCAACCCACACAAAAGTAGAAGATATCATAATGTGTCTTTCTCTCCCCAAGCGACTCCTTTTATAATTTCCCTTTTGCCAAAAAGAAGCCCAAAACCCTAATCGCCCCACATGGAGAGTCTTCATGTGTGTAATCGTCACTTAAAGTGACTTTATGTCGCCTATGCCAAAAAGGTCCACTTAAGTGACCCCAATGAAGAATTAGAACATAAAGTACCATATAAGTCAAGTCATCAACTAAATATAATATAAAGTACCTTAGGGGAGCATCCCACAACCTTATTTCACTTAAGTCACCTCAAAGTACGTGTCAACTCCAAAACTTAACGTATAAGTGAAATGAAGGTACAAACCACACCCAATAACCATCAACGTCACTAGCCCCTTGGGCATAACCAAGGCTAAGATGGATGAAAAGCCTCCTAGGCCATCTGCTCGAAAATGGAGACATTAGAGAATATTGATGGTGCTTCTAAAGGAAACCTGGGCAATGCAAGCATGGGAGGAATAGGCAGATTTTCTAATGGTGTAGTGGTCTTTTTCTTTTCAGAAAAATTGGGTTATGCAACGAATAATTTAGTTGAAATCAGGGCAGTTTTCAGGGGTTTACAAGAAGCACTGAAAATTGGGTGGCAAAAAATTCAGGTGGAATCTGATTCTTTACTGACCGTTAGCCTTTTATCCAATCCTGATGTGGCTCAGGGCAGAAATTGGCAAATATTAAGAGAGTTGGAAAAAATTCACAGGTTGACGGAAAAGTTCCAAGAGATCAATTTCAACCATGTTCCTAGAGAGCTCAATAAAGTTGCGGATGCGTTAGCAAATTGGGCTCTAGACAATAACAATCTTATTTGTTATGGCCCTCCATCGACATGGTGGTTGACTGAATTTCAAGAAGACCTTAGACAAATTCTAGATATAGATTTGCATCAATGTTAGTTGTTACTATGTCTGCTTATGTTTCTAATGCCTAGGCCTGGACTAATAGTTTTTATGCCTAGCACAATAGAATTTGTACACTTTGATTTCTCTATAATATAAGTTTTCTTGGGTTTTTTTTTTATAAAAAAAATACTATCTATTTGAAACATTCATTTGATTCTCATTCAACAAATACGAGTCTTCACCAAGTCAATACCTTGGTTGATGACAACTCTAAAACTGCAGAAGGGAACAAGCTATCACTTAGGCAATACCTTTTGCAGAGGATTGTATTTCAAAACAGTCTGAAGATAAATGTGTTTCGGAACAACAATTGGAAAGATGATCAAGACCTAGGGATGAGTAAAAAACGCAAGTATTAAAAACAATTTGAATGAGGGTTTCAAATTGATATTATTGAAGGATTAAAAAATGCATCAAATAAAATTTGACTGCTAATTTATTTGCTGTGAATGGAAATTTGCCTTGGTCCTCTGATACCAATGTAAGGCCAGGAAATGGACTGTGAAAATGAAATGGAAATGGAAGAGTGAAACCCAATTCTCATTCACTAGAAAATGTGATACAAAGTACATATTTATCAACATGAAATGACTGTTCAATTCATCTTCAAGATGACTGTTCAGCTTCTAATGTATCTAGGTAATAATAATATAAAATATTATTATTACATTTATTGCCTACACCTAGGATTATGTACAATTTTGTTACAATACCTCTATGACCTTTCAATGAATATTTTATCTCACACCATAGCTTGTGATGGTTAGACATCAATTCTTGAGTTCTTGCTCATCTGATTTTACATGCTTCTTTCATTGCATATCACCAGCAAATCTTCTCTTGCTAATCTGATTTTACATGTCTCTTCCTATGCAAATTGAAATGTCTATCAATGGGCATATTTTCCTATACTCCAAACTTATTCAATTTCCCAAAAAAAAACATTTTTTTCTTGCTTCCTCATATTCATACAGAATATTACTATGAGTTGATGCATACACTTTCCAATTTTGCATGTTTGTTGTTTAATGTATTTTTCTATATTTTTAATCTCTATAGAATGCTATTTTTGTCAAACGAGGGGTACCAAATAGATGTTTGTTTAATGTACATTGTAACTTTGCTGTAAATGACATGCTTTGATATTTTTAAAGTTTGATTAACAACGTTCTCCTCAAATACAAGGGCTTCACTTGTGATTTCTTCCAGCTTACAAGAGTTTAAATTACATTGATTATACTTTATAACTTACTAGTAATAGCATGAATTTTACAATCGTAATTGTCACACTTCATGTCACATGACAACGATTGTGACTTCAAAGAATAGTACGTGAGATTTTCCCAATCCATTCAGTTCTAAGATTATGTTACTGGATTTACAGGCACAGAAGTTACTACAGTCTCTGATCATCATTGGAACAATATTTGGTTTTTCATTGGGATGCATAGCTAGCACAATGCCATGGTTCTTCCCCAACTGTTTACAAGAGATCCAGCCATCACTAAACAGGTAAACGTTTGTTTTTTTGCTAGGAAAATTAAAAATTGTATTCATCAGTATTTCAACCAGAGTTCACAAGTAAATTAGATATACATTGGAAATTACAAATGCTAGCAAAGAGCAAAAATTGGTTTCTTAACTGTAAACCCCTATCCCAAAACTGCAACTGCTATATCATTCCGACAAAGTATTACAACCTATTTGACATCAGATAGACAAGATCTGACCAGGATGCAATAAACCTACAGAAACAACTGTGTAATATATCATAACTATTTAATCAATGAAAAACCAAACTTGTCAAAAACAATTAATGCAGTTTATGTCAATAACCCAGTGCAGGTACTAGAATGTGCCAATTTTGTATTAGTTAGCTGTAGTCAGTTTTGTAATAATTTAGAAATAACATGTTTGCAAAGCTTGTTTTATACTGGACCATAGTTTGCATACTCGTATTCGGCAAACCAAAAAAATTGACTCGGCAAGACTTGGCGAATATTCGGCAATTTATGCAAAATATAGCTACAAAAGGTATCAAATTAGTCTGTAAAATGTTGGGTTAGTGTTATCTATTAGATTTGAATACAAATACAAACAAAATCGCATCATCATGCGAATACAACAGCCAGCTGATAAGTGTTATGAATTTATGATGATTGTCATTACTCATTGAAAGTTGTAACAACCATTCTAGGATTGAGTACACAGTTGGAAACTTCAGTTGAGTTGTTTTTAATAAAGATATGGCTATTTTTAGAGGCAGTATACACATGTATTTATAGAGGTTAGCAACAATAAAAATTTAGTCTTCTCTTTAGCTGCTGAACGCTGCTGTTGGTTTTTACCTTTAACTGTTTCTCTCTAAATTTGTATCTCTTGCAGTCTGCTGCCTAGGCATTAAAGCCTGCTCCGCTCTTAATCATCTTCAAGTTTGCTCTGTTTGAGTAGCTAAATACCTGCTCTGCCTTCTCAACAGACTTGAAAAATATAATCTGCATAATTCTATACACACATTTTTTTATAAAATGATGTACAGAAGGTTGCAGCAATAGAAAAGATTATGGGATACTAAGGCAGGAAGGGAGAGATAGGTCCAGTTAAAACTGGATGATCATCTGCAAAGCAAAACAATTCTATGATAGAGACATAGATAAACCCAAAATAGAGGTAAAGTAGGTCATTTTGTAAGTGCCACAAATGCCTTTCCAACCATTTTGTAAGTTTTTGGGCCAAATTCACTGAGTTTTGGCAAATATTCACGAATATTCAGAGTCTTGAGGGTGTATGGTGAGTTTTCAGGTCACATCCGCTGAAGTTTTGGCGAATATTCAAGGTGAATATTCGCGAATATTAGATGCTTGTCTGAAGCCACCAATGCCTATCGGGCTCCACGAATGTCATTGTCATACAATTAGACGCTAGAGGAAGCTGCGAAAGTACGGTGTTCAATGTGACCACTCTCAGTTGATCAAATGATTGGATCTGAACACACCTGGAATGCTTAGCTTAGAAACATCGCTACATTTGTGAACACACACACATGGACCTTGATTTGTCCTACATAGGCAGGGACCACCTCATTAGATCCTGATCAAACAAGGAGGCACATTCTAAGTAGATCAACGGCCGAGCATCGACACTTGAAAGAATATTCTTCTGGGGATCTTCAACCGCACGGGTATCATTACTCTCTTGCCTCGAGCACACATGAATTCTATATTTAGAAGGCAACATACTTGTAAGGTATCTTTATTTATAGACCGAGCTTTTGGTTTCGACTTGGTCTTGATCTAAGGTGACCATCCTTTATAATTGTGAGCCAAGAGTGGTTCAAAAGAGGCTTAGTAGATCCCGTGAAGCTTAGGATAGGTCTAGGTTAGAAATTCTTAGCAAAATTCTTGTGGAGTCTCATTAAGACTATAATTGGAGTATAATGATGATGTGATTGAACCCGTAATCCTCTTTCCTTGCATTTAATAGAAATATTGTCATTTGTTTCTTGTGTTTAGAAGTTGTTCTTGAGATCTTGTCTTCATGAGGGCAACTCGACAAGGGCTGCATGGTGTAAGGTGTCCCTTCATTGGGAACCTTGATCACGACTACATAAGTCCATCCCGCTTACAAAATAAAAAAGGTGTGAATGGGGAACAAAGTGTAATGTCCCTTTTGGGCTGAGATCCGAATTTTCTGGAAATTGAACAAAACCCTAATGATACCAAACTCAATTTATGACAACAAAGTACAAAAATATGAATTTAAATGATAGCAATCAGAAATTACCCCAAATTAAGGCAACGACCGGATTTTGGTCTCGCAAACCTTCAATACATCATGCAAAAACCCAATTTCTTCAATAACTCTTCAAATACTCAATTACAAAAGTACTTAAGGCTTAAAATACTTAGGAATATTTTTAGAACATTCACGAACAAAGAAATAATTTTTCTTTTATTTCATCAATTTCGTGTGAGTAAAATAAGGTAAATTTCAGCTGATCACATTACGAGCATTTGAAGCTGAAATAAATGCAACAATGAATTCCCTAGGGAAGAATCAAGGTCAACAAACCCTAGCTCCAAAGAAATCCCTGAAAATAGCTAGAATTGACCCCAAAGTGGGTCGCTCAAGTTCCCAGGTGGGTTTCCCAAGCTGAAAATGCCCTAGATCTGATCCAAAACACTGTAACACAACAAAACACTGAAATGTGTGGTTGTTCCACACCCAAAAATTTGGAATTCTGATCTGCCCTTGAAGCCCTAGCTGAAAATTGTGCCCTAGCACTAAAATTATGAATTGTAGCTTTGAGATTCTGAATTGCAGCCCAAATATGACATTTGAATGATATCACCAAAGCAGAATTTGAGGGTTTTCATCTTTTTTTTTTAAAAGAACAAATATTTTATTTCATTTACAATTACAACGATGCCAAGCTTGAAAGCTATTTGTCCAATCCTGAGCATTATAAAGGAAAATAAACATATCAGAAATCATTAAGGATAGTCAAGTTTTAGAATAGCTTTCATAGCTTCCTGATCCCGTTGAGGCCACCAAAGAGGAGGATCACCATAGCAGCTTATATCATGATTATCCAGAGCCCAATTTGCCAATGCATCTGCCACTTGATTTCTCTGTCTAGGAATATGTGTGATTTGGAAAGTCTGAAATTGTGCCTGCAGACCTTTGATTTTATATATTTCTCTCGCAATCTGCCTAGTTTGAGCTCCTCTGACTCCCATTAATAGTTAGCATCCTAACAATGACCTTAGAATCAGATTCCACCTGCACTTGAGTCCACCCACACTTAATAGCCTCTTGCAGTCCCCGATAAATAGCTCTAACCTCAGCAATATTATTAGTAGTGATACCCAGTTTTTTAGCAAACATAAAGGCAACTTTCCCATCATGAGTTCTTCCAATACCCCCCATCACAGCAATCCCTGGATTTCCCCTAAGCCCCATCCGTATTCAATTTGCCAAACTACATAGGAGGAACCCATGGTTGCTTTTTGTCATCTCTCCTTGGCAGATTAAAAACAAGTAAAGTGGAGCTTTTAGCCTATAAAGAAAGCACCTTACATATATTAGCCCACTGAGTAAGAGTAGAGGGAAGGGAAACCTTTTGCTTGATAGTTTCTGCCATATTAATTGTAGTTTTCTGCCACACATACCCATGTCTTTTATCTTTTACTGGAAAATTCTTTTATTTATGAATTCTATTGAGGGTTTTCGGCCCCAATAGGATAATAAGGAGGGTTTTCGTCCTCAATGGTTGAAAATTGCAAGCACAAGCTCCAATCTCCAAATAGAAATGAATTCATATGACAAGTGATGCTTTTTCCAACCTAGTGGCTCCTTTTTTATAATCAGGTGGCACAATCCACGAAAAGGAGCTCAAATGGGTCAACCCTTTTTTAAGTGGTGTTATGTTCCCCTTTTAACTCCATCACTTCTATTTTTAAGTCGGCATTTGCACTTTTTTGACCAACTTCACTTTCTAATGTTATAATTAGAAAGTTGCTTTTACAAAAATAATACAAGGCTAAAAATAGCAACTTACAATTACAACATTAAAGTACTTCCCTTGCTTTTCCCTTTAAGCCCACGGGAAGTAAAAATGGGCCCAAGGTCTTCATATCGAACTAGCTTTGAGAAGGGGACATTACACAAAGAAATTCTGTGAAGCCAAGGGCATTCTGCGTGAATTGTCTCAAGTGGATGAGCCCAATCCCCATATCCGTGGGCCAATACAAGAGCCTACTAATTTATCACAGATGCAACTGCTGCAACTGTCCTCTTTTTCAAAAGATTTCTCCACATAAGTAGAAATGAGAGCATTCATCTCGTGGAACTTCAAACACCACATTTTCGCACACTTGCACATCCGGGCCTTGAATTTGTGTAAGGTGGTATTTGAGGCCATTGATGCCTCATCATAAAACCACAATAATTTGCATATCATGGTATTGTACTCCCGACCCTTTGTACAATGCTTTCAATGAAATGCAGTTCACATGGGGGATAGTTAATAGATACAAAAATATTAAAACCCTATCTGTTTAGCAAAGAAAGAAGAAAATGAATAAAAAGAAAAGTTTTCAAACCCAGCATTCTATTATTAGTAAGAAAGAGAGAAGAATGAAGAGAAGTGGAAGGCATATGATTCACAAACATCTCGTGTGTGTCTGTCTTTTATTAAGCTATAACTACCTCAGTTGAATGTAACTAAAGGTATAGCTTAGTCTTTTATTAAGCTATAACTTTAGTTACATTCAACTAAGGTAGTTATTTGTGTATAAAAAGTACAGTTACTAATATTTAATTAGTTAATGTTTACATAATTTAATAACTTTAATAGCCCCAAATGACTAAACCAGAAACTACCCTATGTTTGTTTTGCAATTTTACAAAGAAAATGGGACCAAGAGGTTTAGTCATTAAATCTGCCTGTTATTCCTTAGATATCAATTTAAAATCTGCAGTCCTCTGATGTTTTGCTCTTGTCCAATGTGTGAGCTTCAGTTGAAATGAATCTGAGAAAGATCACTACAACAAAACATAGATCTGGCCATGTGGATGTATGATATATCAAGCTTCCCACAAACTGTCTGTAGAGTGATTCATTGACTAGTGATGAATCAGCATTGGCTGATAAGTTCAGCCTGACCTCCATAGTTAAAAATCTGAAATCTTGGAGCGGCTGATCATTTTTAATAGACCAAGCTCACGAGCCTGCTCAAGTCTGTACAACGACTTAACCAGATTGCAAACTAGACGATGACGATTAGGTACCGGAAAACCTTCGGGCTGCACCATGTAGACCTGCTCGCCTAAAACTCCTTTTTCATTTATTTTTCTCATTTTGCCCTACAAGTTTAGATTAGCACTAGGTACACAGACTGTGGAGGTTGTTCCTAAGACAAGTGTCCCGCGCTTTGGAACATCCCATGTTATGCTTGATACTACAAGTAGCATATAATTAGACAAATCAAAGCATTGACAATAACATTTTACTTTCTTTCATATATGTTCATGTAATTCATGTTAAGCTCAAAGTGAACTCTAAATGCATACATTTTCTTTCATGCTTATATTTCTGTCCAACTTCTCCAAATATTGAAAACCCCTAAATGAATCATGTGAATACTTATGTATATATTGTTTTTATCCTCGGTAAATATTTCAAATAAAGGAAAGCTCCCTCAAAATATACTTTGTCCTACATATTGTTGCAAATTCATCTCATTTTGTCTTGCAAACACAATAATTTGCCAACATACGAGAAGCCAATGAAATGTAGGTTCCTAAGCTATCAATATTTTTGGATGGTATTCGATTACTATTAAGTGGTTAAGCTTGTGAAAACAACATGAAGAAGGATGATAGTGCAATAATCTTTACGCAGGATACATATTCATGGTTTAGACAGGAATCGGCCTAAGGTGAAGCACGCCCAAACATGGGTAGCAATAAGAATGTGGGAAAAAAATGTATGGTTTGTTAGTTCTAAGCCATTGTGAACCTATTTGAGGAAAATGATTACTGGGCTGCCATCAGTCTCTCCCTTGGAAATTGCAGTTAGTTCAATTTTGTTTTATCGTCTATCAAAAAGGAAATTTCTAGTTTAAAAGTTTTGCGATGCCAAACATTTCATTCTGTATTTGACAATATTTCTTCTACTTATGTAGATTGTAGCTTTGAATTATATAAATCACACGAGTCTTTGAAATTGCAGTTTTTTTAATTTTGTTTTATTGCTTTAAAAGTCTGGGATGCCAATCATTTCATTCTGTATTTGACTACATTTCTTGCAATTGTGTAGATTGTATCTTTGAATCTTTATCTAGTTTCATCTTCATTACATGTTTATGAAATCAGCGTTGTATTGGTGAACGGTTATGGTTACATTTTACTTTCTTTCTTACATGTTAATGTAGTTCATGTTAAGCTCAGAATTTATTTACCTCTGATGGCAACATTTTCTGTCATGTTTATATTTTTTTCCAACTTCTCCGAATATTGAAAGACCCTAAATGAATCCTGTGAATATATGTATATAGATATTTTTGTATCATCTGTAAATATTTGGAATAAAGGAAATCTCCCTCAAAATATGCTTTGTCCTACATACTGTTGCGAATTCATCTCATTTTGTCTTGCAAACAAAATAATTTGCCAACATACAAGAAGCCAGTGAAAATGTAGGTTCCTAAGCTACCAATATTGTTGGATGTTATTCAATTCTTATAAAGTGATTAAGCTTGTGAGAACAACATGAAGAAGTATGATAGTGCAATAAGCTTTAGGCAGGATACATATTCATGGTTAAGAGAGGAATTGGCCTGAGATAAAAACTGAGGTAAAACAAGGGTAGCAATAAGAATATGGAATTTTATTTTTTTGTAAGAGAATAAACGATTGGTGGTTAGTTCTAGGCCACCGTGAACCTATTTTAGGAAACTATAATTGGGCTGCCATCATTGTGTCTCCCTTGGAAATTGCTGTTAGTTCAATTTTGTTTTATTGCCTATCATGAAAGAGAACTTATTTGACAACATTTCATGCAATTGTGTAGATCGTATCTTTGAACTATGTAAATAATGTGTCCTCATTGTTTCTTTGTGTGCTAGCAATTATTGCTTTCATTGCAGTGCAAGACTAATGTTCAGTCTGATTTGGCCCAACCGTGCAATCAATTTTTTGGTGGATTACAAACCATTTCCAAAAAACATTCTTTTTTTTTTCACGCCTCACTAAAGATTTTAAATATGCAGATGCGAGGAGTAACTGCTCCCTTCTTTTTAAGTTTGATGATCACACCGCCAACACTAAGCCTAGAGGGAACATTATTGGTACACTGACTTTTCGTTTATTGAATGTGTTATTTATTTAGGCTCTTTTATTTGTGGGGTGTGTTATTGATAATTGAATCATGGTAAGCATTTACTCTGCTTGCAGGCAACAAGAGATCTTAAGTACTTCAGCTTCAGTATGGTATCATGCTTTTGTGGAGGCTGCATTCTGCTTTTGGTATGTAACTTATCTCTGGGTATTGAGACAGACGAAAAACATTTGACTTATCATGTTTTATACTGATAAATTTCACATCTTTAAAATATCATTACTGGATCTCAAAGGAAGTAAAAATGCATGTGTTGTGGGAAGGTAGAGGGAAAAGAAGATACCAGAATCCTTAGAGATCATGAAGCATGTGAAGCCTTTAATATAAGAGATGAAAATGAATCTCCTACTTGTGACAAAACATTGCCAACAATTAGAGAAACTTCAGCTAAGCTATCAAAGCTACTACTCATCGCCAAAACCCCATGATGGAAACTATAAATTTCTTGATGTGACCAAAGCTATTTCTTCATGTTGCATATTTTTGTACTTTGGATTTGAACGACGAGTTTCTCTTTATACGACTTTAAGGTTTATCTTTCTGCTTTGCTAAATTCTCCATATAATATATAGATAACTTTATGATAAAGTCTTGCACGGGTGTCTACTTCAACAAAGGGAGCATGATGCTTTATGGTGACATGACAAAGTAATCGGTACACTTGTCTTTAGAGAAAGCTATGTGGTCACCCATACCTTTGATGGGGTTTCTATGATGGTGAATGCCGTTTGCTCCATATGGTTCCCTCTCAATATGTGAATAACTTGCAGGCGACTCCATTCCGTCTCCAAATAGCTAGAAGCACAAGACATCTAAGATTAGTGCCTTGGAGCCTAGTTCTTTTTCTAATTTTTGGAAAGAAATACATCTTATATTACTCCAAAAGTTACATAAGCTGAAGACCAAACTCAAGTGGAAAGTCTAGTTATATGAGCTCCAAAGTGGTCGAGTGTTTTCCTAAGGGACATAAAATCTAATCTTTTTAGAAACCATTGATTTTGGCTCTAGCATGCGTAGCCAAATTACTTTTCAAATTAATCAACCCTCCTAACCAGAGTTATTATCTCCAAGACAAGTTGTTTACATTAATCTTTCAAAGAATATCTAAACTCTAAAGCATTCAAAGAACATCCGTAAGGAGACATGCTTACGGTATATGCTCTAACTCTTCACAATTGTTTTTGACCATCCAAGTGCCACCTTAAATAGGACCCCACCCAAGAGGGGTATTGAACAAGTGTGAATGAATTTTGCTTGCATCCATGCTCAAGAGGTCTTTGCAAATAGACATTTTTCAGAAGATATATGGTATGAGGTCTTCACTCTCCACATTTGAATTGCCAAATCATTTTAGATCAAACCGGTACATTTTGTTTTGGGCAAGACATAAAGATGGAGTTTCAACTTAGTGATGTCTTATGCAAACCCAAAGAGAAGAAATAGGCATTTTCGATGATAAAGTAGCACCGACACCCTATCAAAGAGGAGTAAACAATGATCAGTTTAAGGAATAGTATACCCTATCAAAAGTGTAAGGATCATCCTAGTGACAATTGCTAAGTAATCAATGCACCATCATAGGGAGTTGGGAACTGTTGCCATAACTCTATAAACCCAACCTCGTGTAACAGGGCTGGAGGGAGCTACTTGGTATGCCTTAATGAAGATCAATTGTTCATGTAATGTCCTTATTGCACTTAGTTACATACCGATAGAGAATTTGCATGGTGTTGCAATTGAAATTTTGATTTAGTGGTATCTATAGTTTATAACTTAGGTCCTTGTATTGTAAATGCAATGTTTTGCCCCAAGAATGGATAATGTTGTCTTCATTGTATGTCTCTACATACCAACCTTATATCTTAAAAAATCATTGAAATTTTTTCAAGGGTGGGAGTTATTTTTAGTTCCTAACCAATCTCATTTTAATGATAAAAGTGTGAATTGCATGAGTATCGTGCAAATTGTGTGTGTGGTATCATAATGTGTTCTATTGATTTTTCTCTTCCTTTTTTTTGCAGTTATTGAATAACTTTGGTTTTGGGCTTGTGGGAAGTCGGTGGACACTTGTAGCCTTTCAATGGGTATGCCTTTGGTTTTTATATGAAATTGAAGAATTGAAATTATGTAATTTGAAGGATAAGGAAATTTATTTCAAGGAAGTTAGAAGTGACTTATTTTTTTCCCACACAGCCCGCTTTGCTCTTGCATTCTTGAGGATATCATCTCCAAAAAGTGTGATGAGGGAAGAGTTTAAATGGTTCGAGTCTAAGATGCATTTCAAAACTGTCTAAGGGGTTTTTTAATTATGTGGCCCTTTTCTATGAATTAATCTTGCAAAAAGATCACAAGGCTTATTAAATCTTCGTAGCACTCAAACATTTTCCCACACCGGCCTACTTTCCTCTTGCATTCTTGAGGATAGAATCTCCAAAAAGTGTGATGATGGAAGAGTTTAAACGGTTGAAATCTAAGATGCATTTCAAAATTGCCTCGAGGTGTTTTTTTAATTATGTGGCCCTTTTGCTTAATAAAATTTTGAAACATTCAAGATTTTCTCCCTAGAAGTCCCCTTTTCTCTTCATACTTTTAGTATAACATCTCAATAAATTTTGATGATGGAAAAAGTTAAATGGTTTAGTCTTTCAAAGGTGTTTTTAATTGTCTAATCCTTTGCTATGAATGAAAATGGTGAAAGAAAGTAAGGCTTATTAAATTTATTAAATTTTTGTAACATTCAAACCTTTGTCATCATGACATTTATATAAAAATTAAACTAAAAAAAAAAATTATTGATTATTTTCTCAAAATGAATTTAATGGGTTTCCTATTAGTTCTTTGTGCTTGATTTATGTTCAAAAGCCTTCTACAAGGTAGCAAGTTCATCAATGTTGTGAAACTCTTTTAAATTTGAGGCAATATTAAAAATGCCATAAATCAAAAGGATACCAAATTTGAAATATATATAAAGTACTGTGAATAAGTTTCCCTATTTTTAAAAGGATATCGTTTACAACCAAGATGCATGTTGGCTAGGTTAAGACTCAAAAATAAAATATTCATAAATTTTTATTATATCTAAGGGATATTTAATTATTTTCAGTTCGTTGTGGCATATGATATATTTAGCATTGACCGTTGATTTAGTAGGGATGGTTTTTTAGTTTTTAATAATTTTAATTTGACAACCTTCTTTATATTTTCAACATAATCATTCCAAGCAACATATTAATAGTCTTATGAAAAATAAACTTGACTTGAATTCTATTAAAAATAGTGTTATTAAAAAAATTATACAATTAATATTTCATAGGGATCCAAAAAAACATCATCTTTATCAACTAAATACATAAGAATATATTTCAGAAATCAGCAGCATTCCAAAATGAGAAAACCAAGGTTGTTTGTGGAGCCATTGTTTATTTGAAAGGAGAAAACTATGTCTCTGTTGCGGAACTATCACTTCTTGTTGATAGGCAATTGAGAAACCATTGAGGTGGTTATGTAACTACTATTGTTTGTAGAATGATATTTGTGTAACTAACATGGTGGTTACTGACAATTTCACTTGTGCGGAACAAAATGTCCAATAATTCACCAAAATGCCATCCCTTTCGTTTCCAATTGGATGTGGGGATTCTAAAGTGCATGGGAGCATGTCCAAACATTATAAATAGAAGGTTGGGTTCAAAAGAAAGGGGTTAATGGCCAAAGAACATTCAATTGTGTAGTTGGTTGTAGAAGGAAGATTTGTTTTTGAAACACAGAGAAATAGCTTAAGAGCATGATAGCTAATTTTGTACTTCTTCCAAACTTCTTTGTGACTTTGTAGTATAGTCATAAGGAAACTGAGAATTGAGTAGTTATTCCTCACTAGTTTTCTTCTACACACCGGTGTTTTCCAATAATCATATATTGTGTTAAATTGTCTCTTGCTTTCCAATTATTGTACATATTGTTGATTCCATTCATATTGTAGAATTGTATTAGCTGCCAACAACTAAAATACATTAGTTCTAGCTCACTAAAATAAAATTTTCTCATTTCAAGAAAAGAACTGAAGTAAAATAATAATTTTTTATTTTGTAAATATTTGAGTAAGAAAAGCTTGACATTTATAGATCATTTTGGTATCATATATGATTCACATCTTTTGGAATTGTGGAAAGTTTCTTGTTGATTTGTATGACAAGGTTAAATTCTTATTTTGCAATCCAAAGACATCTACAAGATTGTGGAATCAAAGGACGAGAGATGGTCAAAGAAGAACAAGAAGAGCTTGCCCAAAGAGTTGCAAAGATTGGAGATTAGCATGGAATGTGTGTTGAAGTCTCAAACACCATATCCGAACTTCAAAACTCTCACAACTAGAAACCAAGAATCAATGGATGGTGTACTCCATGCCCTAGCTAAAACATTTGGCATAGGGACAAAGGAGGATCTTCATAAAGAAGAAAAGCCCATTGATGTGCATGACGATGAACAACCACCCCACAACAAAGGAAAACTAAGGTAAAATTGGAACACACCCCTTTCAAAGCTGAAATTGAGGTTGAAATAAAGAGCTTTGAAGGGCGAGTAAATGTTGAGTTATTTGATAAATGGTTAAAGCAATTGGAGTTATATTAAGAATGAACTAGATGTAACTATAGCTGAAAGCATACAAAAATGGCTTATATGTGTTTAAAGGTTTTGCTTCGGTTTCCTAAAAATAGAAGTGTTGTTCAATTTTGGCATGAAAACTAAGATCATTTTTATAGGATCATGTATGACATGTCTCGGCTTAAATCTGCCACCTATGAAATGTGTGAAGGGTGCTTACATGGTAAATTATCACCAAAAACCCTTCCTCGGTCATTTTTTAAAGCAAACTCCACATAAATCTATGGAATGTGTCCACAATTAGAGGATCTTTTTGATTCAAAGTGTATGTTGTGATTATTTTTGCATGATTTGGTTATTTTTTCAGATATGTTATCTATCAGTCTTATCACATTTTTAAAGGCTTAGAATAGATAATGAAGATATATATGTTGTTGATAAAACATTTCTAAAATTCTAAATGTGATTACTAAAAATATTATTATATGCATATCAAATGACACTTGGGGATGCCTTTGTGTTTGTATTGGAGATGTCTAATACTGATTGCATCTAATATATATTTTACAAGATTAATATGTTGAAATTACTCAACATATTGTTAATATAACATGGTTAGTTATTAAAGCATATTGTTATTTAAGTTGTTATACAACTTGTGTTTAACCTATCAATGTAAGTTTTATAGATGGTTAAAAGTGAAATCAATAAATATTTATATGTTTATTATGATGTTTATATGGATATTGTGACTCTAACCATGTTGATGTTGTGTTAGATATAAAATATATTGGATATGTGTTCAAGTTTTTTTGGAACAAGAAAAAATAGCTAATAATCTTCATTTCTTCTACTGAGGCAGAGTATAGAAGTGCAATGGAAACAGCGAAAGAAATCATGTGGCTAAAGCGGTTGTTGGAAGAGATACACATGGAAAAAAATAAAGTACTCCTCTTCTATGTGATAGTCAAAGTTGCATTACTCTTGATAAGAATTCAATTCAACATCAAAGAAAAAAACATATAAAGATTCATATGCACTTTGTCCGAGAGAAGGTTCTCTGTGGTGATATAGATCTCCAAGATCGCCCAAATGAAGATCAAGTTGCAGATATGTTTACGAAGTCATTGTGAGCTGTAAAATTTTGTAAGTTCTGTGCAATGTTTGGCCTTTCAGATTTGTCATTAAGGGGGAGTTTGCATGACAATGTCACCTCTTAATGGTCGATCGGTTGCTATCTCCTTCTCCTCTATACCTCTATTCCAATTGTAAAACATTGTAAAAGATCCCTATGAATTTTGTAAACTTGTCACTCTAAGTTTACTGGTATACGCCTCAATGTGTTGCATCTATTTTTAAAGGAGGTCTTTGTGTTATAAAAGGCTCTTAGATATGCTAGTTGAGATTTTTTCATGTGAAACTATGAGATGTAGTCTCGCAAATCATGCTTAGCCTAAATCATTCACTACTAATTTATGGATTCTAAATCATTTTATACTAAAACGTAATTTAAGCATGAAGGTGTATAAATCCTTCAAATGTGATATGTTGGGCTAAACCTTCACTATAGTTTATAGATTTGTAAATCATGTTGTATAAACTGGTAATGTTGGCATATGGTTCCCCACTTAATATTAAAGGGGGTGTTAGAACGTAATATTAAGTGCCTATAAACCTTAGTTTATAATTAAATAATTAAGAATAGTTACATTCTTAATTATTTAGTATAAATTTAGTTGTTCATGTTTAACTGATTATTAATTAATCAATTTATATTAATTCGAGGTGTTATTAATTGCACCTCTTCATTTTATATGGTTTGTGACCTGTGGGGTCAAATAAATATAATTGTGGGTCATATTGGTTATTCATCTTTGGTGAATTTGATCGGGAGAGAAGTGAGGAGGGAGATTATTTGCTAGACTGTGTAAAAGTTTCTCATATAATGGAAAATTTCTTTTTGACCATGGTTTTTCACCCCTTTGGGTTTTTCCACGTTATATATGTGTTCATTGTGCAATTTACTTTGTATGTTCTTATGTGTTGTGCATTTTATTTGATTCAATGTTCTTTCGTGGTTATGTAATGACTTAATTACTCACCTAACAAATTGTCTCTCATTTTGTAATTATTATATGTTGTATTTTCCATTCATATTGCCATATTGTATTTGCTACCAATAACTAAAATACATTAGTTCTAGCTACACTAAGACAAAATTCATGCATTTCAAGAAAATAATTTAAAGTAGAACGATTGTTTGTGATCTTACAAATATTTAACTAGAGAAATCTTGAAGTTTACAAGTAATGGCATAAAATAAATATAATAATAAAAATTCCAAATTTGATCAATCGTATGTGTGTGTGGATTTTACTTAAATTAAATCTTATATTTATAAGAATTGTGAGACAAGTATAATTTATAAAGAAGCTTTTGTCAATGGGGAAATAAACTAGTGGGTGAGATATTTGTAGTGGTGTATATCTTTTTCTATTAACAAATGTTTATGGTGCTTTTATGTTGAGTGCCTTATAATTGCTACCAAAATTATATGATTAACAAAAATCACTAAAATATTTTGAAAAAAATCATTAAGGCAATAAGTATTCATGGAGTTAATTTATCTTTTAAGGTAATAACTATTCATTGAGATTTTCTTTTTTATTGGATTAATCTTATGTTGGCAAGAATTGTCAGACAAATATGACATAAGGCATTTCATGAGGGAAAATGTAGGTATGTGTGCATTTGTGTGTGTGTTTATGTATGCGTGTGGGCATGTGCATGTGCATATGTGTGAACATCACTTGTTTTACCTTTTAAGTGATAAATTATATTCATAAATTAAACCCTCAAATCTAAATAAAAGTAATAAAATAATATATAAATGATGTGTATTATTTGTATAAAAGTTTGGTTGTGTATATTTCAAAGAATTTCTTATTTTCTATAACTATTTTGTTATCGTAACATGTCATTATATTGATCAATTAAACACCAAGAAACAAGAGGTAGTTACAATAATTAGAACACATCATTATATTAATCAATTAAACACAAAGAAATATAATATTCTTACAATCATGTAGTTAAACGGATCATGTGCATGGGCTACTATTGGCCTATGCTTAACCAAGACTATTGTGACTATGTCAAGAAATACATCAAATGTTAACAACATTCCAATCTCACACGTCCCTAGTCATGCTCTTCAACCCGCTCAGACCTTTGGCCTTTTTCACAATGGGGGCTTGACCTTATTGGCCTTATTAACCCTTGTTCATCAAAATCACATAATTCCATCATTACAACAATCGAATACTTTACAAAATTGATGGAAGCAATTTCTTATCTCCACTAAAACAAATAATATCGTCAACTTCATCCATCATCACATTATCTGTCGCTTTGGTATACCACATAAAATCATCACAGATAATGGAAAATCATTCAAAAATAAAAAAGTTCAAACTTTGCGACACTTACAACATCAAGCTTAGCTTTTCCTCACCTTACTATCCACAAGTTAACGGCCAAGTCAAGCATCCAATAAAACACTCAATAAAATCCTCATGAAACTGTGACCAAGCTAGTAGAAATTGACATCTTCAAATCCCATTTACAAAATTTGCATATTGGACCCGATTTCAAACTCCTACGGGTGTGACGCCTTTTTCTTTAGTATACAACATTGAATTTGTTCTTCCTCTCTCGAGTTTGAATTCCATCCCTATGTATTTCTTTCTCAAATACTTCATCCTCGATGAAGATTATCGTCAAATGCATGTCACAACTGAATCATGTTAGATTTAACGTCGCTTAACGCCTCAACATATCAACGTCCATCAAGAACAAATCAAACGATCCTATAACAAACATATCAAACAACATGACTTTAACGTTGGTGATCTTGTTCTCAAAGAAAATCAACATGTCACTAACATGGAAAAGAGTAAACGTGGGAAGTTTGCTCCTAACTGGCTTGGACCATATATTATTACTCATAAATATGGGTCCATGGCTTATCGCTTATCCTCCTTGATGGTAAACCCGAAAAGTATCCTCCTAACGTCCCTACACTTGCAAATGTATTATTGTTAAAATATCGACTCACAAGACCTTAGTCAAACTATGATCTCCATCCATCAACCCACACATCCTATCATCCTTGTAATGATTTAGAACTATGTGGCTTTCCATCATCATACCTATCATGACCTTGAATATGGGCACCACGGCTCTGCTCATAGCATATTCCACATGGACAAGTTCCTTGCTCACGATTAGGGAACCTCGTAATCATTACTCTCACCATCCCCTATCTTATCCCATTTTACGACATGACAAGGAAATAAGTGTAGCTTGCATACTTATTTATCCCCTTCTAAAGTATTTATCTTGGCTTTCCCTTAGCTCAAAATAAAAATATCCATGGGATGGATACACTCAAAATATAGACCGATCCCTCGAAGGATGGCTATCAAAAAGTAAATTATGTCAAATAAATTCGTAGACCACTCCCTCAAAGGATGGCTACCCAATCAAAACACAAAATAAGGACTTCCCACATTGATCAACCCTCATATCAAAAATTTAAAAAGTCAATAGAATTGTAGACCACTCCCTCGAAGGATGGCTACCCAATAAAAACATAAAACAAGGACTTCTCACATGGATCAGTCCTTGTATCAAAAATGGATTCCCATATTGATCAGCCCTCGTACCAAAAAAAAAAAAGCAACCATCCTAGGAAAGTTTCCTACATCGATCAACTTTCCCATGAAATGCAAGCTTCCCGCATCGATTAACTTGTGCATAATATAATAAAGCTAAGGAAAACTTAGGAACCATCAAGAAGAACTTGTTTCCCCTGTGCTAGCTACACAAACATTTCTCATGACAAAAAAGGATAGATACAACTATCTCACATCTATATATGATCATGGTATGACTAACCATTGGGGCCATATGTTAACATTAATTACAAAGTCGCATGTGTAGTATCATATATAAATCAATTTACCATCATACACTATATATGTCAAGAATAGTAAGGAAGCAAACATCCCACATTATGTTCTTATCCATCATATAGTGCATTAATCAAACAACAAGATCATCATTTGTCACAAACATATCCAAGATCATCAAAATCACATCACACATCTCTAATCTAAAAATATACATTTCACATACATCCATAACTCATCATATCAAAATCATAACTAAACTCATTAACTAAATCATCATCAACTACCTAACTCAAACATCAAAATCATGTATATACATATCAAAAGTGTCTATACATCATCAAGGGCTTCAAAGAGCCTCACGTATCAAAAATATATTTGTATGTCATCGATAAGGGATTCAGAAGAGTCTCATACATCAAAAATCTATCAAAATGGGCCTACTAAACTACCTAGTAAACTGGATGTTTGTCAATTAGACACTCCCTTGGGCACTACTACCCCATCATCATATGGTTCTCTAGATGGTCCCTCGCTTGGACCTCTAGGTGTCTAACCCACTCTCGTGGAACTACTTGATGGTACCTACCGTCATCAATCCAAAACATAGCATAGTGAGGCTCATCTGACAGCCTATGTCTCACTAAATTCTCATAATAGTAAAGCTCCTCACCTAATGCCTCGGTAATAGTCGATCATACTCACACTACCGGTGGCCCCATCTACCACTAGTCTCGAGATTTGGATTCCTGTAGCGCATCCCCTGACATTGATGGGCATGTCACACCAAAGGCCTTCCACAAGGCCTCTCTATCTTTCCTATATTTGTCTCTACTAGCTCTAGCATGTGTAAGCTTTGTTTGTACAATAGTGAGATGTTGGTTTAGCCCATCTCTCTCTCCAGTCACAGTTTCCCTCTCATCAAACAATGTTTTCCTCTCACTAACAACATGGCTTTCTCGACCTCTAAATTTACTATAATGGCCTCCAATAAAGCCACTCTATCATCCTCATCCCCCCCTTAGCGCCGCCCAAAGGCAGCAGCCTCTACATGATCATATACCCGCTCTCAAATCCATCTAGTACTCCATGATACCAAGACGTGTAAGCCTCATCACACCAACATCATCATGCCCCACCAGTTATCCCTATGCATCCACTCTCACCCTTACCCCTCCTCATCTACCATCTCAATTGATTCCTATACAACATGGGCAGTGTCACATCCAAATCTCTATCATCTCATCTATAGGCCATTGTTGCCTCTAATACATCATGAATAATTTTGAATTGTCACCTAATGAGACCAAATCTGATAAGATCCCATTGGTCCTCTCTCCAACCCCACACGCACTTATCCTCCGCATGGCCCTCAACTCCCCTCTACACCTAGCCATACCGAAAAACATGTATAAACCCTCCAAACTACATCACCACCCTGTAATCCAACTAAGAGTTGTCTATAATAATCATTGCCTCTAATAGTCCTATGGTTACATGATCTGATCTCCACCTCAAGAATCCCACTAGATACTCCAAGTCAACCCATCTCATCCATGACACCCCCTCGGGCTGAGCCACCGCACCGTGCTCGTAATCCCAAAGACTCCAATAAAAAGATACATCAACTCGAATCTGTGTTTAGTCCTCCAAGACCATAGTTCCCTACAAAAAATGTGCCAACAAAGCAAGAGCCCAAGAAAACTCTATATGGAAATCCATCATATCAGCTATACTCCAATCAACATCCATGAAAATCTTCCTCCGACCAAATCCAAGGTAAGGCATAGCAAAGTTGATACCCATAATCATCATCGCAAGAAAGATTAATCCTCCTCATCATCACCATATAAAGCCCTATGATGAAAAGCCTCGAAGAGTAAACCGCATCATTTGCATCATCACCATACAATATTTGCATCGCAACACCCCTTCCTACCTCATCAATCACATACAAGTGCTCACACTATACCGGTAAGCGCAAGATCCTATGTACATCTTCCAAAGTAATCGCTTGTCTCTCTCATAGATGCAACTAAAATGTGCCTGTGACATGGTCCCATCTCTCAAACAAAGCCAACAATAATCCCATGTCCCTCGGAATATGTCTGTAATGACACATTCCTCCCAATCCAACCTCTTCCAAGTGAGCCCAATCCTCACCGACAAACGATCACGAACACTATCAAGTATCTTTGAGATCATATCTCATGTCGTCAATCTCTCTCTAGCCTGAATCCACAAGATCCAACAACACACTATAAGAAACAATCCATCACAAATTAATCAAATAAACATTAAAAATCACAATTTTTTATCAAAACACATGAATCACTAAGGATTCCCTTGAATCGTTGATGACCCAATCAAAATCGACGATCCATAAATCGCTAATGGTTTCATAGAAATTCTAAATTTTCATAAAAATAACACAAAAATCCAAAAACCACCACCTACCTCAGCATGTGTGGGCCTTCGTCGCCTCTACACACCTCCAGTTGCCTCTATCTCACTAAAAATATCATAAAATTCAAAAATTAGAGTTTGTTTGGTTGTTTAAAATTTTCAATCGTGATGGTGACAAATGCACTCCCAAACCGCCTTTTATATCAAAAAATTCACTCATCGATCACCGCGATTGGGCTAATCCACCGAATATTTTTTTATCCAAATTATCGTGGCCTTGGGTAATTGCCATGTCAAATCATCACTCCTTTCCAAAATTACACGTTTCAAAGTGTGCTTCTTTCTTTTGGGCCCCAAGACCCTCTCAAAATCTTAAATTGAATCAATCCTAATAAAGCTTGTCATTATCAAACCCCCCTTAGATTTCAAAGTCTTTCGGGAAAATTTTCCCTTGTCATCGTTAAGTCATACATCTATAGATCAAGAACCCATTGGTTCCCCTATTACTTGACTTCTTGGTCGCGTAAGCCCACCTTTGTGGCAACATCCTTTATATCAAACATGTGTCTCCCAATACACCATGGATACTATACGATTTCAGGAACCTTTTCTTGTTGTTTCTTACGAGTGACATGTCTATCGATTGAGAACATATTGTTCCCCTATCACTTGACTTTCTAGTCGCACAAGTCCACCTTTGTGGTAATCTATTTCATGCCTAGTCTTGGGGCATCTTAAATTAAAACACACTCATCACATAGACCTATCCCATCTAGTAACCTATTCAAACCGGTGACCATTGCACTTCATCACAATGACCCCCAATTTGAGCAAGGGCCACTTATCCAACACAAATATGATCATTCCACTCGTTTTTGTCTAGCAACTTATCCATCACAAACCACTTAACAAAAGGGGGCAAATGTAGACACATGTTTTTGGTACCCTACATTGTTTATATACGCTCCTCACATTCACACTCAAAATATTAAACTTATCTTATTATTCCTAAAACATACACTCAACTTCATTAAATCACACTTTACCTCGGTAAAAATCTATTTCACTCACCCTAAATGACTTAAACCACCCTAACCACTTAAAACTCATCCTAACCCATTTTAGCCCTAACTTTCTAACCTCCCAACTCCCTCAACACATTCCTAACCATCTTCACTTGTTCCCATACCCAAATTAACCCTTTTGGAAGTGGTTGAAACCACTTCCAAGTGGGTTTCCCCACTTTTCCCAGGTTGTTGGCGATTCTAACTAATTGTCGATGATTATATAAGCAACATCAAACCTTCATGATACATATCCTTAGACATTACAACGAAGCTCTGTTACTCTGAAGACTTAGATGATTGTATTTCACACATCTTGGCACCTCCAACATCCATGTCACATCCTTGAAAGCTCTGCAAACTCTATAAGATTCCCACCACATTGTGTTCTAACATTTCTTAGCAAAGGTAAGCTTTTGTCTTCTGTTTTCATATTCAGTTTGTCAATAAGTCACATTAAAGACCATATTAATTCATAAATTACTTGTTGCATATCGAATTTGCATCCTATCAAAGAATCAACATTTTTCACAGGAATTGTCAGCAATTTTCCATAAATGACCGGTGACCGTATAAACTTGCTAGTGATTCTTGTCTTTTTATCACCTTAATTAAATTTCTCATATTTGTAATCAATATATCAACATATTTTTGTTTGATTTACCTGTTTTCAATTGCTTCTTTTCTAGATGATTGTACCAGTCGTCAAAGTACATCAAATTACTAGCATATACGACCTTCCTATCATCCAACAACCCTTTTTCTAGGAGCACTTCGACATCATACATGAGTTAAGTCTTTGTGTCATCTCTTTGACATTGAACTTCAATGATGTTAAAGATCATCTCAATCTCATAAGAAGAATGATACGTCATTAAACAGCTTGGTTTGAATATTTCGAGGAGTTTAAGCTTGTCATAGCTCTTTCTTGGGTTGTTTATCACGTGGAGAAGGATCTCTCTATCCCTCTGGATTTCTAATCATCCTTTTATCATCAATTATTTGTCTATCATTATCACTTGATTTTAAAATGAGTTAGAACCCTTCAAGGAAACCCTTTGGTTCCTGGTATTGGCCTTTCTTGCCGAGCAACTCGTCATCCTTTATCTAATATTTATCTCGTATGCTTATCTCTCTATGTATGCAAAGTGCTATCCCATTCATCAAGCATAAGTCTCTCGCACTGTTTTGCATTCACACATTTCAACATTGTATTGTTGATGCAAGTATCGCTAAACCCTGTTGTCCTCTAATTTTTTGGTGTTTTGTTACATAATTAACAAACTGAAATCCACCTTAAACAGGATGGTCAAAGATCAAGAGAAGAAATCAAACGAGTCCTCGGATCATGCAAAAGATGTTAAAAGTCATGAAAGACCATGGAGATCATAACAAGGTCGTGGATCGTAACCAAAAATATCATATGACATGGTAGACAAAAGGAAGACAATGTATCATCTAAAATCTACATATTGTAATAAAGCCGCACCTAACTCGGTTCAAAATGTGAACTCTTCCCAACCACTAGCATTAAATCCTACATGTTGAATTCCACATTTTCGGATGGTCTAATAAAATGCTTTCATAAGCAACCGCTGCACACCATGCCTCGCACCGGGAAGCATTGAATCGTGATTGGTCCTTGTTAGGCGGCGGGTGGTTGGCTCTCTTCATTAATGGCATGATCTAATTTTCTCCCCTCTCTTCTCTTCCTACTCTATAAAAATACACTCAATATCATTTGTAAAGGATACTCTCCCAATTGTAAAGTCGCCATGTCAAAATGGTGCCCGAGATTTCATGAGTTGCAGACCTTTGATTTGATCACATGTAGTGCACTCAGTGCCCTTCCCCAATGAATGTAATGGACTATGTATTTCTTTATTAATATAATCGTGTTAGTGTGGTTTGTAGCTTCCATTTACTTAATTTGATATGTCTCTTACCTATATATTCATTTCTCGGATATCAGTATGTGGGTTTCACGTGCATGTTTTCATTTCTTTGTGTCTAAAATGTATGGAATGGAATGGTCCATGCAATGTTTATCTGTGGCATGTATTTTCCCTCTCATCTTGTGTTTTTATTTTTATAATCTTCCCCTCATGAAGAGAGATCCCCTTTTTATTCTAGTGTCACGCATTCCCTTAGCTTAGTTTCATTTCACGCATTCCTCATTCCCCTTTTCCCTTATGTATCAAGAACTTAGCTTAGCATTAAGATAGATAGTAGAGGAAGTCGGCCTTCTCTGAAGGTTTGTCCCAAGGAGCAAGGTCCCACACGTTGAGGACATTCCCATGTTTTACTAAGGTGTTGAATCTGGTAGATTCAACGATAGTGCAATCTCAGGCAACAACAGTTTTTGGCACGTCTGGTGGGAGATTCTTGAGTCGATTACAACTCATTTCACTAAGATTGATGTGTTTCTTGGTGATCTCTATCCTTTTGAGGCATTATTCCAACAAATTTGGTGACTCCACTGATCTGGAAAACCCATTTCTTTCATTCACAAACCATTTGCATTCTTGTATCCCCTTCTCATAATGTTGCACAAGCATGACTTCTTTACCTCATTTGGATCCTCATTTTTAAGAGAAGTATCATTCTCCTTTGAATCAGTTTTATGAGCCTTATCATGATGAATATGCATATGATCTAAACCCCATTGATCCATATGGTTATCCTATTAACCATGATGTTTTTCAACAATAGGGATATGCAAAAAATGGAGGCATTTTCATGTTTGATGATGATTTTCAGTTGCAAGTTCAAAAGATGGAGGAAACCATGTAAAAGGAAAATGAGATGTTTGAAATCGTGACTTCTAAACCACCCGGTTTTAGAGATCGTTGTACATGGTGTGGTCCTTTGCCAAGCTAGTATAGCCCTCAACATAAGCTAGAGGTAATGGTTGAATCCTTAAATCAAATTTTAGAGTTGATTGAAATAATGGAAGATAATCAATCTAGTTGTAAGAACCCTGTCAATGAGGCAATATGTCACTACCATCATATAGCTCTCTCGTTCCTTCTTTTCAATCCACACCATCTTATCTAAAACTTCAAATCCTCTTTGTCGTCATCCTCATTTGCGAGAGGATATTATTCTTCCTCCATCATCTACATGTTGGAAACACAATCACCGTGGGGGGGTGAATCAATGTATTTAAAAAAGATTACTTCAATTACTTTTACTTATGTGAACCATCAAACTAACCATTCAGCATTCATTACATGTACATGCACGACATGATCTCTACAACATCACTATATGCATTAGAATCATCAAATCAGAGCATAAGTGCTCAAGAACTTCACTTCTCCAAAACTACTCAGAGTTGTCCTCAACACCCAAAACCAATCATGAGAAATTGACTTGGTTAGGCCACCAAATGACTTAAACTTGTTTGGAAACCTTCATAGACATCAAGTACAAGTCAATGGCATCATGAAACATACATTTGTTTACTTCGTCCTTTGCAAAACTTGAGTGATACAGCAAAATCTTTACAAAATAGTCTTTTTTGTGGGGCCCACTAACTCACTTGATCACTAAAAACCACCTAGAGATAGCTAGGAGATTCATTTACATGTTCCAATCATCAAAATTTGCAAACCAATTAATTTTGGTCCTATTTGAACAAGATCTCCCTACCATCTCAAACTAGGGTTTTAGAAGGGTTTTTTACCTGTTTTGGTGTTAACGATTGTTCATAAAGATGTGGACCTTAAAGCCCAAACTTGGCTAGGAAAATTGGTTAGGATCAAGATATAAGTGAAAACTAGTTCTAAGATCGACTCTTATATTATTTAATGTTGTTTTAAACTTAAACCAGATTAAGCACATGATGGTATAAGATAGATATGTGATAAGGTGATGACAAGGCTGAATGGATAATAACATAAACCGAAAGGGAGAAGTCGTAGGATCAATAATTTCTTTGTATCTTTCTTATATGCGTTGAGACATAAGACTTTTAGGCTCATGTTGAACTAGGAAACCAAAAGAAGATTTTTATTTTCACAACCAACAGAGAAGATAGTAGAAGTTACATATTAGTCAAATTTGAGTAAGTGGAAGTCTATTTATGATAATTTTAGGAAGAGAATCAAGGCTTGCACCTTATGTCAATAGTTTAACTATGTTACTTTTCGAGGAATCATTTGTTGAACTATAAAAGAAACAACACTAAATGTTTAATAACCCCCGTAAGATAAATGGCTAGCTTAGTCTATAGAAATTGGTGGAAACTTGATTACATGTTAAGTCATATGACTAATCCTTAGGAAATGAAGGAAAGACTCTATCAACAATAAGCTAAGATATCAAACAAAATTGTGTAATGGACCAACAGAGATAATGATTGACTTGTCAAAATCATTAACGGATTAACAATAGATGCATGATGGCTAGAAGTCATTGTTGAACCTTAAAGAGAGAAAAAGGGTATATTATGTTAAAACAGAATAAGCACCAATTGATTGTTGAGTTTAAGTCACATATGAGACAAACAGTTAAATCAAGGAAAGAGATTATCCATTGTTACATGATTAGAACTTATTAAGCCACACTTTGAACCTTATGAGAGATATAATAATTAGAGAGATTTACGATTGTGGTATGTTCTCTTTAAGCCATACGATGGATCTTATAGAGATAAAAGATAAATTGTAGTGAACATATAGGAGAATAACAATAGTTATGATGGATTCCAATTATTAAAAATATGAAATGAGTGATTACACTTTTGATAAAATTAGCAATTGTCTCTTGTTGAGTTAATGGAAAATAATGTTTATAGAGAGGCCATAAACCTTATCTTAACCTATATAGTTATAAAATTAGATTATTATCTTGTTAAAGAATGAAAATATCACCTGGATCAAACTTATAAACCTGAACATAGGTAAGATCTTAAGACTATAAAATTTATACACCTAAAATGACAACTTTATGTTGAGAAGCTCTATAAGTTATGAATTAAATGTATGAAGTACACTTGTTTTTCCATCCAAACTTAAGATTTGATTTAGGTAATCTAAAATTACAAAATATTAATGCTTTGACGCTTTATCGATTTTATATAATTATATATTGCTTGTTATCATTATAAACAATACATAAAGTAATGTTAAATCAAAAAGGATGTAAAACTGAAATACATGTACATGAAAACTATTATGGACATTTATAGTCATGTGTATGTGATTACAAACCTAGCTTAAGATTCTTGCAATAACCATCTCCTTAGACGGCATGGGATGTACAAGAGGTTAGGATTGCTTGAGTTCTAATCAAGGTTTTTTTTTGTTGTTTGGGGATTCAAACTAGAATTAGGATCCTTATATTAATGTGAATGGATGGTAGGGGACATCTGGAAAGGCTAATGTTGTTTGTGTTCGAAAATATTTTGCCTAACTTGATTAGTTATGGAGATAAATGTCTTGTTGAAAACTACTTATGGTAAAAGGGGTGTAACATGAGACGTGTATATGAACTAGAGAGTAACTTTGTATGAGAGGGTTAGATAACCGAATACATTTGATCACAAATGACAAGGGCTAGGGGCAAAGTTAGACTATGGTTATCCCTCTAGCAAGGTCAAGTAGGACTAAACATGCCCTGGTTCGTTTTCAAATTTCATTAGGAATGTCAGTCTAATGATTATCCTAAGTCTTTGGCCAAAAGCATTATCATTACTTATTATGATTCTAAGAGATATATACTTCTGCGCTATTCATAAGTGTACCATTTTGGGTGATTGTAACTACACATATATTCTCTCTTTCTATATCGATTTCTCATATATTCCTTCTCATGAAGGGTAGGGCTATTCGCTCCCCACAAGAGATGTGTGGAGAACCGAAAAGCTCGTGGTTGGAGGTAAAGCACTCCGATGATATTCTTTCTCCGAGATAGTGCAATGGACTTCATGATGGATTTCGGTGATCGGTGACATGGTGTCATGATCGTAGATGTGTTATTGTATTCTTGATATATGTACAAAAGACAATTGGATGTAGCCCTTTGTATTCTTGATATTATTGTAAATTGAACACTTCAAGATCTAACTCTTTAACTATAGAAGCGAAGGCTTGTGTTTATTAAGGCAAGAGAAATTTAACCTTTACATACCTAAATGAGAACTATGGAAAGCCATTAAGTATAATGGATTAGTGTAATTAAATTACGATGTAAACTTGTAATATTGTATCACTTGAACATTAATGAATAAATGTAAACTTGTACTTTTAAAGTATTTTGTATTGGTTAACATAATGGATGAAGCTAATGCAAACCATGGTTGAATCATTATTTGATTAATGGAATAAAACGAATGGGACAAGATTACAAATGCAATAATAAATTATGAACGAGTAGCAAGATGTATAATGAACAGAAAAATTCATTGTTTTTGTATTCATGTATTGCTCTTGTTTATAATAGAAATGATTATTTGGTTCACATGCTTAAGGAATTAATTTGTAATGCCTTAGTTAATTGGATGAATGATTAATATGCAAAAACACGGATACTTGTACTCTTGATTTCGTATACAGTTGATTGTCTTTATATTAAGAAGTAAGAATGCTTGATAAAATAATGAAATTATAGCTTCAATTTAAAACATGTTTTGTATTATTTGCTTATTAGATGTGTATGTTGAATGTTATGCGTAGGACTACAAAATTGAGAGACATCAATTTCTATCCCCAATGTCGTGGTAATTGAGAATCCCAATTACAAAAATAAAAATTTGGTGTATTTTCCAATCACCCATTAGGGGGACAACATTTCTTCATGGAATATTCTTAAATGGTTTTTGAACATTTGCCCCTCTATATGCAAGTTTAATTGAATTCCTGACCTGTCTTAAAAATCTCATATTAGTTGCCGACACTCAAGTTCAACTATCTCTATCAAGCCATCAGTCATATCTTGTAGCTCATGTTTCAATTATCGTGGTCTTTTTCTAGATGCGATTCCCTGGTTTTGAAATCATGTCCCTGATTCCAATCCACATTCATGTAATATTCATTTCCAAATGCAGCTAGTGGTCAACATAGATTCATGTTACACTAGTTTTTGTATTTAAACTAATTCGTGTAATATCTAAGAGCCAAAATGTGCTTTTCAATTAATAAAAAAAGCATTATAATATTTATTTTTTGAATATTTAATATTGTATAGTTCATGTTTCAGCTATCATAGTCAGATTCTTTATGGCATTCGCTGGTTCTCAAATCATGTACCTGATTCCAATCCACATTCATGTAATACCCATTTTCAAATGCGGCTAGTGGCTAGCATAGATTCATGTTTTAGTAACTTGTGTATTTACATTAATTCATGTGACATCTAAGAGCCACAATAGTGCTTTTTAATTATTATTTTTAAAAACATACAATCTTATTTTTTTATTGAAAAGAATACGTTAGTATTTACATATATGTTGTATAACATTAATATTTCACAATATTTGTTTGAAAAGTCTTGCTACATTTTGCCTACCAATTGGACACCATTCATGGATCATAAATATGGCATTGCATTATTCATTGACTTGTCGGTGGTAATATTTGTCCAATCCAAAATTTAATTAATGTAAACTTGGATGATACTCCTCCGAATTCAAGAAGGCTGAAATAACCATTAGGTTGAACAAATCGTATGGTTCTTTTGAATGGTTAACCGAAGAATGCATTAGTGTATGGATCTTATAACCATATCTATATTGCTGCCACCTCACAATAATTTTGCACATTAAAATCTCATTATCAACCGATAAAAGAAAAAAATTAAACAAACATCCACCAAAGAAGATACAAGTTTGCAAGAACAACAAGAAACGTTGTGTCAAATCTTGAACAGCTGCGTGACATAAGATCTTTATTCACCAGGCTCAAACAACAGTGAACTTTGAAAGAACATGTTTACCTTTAAAAATACAGTTTGCATCTTATACCAAGGGAACAAAGGAAAAAATATTTCAGCACAAAAAGTAATTACAATATAAATGGTAGAGAGAAAAATGGTGTTAAAATCCTGCACCAGATACACGATCACCCAAGGTTGCACCAAATGATGGACCTCCTGAACGATATTGGAAAAGATATTCAATAGGATAGCCCTTAAGCTTGCGTGGAATGATGCCCAAGTCCCTGAATGTTAAAGCTGCCAATCATTGATGGAAACAAGATATTAGAGGCTATAATGTCAATATGCTTTACTAATAATCTTTATACATTTCAACAAAAATCCAAAAGCTGGCTAGTAATAGAAATGTGTATTCGGCTATTAGTGCAAGGACACGACTGTAGAAACACATACCATTTTGGGAGACCACATTATCAACTAAAAGTGAGTCCACATAATCTTGGTTGAAAATTACAGGTGTTGGAAGTGGAAAGGGGGCTTTCTTCAGCAGTAACTCTCTCGGCCATGCAAGAAGCTGCAATATAAAGAATATTTATTCAGTCAATGAATCCATTCAAAATTAAGTAAATCATTTCTACCTTAATCACCGAGGCCATTTTGTGGTATACACCAATCAGCAAAAACTTTGCTGCAAAAGATTCATACCCTAGCAATTGGGATGGGAATTTTAATATAACGAGGCTCCTCTCGAATAGTTTCAAACATCAATTGAACCTGTAGAGAAATCAAGTATCAAATATATTGTTGAATAACATAGCAATGCAATTGTACATCACAAATCATACCAATTGCTCTGTGGTGAACACTTCTGGACCCCCAAGCTCATAAGTTTTTCCCATGCTAGTCCCGTCATCCTTCAAAGCCGCGATAATTGCAGCAGCAATGTCAATTACATAAACCGGTTGGAGCCTGTCAAGACAGATTTTATTCTACAAATATTGAAAAAAAGCCATTAGGCTACCCTTGAATTTGAAAATTATTAATTTTGGTTTAAAACAAAATTCGGATTTATGATTGATTCCTAAAGAGCGTGAATATTATACTTAGTGCAACCATCTCCAATAATGGGAAGTAGAGCCCAATTCTTTGCTATCTGAGCCCACTTATTAAGAACACGATCTTCTGTACCAATCATAGCAGCTGGCCTTAGAATGGTTGCCTGCATCCATCATATTGTTGTTAAAATAAATTTGAATAACCCACTCCAATTTGCAAGTAAATCAGAGGAAACAAACACAAAAATATGACAAAACCATGGGACAAATTAGAAAAGGCATGACAACCTGTCAGAATCTTTATACGTAATTTTTCTGCAAATGTGTTAGTGATTGACAATTTTTAAACACAAATTATGAGGCCCTTGTAAAGTTTAGTACAACAGGGTGCTCACTGGTAATGACATAAATATCTTGAGACCTATTGCCTAAAGCTAGCTTTAAGAATATAATCAAACCATATGAATGCGCTTAAATGTAAAAATCACATAGTTACCTAAGACTCCGAACGGTAAAAAAAAAGCCAAAATTCGGGATACGGCTATTAAAATAATATATAAAATTAAAAATATACAAATAAATTTTACAAATATTATGAATAGCAGTCTGTGACGGTCCATCTGCATTTGTGCTTGAAAATTTGTGTATACATATATCACTCTTGATTCTTATTATGTCTTTGTAATACAATACAGTCGGGTTAACTTGTAGACGTTTTGATCTATGCCTTATTGCTTTTATCATCTACACAACCTTTCTCTTCATATAAAATTATACATATAGGCTTTGTAAGTTTGTTAAGTGATTGAAGCTTCCAAAGTGAATTTTAATTAGATTATACATACAGACTTTTTTCAAATAGAAATGAGTGGCTTCCAAAACAATCTTACCCTACAAGAGTACATTAGGTCCTTCCCAATATATTTCATTTTCAAGTTTATTCGAGCCCAACGCAATGGTGTAGCTAGATTGAGGCCATCCATAGCTAGACGGAAATATACAGAGAAGGTGATCGATTCGTTAATCAATGTGGAACCCTTCAATGGGCAAAACTATGTGACAAATTCAAGATAAGTGCCTTGAAATAGATACATATTGGTGTTTTTCAAATAGCTATATTGAAAAACTAGTATTTAAATCTTGGAAATTTAAAAAAAAGTCTTAAAATTTTGAGGGGAAAAAATATTTTCTTTTGTTGGGGGTTACGTCAAGACTTCCCCTAAAAGGGCATTTTGGGAATGTCCCGGAAACGTCCCTGATTTTCAAGGACGTCCACGAGATGTCCCCCTCAAGATCTGCTAGAAGGGAAACGTGGGGGGCTTTTCCCCTGTCCCGGAGACTTGTTTTTACAGGGTACCCGTCACTGCATACCACTGAAAAATCATAAAAAGAGGCAAGTATCATGAGTTGATGACCCAAGTAAATAGTAAGAGTGGGTCACAAAATCGAATACAACCAATTGGAAACAAACAACACAATTGGTAGAAAAGGACCAATTGCTTCCCCTTTCCCAAATGGTGCTAAGAAAAACTCAGAAACTACACTAACATGAAACAAAGCCTCCTTATAATAAGGTAAAGGTAAAGGTTGTTTAGGTCACGGCCAAGCCACGTGCCAGTTTGGTATATGAGATCCATCTTTGTGGAAGCCCATAAGGGGATCCTAATGACTAAGCTTGGGAATAAATCAAAACTTGGTAATCCACCTTCACCTATGAGTTGATGACTTAAGTAACCAGAATAAGATTCAAGGGTGGATGCTGTTACAGAAAATGGCTTCTAAATCTTGTATCAAGACTTTCTTCACGGTATCCCAAGATTTGTTTAAAGCATTCAGCACATTAAATCTTCTAACTTGATATCCTTCTGCTTTCAATTCATTTGCATACCAACCATTCAAATTCATTCTATTCTGCTGTGTTTCTCTTGCTAGTATTCCTGGTCAATTTGCATTTTGCAGGCTCCTCTTGCTTTTCAAATCCATTTAAATCTCAATTAAGATGTTTGACAAACAAGAATGGTTTGCCATAGCGAGTAGTACATTGGATACGTAGTTTTTAAATAAAGTATCTATAAAATAAGCATACTCACGGTTCAACCCACCATGAGGTAAAGATACATTGAGAAGCTGTGATAGCAATCAAAACTTAGAGCTCAACAAAATTGCACGTATGTGTTCTATATTCCAAAGGAATGACATAAATTTACATTTGACATTTTATTCATGTCTGCAGCGGCCAAAGTGGATTACCCAAGTAAGCAGAATAAGTTAATCCTGCTAGGAATGATTGTCAAGAGAAACATCAATACAAGTGGTATTCTGTGTGGGTTCTTCTTTAGGAAAGGGTTCAAACTCCATGCTCAAGTATTCTACACATAACCTCTTGATTACAGGTCCAACTTGAATCAAATCGGAGGCATCAAAGAGCATACATTCAGAATAATCTTTAAGCACCAAGTTTCTAAAACTTGGAACCAGCATTGAAAGTTACACTTCACTAAAGTCATCCTATTTCTTTTTCCATATATGCTATCACTTTTATACCCTATTGTAAGGAACACATAATTCACAGCTTCAGTATCCAATTCAAATAAAACAAAAAGCTTCTAAGTGAGGAAATTTGTGGAGATTTGTCGTGACTTATTTCAGACCACACAGTTGCAGACTCGTATCCTTTTAAATTTTACTTCTAGTAAAATTCTAATTGACTGAAATCTTTAGAGTCTGACATAAGGCAGCCATAAGCTCCCTCTTGTAGTTCTAAATCAGGTGGAAGTTGAGGTGTTTGGGAATAGAAGATTCACTCTATATACTGCCTAAAATTTTAGGCCCTTAACCTGAGCAAGGAGAGATCCACCACATGCATGCTACCTCTGATTATAGTATCACAACCTCCTTTTTTCAAAAGTGTGTTTGAATTTAGTATGTTATTGAATAGGCTTATCATGGGAAACCTAGCTTTTTGGGTAAGGAAATTAATATTGTGCTCGATAAATTTACATTTGATTGAGGGAGAATCTTGATCTCCATTATTTTCTATGGCAAAATTCTGGTGTAAAATTTTGAATGTGGTGGCAATACCTTAACCAAAGATTTACTTATTTGCAAATAATTTGCAAAACAAATCCTAGCCAAAACCTTAAGGAAAATATAACATATCCCTAGAATGCAGAACAATTCACAATTTTCAAAAACAAAAAAGGAAAAAAAACCAAAATGAAATCAAGTTGAAGACAATAAGAAAATTGAGAATCCTCAAGGGTCTATAATTTGTCGGATTAGTGCAAACCATAGTTCAAAAACTTGTATTCCGCAGCCCAAAATTTTGACCTTGACTCATGACTCAGCAAAATATCCACCAGAAACTCTGCAAATTAAAAGATACATAAATCCATAAAATATACTTACCATGTTAAATATTGTTAATAAGCATAAGACCAAAGTATGTTAAATATACTTGACAGGTATATTTTCTATCAGTTTAGACCAAAGTATCATCAATGCACCAAAATACCATATGATGATTAATCATCATCATAGAAAATTACAAATCCATAAGATTACAAATTTCTTTGCCCCCTCAAACTCTTGGAACTCATTTGTTGTGCCCTTGAGTAGAAGTAAAGATTCCTTTGCAACAAAACCATCCTCACCAATCCCTCCTAATGCTTCCACATGTGCCTATGCCTCTGCTAGTGTTGCCCCTTTTGTTGCTTCCCTCTCCTTGCCATCCTCACCAATCCCTCCTAATGCTTCCACATGTAACTATGCCTATGCTAGTGTTGCCCCTTTTGTTGCTTCCCTCTCCTTGGTGAACATGGGTTTCCACATCCTCAAGAATCCGATCTGTGTATGAATCGATAGCATCCAAATCAATCACATCATGGATCTCTTGTCCTTCCGCCTATTTGACACGAAGACAAAGATTGTGTCGCATATAAACAAGGTCGTTGAGACGTTATATTGTCAACCTATTGTGTTTCTTTGTGTGAATGGCCTCAAATATGCTCCAATTATGTTTACATCCAAAAAAGCTATGTGGATGACACAATATAGATGGCTATCCCTGAAAAATTTGTTGTTTTTGCACCATAATCTTTCCACCAAAATCTACAAATGGGACATTTATACCATTGTAAGTCAACTAGGCTTGCATTTATTAAAGAATTCTAGTATCTACAAATAACGAGACTACAATCAAATGGCTCAACTATTTTACCTAGTTGTTGGGTCATTCTCCATCAAATGCATAGAGTTGAAGAAAAGAGCCTTCCTTTACACTCTTGTAAATTTGCATGTCATTTGTTGTGCCCTAGAAGAGCTAGTTAAGATTCATGTACAACAAAACCATCCTCAAACATATCATCCTCACCAATCCCTCCTACTACTTCCGCATGTTCTTGTGCCTATGCTACCATTGACCCTTCCATTGCTTCCCTCTCCTTAGTGAACATGGGCTTCCACATCCTCGAAATCTGATCCGAGTATGGATCGATATCATTCAAATCAATCACCTCATGGATCGCTTGCCCTTCCACCTATTTGACACGAAGATGAAAATTGTGTTGCATATAAACAAGGTCATGAGATGTTATGTTGTCAACCTAGTGCGTTTCGTGTGAATGGCCTCAATTATGCTCCAATTATGTTCACATCCAGAAGAGCTACATGGATGGCACAAAATACAAATGGCTATCCTCTAAAAACTTCTTGTTTTTGCACAAATGATCTTCCCACCAAGACATTTATAACATTGTAATCTAGATATGCTTGCATTTACTAAAGAATTCAAGTATCTACAAGTAATGAGACTGCAATCAAATGGCTCAACTTTTTTTACCTAGTTGTTGGGTCATTCTCCATCAAATGCATAGAGCTGAAGAAAAGAGCCTCCTTTGCACTCTCATAAATTTGCAAGTCATCAAGAATTATGTCTCAAAGGGCTTTGACAAGCATCATCCTCTTTATGCATGTGTTGAAGCCATCCATGCCCTCCTCACTAGCCTATAAGAATTTCGGAAGAAAAAAATTGGGGTTTAAGTAATAAGACATTGCATGTATGTGTTGGTGGGACCTCTTTAATCCATTTCCGATCAATTATGTGAAAAATGAGTTTATATTTTCTTTAATTTTTCCCATAATAATGTGATATGACCTCCTTGACCTTATCCATGGCCTCATACAGATAACCCATTAGGTTATTTTCACCATCCACCAAGTGTAGAACTCTAACCAAATGTTCCATTCTCCTAAAACAAAATAGCATCAGATTCTAAAGTTAATATTAAGAGAAATTTGAACCAAAAAAAATTACAAATCAAAAATCTAACTTCGTAAATCCAAAATATACAAGTTTTACAAACTTATGAAGTACTAGATTCTATTACTTTGTAAGTTAGTAATTATTAAGAATAAATTCATGTTAAATTTACATTAAGTTTAAATTTACAAACACATCATCAAAAATGGTTTCCATAACCCTTCAAAATGGATTTCATGACCCTTTTCCCTTTGGCCTTCCTCCAATAAGGGAGACACCAACCACCGTGTGCTCAAAAACATTTGCTATGAAATGTTAGTGAGGCTGCAATGCGATGAAGTTTGTGGGGAATGATGAATCGTGTAACTCCCAATCACACAAACTCCTTTACGTATGTGTGCCCTCTCATAAATCTTAACACACAAGGGTGATTGTAGATGTATTTGGTAATATTTATTCCTTGAACAACACATTTCACCCATGCAATTTTTCATATGTTCTCAAGTAGGAGATCAATGCAATGGGTTGTGTGAGGGCTCCATAAAAGGGTAGGGCACCTCAATTGCACTTTTAACCCGTGCAATTTTTACTATGTTCTTGAGAAGGAGATCAATGCAATGGGTTGTGCAAGGGCTCTAACAAAGAGTAGGGTGCCTCTGCTTGAGAAATTACAAATGTTGTTGCATTGTCAATCATAACTTGGATTGACATTCTCTACACCCACTTCCATGACTACCTCCTCCAACATATCACACAAATCTGTATTTTTCACTTCACAGGAGGCATCAATAGACTTCAAGAACACCAATTGCCCACTTGAACCTAGGAAGTTTATCAAATTGTGAATCCTTCGTGCATACATTAAATAAAATATTGTAGCCCTTTTGTGAAATATTATTTTTTGATCATCTACTATCACGTATGTATTTTTTACGGCTCACTCCAACAATCGACTACACAAATCATAAGGGCTAGGTACCTTGAACCCCTTCCAACAACATCAATGCAACAAATAATGTCTCCCAATATGGGCTTCTCGCCACATTAAATTGTATGTTATTATAATACCAAGAATTCAACTTTTGCATGTACTTACCATCTGATGGATTAAGAATCAACTCTTCTTCCTAGACTCTTTATAGACTTAGTTGCCTCATGAAATACTCACTACACTTATTTCTTCCTCTTCTTTGGTCACTCGGTCCTGCTGCCTCCATTCGTGGGGTGATTGCCTCTTCTCACACTCTTGATGGCTCAGTTCCACTATTTCCTCTTTGACTTCGGTCACTACTAGAGGTTGCTTTCCTCCCTGATCATGAGTTTTTCCTACTTTACTCCTACTTGGAGGAGTTTCCAATTTAGTCGTTATTAACTAATTTGCTATTAGTTAATGTTAGTTATACACGTATAACTTCCTCGCTTTGAATATGTAACCTCTTTATGCTTCACAAAAGACACACAAGATTTTAGTGTGGCTTGTGTCATATACTTTCCATTTCTCTTCATTCTCTCGCATATTTACAAACATTTCCCGCCTCTCCACTACATCACCACACACCCTCCTTGAAACATTGTGTTAAGAAAAAATCTAGACTTTGACAATATTGTCATATTTCCAAGTTCTCTTGATTTCTCAACCTTTTAATGCTCAAATTAAAAGCCACAATTTAAATATATGAGTTATACGATTTAAATATTCCACATACGTTAGACAAGGCTTGATTCTTTATTTAATTAATATGTTGCGAATGGAAAGGGTCCGGAAGATGTAGCGGTAAAAACTTGGATGAGCCATAACTTTCATTTTGTGGCTCCATTTCAGGTGTCGTTTTCTCTAAAAGTGTATATTTTCTCGAGCTCTACGCATTGATGGCAATATTTTTCTTATTTTCATAAAATCCATTTTTGCACCTTTTTGGACCAAGCAACTTCTTGCAATCTTCTGAATTTAATTTTATTCGTTTTGTATATACTGTACATTATTATAAATTTATAGTTAATAGTATAACTTGTCTTTTATCTTGTTTTTCATATACATAATATGTGGTTTATAATTAAATTCCTATTTAGAAGGCTGAGATTTATATATTTTTTAATTTTTATATAGTTTTTGTACTGCCGTATATCGGGGTCAAAAAAAAATTGCGTTTCACGTATCGGATACCCCGCTCCCGCTCCCATATCCAAAACGTTTGGGTAACTTAGGTCCTTGGTTAATGGGACGGCGGGCCTATTCATGAAACAACTTGGGTCGGAAATTTTAAACCTAGTCTTGAAAACATGAATAAAGTTCCAGTCTGGACAAGACTCTATGGGCTCCCTACGGAACTCTGGAATGAAAGCACATTCACTCAAGTGGGCAATACCCTTGGTGATTATATTTGCACAACAAAACCGACTGAATATGGGATTCTCACTTTGTCTATGCCAAAATTTGCATAAGTCTTGACATTTCGCAGCCTCTCCCAAGTACTATTTGTTTCAAATCTGAAACCCGTGAATGGTCCCAGGATCTTGATTATGAAAATGTTCCTTTTCATTGTCAAAATGCCACAAACACGAACATTTTGTTCGAGCAATGTCCAAAGCTAAAGAACCTTGAAAATCATGATAATGAGGGCTTTGTCAAACCCAAAAAGAAGAAGAAACCAACTACGAAGAAACTATGGAATAAAAATGTGCATATTGAAAAATCAATGGACCAAGCTATTCCCATGCAAAATGGCTTTGAAACCCTTAAAAATACAGAAGAAAATCTAAGTGATCAAGAGCAAATCCTTGAACCCTCAAATAAGAATTGTGAAGAAGAACCTAAAGATGGAGAAATCCATGAATCAGAAGAAGAAATAGAAGAACTTCGATTAGATGATGTTTTCCTCGATAATCGTAAGTCCCTCCTAAACAATAAAGATCAAGGCAAAATAGAAGAAACAAACAATGCAATAAGATAAATAAAAGTTGGTAAGAACAAACCTAGAGGACGCCTTTTTCCAACTCCCAACCTTGAAGCCCGAATTAATATTGGCAAGGGAAGTCAAACAAATATCTAAAATGCTACACAAGCAATATGAACCAAAAAAGAAAAACAATCCCCATTAGAAATGGACAATGAAGACAAAGGGAAAAAGAAAGATGGAAATTACTAAAAAGCGATAAGAAATCTCCAATTCGGTCAAACACCAGCAGCAACGCCAGTGGGGCTCAAATACACTCAATGATAATTACATCATGGAACCTGTGAGGGCTAAATGCCCCGCATAAACATAGGTTGCTAAAGTTTTGTATTGCTCAAGAAAAGTCGGGCATCCTCACCTGCTTGAAGAAACTAAAATGGACTCATCATCTCTTTCTCTGGTTATCAAACAAGTTTGGAGAAATAACAACTTCGTCATTAAAGATGCCTCAAGGGCCTCAAGTGGGCTAGCCATAATCTAGAAACAGTGTTAAAATCTTTGGTTCCCTTGTTGATGATTGCACTAATTGGCAAATTGTGGAATTTTGGATCATTGATACTAACTAGACTTTTCTTTGCGCCAATGTATATGGCCCAAGAACTAGTGTTGGTAGAGAAATTAGTTGGTTGTCTCTTAAAGCTATAAAATCCTTGTACCTAGGTGACAAATGGATCTTTGGAGGAGACTTCAACATAATCACCTTACCTATAGAAAAATTTGGTGGATCTGGTCCCATCTCCAACTCTTCTTTAAAATTCACCAAATTCATTGAAGACAATGACCTTGTTGGCATACCTCTCAAAATGGCCAATTTACTTGGACAAACAGAAGGCTTGGGAAAAATTTCGTGGCTGAAAGACTTGACAGGTTCATCATTAGCAAAGACTGGATTCAAAATCAAGCTCTCATTAAATCTGAAATTGTTTGAGCAGTTTGTTTAGATCATTGGCCCATCCTGCTAAAGATCTCCCTTGCCTCCCCTACTAGAAGACCCTTTAAGTTTGAGATGATGTGGACCAAGGATCCTAATCTTTATGAAAACATGAAAATCTGGTGGAATACAAATATTCGAGGGTTAAAAATGTTTCGACTGTCTAAAAAAACTCAAGGAGGTCAAACAGCATCTAAAAGAATGGAATAAGCAGTCTTTTGGTAACATTTTTGCTAGGAAAGTTTCCCTTCAAGACAAGCTCCTACAAATTGAAAAAGAAATACCGGAAAAGGGTCTTGTTGATGAAACAAGAGAAGAAGAGAGGTTCTTGACTGATGAACTCAATCTTGTTCTTCTGCAAGAAGAAATTCACTGGAAGCAACAATCACGAATCAAATGGCTTTGCGAAGGGGATAGAAACACTGGTTTTTTCCACAAAATTGCCATAATAAGAAGAAACTACAACAGAATCTTGAAGATAACTCTTCCATTTGGTGAGACAACTAATGACAATAAACTAATTTGCAGAGAAGCAGAAAGATATTTTAAGGAACTCCTAACTAACTTTGGGGAAAACAGAGATACTACTAGAAACCAAATCCTCAGTCAAATACCCCCTAATCACCCATGAAGACAATGAGGAGCTCAATAAGGCCATCTCGTAGAAGAAGACGCGTTAAAGTTGTTTTTTCCTTCAAGCCTGATAAAGTTCCTGGTCCTGACGGCTTTCCTGCTGGGTTCTTTCAACATTTCTAGGACATTGTCGAGAAAGATGTCATTGAAGTTGTCCAAGAATCTGGTGCCACCAAAGACATTCTTAAACAATTCAATTCAACACTCATTGCACTTATTCCCAAATATGAAAATACATAATCTTTTGATTCTTATAGGTCGATCTCTCTTTGTAATGTCACATATAAGATCATCTCCAAAGTCATTGCCAACAGACTTAAAATTCTCCTTCCAAAGATTATCTCTCCTGAACAAGGGGATTTGTGGCTGGAAGACAAATTTTGGATGGAATAGTGATAGCCCATGAGCTCATTCACTTTGTTAAACATCAACAGAATGGGAACATGTTCATAAAATTGGATATGACCAAAGCCTTTGATAGAGTCAATTGGCCTTTTATCATGCAAGTCCTAGAAAAATTTGGGTTCAATCAAGAGTGGAAAAATTGGATTTTCAATCGCATCAACACGGCTGAATTGTTTGTGCTTATAAATTGTGAACCAACAGGATTTTTCAGCTCGAGGCCTTAGACAAGGTGATCCTTTTAACTTTTTTGTTCATAATTATAGCTGATTCACTTAGTCGTTGGTTGTCTTTCCTTAAATCAAACAGAATGTTGAATGGTATTCTTATAGCAAATGATGCTCCCAGAATCACTCACTTACAATTTGTTGATGACACTGGCCTTGCTGGGCAAGCTACTATCGGTGAGGCTAAGGCCTTTAAGCAGGCTCTAGATCTTTATGAAGAAGCTTCAAATCAACAAGTTATTAAAAGAAAATCCAAGATATTCTTTTTCAGCACAAACAGAGTCTCCCGGATTTTGATATGCAGGATCCTTGACATCAGCCTTGGTTCGCTTTCTTGCTCTTATCTTGGAATTCCATTATTTCAAGGCAGAAACTCCATGGACATGGAAAACTGTCATAGACAAGATTCTAAAGAAACTTGACAGTTCGAAAAGGTAAATGGCTCTCCTTTGCTGGTAAAATTCAATTGATTTCATCATGTGTTCAGGTTGTTCCTATTTACATGATGTTTGTTCTTCCCATTCCTTCCAATGTGAGTAAATTAATCAAATCTATTTATGTTGAGTTCCTTTGGGGTGGCACAAATGATGAAAAGAAGATTCCCCTTGTGAAATGGGAAAACACTTGTCTACCAAAAGAAATGGGTGGTTTGGGATTCGGGTCGACAAGAATATAAATTTGGCTCTTGGGGCCAAACTATCCTGGAGGCTATATTCACCCCACGCACTTTGGAGCATCATTGTCGGGAAAAATATCTTGACAACATGCATCCCGAAAGGATTTTCACTGTCCGGAATCACCTTCTTGGTTTTACAATTTGGAATTTCACAACCAAATGTGATGTCCCGTGGACATCCGCCAGTCCCAGTGCAAGGTAGGGAGATGTGCCCCGTAATTCCCTTGGTCACGCTGCCCCGACTCGAGCGGTCCTACCCTTAAGTGTCGCAGTTGTATCGGGCACCTGCCGAGATCCACCGAGAGGACCGCTCGAGTCGGGGACACGTGACCAAGGAATTACGGGGCACATCTCCCTACCTTGCACTAGGGCTGGCGGATGTCCACGGACATCACAACCCACCACGCTCCGCGAGTCTCGACCTCGAGACCTCTGCTCGATACCACCGAAAGATCCCAATCCCGTTTTTGTCTGAATATTTTTTTTTATTTTTATTTTTTTTTAAATTTATTTATATAATGCTCGCTTAGGTCTCGAATGATAATATTAAAGGAATTCATAAAACATCACACTGAAACTGCATAGATAAATAAATACAGAAAGCCCGCAAACCGGGTGAATGTAAAATAGGCGCCCAGGGCAAATCTGGCAGATTTCTTTGTAAATACTTCAGCTGAATATTTAATAATGGTTTCTAAAGCTAAATATTACAGCCAGACAAATATAAATCTGTAGAAAGATTTAATAACAAAGATAATCCAAAAATCCACAGAAAATGAATCAAAACCCTAGCCGATTTGCTTTATTTGCTGCTGGGAATTACAATAGATATCTAACATGAAAAATACCTCTGACACAGTAATGAATAACTGTAGAAGAAGCCGCCCCCACTCAGATAGATGTGCAAAGCCCACAGCTGCAATTTATTTCTTTCCCTGAAACTGCTGAAATGTTGAATAACTGATGTAAACAATGAAGATTCCTGGATGGAAACTTCTCTCACTGCTCCTGGGGTTTCCGTCCGCAAGAGGAATAATCCAGAGGGTTTCCGTCCTTGGATTCTGTCTGCAAAAGCTCTGTGCTAACTGCTCTGTGAAAAATAATAATCATCTGAATGAATCTCCCCAAGTCGCCTTTTCTTTCATATAGCCAAAAACCCTTCCAAATATCCAAGTCGCACTTTTTGGCCAAAACCCAATAATTAATATTTAATTAATTATTTTGCTTTACTAAGTGGGTCGCATTTTTGGGTTTAATCAATCATACCCAAACAAGTCGCACTTTTGGCTAGGAAGTGCATTTAAATAATTTATTAATTTATTTAAATACATTTTCCTAAGTCAAAGTCACTCAAACAGTTCTATTAATTCATTATATGTGCTTTAATGATATTTTACTTTAATTCGAGCACCATATAATAGAATAATAAACCGAAGTCACCCTTGAAAACACCCTTTTGGCCGTCGGGTAGACAAAACAGGCCAAAAGGTCTTCGACCGAACTAATCGAGAAAGAGGGACATTACACCTAAGATGCTCTATTAGCGAGGCTCAAAAGCCAACTTCGAAATGACACTTGGATACTTAATACCCCTCTCGAACTCCCACAACTTCAATAATTTACATCCCTATTGCGAAGAAAGATTTAGTCCGTTGGTGAAAAACTACATCAATCAAGGTAATGATGGTTGGATTGAGTTGCAGGTCCCTCATGATTTGATTGAGGAGAAATTGGTTCTTATGAATATCCTCTGGACATTTCATTTCTCTAGACATAGTGATCAACTAATATGGACATGAGCCAAATCAAGAAAATATAATGTCAAAGATGGATACACCATCATCTCTTCTCAAAACAGAGAGGTCTCATCATTTCCATATCAGAAAATTTGGTTCAAGCAGGGTTTGCCTAAAGCTGGTGTTTTTCTTTGGACAGCCCATTGGGACAAAATTCTCACTCAGTCCAATCTTTGTAAGCGTGGTTTTCATGGCCCTTCCCAATGTTCCCTCTGTCTGAAATCTGAAGAAGACAACAATCATATGCTCATCCACTGTGAGTATTCTTGCAAAATTTGGGTTTCTTTGCTAAAATGTTTAATTTGTCTTTGGTTCTCCCTGCTTTTGTCATCAATCTCATCAAAGGGTGGGATTTCAAACTCCGCTCAATTCCCTACTTTATATTTGGAAATCCATTCCTGCTATTGACTGCTCGAGTATCCGGGTTGAAAGGAACGGAGAATCTTTAGAAGTGAAATCAAGAGCAAAAAAAGAATTCTCACACAAGTTTTGAGGACTATCAAGGAACTAATCATGACTTGGCATCCCCATGATGGCAAGATCTTTCCAGATGAATGCAACATCTACAATAATTGGAAAAGCATACTCTTAGGGATCCCTAATAAAGGGGTTGGAAAGAAAAATAAATCTATAATTCAAGCTAAATGGACCACACCGCCGCACAACTTCATCAAATTCAACTTTGATGGGGCTGCTAAGCGAAATCCAAGAAGAGCTAGGGCTATTGACTTTTTTGAAACTCGTTGGGACAACCCCTCCTGGGCTTTACTGAAGCAATTGGTCTATGCTCCAACAATTATGTGGAAGCTAAAGCTCTCTGCGCCCACCGAACAAGATTGATCGAAAGTGCCCTCTCGCCATTGGTCTAGTCTCTAGTCACGCCGGTAGGCATCCATCGGACATCAGCTCCCTATCCCTATCCCCATATACAATTGACCAGTGGTGGGGCCGACTAGAATGAAAAGGGCCTCTCGGCCCTCTCGACCTATTACATGGATTGAATCCATTAGATACCTCCGTCTTCCTCTCCAAAGATTTGTATTCGTTGGTAGATGTTAACCCTATAGATATGGTTGCCCTATAGAGATCTCGGGAGATAGGGGTCCGTTCTCTTGAAAACAAGTGATCGATCTCCCGAATCCTAAACAATAAAACGATACGATAGGTAGTGATTCATTTCGGTTCTTGTTACCGTTACTAATGCCAGCCCAAGCCAAGATCCTCATCATGGAATACGGGATTCTTTTTTTGGCGGGTTAGGAGAGGGATTGTTTGATCGCCTTGATGGAGGTCACCTTTCAAGAGGAGCTATTATTTATCGTCGCATCGGCCTATCCAGATTAACGGCAGCGGTTTGGGGTTCGATGCTTCAATCGATAGTTATAGTTCATCGATCGGCAGAGTGCATGCCGGGTGAGAGTTAACCAGCTTGATGACGATACGTTTCTTCTCTTCCTGATCAATCAGTTTTGTCTATTCGGGGGGTGCGTGAGATGGGGACTATAGGCAATTTGGCCTCAAAATTGCTACGGAAAAGGTCTAGAACAATCTCATCATTGAAGGTGACTCTCAAATTGTCATTAATGCGATAAAAAAGGAAAAATGGAGCATTGGAATTTATATTGCATCGTGGATGACTATATTTCTATGCTCAATCAAAGGTGCATCATCCACATTCCAAGAAGCACAAACAAAGTCGCAAATAAATTAGCCAATTTGGGGGTTGAAGACAATAATGAAAAACTCATCATTCTTCGTCCTGATGAATTAATCAAAGAAATGGGTGATTTATTACGACTTGAGGGGCCTATCACATTTGCACACATGGTGGGTGCGGTTCATGCCCAGCTCTCCCAGTCATTATGATATGGATCTCCTCGTTTTTCCTCTCATGCAGCAAATAAAGGCCATATCTCTTTGTCGCGGGTGGGAAGATCTACGCATGCGAATTGGTATTTTAACCCCCTCTCACAAGAATTTTTTATCAAAAGCTACATTTCTTATGAAGGACTATGGACAAAGGCAAAACCAGAGTTGCTAAGGCCATGCGGGCCAAGGCTGGAAAAGGCGAGGATATAGCAAGTAACACTATGAAAGAGATGAAGGACTCTCTGGTGCACAAGTATTCTATAGATGATGTTCACTACTCCTTTCTTGGGTTAGTGAATGATCTCAAGCTTCGACAATTGCTTAATGCAGGATGCCTTTTGGACAAAGGCACCAGAGTCACTACTAAGGAGGCTATGGAAATTTGGCAACAAGCTCTGATTGACGGCATCAAAGACCCAAAGTTGCTCCGGTGGATGGCCACGAATCTGCTTAGGGCTCAACTGTCTACTAGGCTCGGGGAAACAATTGCAGAGGAAGAGGTGGTTAAGTTATGAATAATCCTGGTGAGTCAACCGCCAAACTTGATATGCTGAAGGTGGTTCAAATAATTGGGATTCAGACGGTGCTCTTTGGAGCCAGCAACTCATATGCGATCCACGAAGACATGGAACAACTGGGTTTTGACATGGGTCTGCGCTTGGATCAAATCTGTAATTGACCAAAGCCTTGGCTATGGAGAGTATGCTGCAAGGTAAGAAATTGGACGCCATTTGTTCTGTGTTGAATATTCCTACTGAGAAATTTGAAGATTCCAAACTCGCAGACTTCATGGCTGCATTTGTGGTTGAGGAGGCGCGAGATGCTGAAATGCCAACTATGATGGTGACTAGTTCCTCTGATGATGAGGAAAATTAACATTTAAGTATAAATCTTAGTTTGTATCTAGTTTTAGTTTAAACTCTATAGGTATATTCATCCTCTTATGGTTTTGTAATCGGATTTTAACCTGAAATTTCAGGTTTTTGTTTTATATAATATAAATAGTGAGCCCTGGAGCCTCTTTTTTGGCTGATCAAAAAAAACCAAAATTTATGAGCTGATGTATGTGACACTTTTTCCGCTTCTTATCTTCTTCTAAATTTGTAATAAATAGAAAGTCTCTATACTTTGATCATCTTTCCTTGAATTCGCCTACTTTTATTTCAATAGTACTACAGCCTTAATTTAGTTTTTATGCAAGTCAACGTGTGTTTTAGCCTTTTTTTCAGCAATAGCAATGGAGTATTTTTAGCATTTAATAAAAAGTGTTGTGGTTCATATTTGCCTTCGTCTTTCTTCTTGTTCTTACTCCATTTGCGCATTCAAGTTAGTTTTTACCTTTTTCTTTGCTATAAGGTTCTCTATCAAAACCTCTAGTCATGCATGTTTTCTATAATTTTGTGTTATAATCAAGTTGATGGGAGAACAAACTATCCCAAATGCATCATCATCGTTTTCATTTATTTATTTTTTCCCTTTACCCTTGGAAGTTTAGATTAGCACTAGGGTAGACAAAACCAGCTGACTTTGGAAGTTGTTCCTAAGGCAATTGTCCCACGGTTCAGAACATCCCATGTTATGTTGAACATTGCAAACAAGGGAATTCAAATACTTCTTTCAAGGTGTTATGATGTGTCACTCCTATTTCCCAACCATCTGGGACATTTTCGGATTTGAGATAAGAACGAAACGTCCCACCCACCCCCACACCCAAGCATGCCAAAGATAAAGGGCATGTCCCCAGAATTCCGAGGGTGTTTCCTAGACATCCCTAATTCTTGTATAGTTGAGGGACACCATGACATCCTTAAGACATTCAAGGGTCATCCCAACGTCCCTTGCAGCTGTTGAATGCAGCAGACCCAAAAAACTAAAAAGAACACTCTACACTAAAAAAGCAAATGAAAAACACTCAATGCTTGGTATTGTAAACTTGTGAGAATTAATGATATTCTTTTGAAAGTAGACGTGGCTAGCAAATCTATATTTGCATCAATCAACATACCCTTTGGCTTATTTTGCAATATTTGGTCACAAATATTCTGCAGATTTCTTAAACTTGTAATTCATCCTAGGGAACCAATGTCGTGTAGCCCTATTGACATAAGGCAATACATAAACCATACCATGACAAGACGTATGTGTTAATCGTAATGTCCCCTTTCCTACGCCAAAGGCCTAAGGTCAAATCGAGTCCAAGCCGTGGTCATACCCAAGGGGCTGTGGACGTTGGGGGCTTTTGAGAAGGGGCCACATGGTACTAATATTCATGTTTGGCATTTGGGGGTCACTTTTGGACCATGGCGACTAAAAGGGGAAAAGTAACTTAAGTCACTTTATTTTATTGGCCCCTCCATAGAAAGAAATGCGTATTGGGTCTGTTGGGGCTCTTTTGCCTCGGGAAGTATATAAGGAGCTGGGGGAGTAAGGAAAGGCACTTTTTGTCATATACATTTTAGCCTCTTTCACGTGCAGCTACAGCTGTTGCGCTTCTACAACTTGTGGAGTCAAATCCCACAGGGACCCTAGCTTCGGTGGTGAGAGACCCGTCCCTAGCTAGCAGGGCATTCTTTGGTAGTGAGAGATCTACCCTAGTCTGTCATTTTGGAGCCACTTTCAAGGCCGTGCGGCAAAGACATTAATAGAGGTTTCAGAGGAAGGATCTCGAGGGTCTTGGGGGCATTTGGGGAAGATAAGCAGAGGGGCTCCAGTTAGATTCACGACAACCATTTGGGTTGGGCGTGGCAGCACGTTGAAGGCGCCTCCATCATTTTCCGACCCCATTCCAAGCAAGGCGACTTGCAGCCTTTATTTGGGGTTTTCCAGATGGTCGTTTCCAGATCTGAAGGTGCAACCTTTATTTGGAGGGTTTTCCAGTCGGCCATTCCCAGATCTGAAGGTGGAAATACTATTTCCTATATTTGTCATTGTTATTTCCAAAGACCCTTAATTTTTGCTCCGGTATTTGGAGAGTTACGAGCCTCTGTAGTTTTCCGTTGTCTAGGGCATGCTTGTGCTTTTCCTCGGCGTGAGTTTAATCTCTCGTAGAAGTCCGTTGATTTCCTTATGTCCTTTATAATAATATCAAGCTCTATTTAAATTTTCAAGTATTTCGGGTGGACATTTTGGCAAATATTAAGTTTCTTTAGTTCGCTGTCCCAACTGTAAAAATCTGGTAAAATCAGTATTTTATTTGGCTGCAAGTTTCAATATTTTTGTGCATTTTTAAGTGGTATCCCATTAGGGATATTTCAGTGGTATCGAGTTGTTCCTCCAGCCTGTGTTGGTTAAATATGGCAGTTTGGAAAGATCTCAAAGGGGGTTTTATGAAGGAAATGTTCACCAACATGGTGAAACAACAGGAAGCCACTAACCTTTATTTGAGTCAGCTCACTCAGAATGTGAATCAAAGCAGACCTAGGGACAATAAGGAACATGGTGAGAATAGTGATAGAGGGCGGCCAATAGAGGTGATTGATGAGGATTCTTGTTGGAGGAAGTACCAATCTTTGAGTAGGGGTTTCAGAGATAATATGCCATTTCCAGATTATTGCATGATGAAGATTGGTAGCAAGCCCAAACGAGGTCATCATATGCCGGTACCTGAATCACAAAGGAACTCGTTTGTAGAAGAAGCTTCTAAACAAAAGGGTATGATTTCCATTGAGCAAAATAATTGCATTAGTGAAACTTTGCTTGTTAGAGAAATTATTCCAGCTCAGGAGAAGAAAGTTGTTTGTGCAAGCAAGGAGGATGTAATGGAAACTCTTAAAAAGTGTGAGGAAGGGAATAGCAGAGCTAGAGCTGCTAGGTTGATAGCGACTCAAGCAAGACAACACATACAAGAGTTCAAGGAAACGATGAGGGAAATTGATGCAATAAAGACTACACCCCGAAAGAAGACTCTATGGAGCAGCTGGCACATGAGGAGGAGCCTCACATGGACACTTGTGTGGAATTGCACATTGTTGCAATTTTCAAACTAACAACTCATGATAAGCTGATTTATGAAGAATTTCAGCCCATTGTAGACCAAAATGCTCAGGATTTGTGGCAGAAAGGTCGAGTCATTTTGGAGACCAAGCTTGACAAGGATACTCCAAGGGATGGTGTTTTGGAGGTTTCTAAATCAGCAATAGAAGGTGAACCTTTTGATGATATTCTTTATAAGGAGGTTAGTAGTAGCCCAGATTTATTTCATCATCTTCATCCTATATCATTACAACAGTTTTATCATGATGGTATTCAGCCTATTGACGGTAAGAATGCTAAGAATTTGGTGCATCAAAGTCAAGTCATCATGAAGACAAAGAGTGATAATCTTCTTTATGAGGAGATACAAGAGAAGCAAAGATGGCAGACCTTACATGATACAAGGGTTCATGGGCATTATAAGGTATGGGATCCTGGTAATATGTTGCAATTGTCCAAAACTATCAATTCTGATTTTGAAAACTTTGTGCATGATTTCTTCATTGGAGACTCCGGTGCAAGAAGGGAGAGTAACTCTCAAGGTACTAGCATTGGTTCTATGATTGCTAAAAGGGGTAAGAGAATATTTTTTAATCATCTTCAGCCTACTAGACTGTGTATAACAGCAGTCATAATGAGAGGAGAAAATAGCAATATGGGACAACAGGGTCAAAGAGGCGAGAGTGGACATTCAAGGCAGCGGCCTCCCCATTCTTCTGCCAGGCCTTTGGGGCTTCACGAACCTTCTTTCTTGAAGGATCCGGAAGTTTCACAGGTATAGCAGCTTGTAGATATTTTGGGTGAGGAGTCTTTTTGGGAGAGTAGCAAGATGGGACAACAGGTCAAAGAGGCGAGAGTGGACATTCAGGGCAGCAGCCTCCCCATTCTTCTGCCAGGCCTTTGGGGCTTCACGAACCTTCTTTCTTGAAGGATCCGAGAAGTTTCACAGGTACAACAGCTTTGTAGATATTTTGGGTGAGGAGTCTTTTTGGGAGAGGAACCAGATCTGGAGTGAGGGCTTTCGTAACAACATGCCATTCCAAGAATATTGCAGAATGAAGATTGGCAGTCGACCCAAGAGAGATCATCAAAAACAGTACCAGAGTTACAGAGGAGATTGGGACAGATCTCCATTCCACACTTCGATGGTTCTAAGAAGTGTACTGCACCGTCTTGGGTCCAGAAGTTGAAGACATACTCCGACTTGAATCCTATGCATGAGGAAGATGCAATTAAGTTTGCAAGCTCACATCTTGAGGGAGACGCTCATGATTGGTGGCATCATGGGCTGATTACATAGGGACACATACACATTACGACTCATGCAAAGTTCACGCAAAGGTTGGTGAGCAAATTTGATAGGAGGGACCCTGACAAGTATTTCAGGGAGTGGACTCATTTGAGACAAACCGGTCCCCTGGATCAGTACATCACAAATTTTTAGAGATTACCAGTCATGGTACCTGATGTCACGGAGAGGAGGTTGATTTTGCTATTCATAACAAGTTTGACTGATGCTTTCGTTGGATTTGTGAAGGCATTTGAACCTTCTTCTTTGCACGGGGCTATTAGGAAAGCTCGGGACTTGGAGTTATCCACTCCAAAGCCGAGGGCTCCACCTCGCATTCAACAAAGGGAACCTCCATCTGGATCAGACGAATGTCAGCAGAGGGAGCCTCCACCGAGGCAGGAGGTGGTTAAAAAGCCAATCATTTCCCAAGAACACAGAGATGAGTTGAGGCAAAAGAAACTATGTTTCGATTGCCACACACCTTGGATTCCAGGATATGATTGCAGAGGTAGAGGGAAGGCTCAATTCATTGAAGTCTTCGAGGAGAGCAAGGGTGACAGAGGTGAGGAGTTAGAGACTCGCGAGATGGATGATGGAGATGGGGTTGCGTTGGATAGTGCTTGATGCGGGGCAGGAGGAGAAGACTTTTCCTCAAGAGATTATAGCCACATTGTCTAGTACTCACGATGGGTCGGGCATTTAAGATTAGAGGAGTTATACAGGGTCAACGAGTGGGGTACTCATTGATAATGGGGCAGCCCACAATCGTATTGATGCCTCATTAGTTGAGAGGCGAGGATTACGACAGAGAGCGATTTTGAGGGCTTCAACGCGTCAGGTTGCGCCCGGAGAGTCTCGGGAGGTGCACACGGCGGGTTCCCCAAGTGAGCATCACGATGGGTAACTATACAGTTACCAATGACTTCCACATTGTTGGTATGGGAGTGACCAACATAGCACTGGGAGTGCAGTGACATCCCTCTCTTGGTGAGTTTCGGACTAACTTTCAAGTAATAAGGTGACGTTTAAGTCCGAGGCCAGGAATGTGATTTTGAGGGGAGTATCTGCAGGAGCACCAAGGGTGGTTACAGCTGAGGGGATGGAGAGGACGATCCGGCATGGTGAGGAGTTTTATTATTGCGGATCGATGTGGAGTATGATGGATGTGGGTGTGGCCAACAATGTTGCACATGAGACTATTACTGAGATTGGGATTACAAGTTCAGATCATCCGAGCTTATCATTATGTTGGTTATCCGAAGTTTCAGATGGTCAAGACCTCATTTGCTTGTTGAGTGCTCCAAGAACCGACACACTTGTGAGATTTTGGATGGACACATACAGGATGACAACTACAGATTGGAGGATGAGATGATCTTCTATTAGGGAAGATTGAGCCTTGTGTCAAATTCATGGTTGAGGATGGAGATATAGCGCGACATGTGCATTGTCCTTCCGTGATCGAGCATTTGAGCTACGATGAGACCTACGGTTCATGTCGTAGAAGTTCATATGGCACGAGGTTGAGGAGGATATCCCCAACTTTATACAGGCATATACGGTTTGTCACTATGACGAGTCAAAGCTTACGGGTTCATCATTTTTGAATCGACATGGGATAACACTCCTATGCTTTTTGCTGCTTCTATGCCCGGTGAGCACTTCACCCACATGTTAGTCAGTGGAGAGACGAAATTGACTCATGGTGATTCAGTAGGTTCGCATTCAACGCAGGAGGTGGACTACATGGAGCTGATAGTGTCGGTTGATTGTCTACTGGAGTCTTGGGACTTTTCCTCCACGGGACACATCGAGATACAAGTATGAGGAGCCTTGCTCTCACACGAGTGCAGGTCAGGTGGGAGAGTTAGCACCATTTGTGCGTAAACAAGTTGTTTCACAGGCTGATTCGGGGACCCTACAGATTCAAAGTGAACTTTCATACCCAGGAGTTGATTGGAGAGGCCGTGAGTGATTCCGTGATGACAACCTTGCATTGGCAGGGATTGGACCGATTGGAAATTTCGGTGTAGGTACCAGTGGAGAGTCGGTTTGGGTATCATTCTACTTCACGGACAACATTGCTCTCGGTACCATATGGAGGTCATGATGACGGCATGGGGTTTCTTGGTTACCTCGGATTACACGGATCCTTGGTGGACGATAGGGTGAGGTGGAGAAACTTACGGCGCGGTATTCAGGCTCAAAGTAGAACAAGATAATGCTTGGGGTCAAGCATTTCTCGGGAAGGGAGGACTGTAATGTCCCCTTTTCCTATGCCAAAGGCCTAAGGGTCAAATCGAGTCCAAGTCGTGGTCATACCCAAGGGGCTTTGAATGTTGGGGCTTTTGAGAAGGGGCCGCATGGTACTAATATTCATGTTTGGCATTTGGGGGTCACTTTATTTTATTGGCCCCTCCATAGAAAGAAATGCGTATTGGAGTCATGGGGCTCTTTTGCCTCGCAAGTATATAAGGAGTTGGGGAGTAAGGAAAGGCACTTTTTGTCATTTACATTTTAGCCTCTTTCACGGCAGCCGCCTAAGCGCTTCTACAGCTTGTGGAGTCAAATCCCACAGGGACCCTAGCTTCGGTGGTGAGAGACCCGTCCCTAGCTAGCAGGGCATTCTTTGGTAGTGAGAAATTTGCCCTAGTCCGTCTTTTTGAGCCACTTTCAGGCCGTGTGGCGAGACATTGCAGAGGTTTCAGAGGAAGGATCTCAAGGGTCTTGGGGCATTTGGGGAAGATAAGCAGAGGGGCTCCAGATCAGATTCACGACAACCATTTGGGTTGGGTGTGGCAGCACGTTGAAGGCGCCTCCATCATTTTCCGACCCCATTCCAAGCGAGGCGACTTGCAACCTTTATTTGGGGGTTTTCCAGACGGCCGTTTCCAGATCTGAAGGTGCAACCTTTATTTGGAGGGTTTTCCAGTCGGCCATTCCCAGATCTGAAGGTGGAAATACTATTTCCTATATCTGTCATTGTTATTTCCAAAGACCCTTAATTTCTGCTCCAGTATTTGGAGAGTTACGAGCCTCTGTAGTTTTCCCATTGTCTAGGGCACGCTGTGCTTTTTCTGGCAATAGCAGTTTAATCTCTGTAAAAGTCCAGAAACAGTTTCCTTATGTCCTTTATAATAATATCAAGCTCTATTTAAATTTTCAAGTATTTCGGGTGGACATTTTGGCAAATATTAAGTTTCTTTAGTTCGTTGTCCCAACTGTAAAAATCTGGTAAAATCGGTATTTTACTTGGCTGCAAGTTTCAATATTTTTGTGCATTTTTAAGCGGTATCCCATTAGGGATATTTCATAGGGTTAGGGTTTGTATTATATGGTAGTTTAACAATCCTTTACAGCCATATCTAGAAAAAAATCTATATCTCACTTGAAATTTTGTATAGACAATTTGGTGTTACAAGACAAAACAATCCATGTTCTTGTTATTAGCAAGATGATCCTTGATTTGAGCATTAGCTGGAAAATCACATTTGGATTGAGTAATTAAACTTCACAATTATTATATTGTAAGATAAAATTACATTCCATCTCGAACTATTAGAAACACCGGGAACAATACATTAGGCAAACTGTAAACCTGATCATCTTCCATGTCCTATCATCATATGAAATATCCAATAGAATAATGGGTTATTCATAAATACTTTTCATTTAATACAACAAAGCTACAACACGGCACCATATGTTTACATTGGACTTGTACCCTTTTAATTTTGAGATGACTTTGAACTACTTGAAAATGATGAGCTTACAATGGCACTTGCTACCCCACCAAATCAACACTAAAAAAGAACGAGTTTGTATAGACAATTTAGTGTTACAAGAGAAGACAATCCATGTTTCACATTTGGATCGAGTAATTAAACTTCACAATTATTATATTATACGATAAAATTACATTCCAGCATGAACTACCAGAATCATTGGGAACAATACATTAGGCAAATTGTAAACATGATCATCCTCCATGTCCTATCATCATATGAAATATCCAATAGAATAATGGGTTACTCATAAATACTTTTCATGTAATGGAACAAAGCTACAACACGACACCATATGTTTACATTAAACTCGTGCCCGACTTTCAACTACTTGAAAATGATGAGCTTACTATGGCACTTGCTACCCCACCAAATCAACACTAAAAAAAGAAACAGGCTGACAATTCTGTGGAGTAGTTGGAATGTATAATAACGTGAAAGGTGCCCCGAAACCACAAGCAAACTATAAAGCTGCTTAGGATAAACATGTTGCTTGAGAAAAAATTAAGTCTGTCATAAGGAAATTACTTGGATACATCTTTACACGAAGGGGTTCTGGAAAGAACAATTAGACAAGTTCAAATCACTTAGATACAGGTCCTATACCATTCTGCAAACTGTAGGACCTATTTTATTGTTTTAAATTTCAACATTTTTACTTTGTTTCTGTTGTTTTTTTAGTTTATTTGTAGATATTTAATACTTATATATTATTTTGATAGATATTCCCGATTGTCCCCAAAATCCGAGAAATTTTTGTTGTCTGACAAACCCACTGTAATGTCCCCAAATGGACACTTTTCCACCTCAAATGGATTTTAGGAAAATCCCAATCCAATGCAACAATTTATAAAAGATATTCCAAAATTTATGAATGCAGATCAGATTTTTATATAGAAAATGCAACTAGGTATGGAGATGAAAACCCACCAAATATGAATTAAAACCACTAAATCTTTAATGGAAACAAATCAGCAAATTTTGTAAAGATGGAATCATGAGAGAAATACCAGATTTGATCTTCAAAACAGGCTGGAATTTATTTATAATAATTCTGCAGACAGCTGCCCTCAGACAGCTGAAAAGTGTCTAATCCTTGAGCCAAAAATTATGCAAGTTTGCTGTTGTGATCTCTAAAAATCAGACATACGAACAACAATCAAAATCTGATCATAAACAGCTCCGGAACCCCACAAACCAGCTCCCTAGATAGGTCGCTCCACCAAGAAAAGGCTGGAAACAAAGAAGAAACACAACTATTCTTCTTCTTCAAACCCCCGTATAGATCTGCAACTTCAGCCCTCAATACTATTGGAAAACAACTGGAAAATCAGCTAACTCCTTGATCCGCAATGGAAACCCCTGTATGGAGAATCCTCTCAACTAGAAGAAGAGTTTTCGTTCCTCTTCTAGATCTCTTAGAGGGTTTTCGTCCTCAAGAGAATATCTCTAAGGGTTTTCGTCCTTAGAAAATATTTTGTAAAGCCTTCAAGCTTAGACAAAAATCATAATTATATAAAATAGAAAAGGATGCCTTCTACAAGCAAGTCGACTTGCTTTTATAGATGAACTTGGCCAAATAGCCACCCTCAACTTCCAATCAGCTTTCACCTCCCTCATTTAATGCTTTTTCCACCTTATTTCATCCACCAAAGGGTCGCATTTTCTCCTAGGGAGAATAATAAATATAAAGTGACATTTCCCCTTTTTCTTATTTTACTTTATCACTTTATATTTTTCTTTTCTATTTTTTATTTGACTTTATCATTAATAAATTAATATAAAGTGCTTATAATATTATTTTATATTGCACTTTTATAATTAATTCATTATGATAAGTTTCCCTTTCTATCACCCTTTAGCCGTCGGGAAACAAAATTGGGCTAAAGGTCTTCAACTGATTATTTTAGGAAGTGGGACATTTCAGTCCTCCCTTCCCCAATTGCTTGCCCTCAAGCAATTCCAAACTTGTTTGTCCAAGTGCCATGCACAAGAGACAAAACATGTTGAAGTGATCCAAAATCCTGGCTCCTGTACCTATCAAGTGAGATAGATCTTGCCACCATATACCTCTCTCAAGATGATCATATACACAAATTTGCATCAAAGGTATCACATACTTTATATTGCAGATTTCATCCTCTAACTCATCATTTTTCTCAAGAGGAAAATAAATCTGAATATGCAGCAATAAATATGACATTATCTCACTCATTCCATACCTTTCAATGCCATCAAGATTCTCCTTCCCTCTTTCCTTCATGATATCTTGATTTTGTGGTACCAATTCCTTAGCATTCTTGTCAATAATGGGTTGAATATCCTCATGATCTAACTGTTATAATAAAAGAGACGATATACCGCTTACCACATAACCTTGTTGTAGGAGAACATCTTCTTGCCCAAAAGTGAATGCTTGGAACACCAAAAAGAGTATCCCAGGCTGCATACTTACCGCTGTCCATAACCCCAACAATTTGTCCAACTTATGACTGAAAATGTGCATCCTACCATCCAATGAAGTGATGACAATTGAACATTCATCACGAGTGATTAGAATAGGCTTGAAAAACTGAAAATTACCAGCTCTAATGGTTGCCTTCTTGTTTGTGGCAGCAAGCATGATGTAGGGCAGTCTGAAATTGATGATAGCAATATTGCAAAGACTCACAACAGCAAGCTCAAAATTCCAAAAATTAATGTGTATATCAAGAGCGATCAGATTTCCCTCATCGATTTCTACCTCCTTTAGGAGCTACCATGTGTAAATCTCATGCCAAGTTCTTTTTCATCATTTACCTTCAACATATTGGTTGAAGAGTGTAGCCATTGTATTTCATGAACCGCATCCGTGAATAGAAGATGTATTCTCCATGTGTTTGACAACACCTTTGTGGATGCCCGAAGAATGTTGGAAGAGTTGAACATGTAGGTGACAACAATCCTACCATTGAACACACAACTCACCAGATTCCATGGGTTATGAGAATTGTAATCCTTAGGAAAGACAACTCTTACCAAATTCATGCTTGAAACTTCCACAATCAACCATACAGTTGGCAGCCCATCACTCAAAAACTTTATGACAACAAGATGAAGATTAGGCAATGGTCCCAAAATAGCCTCTAAAACAATGAAAGTGGTTTCATACCTTTGCGTAGCAATTCTGAACCAATTAAATGGTGGGAATTAGACCATGCTCGTCCTTCTGGGGCTGAATACCATAAGGATATAACTGCTGTTCTGAAAATGTTGTTGTATACGCCTCGTAAAAATTGCATTGACTGCCCTTTGCACCCTTGATTCTCTTCCATTGAACCATATCCTCAATATTTCTCTTGAGCCCTTCAAGGCCCAAATCTGGATTTTGTCTTGCACATTGATATGAAAAGACAAAAGAACTAACTAGAGTGGCTTCAACATTAGAAACTCTTTTCTTACCGGGATCCCAAATCATTGTGTGTGCACAAATCTGAATTTGCATCAAGGGATTTATATGTCTTATGTTGCAAACCATATCCATCATTCTATCTCCCTTCCCATAATGATCCATAATTTGGCATGACATAAGCAACAATCTTTCATACCTTAATCTGTCCTCCGAGTGTTCATCCTTCCTTGATGGATAGACATATGTTGAGCTGCCCCCAACACCACTTTGTCTATGTGCCTTAGATCTCTCAGAATAGGAGCAGCAACCGCTCTTTCCTGACCACTTGCATCCCCGTCACTAAGATCAACCTTGGACTCTTCCCTTTGCTTTGGGGTAACCACTAGGGTGTTTATCAAATGGAAGTGCAATAGTAGGAAGCATTACACACCTGTTAAATACATCTGAAAGCTTACCAAGGTTGTTGTTTTGGAAATTACAACAGGCTGCAATTTCACGCAAGTGTCCATGGGAGTCTCCTCCTCATGTGCAAGTTTCTCCATAAGGTCTCCTTTGACTTCTTCACTTAGGTGTAGATCTGATTTGTCTTTATGCTCCCTTTGAATTGTTGTTCCGGAGGGACAACAAGCTGAATATCAACATCCACATTCGGAATTTGGGCTTCAACCACAAAACTCTCTTCCTCCACTTGTAGGTCTGAATTTTCTTCCTCCTTGCAATCTTGCACATCAAACCTTTCTAGGAACCTCTAAGTGAAATCTTCAAGGAGGCAATGGATTCGACGCCTTGTGTCTTCAACGAGATGATGCCACCACTCATGTGTTATTCCATCCAAGTATCTAGAAATGAGCATTAGGGCACCGTCCCGACACATAGGATTGCATTGCAAAAATGTCTCAAACTCCTTGACCAAGATCTAGCAGATATCTCATTAGTACCATCAAAAAAAGGGACTTGGGTCCACTTCATTTTTTTCTTGGTTGCATTCAGATATGATTTCCTCCTTTTTCTCACGAGTTGGGAGGATACACTACTCGATACCACCGTGATGTCCCCAAATGGACACCTTTCCCTCTCAAATGGATTTTAGGCAAATCCCAATCCAATGCAGCAATTTATAAAAATATCCCAAAATTTATGAATGCAAATCAGATTTTTATATGGAAAATGTGACTAGAATAGGAAATGAAAACCCACCAAATATGAATTAAAACCATTGAATCTTTAATGGAAACTAATCAGCGATTTGTCAACAAAACCTGTCCCGTTGTCTCTAAGTCTTAGGTAACTATGTTTTATCCTGATCGGTGGTATCCACTCCTTAAATCAATCTTTGTGAAGTATCTTACTCCACTCAAACAATCCATCAAATCATCCATGCACAACAATGGAATTTTATACTTGATAGTTATCTTGTTGATGGCTTTGGAATCAACCCAAATTATCCACTCTCCTCCTTTCTTTGGTGCCAATACTATGGATACTACATATGGGTTAAAAGATTCTTTGATCAAACCCTTCTCACGCACTCTCGCACTTTGTTTCTCATTTGGTCATTCTCCATAGAGTCAACCAATATGTGGCCTTGTTTGGTAAACTAGCCCCTTGTATTAAGTCTATTAAGTCCATTTGATGACTAATACATGTGTGTAGGTGGTAAAACATCGGAATTTCTTTTGACATAATATTCGCGTACTCACCGGCATCTCCACATCTTGCACGATCTCTGTTTCGCAGCTTTGCCTTCCCTGCTTTCTGCACGAGCCTCGAAATGAACACAGAACATCCATTATCCCATTTCATAGTGTTCAAGAACTCCTTTCCTTAAATTTGCAAACTTCTCTCCACCTCTACACTTGCATCTTTCAAGGGATTCAAAGTGTACTATCGTTTGTCCTTCACCATGTGTATGCATTCGTGGTGCCATCATGTACCGCCTTCCTCTCATACTGCCCGAGGTGTTCGAAGGACGATTCCCCACATTTCCGTGTCGTTTGGGAATTTCAAGGACTTGGGAAAGGGGAAAAACATTCTCCCATGCACCCTCCCATGCAAAAAGGGGATGTCCCCTATAAAAGGGTACAATTGGGACGTTCCTAAAGCGACCCCTTTTTTGTGGGAGGTCTAGATGTCAACCTCCCCCAAAGTAAAAATAAATTTAAAAAAATTCTAATTTTTTGAACTTTGTTTTTAATTTTAAAGATTTAAAGGCTTGTTCATATATCTTAAATATAGATTTTTGAAAAACACCAATATATATCAATCTCAAGACTCTTATCTTGAATTTGTTACATAGATTAGCTTTGAAGAAGAATTTCGCATTAATTAACAACTCGATCACCTTCCAAAATTTCCCCAAGGTCTAGTAGTGGATGGCCTCAATCTAGCTACACAATTGCCTTGGGCTTGAATAAGCTTGAAAATGAAATAAATTTGGTAAGGCCCTAATGTACTCTTGTAGTGTAAGATTGTTTTTAAGGCAGCTCATTGTGTATGTATAGATTTAATTAAAATTCATTGTGGAAGCTCGATCACTTAATAAAGGCTATACAAATAATTTTATATGAAGATAAAGGTTGTGCGATGATAAAAGCAACAAAGCATAGACCAATATCTTCTTCTCTCACAAATGCTCTAACACTTCCCGCAAATGGACTAAGTGTTCTTTCATCTTGCTGAAAATCAAAATGTCATCCGGATAAACAATGACTAACCTAAGAAAGGCTTGACACTTCATTCATCAACCACATGAACCTACTCGACGGATCGATTAATCCAAACAGCATGACCAACTACTCATAGAACCCATCATGTGTGTTGAAGGCGGTATTCAACTCATCTCTTTTTATCCTGATTTTGTGGTATCCACTCTTTGGATCACCCTTCGTGAAGTACCTTTCTCCACTCAAACAATCCATCAAATTATCCAAGCACAACAATGGAATTTTATACTTGATAATAATCTTGTTGACGGCTCTAGAATCAATCCAAACTATCCCCCTCCTTTTTTTGGTGCCAATATTATGGGTATTGCATATGGGCTCAAAGATTTTTTGATCAACCCCTTCTCAAGCAATTCTTGCACTTTCTTTTTTATCTCGTCATTCTCCATGGCATCAACCTATATGTAGTCGTGTTTGATAAACTAGTCCCTAATATTAAATCCATTTGATGACTACTATTGTATGTAGGTGGTAAACCATGTGGAATATCCTTTGACATAATATTTGCATACTCACCTAGCATCTCTTTCACTTCTTGCAAGATCTTTGTTTGTGCAGCTTTGTCTTCCCTTGTTTTTGCACAAGCCTTGAATGAACGCAAAAACATTCGGTATCCCCTTTCTCAATGTTCAAAAACTCCTTTTCTGAAATTTTACTAAATTTGCACTCTTCTCCACCTCTACACTTGTATCCTTCAAAGGATTCAAAGTGTACTTCCGTCTATCTTTCACAAATGTGTATGTATTCACATGGCCATCATGTATCGCCTTCTGTCATACTTTGCCAAGTCGACCCAACAACACATGGCATACATCCACGAGCATTATATCACACAAAACATTATTTTCATGTGTCGATCTTGAAACACACTCGACATTGCTCATTCACAAGCAATTGAAGCCCTTCAACAACCACAACACCTTATATGGGTTCGGGTGCATAATTCTCTTCAAACCAAGCTTCTCAACCATCTCATAAGAAACAAGACTATCTATGCTACCATTGTCAATAGTGCAGCTTTGCCTTCCCTTGTTTTTTACACAAGGCTTGGAATGAACACAAAACATTTAGTATCCCCTTTCTCAATGTTCAAAAACTCCTTTCCTGAAATTTTACTAAATTTGCAGACTCTTCTCCACCTCTACACTTGTATCATTCAAGGGATTCAAAGTGTTCTTTCGTCTATCTTTTACGAATGTGTATGTATTCACATGGCCATCATGTACCGCCTTCTGTCATATTGCGAGGTCGATCCAACAACACATGACATACATCCATGAGCATTATATCACACAAAACATTATTTTCACGTCTCAATCTTGAAACACAATCGACATTGCTCATTCACAAGCAATGAAGCCCTTGAACAACCACAACGCCTTATATGGGTTCGGGTGCATAATTCTCTTTAGACCAAGCTTCTCAACCATCTCATTAGAAACAAGACTATTTATGCTACCATTGTCGATAATAACTTTCGGCACTCACCTTCAAATTTGCAAATGGTTTCGAGCAAGTTCTTTCTCTATGTGGGTTCATTCTCTTCCTTCGCATGACCTTGAATAACACCCTCTTCATCATGAAAACCTCTCTATGTTCCAGCTTTTACGCACCATTGTTAGACGCATACTAAGAAAACTACTCGACAAGTACTGTCGCGTTTTGCAGTAATCTACTTGACACACAGGTGGCGAATATTCGCCAATAAGGCGGCCGCTTGGGCTCACTGAATATTGGTGAATATTCGCTGCGAATATTCAGCAATACTCGGCGAGTTCGTGCCCAATACTCACCAAAGGCTGCAAAAACACTTAAATTTGTTTTTAAGGCCACACGCTCCCTCACTTCTACTCACACAACCATTGAGCATCCTTTGCATGAGTTTAAGAGATTTTATAGCGAATTCAAAGAGCAAATTTGAAGAATTTCATTTGCGGTGAAGTTTTTGTTTTCCATTCTTTTCAAGAATGTAAATTCGTTCTATATTATTTATATATTGTATCCGAATATGATTTGCAATTTTGAATGCATTCAATTCAATTCGAAAGATTTTACTTGTTATTAACTTATTTATGTTTGTTTATCATCATTAATGAACGAAATTGCGGAATGTGTTGTTGTAAATGTTATTTTTTTAAAAATGAAAATTTATTCTTGTTTGTAGGATTTACGATTACAAGTTTGAAATTACGGTTATGTAGGTTTATAAAGCCAATTTTTTAATTTTTAAATCACTTTATAATGGTTTTCCTAGACTACACGGAAACGCCCTAGGGGTCCCCTGTACCGGCTGAAACGCGTGCAGTGCTTTGAGTGCGAGTGCGATGCGTTGTGGAATGCAGTGAAACGTGCCCACAGGGACATGGTGCGGTCAGTGCGGTTTTGTCGTACCCGGACCGTACCCTATCCTGTGGAGTGCGTTTCTAGACTATACTGTCCAAAAAAACTTGCCAAAGACAGTGTTTCTTTCCTTTTTTGGCAATTATTTCCTTTTTTGGATTTTTGGTGAAAAAACCACAAGGATAGAAAAAAATTGCCATTTTTGGAAAGGGTCCGGAAAGATGTAGCAGCAAAAACTTGCATGTGCCATAACTTTCATTCTGTGACTCGTTTGGTGCCGTTTTCTCTAAAAGTGTATATTTTCTTGAGCTCTACGCATTGATGGCAATATTTTTCTTATTTTCATAAAATCCATTTTTGCACCTTTTTGGACCAAGCAACTTCTTGCGATCTTACGAAAGAATCATGAGCTTTGATCGCTTTGTAGGCAGTTAGTAATTAAAAATCTTTGGATAGCTTTCCAAAACTCGGTGAGTATTCTCCCGTGCTCGGACTAATTGTCACACTGCCCGACTTGGATCCATATTTTTCCTACTTAGTTATGATGTTTCGAGAAATATGTCAAACAATACTATCGTCTTTGAGTGGATCACGGAAGGTCACCATGAACAATCAAAACGCCTTGAATCTTATCACATCACTAAGATAAATAAGCTGTGATAGAGAAATAATAAATTTCAATAAGTATACGATGTATGAGAATTAAATTTCAATAAGTATGCAAATGCTTCTTTAAATTTATAATTTATATTCATATTTATATATTTATATACATGTATATATAAATATATATATATATAAAACGTACCATACCCAAGATTTTTAAAAATTTGCCGTATCGGCATCTGGTACCAGTACCCATATCCGTGTAGTCCAAGTTTTTTTAATTAAATTTAGAGCTTTTAACTTTTTAAATGGTTTCGAACTCGAGGTCTTGGGCTATTGGTGAGTTACAAGTAGTTTGTAATCATCAACCCAAGTTCCATTCCCATTGAATTCATTGGATGCTTTCAATAAGTGGCCATGGGGACACCTTGAGGTAGGGGTCGAACTTCTCCATATGGACCAAGCGAAACATAGCGGGGCACTCCGAATGCGGATTGCTCGGCGGACATTAAGGACCCAAGCCCACCCCATGTCCCACTTAGAGAAAGTGCTCCTCCAACACTCCAGTTCATAGCTCGATATAATAAAAGCGTTTACCATTCAAATTTTGTTGGTGGAGCAATGGCGAAGAAAGGATGCGAGGCTAGGGTTTTCCACGACTGGAATGATGTGGTCCAGATATGGCGGGAGCCTCCCTCGAATAGTAAAAACCGTATGCGGTGGCTCGAAAATCCTTGCGATTTGGAATGGTATCCAAATCAGTCATAGGCGAGGCAGAGAATAGTAGGGATATAGATTTCTTTGAGCAAAGAAGATCGAGCGGCTTTTATGAACTCACTCAAAATCAAGCGGGGTTAGATTCCTTCGCCATAATGAGGTTGCGGTGACGACCACTAAATCTTCCCCTTGACCCTAATAGTGGTTCGATAGGTGGTGGTGTTGGGGTTTACGGGGGTGGTAATCTGGATAATGGGGCTCCATCCTCCTCTGTGGCCGCTCCTAAAATCAATTCTTACAAGGATGTTGTGCGGCCCTCCACCTCTTATGCGAATGGATCCATAGCTTATGTAGTTGATCTGGCAGAGGAATCATAGATTTTATGTTTGGATAATCCAGCGGTTAACAGTCGCTTTGGAATCATTGTCGCAGCGGGCAATCATTGGCCGCTTTAATGGTTTGTGGTCGGTTGTTGCTACTCTATCCCAATGGATTCACAAAAATTGGTCCAAAGATTGTGAAATTTCCTTTTGCTCCAAAGGCTTTTTCGTTGTGCAATTTCGGGTTGAGGAGGATTATACTAGTGTCTTTCGGGAGGTCCATGGTTTGGGGGAGTGCAGTCTGTTTCTCACCCCTTGGTTCCCAGAATTCGACCCCAATACCCTTTAAAATGTCTATAATGCCTGTGTGGATTCGGCTCCTGAACCTTCCACTCCACTTCTGGTGTGCTCTAAAAGACATCGGCAATGCGCTAGGAAATTTGTAAAAATTGACCAATCCAGGGATGCGTCAAGGATTCACACCTATGCAAGAGTTTGCGTTGAGATTGATTTAAGCAAGGGTTTGTCGGACAAGATTATTCTGAAATTGGGAAATCAACAACATATACAATCATTGGATTATGAGAATACAACATTTCGGTGCCATCATTGTAGGACCCCTGGGCATCTTCAAGCTTCATGCCCATTGGGTATAAAGAAGAGTGTTCAGAAGAAAAAAAACAGTCCATTTAGCAGCGGATGGAATTGTCCCTCCCGTGAGCAGGATCGAGAACCGGTTATCAAAGCCACTCAAGATGGATCACAAAATACAGAGGTAAAGGGAAGATAAGATCAACAGGGATAAAAAAAGAACAACCTCTAGAAGTAAGAGAGGTCATGTTTCTGATGGATCCGATAAAGCGGACTCAGATGCGGAGCCTATTCCCGATTATACTGTGGATACCATGGATCCTAATAGTATGCAGATGGTGATTGTCCGGAATCAGGTCAATGGCAAGAAGTCGGAAGGAAAAAGGGTAAAAAGGCCGATTTTCTAATATGCTCGAAGTACTATCCTTGATTGATAAATGTGATACGATGCTGTTTTGGAGCTTTTATGTTTAGATTAAAGGGAATGGGACCCTTGACCTGCTTTAACAATCAAAAAAAAAAACTAGTTTTATAAAGCTATTTTTAATTAAGTTTGCAGATTTTTAATTTCTTAAATGTACATTGTGTTGCAAATTAGAGCTTAGCAATGGCATCTTATTCGGCATCTAGGTCAGCATCACTAGCGGGAAGCATTCCCACTAATTCCCGTACCATTACTTGGAAGTATGGTGTACGTGGAGCGATTCGAGGAACCATGGTTTTCAATCTACGGAAAACATTTTTGAATGCATCAATTACAAGTATCATCCTCGCATGTATTGTTTGTCGGGATGCTTATGGTATGTCCCAATGTTACATGAGAGGCAAAATGAAATATGAAGGCGGGGCTAAGGGAGAAGAAACTAGAGAGGGAAAGGGTGCATACAGCCATAACAAAAGCCATTAACCCTAGAATAACAAAAGATTCGAAGGAAGATGCGGCAACGATTGTGGGCTCTACTCGCGGTTCACACATACGAAGTGGAAGAGGCACGTCTACTTCATCGAGTTCAAGAAAAGGAATACATAATTTTTGTACCAAGAAACATACATGGGGCACAACCTTAGTTGCAAGGTACAAATTAGAACAAGAATGCGCACGAGGAAACATGTTTGTATACCACTTGGGCATGCGTTGTAACGTTCCCATTGGTTGTGCTCCTGTCATCATCAGTGGGAACATTTGCTTCTGTTTTCACAACAGGTGTGTTATCTACATCAGGTGAGTCTGGAGGAGTCTCAGCTTCCTTCTTCTCAAAGAACTCAACATCTCTATAGGTGTAAACTTTCCTGATCTTTGGATCCATCAATCTGCACCCAAGAGCCTCTTTATCGTAACCAATGAAGATGAGTTTCTGTGACTTCATATCCAACTTCTTTCTTTTTGCTTGGATATGCACAAAAGGAAAGCATAGACTATGAGGAGACATTTGCTCCCACATCTAAAATCAAAACGATCAAGATGATATTTGCTCTAGTTGCATAGTTTGGTCGAAAAGTCCATCAAATGGACGTAAAAGTGTCTTTCTGAGCAGAGATACCTACGAGAAGTCTACATGACTCAACTTGAGGGTTTTGTCATACCAAGTGAAGAAACAAAGGTATGTAGACTCAAAAAATCTTTGTATGGCCTTAAACAAGCACCGGGCATGGTACATCAAGATTAATGAGCATCTTGTTCAACATGGATTTGTGAGAAATCCATATGATCCCAATCTCTACCTCAAGAGGAAAGGAGAGATTGTGATAGTTGTTGTATATGTCGACGATCTAGTCATCACTGGCAACACAGTGAAGATGATCAATGATGCTACAAAGAAAGATATTAGTCGATCGTTCGACATGACAAATCTCGGGCTCATGCACTATTGTCTTGGATTGGAAGTATGGCAGAAGGAGAATCATATCTTTGTTTCTCAGTTGAAGTATACCAAGACAACGCTCAAGAAATTCAGGATGATGGATTGCACACCAATTGCTACACCCATGGAGACGAGGCTACAGTTATCTTGTTTGGATCCATCTCCTCTAGTAAATGCAACTCTCTATCAACAATTGATTGGGAGTTTCATTCATCTCACATATACTAGCCAAATATCAATGGCACGTGAGCTATCTTCCCGAGTTCATGCGGGAACCCGAGTTTGTCATTGGAAAGCAGCAAGGCGAATCTTGAGATATCTCAAGGGTACTATGGATCTTGGTCTAGAGTACAAGAAGAATGACCAATTCTTCTTAACTAGATATTCGGATTCGAGATCGTGTAGGTAATATTAATGACAGGAAATCCATTTTTGAATTTGTATTCTTTTTGGAATCTAGACCGATATCATAGGGAAGCAAGAAAAAAAACTTTGTTTTTCACTCTTCTCCAGAGGCAAAATATTGTGTTGCAAGTGGAGTTGTCTACGAAGCAATATGGCTACGTCGCATACTTGAGGGACTTGGAGTATCACAGGAGAAATCCACCACCTTGTATGTTGACAATGAGGGTGTTCTCAAACTTGTTCGCAATCCAATTTTTCATGAGAGAACCAAGCATATTGAGGTACATGTTCATTTCATACGTGAGCATGTCTTGAAACACAATATACAACTTTAGTTTTCCCAATAGTTGAACAACGAGCAGATATTTTCACAAAGTCACTTGCACGTGACAAATTCAAGTTGTTCAGAGAGTTCCTCTCCTCATCCCTTGAGGCAATGCAAAATTAAGGGGGAATGTTTGGGCAAACATAGTTTACTTAGTATTTTTTCATTGTATTTATTGTTTACCTTAGATCATAGTTTGTTATTGTGGTAACTAGTTGTTTTACTTAGGTAAATTGTAATGTCCCCAAATGGACATATTCTTACCCCAAATGGATTTCTCGCAATTCCCACTAGTGTCAAAATTGATTGATCCAAAAAGCCAAAAATCTCAATTACTATCAAACTGAAATTCAGAATGAAATTAGGCCACAAATTGAATATTTTCCATAAAACCCTAGTTCGCTGCCCTAGGCCAACGATTTAGCAAAAATAGCTTTTTCCACCTCAAAATACCTCCAAAAATTATGAAATTTTGTTTGCAAGTAGATAATGAATAATCAAAATAGGATCTCCAATCAGATTTGAAAAATATTAATTCTGGAATTTATTAGGGCAAAAACACAGCAAAACTTGTAAATTCAATAACTTGCAAAATACTCCAAATTTTTGGGCAAATGATAGCTCAAACTGAAGCTTGAAAAATAAGCTTTCCAATGAACCCAAAATCAAAATTTTTCAATGGCGGGAAGGCATCCAAAACGGATCTGCAATTCTGGAACAATGTAGATAAACCCTAGTTGTAAGTGAAAGCTGGAAATACAATTTCGTCCCACTTAGGAAAGGCCCAAAAACACCTCAAAATTGATCAAACACTTCAGATCTGATCTCTCCTTGAATTTAGCTTGAAATCAATGCCCTAGCAATGCAAAAACTGGAAATGGAAGCTTCAACAACACTCCCAACAAACATGCAATATTCAGCCCTTGTAGGTCTTCAAACAACTCATGAACCGGCAGCAATAAGTCTTCAACTACTAGAAAACTATTGGAAAACACAACTAACTCCTTGATCCGCAATGGAAACCCCTGAAAGGAGAATCCTTTCAACATAGAAGAAGAGTTTTCGTTCTCCTTCTAGATCTCTAGTGGGTTTTCATCCTCAAGAGATAATCTCTATGGATTTTCGTCCTCATAAATTATTTTGCAAAACTCTCAAGCTCGGACAAAATTCAGAATTTTATAATATGAAGAGATGCTTTACAAAGCCAAGTACACTTGCTTTTATAAGCAATCTTGGCTTTATTGCCACCCACAAGCACCAATCACATCCTTTGGCCCACATTTAATTCTGTTTTGGCCTTGTCACATCCCCAACGTGTGTCGCATTTTTCCCCTAAGGGAAATAAAAACATAAAGTGACCTCTTTCCTTTTTCTTTTTCTAATTTAACTTTATCGTTCCTTTTCTTTTCTCTTTATTTTTATAAAGTCATTAATAAATTAATATAAGTGCTTTTTATAAAATTTCTTTTTATGCACTTTATAATAATTTATTAAGACTATAGTTTCCCTTTTTTATCACCCCTTAGCCATCGGGAAACAAAATTGGGCTAAGAGTCTTCGACCGAGAAGGGGATATTACATAAATAGTGGTTTATTACTCGATTAGGTTGTTATATTGTTTTATAACAATATTTATACTCCCGTATAGTTTTTGGTTTATTATGAGTATTGTTGCACCTGTGCAACCTCCCTTCTCTGCATATGGTTGTCCAATACATATATTCATTGCAGCCCATATTGCTATGTAATTTGCTTATTTCATATTAAAAAAACTCTCATAGGCTGCATCCCTGTTTCTGGTCCTCAACATATTTTTGGTGGCTGCTTGTAATTTCCATAATTGTATTTGGGCCTTGGAATCACTATTTCCGGCCATATATGTGTGTACTTGTCATAAATTCAATTAAATAAAATCAATTGGTGGCTTGGATGATCATTTCATTGCTCCTAAGTGTTCTAAAAAAAATTAACGCTTTGGAGCCATCTAGGTATATTTGTATTTGAGTATTTTGGGATGAAATTGCAAAAATTTGATTGTTGTTATGAATAAATCGGTTTGCTTGCTGTCGTATATTTTCAGTTCATTATCTATTGGGGTTTGTGCAATATCCGTTTATTTCAGTTTCAATCCCGAAGCGACATGACATTAAACTCAAGTGCTACTTTCTTAACTTGATCCTGGATTTGCATACACACTGAAGATATGACGAAAACTTTTTCACTAACAGTAAAGTTACAATCAATTCTCTCTTTATTGAAAAAAACTACATTTCTCGATTTCCATAACTGAAAAAGAATAAATGCTCTGAAGAAATTCCAAAAAAAGGCAATAGAAGCAGGCCACTTGGCATAATCTCATAAAATCATACGCCAATTGAAAGGATCTAGGTGGAAGGGATGGAAAAGGTTGTGAGTCCAATGCCATGCTGATTGCGCTCAGGGCAAAATTAGAACAAGTATTTGAAAGTCTTTGAGCAGGCATAAGCTGGACATTTGGCATTAGGTATGTTGATGTGACTAAGCCTTTCTCCCGGGGTAGGCCCTAGTGTATAAGGCATCAAAGAAAATGGTCTAGCTTAGGTTCCAACTTGGCAAACCAAATCCTGGTAAATCTAGCAAGCCAAGCATGGGGAGAGGACTATAAACTCCAGCGGCCATTAAGTTTCCAAGCGCAGAGGAGAAAAGACTCATAATCTGATATAGCAGCCCTAGAGAATAATTTTCAAAATTACATTGCCAATCCTTCCACCAAGCCATATGCAGTTAAAGCCCGTGTTTGTGCAGCATAACATCATGAAACAGCTCAGTAATGCAAGAGTGAAGGCAAATCTGAGGGAAGAAATTGAAATTTCCTCTGCAACTCCAGCCATGGGGTCTAGTCACTAGAGGTGACAAGGTCCCGTATAGGACAAATGACTTATCTATAAAATCTAAGCACTTTAATACCTAACAATTCAACTAGAGGGATGTTGGAAGAAGTCATGATAGGGGACCACTACAGATTATGATAATTGATTGAAAACCCATTCTTGAAACCAACTCTGACCCACTTAAGGTGGGGATTGACTATTTTGAAGGCTTTCCACATGCTTTTGGTGATCGCTAAAAGACCCCTCGATTTTGACTAGCATAGTAGTGATCAAAAGTATACGTGTAATCTTATATTTTTCTAACAAGATTTTTCCATAGGGAGAGCCTACTGATATGCAATGTCTTAATAAGAATTTCCAAGCTTTTATTCCTCCCACAACCCGCATAACCCACTTAATACAAAGGGCAATGCTTTGGCGGTGAATGTCGATGATACCAATGCCACCATTTTTCTTGCGGAAGGCAACAGATGTCTTAAGCAACTCTATGAAACCCTCAAACTTGTTTGGCATTTAGCCCACAAGAAGTTTCTCAATAATTTAGATAGCTTGTCAAAACCGGCTATTGAGGGAGCCCAACAAGAAGAATAACAAACATGGGTGGCGGCAAGAATTTTTGTGTGAACCTAGGATTTTCCATCTAGGAAAAGAGGCTTGGCAATCTAGTAAGATATCTTTTTTTCCACGCGAACAAACACATATTACCACTAATTTGAAAGGGAGCGGTTAAAAGCAAAGGGAATGTCGAGGAATTTAAATTGCTCTCCGTGTTTGATCCATTTCATTAAAATTTTCCTTAGGTCTACCCTCAATCAAACTTATTCGATACCTCCTCTTTCGGTTTGCTTTTTTTTTGACAAAATTTTCCATCTTGTGCAAAATCACAAAGTAAAACATCTAGCATTTGGGTTTTGCTCGAACACTCACAAAAAGTGAGATTTAATTGTTTATTGGTGATACCTGACACATTTGAAAACATTTTTTATTGAGAGACGGAAGCCCTCACTTAGAGAAGGCAACTAACAGGAAAACAATGACAAAACTTTCCACATCTAGGAAACCACCAATGTTAGAGAGACTATAAAGCAAAAGCTATGAGGACGAAAGTTGAAAGCAATAATCACTAGTGAAGGTGATGATGAAGTTTGTTTTCTTGCTACACACTAGAAGTCCTTGAGCGGCAAAGGAGCGCATTCCCCACCGAGAAAACATAAGGAGACCCAATACCATTACTGTTTTTGAAATTGTTGAGTGAGGTCGATTCCCACTAAGGAAGTGTGGCGAAGTTGATTCCTATGACTCTTCTTGGTGAATATTTGAGTGTGTCACTATTCACACATTGTTTTTGTGGACAGCTAAGTGTTTGAGTTCTCAAAAGTATGTGTAGTAGTTCTATTCCCACTATTATGTATGACGAACTGTTGAGTGTCCCTATTTGCATATAGTGTTTTGTTATGACCAGATGAATGTGTCCATGTTCATTTAAAAGTGAGGCCCAACCCTGCATATAGTGCTTTGTTGTAGTCAATTGAGTGTGCCTATTTATACAAGTACGGATACCGATCCGTGTGAACAATTGTGCATGTGCATGGTCTATAGAAAGTGTCATAATTCAAGTGTTTTGATGTCTCTTAATGAATCAATGAATGCATCCTCATTCATCAACTAATTGTAAATATGTCGAATTGTGTGTATGTCCCAATTCACATGCAAAGACTAGTAGTGTGTATTCCCTCCCATTCTTGGAATTATGAAGTAAAAGGTGGAATTTTAGGAAAATATTACACCATGGTTGGTGGAATATAAATACAGTAAACAGTTAAGGAGATAGGTTTTAGTAAGTATAAATTACTAAGTTTAGGATATAGGTTTTGATAAGTGTAAATAACTAGCATAGGTATCTTAATTAAATCTATTTGAAAAATGACAAAAGATATCAAACCGAATCCATCACTTCGCTCGTAGATTTCTTGTTGACTAGTGATAGATAGCCTCAATCTAGGTACACCACTACGTTAGAGTCAAAAACTCTTTTCGGGGACAAAAAGGGGCTCCGAACTCCAAGGTATACCCAAGATATTGCAATGTTTTTATCACCTTCTCCAAGCAAAAGGAAAATTATCTTAAGAAGGTCAAATGGATGTCAAATTTAAGGTCATCAATTAATTGTTTAAACGTTTACAGCCCCTACTACCCCTCGGCTGCCATTGTAGGAGGCATATAAGCATATTTAAAGCATAGGCTGTTGTTGAGTGATTATAAAACATACATAGAATAGAATTTAGTGATAAGCTTCGTGATGTGTGATTTTGGCGAGTCTTACTACATTTTTCATAAAGGTTGAAATTCATAAAAGATTTGTTGTTAAACAAAAATTGGCCATAAAATTTGTGACTAAATTCAACTAAAATAAATATGCTTGTTTTTTAGATTAAATATTTTTAAAAGAACCCAAATTTCATTTGAGTTAACATGTCAAAACAACTTTCCAACAAGTGGCTATGAAAAACATGTGTTGAATAACAATATTTAAAATATTTACAAAAAAAGATGGATCAAATTCCAGAAATTTCCCTTGTCGTATGGGTTAAGGCGTACTTATTATATCAAAAAACTATAAATAGTCAAGAGCACTTGATTCAATGTCATCATCACTAGCATCATCGTTACCAATAGCACTAGATTCATCCTCATGCTAATCACAAACAAAAACAAGATCATCTTCATCAAAAGAGTCTTCCGAACATGTCATAGTATTTTTCCCCTCAAAATACATTTTCTCTCACTTTCTCATGGTCAATCATAAATTTTTGTGAGCATTAACAAGGTCCCCCAACTTTCCTAATAACAACCTATTTTTTTCTTTGATTGAACATGATCAAAATTGACCCAATTGCTCTCGCAAGCTAATGCACTTAGTCCTTGACTCAAGACTCGAACTACAAAATATTGTTGGTGGGAGTATCTCGCTCCATAGAATCGTCATCATTCATCTCCATCCATGTCCTCCTTATCATCTATCACTGACGGGTTCTTTTTACTATCTCCTCTCCTAATGCACTAAGTCTCTCTAGTTTTCTTTGCAACATCTCAATCAAGAACAAGTTTTTCAATGGTCGCATAAATCCCAAGCATGGCTTCATAGTCACTTTTATGTGATAAGAGTGTCGGCTCCAAATAACATGTTGTAGCATGCAAATGAGAATGCATTATCCTCCATCTTCCATCACAAATATCCCATATCTCATTGTATTTTGCTTCCATGTTATTGAATGCCTTTTGGATGAGTTCTTTACAATGATCCATACCCTCATAAACCATGTCGATACGGGGATGTCACCATCAAACCATGCAAACAACGGGTGCATATATTTTTAAAACCTTGGCAACATATTCCCAAAAGTTAGAACTTAGAATGATTTGGTCCACTTGCTTATCTTAAGAACATTTTGCAATAACATAATCTTTTCACTCTTTGAAGGGGACGGTGCAAGGCATTTCCTCTGTTGGGACATTCCGGGACGCTCGGCATGTCCCTAAGACTTCGAAAAGACTCTCTAAAGTCTCTTGGGAGTACCAAAATGCTTGATCCTCCCCTTCATTAAACGCTTGCAAAAAGCAATTTTGTTTCAAAAATCAAGTATTTTTCTTGATGTTCATGCCCTGAGCCCTAACCCTAATAGTTTAAGGGCCCCACCCACGCCCTAATCACTCATACAAACTATAAATAAACCTCACATCCTCACTCCAAATCACCTTGAGTTTGAAAGCATTAAGCAAGGTTGTAAGTGCGACAATTGGCAATAGTGAGAGGAATGAACCCCGAGAGAGAGAGAGAGCATTAGCAATTGGGAGAGCAACAACAAGAGGAAGAGCAAGTGCCAAGTCTTCACGATCAATAGTTCAAGTTTCGACAATTTCATCAAGCCCTCAAGCCCTCAAGGTAAGTAGTGACCCTTCATCTCTTAAGATTTGCATTTTTACTTTAAATTTTTAAAACATTGAAAGTTCATTCTTAAATGGCTAAATCTAAAATCAACAATTATGTTTAAGTTTTTATAGCTTCGTCCACTCTATTAAGAGGAAGATGCTCATCTCTAGGAGGGCACAGAAGCTTGTAATTGTACATAGCACCTTGCGTCTCATTGACCGCAACACGCTTATGTGCGTGTTGAGTCCAACAATCTAATGGATATAGAGTTAAAAGACCCAAGCACAAGTTGATGATGCAACACGAGGCAAGGTTGGTTGGTATTGGTTTGGAGTAGCTTGACTTGAGTCCTACGATTCAATGGATGAAGAGTAAGACAAACAATGGGGATGAGTATGTGAACATTGATTTTTGTGCACTCTTGGGATACAATTGCAACATACAAATCCTCAAATGCTTCAAAAGAATGGTGTCTCCGAACAAAAGAAGGAAACATTGAGACAAGTGAAGCTTAGGCACATATTGTAAGGATGTAAAAGCATGCCCAAATAAAATTGTACCAAGTACTCAAAATACATTATAGGAAATATGTTAAAGTTGTTGAACACTTTTCGGCCTATGAGCCAATATCTTCTCCTTTTCTTCTAGCACTTCTCATATTCCACTTTCTTCTCATGGAGGGACATAATGGTGTGCCATCTCCTACGGCTCAATCACCTCCAAAGTAGGTCATAACCACTCAACAAGAGCAACCCCATTGGTAAGTGATCCGCATGAAACTCACACAACTATATTTGAGAAGGCTCGTGTGAGTCTTATTGCTCATGCTTCAAAATCAAAGGATGGTGTATCATCTACTTAACTCACTTGATGCTTATTGTGTTCTCCTTTGTATCATTGGATTGTATTCAAGGTTGATCAACCTTCTCTGGTATAAAGAAATTATATCAATCATTTCATCTCAACGCTTAGTCTTAAGCCCTATACACCATGCTTGCTTACTTGAAAGGACAAAAACACTTACAATACAATGCTCACACTTAACACATCTAGCACACATCACGACTATACCTAAACTAAAGAGGATCAAGACTTAGAACAATTGAAGTTGGCCATTAGGCCCTAGATCACTCCTTTGTATGGTCAAAGTCTTGTAACCCTGCCCTATCCCTGTGACCGAGACAAATTTTTCAAATTGCCAAGTAAGATAACCCCAGTCATCAGTCCAAAAATCCATGTTGAAGTTACAAAGTATAGATAGAAGACAGGGTATGTTACTTTATACAAAATCCTACTTTCTTGACTGTCCTACAGCAATTTAGGCCTGATATGAGGACTGAAACATGAATTAAAGGCTACAGGGATGAATTTCAACTGCTCAACATCCTAATGGATCCCTACAGACCGTATAAGGTCATCCCAATCGATGCTCAGTCTTGGTTAGTCTCAAAACATTGAGAATTGTGACTGTAGCAGTGTAATACCGTCAACCACGACCTGTTCTACAGAGACCTCATGGAAAGGATACTTGCCAAAAGACTTAGCCTCTGCACATCGAGGAGGTGATAGGTAGTACCATGAACAAGAGGATTTCAAATTTTTGGGAAATTTCACCATGTCATTCAAGAGATCAAGCGAACCCTAGTTCCGGGGCAGGGAATACAAAATCGATCACAGAGAGCTTATCTAGATGTTTCAAAGCCTGCAATAAATTGCACTGGGCTTGTGATGACTCAATCCAAGTATTCCATGCTTTACAGTAGGCTTCTCAATTCAAAATCCTTGACTGTCGATCTTTTGCTCTCGGCCTGTGTAGAGTTTTACCATGAATGGATAGAAAACAGTGAACAAAGTGCTAGAAACATGCAAAGAATTCTCTGTCAAACCTCAAACTCCTTCAATTACCTTCAATCATCTCTGTTACAACTTCTCCATCGAGAATTATTTATGATTTTGTCAAATTCCCAAATTTGCACATTCAAAGCATCTTTCCTAGCATTTCTCAACCATACCCTAGAATTGCTCAACCATACCCTAGAATTGCTCAACCATACCCTAGGCTTAGAAAATAGTTCAAACCTCCCTTATTTGATGGAATTGACTTGGATCCATGTGAGAATGGATCTTCCAAGTTGATTTTAGCACATTTTTGGCCTTCATACACAATAGGCCTTATTTTAGGCATTTACAAACACACACACACACATTTGAAAATTCAAACTACACAAATTTGGAGGGAAATGACATTCAAACTCCTAGACTGTCCTAGACTCAACAACAAACATGACACAACCATGACAACATCATGATGCTCCTGCATCAAAGGAACCTCGGACATGGATGCAATTGACAAATTAGAATGGGATGAAGTTATGGCGGATGAATCTATAATTCACTGATGAAGAATGATACTTGTGACTTATGCCCTCTTCCAAAAGTAAGAAAACTTGCTTGGTGCAAGTAGGTATATCAAACAACATGTGCACTAATGGTGCTATTAAAAGTGCAACACTCACCTACTTGTAAAGGATTCTCCCAAGTTGAAGAGGTAGATTATTTTGAGACCTTTGCACCAATTGCAAAGATGAACTTAACACCTTGTACTTTCCATTGCTACATCACACAATTGGAAAATGCACCGATGGACATGAAGAGTGTGCCTTCTTCCGCAGAGATTTGCACAAAAGAAATGTAGATGGAGTAACCAACGGGCATTTTTCAAGACTCCAAGCTTTGGAGATCACTCTATGGGCTCAAACAAGCCCTTCGGACTTCGTATAACATAAACAGATTCTTACTTGACTCAAGATTTTCCCGATGTCATTCGGACCCAATAATGCAAAAAGATGATCAACGGTGACCTCCTTGTACTTTATGTTGATGATTTGATCATCAATGGGAGTTCTTCCTCTTTGATTAAGGATGTGAAGTCAGCCTAAACTCCCTTCCAAACTGGAGTCATATTGTATAACAAGTGTTCTACACCTTCGATTGATGCCACATTCTAGACATCCTTCTCTATTATACTCACGATCACCTTGTGTTGGCAAAATTTTCTGCATAGCACAAAACCTAGGCAATCATGAGATAAATCTCCCTCATTTACCGGTGAGGCTCCCGTGTCATATGGGGTTTTACTTTAACTGTTTCAACTCATGAACCATAGTCAGATAGTTCTCGCAGCAAGTAGTAAGCTGATTGTTTTAAGAAAGGAAATATTTATAGAAGATGGGAATTATATAAACACAAAGAAGAAATGGGAAAGATGTGCATCTCAATCAATAGATAACAGAGTTGATTGCATGCACATAGAAGAAACCAATAGATATAAACACAGAATTATAAGTAAAGGTAGATCTACATCTAGATTTGAAATAACACAAAGTTTACTAAAAGATCTAAGATATAAAAACAAGAAACACAATACACCGTGACACAAAGTTCTCCGGAAATCTGCTCCTGTATATTCCTTTGTTTCAAGAGGCTCTCAAAGGTTTCAGCACAAAGTCTGGAACATAAGGTTGCTGCTTACAAATTATAATCCTTAACCCGAAGGTTCTTCTCCTACTTATAGAATGTAGGAGGGAAAGTTCAAATGGGAAACTCAGATCGAATCGAAACATAAACAAGTAAAGATGACATTTGCAATCATCTTCCACTAACTTCTCCTTAAGTGACACATGTATCACTTAACTAATAGAATTGTTCCACATAACTTTATGTAATGGTTTCAAAACCAATAACTTTAAAGTTTTATAATTTCATCTGGGAACGTGAAAAATAGAAGAAAAAGAATAGAAGAAGAAGTCAAGCCAGCTATAACATTTATGTCTTCTTTTTGTTTTGATACTGGATATACTTGTCGAACATGTAATTCAGCATCTTCCCATCTGTTTTAGCCACTGCTTCCTTTTCTGTCCTGAACTGCAGCAATCCTTTGTTCAACACCTTGATACACGCTTCCACATCCTCCAAGTTTGGCCCGAACCTCGCAATATCCGCCTGCAGTGCCACCAGTCTGCTAATGGAATTCATCGTGAAAGGCTTAGTAGCTCCATCAATTCTTCCTTGTACCATCAGAAGAGACTCTTCCAAAGAATTAGGCACTCTGCTAGGAACGATCCGTACGTATGAAGTAACATTCCCGACCACTTCCTCCTCAGTGAAAGCAATGATACTATCTGGTAAGGACGATGTCTTACTCTCAAGTGTCTGCATCCTCTTCAGCAAAACTCTGCAGATCTCCAAACGGTAAGATACTGCAAACTCCAGCTGCTTCCTATTCTCAATTGATCCATCCGACACAATTTGCTCTGCAACCAATACTTCTCCCGGCAGCTTGTTGATTTCAGCCAAAGTACTCAAGTTACTCTCAGCAACTGTGTTCATATCTACTATGCTCGTCACCAGTTGCTTCAGCTGATTTTCTGCATCATTCATAACCTTCAGGCGGGCTGGCACCTCTCCAAGTTGTACAGAATCTTGACGAATAATCAAATTCTTCCATTCGTCAATAGCTTTCACCTGATTGCTTGCATCCTCCATCTCCTGCATAAGATGATCACTCACCTACTCTGAAATGGGCCGAGTGGAAGATTTAGCAACCTTGGCTATGATCTCGCACAATTGAGATACACCTTCGAGCTCGTCTTTACGTGCTTTTTTCTGTCTGCCTAAGAATAGAGCATCTATTAATGTTTGTGTATCCCGCTTGATCCTTTTGGTGGCTTGAACGATGGGTACTCTAGTTCTTATTACATCTTCTGCGCCGTGAGCTCATCTTCCTTCTTTCCTTCTCGCCGAACTGACATCTTAGCAAACTTCGGCCTTGACTCCTCGATGATCAACCTTGAAGTTACCTTAGCAACTTTAGGTCTTCTGTCTTTTCCGCCTAGACTCCGGAGTAGCTGCAAGTCGTGTTCCTCCAAGTTCATTTCCACTCTAGCTTCTGGAACCAACTGCGAAGCCAACCATTCTGAGAAGTTACTTCTCGGAGAATGAGAAGTCGCTGAGTGCACTACTATCTCCCGCTCTGTTTCCTCTCCATCAGAAAGTGCTACAGTGTTATGGCTGCCATCTTCTGAATCATCCAAGGACAAAGCTCTTTCGAACTCTGCCATCTGCAGCTTCAACGTCTCTTCTGGAACAGGTGCTGAATGGAGTGGCTGAGGAGAGAAGATGAATGTTGCCGGATTCAGTGGAGGCATGGAAGTGTCTTCTTTGAGGTGCAACAAATGAAATCTTGGATCTTTAGAAGCCGAAACTAAAGTCATAGCCGTGGAAGTGATCTTCTCCTTTGATTGAGATCTTTTGTGTACTTTCATCTTCTCGAACCTTCTGCTGCTTTCTCCTCCGTGCTTTCTCTTGAGGGAATCTCCTGTGCCGAAGTTGCCCGTGACTTGATTCATCAATGCTTCATCAAGGCGATCCCTTCACAAGAACTGACCCGGTTGAAGTATTCACCGAACAGCTGCGACCTTTCCTCAATCGTGTGGCACCTCCTACGTTATCCCGACGTACGGCTCTATCTCCTCTCATTTGATGGTAAGTGTCAAGTTACACATTCCCATCATCTTTAAGATCCGCAGGTGTTCGCGCTAGTCCAAAGTCGAACACTTGTCGTGCCGATTACTGCTGAAATCTTTCTTTCTAACCTCGTACTCACTTTTGCACTTAATCCAGAAATCCTCTAATGAAGGCACATGTGCGTACTCTTGGGAGATCGTCTTCCTGGCTACTCCAAATGGATCGAAGTTCAGCCGTGCAGGGAAGAACTCTTGCTCATACTCGGATAACATCTCCGTCTCCATCCCTCGAGCTCTATGAATGCTCTGGCAGCTATAATGTCCCACAGTGATCGGGAAGAAGCCCGTAGACTTGTGTCGTTTCGACTGAAGGTCGTGTATCTCCACAAGTTGTCTACTCAACTCCATGGTGATCAATCTATCATTTGGATATCTGAGGCAGCTTAACCAGTTCTCCAGAAAAGCCGTAACCCTGAGGTATGTGAAATCTGCAAACTGAATGAATAGACTGCCAATTCTGGATACAGCTTCCCATGCTTCCTTGCTCACCCTGTTGGCCTTTAGGTCCCTGTCTAGCCTACAAATGAATTCGTAGAAGAATCCATCATTGACCACTTTGAAATCTTTCTCACATGCAGGTACAGTAAGTTGTGGGTAGCACTCGAAAATGGGGTCCTTAGAAAGAACGCCACATCTATCCAGCTTGGAGAAGATGCCTTGTGAAGCTGCAGCGTACACCAAGTAGGAAGTCATTTTGAAGTTGAAAGTACACTTCACGTTCCAGAGTTGCTCACCAATGTTGTCGCTAATGATTTCCGACCAATTGATTATGGAATCAACCTTTTTGACTTCAAAGGGCCCCGATGAAAGCATACATCCATGTACGGAAAGTGTGAGCATTAGCCTCGCCATTAATCCTACATAACAATTTGACAATATCATCTACCTCTCGCACCAAATTGAACCGCGGAAGAGTTCTTGGGAACTTAGAAGGAGATCTAAGTTTTTCATGTATCTCGTTGTTCATTATGTTCACGCATCGACTCTATGCTTCTCCCACTGGCTGCGCATCCCGAATGCTAATGGAAGTCACCACCTTTCGCGCCGGAATCTTCAAACAATAATTGATGAACTTTGCGTCCAACCGAATTATTGTTTTCCCGTAGCATCTCGCACTGATCTGGATGAAGGATGGTAAGATCTAGCACACTCCATAACGAACTCTGGCAACTGGGTTGTGTATGGAAAGGCTACAGCTTGAATAATTCCACTGTTTTTAACTACACGAATGAGTGAAGTCTTTCCTGCTCTGGATCTATCAATCAATTCAGAAAGAGGTTTCGGACCTAGATCTATGTCTCCTATGTTTGCAAATTTGGAAGTGATGCATGACTCCGTTGTGCTTTCTTTTTCGTCCCTCTTTGTCATGGCTTTGTCTATCTTTGTCTGAACAATTCTTTTTCTTCTTATTCAACCGAATTCTTCAAAACTGGTGCAGATCTAGATAATTCTTCAGATTCGGAGGATATATTCAATGTATTGGACATTGATTAAAGCTCATTTTCTTTTGTAAAGCACCTGTAACGAATTCCTACAATTAATTCAGACAAAGATGGCAACCGGAACATGAACAATGAATTTTAATCATAAAAATTTGCATAATTCAAGTCTGCTGCCCCAAAAATTGATGTTTTGTTTGCATGCAAAGTGAGCATGAATTTTTCCAACTTCACCTGAGCACCTGTATCACTTATGCAAACAATTATCCAGACACAAATCAACTCCCTTCAACCTGTGCACCAAAATTGGAAGCTTTTAGCATTGATTTCACCTTCTTTTGAGCAAAAATCCTCTTCAAATGGGGCGCACTTTTCCTCTGGGCTGCACTTCTTTACCTGTGAATTAATTAATTCATCCTTATGGCAGCCCCTACTTATATAACCCTTGTGATTCTATAATTAATTAATGTCTTTGCTATTACTGGCAATTAATTAATTAATTAATAAGCTTCACTCTTCAAATGGGGCGCCTATTTTGTGCATGCTTATGGCTGCCATTAAATAAATTAAATTTATTTAATTTTAGACTTTTGCTTCTAGTTAACTCAAGCCTCACAGTGTGCTTTGACCTTAGCCACTGAAAATAGGAATTAATTTAATCATTTAATACTTTAAAAAGTATTATCTCTCTCCCAAAAGGGGCACACTTTTTGACATAAAGGGGCTGCCATTAAATAAATTAATTTATTTAATTTTAGAACGGTCTATTTTCATCCACCTTTTGTCCTTTAACCTCTGTTGACTTTTCCACAAGCCTGGGCGCCTATTTTGGGTGAATAATTAATTAAATTAATCAATTTAAAGGCTGCCTTTACTTCTCCAAAGGGGGCACTTTTTGACATAAAGAATTCTATTTTTAAGAATCACATGACAATGGGATTATTTACCCTGCAAGGCAGCCCTGAAAATCCCATGATTCACTTAAGTCATTTGACTTTCATAATGGGATTGTTTACCCTGCAAGGCAGCAATAAAATCTCATGATTCACTTAAGTGATATTTCTTTTATTCCACAATGGGAATTTTTACCCTACAAGGCAGGTAAGAAATTCCCGCCTGCCTGCTGCCTCTAATTTTCCCATTGTCACTTAAGTGGTGTTGCCTCCATGGGAAAAAGTACCCTGTTAGGCAGGTACAAAATTCCCACCTGCCTATTGCTTCTAATTTTCCCATGATCCACTTCAATTCTTCTTTTTCCAAAAATGCAGCCAGCCTAAAAGAGGCTTTTTGGTGCACGACTTCGTCTTTTCCCAGTGAACCAGACCTCCGATGGCGACTTCCTTCTGGCACAACGTGCGTATATGATCTCCAACTACTCCAGGCCAAGAATCAAGCCAAACCGGCAAAGGAATTGATCTAGAGAAATTTCACAGAAAACGAAACGAGAAAACACAAAAACACAAAACGTTGCCAGAAGTCACAAATAAAGTCCAAAACTCATTCCTGGTTAAAATCCTACTGGTATATCGGAATAATGATATATGCGATCACAATAGAGTTGAATCGGAGCACAAATTGCCTCAAACGGGGCTCAAAATAATTAAATACAAATTTCCATGACAAACCCCGACGACAAAATATAACAAATTTGGGCATCGGGTATTTGGCGAAAATGGCTACTATGGCTCTTTCGGAATATCTTGACGCAATACAAGAACTTTCGGCAATAAAAACACAAAAGCGACCCATTATTTTAAAAGTACGAAATTTTTTCGGATAGGGTAGTCACAGATTTCGGGATGAAATGGGGACACCACCTTGTCTTGTTTTTTGTTGTGGGACTAGTCTCCCAATTCATGCAAGATTCGCACAAGACAATGGAAACAAGCAACAAGGATTACTTTGGTTTTATCCGAGATACAATTCAATATGTCACTAAGTGTACTTTTCGGACTTGGCACAATTAGTGGGTTATACAAACTCGAACCGGTCGAGCGATGTTGAGGATCCCAAGTCTGCTTCTAACTACATTTACCATCTTGGTTTCATTCTATTCACTTGGTCAAGCAAAAGTAAGATACTATTGCACTATCATCCATCAAGGCAATGTATAGTGCAAGTTAGTTAGTGCAAGCCAAGTGGCTCTTTGGATACATCACAATTAGACCAAATTCGGTATTCCATGGGAACAACCAGCTACTCTTTGGTGTGACAAGGAAAATTTTATCCACATTACTTGCAACCCACTAGATCATCAACAGACCAAGTATATTGAAAATCAGAAATCCATAACCACTTCAGCAAAAACATCTCATGTATGAACCTGTGATCAACTTGAAGTATTGTTGCACAAAGGATCAGTTCATGAACATCTTTAAGCCACTATCAACAACAAATTAGGTCCAATTTTACAGTTTTCCTAAATTAGTTAATTCATGGTATTTATCTATTTGTAAATAGTAAATGTAAATATGCTCATGCTGTCCATATCCATTAGTTTGTTTAGAGTCGGTCTTGGTTATTTGTTTGCATGAATTATCTACCTAGTTGAGTTCACTAAGTTTGACTTGGTAAATATTTCTATTTTGGGAGATAATCCCTTGTCGCTCTTAGTTCCACCTCTATCTCCTTATGATTGTAAGTTGAGGATGGATATGCACATCATTAACGTTGATCATCGGCATATTAATAAAACGAATCACTTATTGTGTTTGTGTTAATCATCTACTCATTTCTGTGGATTTGCATTGAGAGTGTAAGGTTGTTTGGCAAGCAAGGGTGATCCTCGCTATCGATTTTCACACTCAATCGGGGCATTCTTAGGCGACCCCCAGGTACTCCTTGGATTGTTCCCCTCTCTAAGGGACGTTCTCTGCCATTGGTTCTTCTTCTATAGCTATTAAATGTGTTACTTTGCATGTTATTCCCTCTCGAGTCTCTACAATGCAATATTTTCTAGTGACCACTCCCTCTCGAGTCTCTCTGACAATGCAATCTTTTCTAGTGACCATTCCCTCTCAATCTACTCAAGTTGTTATTCCTATTGAGCCCACTTAAGTACACCTATCATCCATCTTTCACCAATGGCCATTACTTGAGAGTCTTGAGTCATTGCAGTTAGACGAAGGGCTAGTGCAGAAGCAAATGATGATGATTTATACTTCATAGCCACTTGAGAGGGATAGGTTAGGGATGCAAATATGTCAGATTAGTCTATACGCAGAGCTAGACATTCCAACATCTTCATCGCGGGGCCCAACCTAGCTCGAGGTATCCTTTGGAAGGGGGAAACTAGGGGAGATATGACATTTACTCAAGATCAGCCTAAGGATAAGCAGGGTGAGTAAGGCCATATCGAGCAGGACCGAAGTGATCAAGCAAGGGAAGATGATGTGGATGATGAGTTGTAGAAATCAAGAATATGCTATAAAGAAGGCTCACGAAGATAGGTATCGGCACCAAATGCATTCACCAAGGTACGTATCACACTTCGACACCAAGAATAAAGAGTAGTGGGTTGCAATACCCCAAGTTGCAAAAGGGCGACACGCAGGTGTACACAAATTGGAAGACTTTTCTGAGAGAATGGCAAATTTCTATGCCGGTCTTATGGGGTATATACTAGACAGGGCAATGCTTTCTTCTAGAAGACTAGAGCACAAAAGATAGTTTTAGACATGGAGTATAGTTTCGCTCGAGAAGGTCACATGTAATACTTCCAGAGAGTGGAAGGAATAAGTCATTCAACGGCTTAATGCAATATGGGTATCGGCCACACATTTTCCTAGTCTTTATGAGCCCACACCTTGGACCTTGTGTCCTACCTTCATACAAAGAGTTAGCATTACTATAGATTATCTCTGCAATGGGAGCATATGTTGGAGAACATATATATCATAAAAACAAATTTAGAAAATAAAAATGCGCAATTGAAACAAAAGAACGAGGATCTGGAGAAAATAAATGAGTTGAATAAAATCATGACATTCGTCCGAGTAGGACTCAAGCAATGGTAGGAGCATGGCAATAATGTTGAGAGGAAATGGAATGTCTGAGAAATTAATGTGAATAAGTTCCAGCCAGCCAATGAAATTTCAGGTAGGGTTTAAAAGGCAAGGCAGAAGCACACAGAGCGCTCCAGCAGTAGTTCCAATGGCATGCCAGAGTTGGGAAGCAGCTGAGCACAGAGAGCATCAACTCTAGGCCTCTAAATGCAGAGAAGGCCACATGATAGCAACTACAAGCCTCTTTGGATACAGAAGTGTTACAGCACAAGGATACATAAGTAGCCTTGGGCGATGCAAACACAAAGGTGAGGTTACTCTTGGACTCGCAAAAGAAACCTATATAATCAAATTTCATGAAAAAGTAATCATTTAAAGTCAAATCCTCCTCTTCCTTCTAGTTGGCAACCCATGAACATTTTTCTAGTTTTCCTTTTTCACTCTTTTTCAATTTTCTTTACAACAGAGACTACAATTGCAAAAGATAATGACTACAATTTTAGATTTCAGGTTAGTATGTTCACAGTGCATCATAGTAGTAGTAGATTCAACTGGATGTAAAAGAATTTACTAGTGCAATGACTACAATGGAAAACAACAATGGAATAACAAGAACAATGAATGTCAACTGAACCAGTGATTTTCCATCAACATGCTAGGATTTGAAGACAAAAAGGTGCCATTAATGTAGGTATTGAATCTCGGCAATATAAAATGGATTTAGACACAGACAACTGTTAGTGTTTATACATAGAATGAGAAAGTGTCATTTTCTGGTACATCATGATCATCATCATTGTAGTATAAGAGAACATTAGAAATGAAACTTCTTCATTGTATCTTAATTTAATATATATCATATCCATTCAAGACTAACTACAAAATATAATTTGACAATGAAACACGGATGGAGATTGCCAATACATTGTCAACAAACTCATAGATATGGGAGCAACAGGAGAGTAGGAGCAAGGATTGAACCTGATTCGATTAGTATCCCCAAACTCAAAAATAAACCATTTGTACATCCTAACACAAAACTCTTTATTCTCTTTTACTCGTACTTTTTCTATCTTATGGCCATATACAATGATAAAGAAAATTGCATGCTACATCATCATCTCTTGCAACTTAATCTGAGGTTATTTTTTGATGACGTGAAGAAATATTCGAGTGAAAATTTAAGAGAGAGAAACATATGCTCAAAGCAAGGAAAATATTTACCAACTTTGACAAGAAGCCTCTCACAGTTTTTATGCTAAACCAGGTATACTAAAAGAATGCATGGTTAAGAGTGTAGAGAAACCTCTGGAATTTCTTTAAGAACTACTTCCTCTGCAGCTGCTTTTGTTCTTAGCATTCGAGAAGGCGATGACGGAGATGCTCCAAGACAAGATACTTGTATAAACCTCATAATACCTCCATGTTCTTTAGCTATCTACATCATTTTCCAGTTTAATTGATATACATCATGCAGATGTTAATAAACATTAAAAAACATTAATAATATCTTCAGTATCACACTACATCCATTAAACCAAATGTTTGAAAGCAGAAAGCATATCTCTCATGCCCTTACTCGATAATTCGCATAAAGGACGAACACATAATCTTCAAATCAAGCTTAGGAATAATACCCAAATATCATTTTTTATTCAATTCATCTAAACGAAGCATCACGGCAAAACTTTAATATAGTACTTACATTTAATCTACTGTAGAAGCATATCGAACTATATCCACCATAAGTTTTCAACTGACTAGCAGTACTATTAGTAATTGATTACATATCGTGCTACTGCCTATGACAATATGCATTTTACTTTTAAGTAGAAATCAATAAAAATTCTACTTTTAGAGCACTATAATTGTTAAGAGTTATGTTCACATTAGTGATATATTAGGAAGTAGTTCAAGTTAATTTCTATCCTAACCTGGTTTGTGTTCACACTTGGTAAGCTTGTTATAGGGAGTTTACCACTTGTTTTAACCAAGTTTGTCTTTATATTCAAACTTGGTTTCCCGTATAAGTTGTTTCAAACAATATTTGTTTTAACAGCTTAGAGGTTGTTGTTTGTAACCTCCTCATAAAGCCTATTTATTTGGCTTTATGAGTCTCTTGTATAGTTGGATTTTGGAGAATAAAATAATAATTTTCTGCATGTTGTGTTTTTGAGATTGCTAGAGTTTTTGTCAGATTGAAGGCTTAAACCTTCACAAGTTCCTGCCTAGATCCTCTTCATTGTCCTCATAATAGTTACTCAAAAATTTTAAAGAGAATTACAATCTCAATTTATATTTGATTCTAACTGTTCTAAGGATTTCTGCCTTGCCTTAGCTTCATTCAGGGATTCAACTGTGCAGGTGTGAAAGAACTCATTGCAAAACAAAAATGAACTAGAACTAATCTACATTTGAAATATTCATCACACTTCATATTTAAAAAATGAACATATTATGAGCTAATGTATACTTAATTCATCATCAAATAATACCGAAATTGAGTGACACCACATTGGGTTGAGTGATACCAAACTACTTGCAATTGAAGAATACTATTTCAAGCACCACAGAAGGAAGGCTGGGGAGATTGGTAAACATACAAATAATTTGAACAGGGATGATGGCCTAGGTTTAAGACAACCCTGAAAACCCAGTCTATGTAATCTGAAAACGGTACCCCTCACTTCAGTGATGTGCTAATTTAATGTTTTAACACTGCAATGTGATTTACAAGAAAGTAGCATTCTATAAGAAGAGATGTGAAGCTACAACACTGCTGTTTAAATTTAAATGACAAAGCCTTTAGGCTATATTCTAAAAATTGAAAATGAATCAATTTTCCTTTTGAGTCTGAAAAGCCACGTGACAAGTTATACCCCAAGAAAATGATGAGATTTGTCATGACATGGAACTCATAATAATAACGATTTTGACTTTCTAAAAAAGTCAGAATTTTCTACATTTCAGCGCCCTTCAACACAGATTTTGGGTGTTTAACTTTGATCAACGAAGTTCTGCACCATTTCATCATACCGTACACATTCTAAGTTTTCCAATGCATTTTAATTTTTAAATGAAGTTGTTTTGAGCCACAGTCATGAAGTTATGCGTACGGCAAGGTGATGCAGCGCTTTCTTGGTACTTAGTCACAATTGCTACAATTGTCCCTCCTTGAGAAGCAATGGGTCACATTGCTTCAAGACCTTATCTGATGAACATAAGATATTCTTGGTGAAGAATTGATTTTCTTCCATATGTACCCATTCAAATTTCATTTTGGTTGATTGTGAAGATTTAAGAGTAGTGATGCCATCAAACCAATATGTGTTTGTGGTGGGCTAAGAAGATTCTCCAATGTACGTAAGACTGAAATTTTTTGGGCCTGATTTCTGGCTCAAGAGGCTTCCAAATTCCTTCATCGTCTTTGTCAACACCTTGCCCAACATATCCCATTTTCTTCCAAAGATTGGAACCATTTTGTTTGTGTTTTCAAAAATCCTGAACCAGTCTGATGGATAATCAAAGTGTTAAAAATCAGGACTTATCATGCTTTCATCTATTTTTGTTTGGGCATCTTTTGATGAATTCTTTTTGCCTGCATCTTTTCACATTCTACCTACAAATCGATCAAAATGTCTTCCTCAGAAGCCAATTCTTCATGGAGTTTTTGCATGGCTTGGTTCCGTCATTCTTCTGCTCGAAGAAGTCCCTTAACAGCAACATTTCCAAATTATGAAATGAAATGAAAAGGCTTTAATCGCGTCCACCAGACCTGAGAATCTATGGGACCATAATTTTTTATAGTTGCCTCAACTACCCAAAGATGTTGAAATGGTAGGTCAAGTTGTTTCTTTAAGAAGGTTGTTCCTTATACTGATTTGTGTTAACACTTTTATCCTTGTCCATTCAAATAGCACCAACATGGAGTCAACTCTCAATATTTCCATATACTTGACTCAAATGTCCTTGTAGGTTGAGCATTCAAGGAATAAATGCTTCTTTGTTTGCACTACACCTATGGTGCAGAAAACATGTATTCTTTCCTCCCATTCTTCCTTAGGGGTCACTATCTACTTGTCTCACATATGGGCCTATGGGAGCTAGTCCTTATTTCAGATATAAGTGTCTTCTCCCTCCATTTGATTTCAGTCCCTATATATGTCTTTTTCGTAATGCTCATGGGTTTGGTTGAATTTTGTAAGATAGTGTTGTTGTTTCCTCTCTGTTTGTTTCTCCACGTGACTATTCTAAACTTTTTATTCACATAATTTTAATTTCTTTGCTAAGGTTTGGGCATTCATTTAAGTTAACATCCCATCTACTAATATATTTGTGATTATGTCTCATCTATGTTTTCTTTCTCCTATGCAACTCATCTTCCTTGTGGCTTTAGGATACTTGTTGGTCTCCATATTTTCTATTTTTTCAAGTAGCATAGTCACCTAATCATAGTGGTTGCCTCTAATGGGAGAGTGCTTGTTTCTACAAGGAGTATTCCGTAAGGGATTGAACCTTTGCTTTTTAAGATTAGTAAAGACTCTTCTACATTTCCATAATTTGCTTCATGATAAGAATAAGGTTGTTTTACAATTGTTGGTTTTCATCCCTTTGTTGTTGATTTTCTTGGAGTAACTTGTGTTTTTGAGACACCACTAGAATAAGGCATATTTGCTTCTTGATGGTGGGTAAAAATTACAAACTTATTTTCATTTATCAAAGATATTTTTCTAGGAGCCACCACTAGATTTTGTAAGACTGAGCACCCAAAATGACAATGATACTATGAGCTTTCGATTGATCAACACCATATCATTCCCACATAAAGGTTGGCCACACAGAACAACACACGCTTCTAGTATTATCACATCACGGAGTGATTCGCCTTGAAACAGATTGATTGCGTAGGGGAGTCACCACTACCATTTGACACATATACCTCTCAACTAATTGTATAAAGTTGTGGCGAGGTGTCATCGACAAAGTCAATCTCTTTACAACATCTTCTATAATCAGGTTCTTCGACCGCCATTGCCCACAATATTGTGAGTAGAAACACTTTGCCTACTTTGGCTCTGAAGGAGAAACTCATATTGTGGCAACAATGGAGTAGTTATCGGCTTGTAAGATTTCCTATCCCTTGTCCAACATAGGGGATGTCGACTGTGTTGATGTTGGTGGTGGTTCCAGATCTGAATTGGCTTGAGAATCAAATGGTGGGATTTGTATCTCAGCCATTAGTGCTTTTCTAGCACAACATTCTTCATTTGAGCACCACTTTCTCTCGTGAGCGCCACACCACTTCCTCGTATCTTTTTATGGGCTTTAATCAGGTAAAGCCTTCTTTGACACAAACTTTGACTGAAGGTGTTGACCCCACTGCTCACTTTTTGTTATTAATGCCATTACTGCCAAGTGTAGTTTCCTTTCTTCCCTTCTACTTGAACTTCTCTCCAAACTTAACTGCATAGCTGATGTATGTAAACTCCATTTCTTCTTGGAAGTAAACTTGCAGGCCACAGCAGTATTTGAGAATTCCATGCTGCTCAATGTCAAGTATACCAAACATTTGCTAATAGAGCACGTAATGCGATTGTATAATCTTCCACTGTCTCATCTCAATCTTAACACAATTGATGCAACTTTGTTTAGTGGTGATCATAATTCTTCACAGGGTAGTACTCTTCTTTGATGGCATCTACAAATTCTGCATGAGATTTATTTGGGGCATCCTTCTGGTTTAGTGTTAATTCATTTTCATCCTCTTCTTTGTTGACCAAGGACAATAGGATTCCCACCATTTTTTGACATAGAATATAGCTTTTAAGAAAGTAAATGTAGTAATTCACTTGCACCTTAAAGGGCATAGGACCGTCCTTAGGTCTAATTGACAAAACAGTGGGTGCTACAGGCATAATCTGTGAGATGATATTGGAGATTTTTGCCATCATCTCCCTCCTCTTCTCAAGGACTTCCTAGAAAACAGCTTGAAAAAATCTCACATTCACTCTTTTGCAAGCTAAGATTCTTTCAATTGACAAGAAAGATAATCCAATGTGTAGTGTGTCTTGAAACCGAGCTTCCTATAATTTGACCTCGTTTGACCGTTTGACGGGACATGAACAAATGGAACGAATTGCATGGATACCACTACTCCGAATTTAAACAGAAATCCGGTGGGTAACACTCTAAATTGCATAAACCTAATGTGTCTTAATAACAATGAACCGAATCAAGGAAAGGGATGCAACAAACACATAATATTGTAATGCAAACAATTTGAAAAGATCTTTTGCTCCCTCTTTTGCCATCTCAGATCGTTTGGATTGACAAGAAAGGTAATCCAAAGGGTACCATGCCTTGAGATTATGCTTCCTATAATCTAGCTCATTTGATGGGTCACGCATAAATGGAAAGAACCTCACTAATAGCAATAATTCTAACTTAATTGGAAATCCAATGGGCAAGTAACAATTAAGCTGTGGCAACGATCCTTGGTGAAAACTTTTGGTGCTTGTTGTAAAAGTAGAGGTATGTGTCTTCTTAGAAGTTCTACCTGAAGATTTTACAAGAAAAGGAATATGTGCATATATATACACACACAAATATATACAGCAGAAATATTCGTCAAACCCACAAAATTCAATGTAGCAACTGCATACTAGAAAACAAAACAAAAACTTTGTTGCACCAAGAAATGGAAATGGGAATAGGAAAACTGCAGAAACACAAGTTTGAAATCAGAGACATTAAGGTTAGGAAACAAGAGAAACTATGTTGCAGGCGTCTACATTAAACACCAATGACAAGTTGTACAAAACCAAATCCAAAGCTTTACGAAAAAAATTATTAGGAGGGTTCAACTTATATATAATTTAATTTGTCTCTATGTAACCAATAAGAAAAACTATGTTGCAGGCTTCTACATTAAACACCAATGACAAGTTGTACAAAACCAATTCCAAAGCTTTAGTAAAAAAATTATTAGGAGGGTTCAACTTATTTATAATTTAATTTGTCTCTATGTAACCGATAAGAAATTGCATCTTTGTATATGTGTCAAGTAGGATAAGAAAAGATAACAAAGAAATAGGAAGTTGAATACACATATGAAGTCGAATAGCCATAGGAAGTTGAATGGTCATCTTGGTAGATAAATGAATGTAATGGTGAAACATGAAGTGGGGATGTAATTGTATTGTTAAGTGTACAATGGGACTGAGTAGAGTAATATTTGAATCGAGATCTTATTATTTTCTTGTCACCCCTTTTTCTCAATTTATTGTTTATTATTGTGTTTCTTTTGAAAGTTGCCCCACATATGCATCTCCTAGGTATCTATTTATGTATTCATTTACAAAACCTTCAAGTAATCGGTAAATTTGAGGTAGAGCCGGTTGTGGATACTATTCTCCAACATTTGCACCATATGGGAAATTAAAAAGAATTCGGTCTTTGAAAGGGAGAGGTTGGCACAAATTTAAGAGCACAACGATTTAGTAGGGTACATGTACGAGCTAATATTTCCAATAACATTTTCAATGAAGAGCAATCTATTACAAGAAAGTTCTATTTATACAGTGCAGGGATTACATTGGAGCAGATTGGAAGAGATCCATAGAGAGAATAAAAGTGTTTGTGGTTTTGTAAAATCGTAGATGCATCTGATGCATGTATGTTTGGAGATTAGTTTTATATTAGTTTAGAGGATTTTGGATGGGGCTGAGGAAAAGCACTGACAGATGGGGCCGAGGAAAAAGCACACTGAAATGGGAGAATTGGAATATGAGATCAAGAAATGGAATTTAGTTTGTGATAATAATTAATATAGAGAATTTTGGATGACACCAAGATAAAAGCAATTGGACATAGGAGAATCAGAAGACGTGATTGGGAGCCCAAATTTAGTTCATGATCATGATTGAGCCAGTGGAAACTAGTTGTGTTGCAATATTAGTTGTAAGTTACATACAGTTATGCACTAACTTTGTTATGCAGTGCCATCATCTATAGACTTGGCGGGTGCAGCAGCTCGACACCCATTCATTCTTGTAGGATGGAATGCATTATGACAGAGAAGGGTTGTAAAATATTTGAAAAATGTTGTCTCGATATTGAGTGCCTCAGGACAAGACACCTGAATTCATCTGGGAGTATTGTTAGGAGGGTTCGACTAAAATATAATTTAACTTGTATCTATACAGTGGATAAGAAATTGCATCTTCACATATGTGTTGAGCAAGATAAGAAAAGATTAAAAAAATAGGAAGTTGAATCACCATCTCGGCAGATAAATGAGTGAAAAGGTGAAACATGAAAGGTGGTGTAATTGTATGTTTGGTAATGTATGACTCATGGCCTCTCAGCCATGGGACTGAATATAAAATTATATTTGAATCGAGATCTTAATTTTTGGTCACCCCTCTTTCTCAATTTATTGTTTATAATTGTGTTTCTTTCAAAATTTGGCCCACAGATCTCTCAAGTATCTATTTGTGTATTCATTTGCAAAACCATTAGGTAATCCATAAATCCGTGATAGGGCAGGTTGTGAATACTATATCCAACAAAAATAAATTCAATTCTTTCATCTTCCTATTGATGCTTCAAAGACTTTTTAGCTACTATCGACCACATTCTTTTTATTTGGAAAATTTTGTGAGTGAATGGAATTTCTAATCTATCTTTTCCTCTTAAGTATTTAGGAATGTTTTGAGAATGTAATGGGTAGTTTAGATGAGTTAGAGGCTAGGCTAGGGTAAACTTGGGTTATTTATAGATCAAAAGAAAAAAATTAAATCCAAACTACACAACTCCCACATCATTAGGGCTATCGTTTTCCGCCAAGGAAATCAATCCCATGATTTCAATGCTCTCAGTGGAGAGCAATTTGATGATTTGTTTATGTAATTTTTAATTATGATAGTTTGACCATTAATGTATTTTGAACATATGATATTACTAATATTTATAAACCTGTGCTATTATCAATTACGTAGCTTTTTTAATATTTTAATGCTGACTATGCACAAAATATTGAAATCGTGTTTTTCATTGTATGTTTACATTTTTATATTTTATGTAAAAATGTTTCCATGCATTGTATATGTGCGGCTCATACTTGCCAGATGAAGGAGGGCAAGCCCCATATCCAAACCCATACCCATTTCCATTTCTTGGTAAATTGGAAAAATATAAAATAAAGCATCCATCAATTAATTTATTGTTGTTGGAAAGATCTCAAAATGATCTTTATCATAGGATAGCTTTCATTTCATGATTACATTGAATTAAGACTTTTTCTCTAAACTTTTCAGAAGGCTTTGTAATTTCAGTGTGGGTTTATATGGTCAAGTTTCTCGAGCCATAATGGGATGCTTGCTAGTGAAATGATAGAATTTGATGAGAATTTGATGAGAATTTGCCAGCCAATTGTATGATAGTTCTATGTACACTTTGCATGTCATCTTAAAAACTATAAATTTGAGTTATCTAGCTTTTTGTAACTGTGTGATATTCAAACTGAAACTTTTTAGTTTACCACCAGTGTGTACAGATGTCTTAAATCACAAAAATAATATGCAAGATTATGAAATCAATTCAACATCCAGACATATCAATTGACAATTAGCAAGCCAGACAGTCTAAATGTCTCGATATGTGCCAATTATTTCATAAAGCCAATAGACCAGCTATCATTTTCCTGTCACTTTGAGAACACACAATTTCAGCAAAAATATCCACCCAAATAATTAAAACCAATAGCTAGCAATAGCCCTACTTTGTATAAGTTCTTTTCAACTTTTTTATTTTTATTGTCATCTCTATGTTGTAACGAAATTTGTGACCATAATGAGGCTTCAGGCCATCTTTCATTTGATTTCTAAGACCTTGAAGTTTGGTGACTTCTAACTGATGTTTATATTGAACCTTACAAAGGAAAATTAATTAATTAAAACACCCAGTTTATCTCAAAATCTAAGTGCTTCACAAATACTGATTGTTTGTGTCTAGTTTTGAGAAGTTCTCTTTCGTTGACTATTCTATGACTATCTATCTTTCATAGGTTCTTTCATCCAGATCCCAGGACATCTGGGGGACAACACTCTAATGAGAATTTGGATGTGTTATATGCCTGCAAAGAAGTAATACGAACAAGATTCAGAGAGAGAAAACAATAGACAAGGAACAAACAATTATATTAATCTGTGTGTTCTATACATGGCATACTCTCGGGGATATGTATGGTTTCTTATATTTTATTATCTCATTGTTATCTGATGCTACAGATGTGTATGCATATATTGCAAAGCTGCACAGGCATACAAAACCGTTATGGAAGTCGAAACAGTTGAGTTTCCATGTGTGACTCTTCGCATTCCATTGGTTGAGCTGATCAACATCAAAATTTAAAAGTAAAAAAATAATCACCATAGGGCACTGCCCTTGACCCATTTTAGGGCGGAGCCCCACCAGACAGGAGCCCACAATTCTATCGACACCTAACAGTACTGCACAGCATGATAGCATTTGCAGTGTGGCATGTAGGTGTCGAGGTCCCTGAGGAAGCCACTAGTGAAAACTGCTTAAGGTTTAGTGTGTGCATGGATGGCACAATATCTGATCTGCCTGCATTGTTTTGCACCACTGTAAAAGTGTGTGCAGCATCTGGTGGAGATGGATTAGAGATCTTGGATGTACCACGACATTTGGATGTGGTTCTAGAGTAACACAGATCATTAAACAAAAAACATCATTAGCACAAGCTATGAACATGAACTTGGTTGTACCACTGCAACTGCCCATGGAAGATCCACGTGGATCATACTTATGCACAAATTATTAATTCCACCTCTTTCCATTTGGAGACAAATTTAAGACCTAAATTAACTCACTAGACAAAAGTAACATCCCAAATCCAGTATTTCTTAGTGCGGCAAGTAGGAGCTAGTCATAAACATTAAACCAAAAAGACTGAAAGCTATAAAAGCAGCTTACAGCGCATCGAACTATAAGTGAAACCCTATGTTGCACCAAGCATATGAAATTATGTACTTGAAAAATTCAAAAACAAAAATATTATAGGAGTGGTTGGCTAGGTCAGCCTTCAGGAACTGGAAGAAGCTTTGAGGTAGACTTCTTAAGGAAACGGCAGGAAACGGAATCAGCATAAAACAGTATTACAGATTGTAGTAACTTCCAGAAGCTCTTGGAAGAGATATCAGGAAGTTTCAGAAACCCCTAGAGATGGTATTTGTAAACTTTTGGAAAGTTTGAGTACAAGTGCCGGAAACTTTTAAAAACTCCTGGACAATGCCTGCAAACTACCAGAAACATTTCCTTAAATTTTTGGTCTTTCTCCAGGTGCTTCCAAAAGTTGCAAAGCACAACATTTCAGAATTCCATAGATAGGTTCCCAACCTACTGAAAATAGCTTCCTGAATTTAAGACGCTAGACCTCAACTCATTGAAACTTTAAACAAGAAAAAAGACGTACAGAGAAATATTCACTGTCAGGTTTACATGGGGTGGAAACAAGTTTTACAAAAAACAAAACAGAACATTGAAAGGATAATAAGGCGAGTTAAGAAAGTGAAGAAGAAAGAGCAAATTCAACAATAACAGATATTCTAAAACTTTAAAGCCCAAAACAACTCAAAGGCAGTACCAAGATTTAAGTAAAAACTGTCAAACGCTCATATTGAAAGCATGTGTAAATTCCTAAACAAGACAAACGCAGCCACTTTCATGGATTCAGCAAAGAAAAGTGACGATTTTATACCTTTGCAAGATGCTCAGAGATTACTACATTGACATCTTCGTAACTGAAATTGCGTGTCTCATACTCCCTCCCTGTTAGAATGACATACAAACAAATCAAACTCAAGAAAACAATGCTTTAGTATTTTGTATCTGACATGCAAGCAAAGCCCCAATGGATTCAGTGATAACAGACCAATAAGATTGATGACAACGTTAGACTTTGCCATCACTGCCTTGATTGAACTTTCATCTCGTGGATCATACTTCATTGGAACAATCTGACATTCAGACCAATGTTCAAGTACAGAAACAACATGAAAGCACATTGTTAAAATTTGGTAATGAATAAAATACACATCTAAGAAAACCACAAGTATTTGTTGATTCTTCAAAACACAGGGATTATGATGGTTCATTTAGTTTGACTACATTTCATAGTTCTGGTGTAAATGCTTATGATAAAATGAAGGAAACTGCAACAAAATCTAAACTGAATTCAAAATTTAAAACTCTTACCTGTCCTAAATCGCCCATTAGTTTCAAATGCCTTGGTGAGTCCTCTGAACCTCTGAAGGGAACTAGAACTTGAGAGCCCACTTTCGCTGGCATGCATAAAAAGTGCAGTTTATAAAAAGTTATGAGCGCGGTGAAAAATAACACAAAATTGCCACCAAAACAAGGACATACACAGCACAAGAAAAGATGTGATATACCAAGCTGCTGAACAACATATCGACCTAGAAAGCCTGTGGCTCCAAAGACAGTTGCAACGATGCCACTGACGTAGTAAATTGCAAAGGAGATTATAAGAAAGACATGTTAGCTCTTCAAATTCCAATTAATTGATTAATTTTCTCAAAACAGAACTCAAACTGCAATTTCACATCCATTGTTTCTCCTATGAGCTACTCCCAAGTGTGGGTTCCAGTACCATTGACCGACTGCACTAAAGAGCATTAATATAATTCTAACTTCTGCAGCAATCAACTTGGATGAAATAGATTTATGCATAAACTAAACCCTGCTTACGAGCTCTAATAAAAATAAGCATTAATATACCTGACAGAAGACCTGCCTCCCGTTCCCTTCCGAATAAGGTGCCCAATACCCTTGGTAGTCAGAGATGAAGCAGAGTGTGAATGATCAAGCCTGTACTCTGTGATAAAAATCAACCCGATCGGTAAAAACCCAAACTAACTTTGAAATTCTTACTTGACATGAATGTAAAATTTTAAAAATTAGATAGAATTGGACGCAAGATCAAATAATCCAAAATCCATGTCGAATGTCATGAGCTTAGCTGCAGTAGAAACCCCTAGAACACGTGTTAAATAATCATAAAATACGGTAAAATATTGCATTTAAGTTTAGATGCAGAGTACACAATAAATGAACCCAACTGCAAGTCCTGGACATAAGATAATCGCATAAGGAACATTTACCAATCAAAAGTTTAAATTGAAAGCATCTAAGCCAAAGATAATCCTGTAAGGAAATTTACCAATTAAAAAGAAATCCTTTACCAATTAAAAAGAAATCCAAAGTCCTGAAGATAAATGTAATTTCAAAGTTCCCTTTGGTTAAAATTCCTAGAAAACGTGCTAAATGTTGCAATTGGGTAAAATGGCATCCAACCGAAGCTGCAATGTCGCCCAAGCCCAAATACCTCATCCAACAGTAGGTGTACCTTAGCATGACCGATGAGCCTAGGCACAATTCCCAGCCGACTATGACAAAAGAAATACCCCTCGGCCATAGAATCTAAGCCAATAGTTACTTCACAAGTGAAATTTATTGAGTAGAAGGGATAATAGATAAAATGTTTCCACAATCCATATAAATATAGAAAATGTTTCTGGGAGAAACTGTGTCGGAGTTAAAAACACTGACACAGTTTCTTCCAGAAACATTTTTCTATAACTTGCAAAAATATTGAAGATGACTTACAGGGATTTTTCTTCATGGTTTTGAGCCAATCTACATTGACCAAGTAGTGATTCCCAAGAACCTATCTCTCATGAGCATAATTGGTACACTTGGCACCTACTACATCTGGCCAATGCCCACAGGGGTGAAGCACCCAAGACTATCCTAGAAGGTTGCCTATCCCAGTACTACTAAACCCTGACACAGTTTATTTCATAAACATTTTTCTGTAACTTTAAAAATATTTAAGATGATTTACAGTGGTCCAGCTGCATGGTTTCGAGTCAATCTACATCGATCAAGTAGTGGTTCACAAGAACCCATCTCTCATGAGCATGAGTGGTCCACTTGACACTTATTACATCTGACCGACACCCACACCCACAGGGGTGAAACAGAGATTTTACTGGAAGGCTGCCCATACCAGTACTTCTCTAACTCAAGTGCACTTAGACCATTGAGTTTCTCCAACAGTCAAGCCCGCATGGCTGACTACCCCATTTGCAAAACCTTCTGCAAGTGTTGTCCCTCATTCAGAGTGGAGCCCCTAGCTCATTAAAAATGTATAAATCAAAATCCGCAAGATCCAAAAAAGCAAAGCTTAAAGTCCCCTACAACTGAGCTGCGTAAAACTTTATACATTTTGTGCTTCGGGTTTTCATACTGCATCATTATGTAATATTGTTTTTGGGAGTCGGCAGATATTCTTCTGGTAAAGCTAGGGAACTGATATTACCGGGAGAATTAGCTTCCTGGAGGGGTAAAGCATAACGCAATCCCACAGTCGCTGATCCGTCTGAGAATGAACGAAATTGAGCGGCTCGCCGTGCGGCAACCTGCATTGTGCCGATTTTCTGCCACATACAATTTACAAATAAAACTATTATATATAATCACCTCCGAATCAATCAATGTTCCATGAAAAAACCAATGCCCTGCTGGATAAATAGGCATTCAAACCCTACCATTTCTACCCTAGGAAAAATTAATATATTTAATGTTCCATTTCTGACCTATGAAGAATGAAAAATTAAGATTGAGACAGGAAAAATGTAACGCGCGATTTAATTAACTATACTCGCTGAGTAATTGTGGATAAAGTGCAACAAGTATCATGTCGAATGATCGAAACAAAATGGCTTGCCCATGAAGAGAACATAGAAAAGCAAAAGAAGAAAAATTATGACGACCTGCCTTTGCAAATACGAAGGCCCAAATCCTTTGTACGGTCCAGAGATACGTTTTGTTTTCAAAGCATAAATTGCATCCGGTCGATTCAAAGCATGTGTGCCGTTTCCCTTTACGGTGGCTAAAATTTGATTTATTTCTTAGCTTGAAACAGTGCGAGATGGTTTATGCGTCGTTTATTTTGATTCATTTGCGACCGTCGAAAGAGTGTTAAATATTAAATTTGTTTATTACGCCGGCGTTCCCCTATGGTAAAGGACTTCCGGATGTTTCGCGATTGTCTTAAAATTGACGGTTTGATTTGCGGTTGTTTGGACGTTTTCACTTTTCGAGCTATTTTAACGTTTTTTTTTGGGCGCCATAAGGGTCGATCCGATCCACCACGGCATCCGCATAATCCCTGGTTTCGGACGTGAACAGCACAAACTCGTACCTGTCTTCCTCTAAAAGCGCAAGTTCTCCGCCAAATCTTCCTCGTCGTCTTCTACTAATCTCAATGCGATCATGTTGGCGATGCGCTGGTTGGATTCTCTGAAGTGTATACCAGAATCGAGATCACTAAAATGGACATGTTCTCTAAGCTTATTTTAGAGCTCGCTAAACTCCACTCCAAAAAAGGAAGAAGTCCGATTCGGCTTCCACTGCTTCCGATCCAAATTAATTCGCCCTGCTTAGCCCGCGGCATGGTAAGAGAACATCCTTTTAAACTTCCACACTTATAAATTGTTCAAATAAGGGTTTCTAAAGGTTGTAAGTTTCTGCGGTCCACAAATTATCGGAAGAGGGATTTCTAAAGATTTTAAGCGTCCACACTTCGTAAATTGTCGCGCAGGGGGTTTCTATGGATTTTAAACTTCCACGATTCGTAGAATTGTTGCAAAAAGGCTTCTTAAGATCTTAAGTTTCCTCTCTTCATAAATTGTTGCGATAGGGTTTCAAGATTATTAGCTTCCATGCTCACATATTGTTGCAAGATGGATTCCGAATGTTCTTAAATCCCGCAATCTATAAGTTATTGCAAGGGTTTTCCAAGAGATTTTAGCTCCCTCAGTCAGTAAATTGTTGCAAGAGGGTTTCCAAGAGATTTTACCTCCGTCAGACAGTAAATTGTTGCGAGAGGGTTTCTGGATGATAAACTGCACAAAAGAATTTAAGATACTTAGTTGCCTTGATAATCATACTGTAATTTTAGACTTGTTATTGTTATTTTAGCGTGATGATGGCGAAAAACTATGAGGTAGACTTCCTTTACTTGGGGGCTTTGTTGTATCAGTATTAGGTGAAGATGAATTTTAAGGTCTCAACCTAGCTAGCACACCAATATCCCAGTGGCTTTAATGTATCATTGTAATGATATGTTTCTCGTGTTACCGCAAGGGCTCTTGTCATGGATAATTTGGCAAGACGCAGTGATGGCGCGCATTTTCACCATTCCCATCGACTTCTATTTCTTTCATAAGAATGTTCCTCAAACTTCTAACCATTTTTCTTCCTTTGTATGTGGAAGATATGATTCAACGGAGGTTGTTGGAATATTTGATTATCACTATAACCCAAATGTTTGATGTATTTTGTGATTTGCATTAAGGGTATTCAAATGTTTCTCCTTTGTTGATGTTACGATATGAAAATCCATAATTTGTTTGAATGTTGAGATAGATAAGTTGTTAGATATGTGACCCATTATTGTCTATATACTCTGTGAATTGGGTGTTTTATTGAATATATTCTCTCCTTGATTTGAATATGATTGTTGCAGCTTACCGAAGACATGGTCTCCCTTAAGAGGCATTGCTCCTATTTCACAAACTACAATGAATAGGCATCCAACCTGATGAGTTCACCTTCTCCAGTATTCTCCCTATATGCACAAACAAGGCATCTATAACGTATGGTTTGCAGATCCACGAAAAAATCATGAGATGCGGGTTTCAATCTAACATTATTGTGATGAATACTCTGATAGACATGTATGCAAAATGTGGAAGGACACGGGAGGCGCGTGAACTATTTGACAAAATGATTGGCCAGACTCGAGATGTGGTATCATGGATTGCAATCATTGGTGGATATGCACAAATTGGGCTTGTTGGAAAGGCCTTGGAGATTTTCAAACAAATGAAATTAGCAACATTGTAAGCCAAATTCAACAACTTTTTCCAAAGATCCTCCTCCTGTGTGCCAAAATGGGAGCTTTGAAACAAGGTGAGAGATTCACCCAAAGATAATTAAAAGTGTATTGTTGTCGAGACGATATAGTTTTGACTACCCCTGACGATTGATATGTATACAAAATGTGGAAGCATAAAAAATGCACACAAACTATTTGACATAATGCCTCAGCGAGATGTGGTCTCATGGACTGCCATCATTTTTGGATATGCACAATTAGGGCTTGTTGATAAAGCATTGGATATATTTAAGGAAATGCAATTGGTAGGTGAAAATCCAAACTCAACAACCTTTGCCATTATCCTCCCAACATGTGCCAAAATGGGAGCTTTGGCACAGGGTATGGAAATCCATCAAAAAAAATTGAAAACATACTTTTTCCGGGTGTTATAGTTTTGATTGCCCTCATAGATATGTATGCCAAATGTGTAAGCATACATAAGGCATGCGAGTTGTTTGACAAACCGCCTCAACGAAATGTGATTTCATGGAATGCCATTATTACAAGCTATGCACAAAATGGGGATCTTGATGAGGCTTTACGGATTTTCAAAGAAATGCCTTAACGAAATGTGATCTCATCGACTGCAATCATTGTTGGATATGTACAAAATGGGGTTTTTGATAAAGCCTTGGAAATTAGTACAATAACATGAGTTACATGATGGACATGTTATGTTTACATGATTTCATTTTATGGGTAATAGTTGACAATTGTAGACTTTGTCTTCTCTTTAGGTTTCACATCCCCAAGCATTTTAACATAACCAATAACAAATCCAGTCATGATATGACTAAAGATTGTACCAAACATTGCTATTCCTTCTCATTTCCATCAAGCACATCAAGAACCAACCTGAAAAAACAAAAGATGGCAAATATTTCCCAAATGTAATGTAACTCTAAACATGTTAATTTTTACATCTCACTTGTACTTTGATAAGTCATCTCACTCTACCCTCTACACATTAGCTCCAGTTTTATTACTTCTATCTCAATGACAAAAGATTTCAAGTTAAAATAAGCACATGAATTTATAATATTATTAAGATATTCACTAATTACATCACGAGAAGTTATTCTGAAAAGATGTAATACTTTGTGTCGTTTTTCTGAAGTAATCGCTAAAACCCCAAAGAGTTGTCTGATACAATGTTTAGAAGTCTACTTGAAATTCTATTGGATTTCACACCATGGATTTATAATTGTTGAGCATTTGATGTACACGTGTTTTGAACATGAATTTTTGTTTGTCAATGAGTCAAAATTCATCTCTCTCCAATATATTCTTGTTTTCAAACTATTTAATGGTTCATTCTTATTCTTAACAATTAGGATACTACAACTCCCCTGTCAGAATCTGAAGCGGTGGATCTCGTGAAGGATATTTTTGCTTCAGCTTCATAAAGAGACATATACAATGTATGGCCTCCATCCTGTATTCATATATTTTCCAATTTTTGCATGTAACTTTTTGTATTTTTCGCTGACATGTTAGAGTATTTTTTGTTGTGATTATTCGTTCAAATATCACATCTACGGTCTTGATAAGGGTGTTATGTTATTCCTTAGGGTGATGGATTAGAAATAGTAGTTAATGCGGAAGGTATTAGATGAGAAGAGATTATGAAGTTACGACATGATTAATTTGATGTCACTCCTGAATTAGGTGCACGACTTGTTACATGTTTTTACCACCTATGCATTTCCATTGAAGGTGATTTGAAAGCACATAAACTGATATCTTTCATCAAATAAATATTGCTATCATTGTGTTATTAATTTTGCAAATTAGTGTTGCAATACATTCAACTTGAGCTGGGATTGTTATTACGAGTTTTGTTTAAGAACAATAAAAATTAAGCGTTTAGTATAATGTCTTAAGAGAAACGCACTTCATCTAGGGATACTATCTTGAGTGTTTCCTCATGGGCTAAATTTGAACATTGAAGTTGTTTATCTTTGAAAGGCATGTAGTGAGTTTATTTAGTTTGTTTCAAGTGGTTGATCTAATGACATTTCTAAGTAGGGTGCACAAGTCAAAACAATTTCTATTATTTCTATTATATTTTTGTTTTTCTACTCTCACACACACTACTGCCCCTTTTAAGTCTTTATCTAGTAGTGGAGTCAACTTCGTGATGATTTTAATGGCCAAATGATGTTGGCATATCTTAGTGATAACTTTTATGGTATGTTATATCTTTGATTTCAGATATATGGAGTGAATGGATCTTATATTTTGTAGGAGTTCTTAGATTTAGCTTTAGAAAGGTTATTTGTAGTCGTTACGCTTCCCATCGTTTTCCTAATTAAATAGTATAACATGCTTTACTTTTGAGTAACTTTTGCCATTCACGAATAATTTCTTTCTTTCCATATCTTAGAATGTAGGTCCACTTCTTGAATTTATGCTACTCATAATTCATGTAGATAGTTTACCCCCTCTGATATGCAGTGGGGTGTAATTCTTAATATATTACAGAATTCAAGTTTACCCCTAATGATGCCAATATAAGAGATACTATTTATGGGTAAATTTTAGCTTGAATCACATTTTTTTCAGTTTGAGCCCTCGGGAAAATGCTTCTTTGCAAGGTTTTCCCCAATTCCTTGTTAGAAGTCTATAGAAAATGTAATCCATGTTAAAATTACCATTCTCAGTCCGTAGTGCTTAATTTGGAGCGGTTTGTGCTACTTTTTCACATATTTTAATTGTCATACATTTGTTCATTTTCTTTGAGAAAATAGTATAACTGCTTAGAAGGCGCAAATTTGGTGTAAATTGCAAGCTATCTGATAAACTCCATATCAAATAAAATGAGCAACGTTGAACTTAGATTGAATAAAAAGGAAAATAAAATTAGAATTGTAGCTTGGTTCCCCTTTCAAATTCAAAGTTTCAAGTTTCCCATTGCATAAATGATACATTATTAAATATAAGGAAAAATAGAATGGTGCTCTATATCTTGGACCTCAAATTTGGGTTAGAAGCTTGTCATCGGTACTTATAATTTCTATTGAATTCTTGGGTGCACATACATACGGTAGAAAACATATCCCAGAGAGCAAGGACATAAGACTTTTGTGCAAATGTGAAAGGGGAGTTCTATGTGCACATTCAAATTAAACATAAAAATACCCTTGATTAAAGACCTGGAACTAAGAACGTGATTTAAACTTACAAAGGATCTCAATGGACATTTTGTGGGCTATGAAAGCTCTCATTGCACATTTAGTGGTCCATGATAGACAGTTCAATGTGCATTTGATGGATCTTTTGAGGGCCTTTAATGATTAAGAATAATAAGAGGGATAGGTTGATATATCTCGAAGATGGGCAGAGCATAAGCAAAAGGCTACCACTCATGATATAAAATCTACAAATGTACAAAAGTCTTCATGCATTCATGTTTAGTTCAAATAAAATAGCCCGCAAATGTACGAAAGGCTACCACTCATGATATAAGATTTGCAAATGTATATGTATTTAATTTGTAACAAATTTGAAATGTGGAGATAACACCTTTAAATGTAATGCTTCATATATATTCCTACACTTACAAAATCGTTTACACCCCTTATCGATATCAACTACAAAAATAATAACTATCCCTCTAAATCAAATAACATATACCGTTCGGCGTTCACATTGCATTATACACATGCGATTGCTAGTTATTACACCCCCTATGGGAAAGGCCCCTGCGGACATTTCTACGACTGTCTTAATTTTGACGGTTTGACGGCTGTCTGGAAGTTTGTTCTTTTTCGCCTATTTTTAATAGTTATTTTATTCTTTTTCACCTATTTTTAATAGTGTTTTTTTGGGTGCATGTTGAATGCAGCGGTTATTTTTAACAGTCGTTTTTGTTTTTTCAGCGGCTATTTTTAACAATCGTTTTTGTTTTTGCGGGGGCTATTTTTAACAGTGTTTTTTCTTGCAAGCGCTATTTTTAACAGTCGTTTTTGTTTTTGCGGGGGCTATTTTTAAGAGTGTTTTTTCTTGCATGCTCAATGAGGGTTTGTGTGACAGATTTTTGTGTATAAGTAGAAGAGGTGCGGGTTTGCAATTTCACAAGATTCATTACGGTGCTAAGGATTTCGGGTTTGCAATTTCACAGGTATTTATTACTCTGTTCTCATCAATTTACTTTGAAACTACTTATCTGCCTTGGTCACAACATCCAGAACAATGACAAGTTGCAATCTTTGAGTCTGGTAGCGAGCTTATTGATTATTTATTCCCTCACTGTGCTTGGTCTTATCTTGACCTGCACCTTTCTCATGTGGACTGCACGAGTTCTATATGTAATAAGCTAAAGCTGAAAGCTTAGGAGTTTCATAGTCAGGTTTTTGGAATCTGAGAACTAGTATAAAAAACATGCAAATGGGTGTCTGTCTGTTTTCTATATTGATCTCTTGTCTTCCCTTGGCATTTTAATCATCCCTAAAATACTTAAATTGTTTTATTTTCCTGCACCTTTAGGCTTATGCATCCCTAAAATACTTAAATTGTTTTCTTTTCCTGCATAATGCAAAATTGAATATCTTCACCTTCGCAACCATACTTCTTTGAAAAAAATTAATATGACAACAGAGCTAAAAGAAAACCATAGTACCTACTACCACGCATTCTCATATGTACAGTAATATCCAGATCAGGACCGTCTTCACTCTAAGTGCTGCAGACACTAAATGGCCAGATCTCCACAATATTATGTCGAGTGAATGCCCAACAGATCCTCGAGCTGCACAACGTTGGAGAACACTTAACATTGTCTCTAACCCTCATAGAGTATCAACATACCTACATCACAGATTCACAATATTTCACGAAGAAATATTGCAGAAGGAACTTGGAGCAGTAGACTTTTGGTACAGGTAATCAAATCTACTTATTTCAAAGTTATTTCCAAACTACATAGCTAATATTTATGTTCCCTTGTCTCGCAAGTATGAATGGCAACATAGAGGCTCCACACATGTCCACGGTTTATTGTGGCTCGAGAATGTGCCCAAAGTTGACAAAATGGATTGGGAGGATACAACAGTTACTAAGGCCTCAAAACAATACTTTGATAAGTTCGTGTCTGCCTGGAACCCTCGACCAGCATGCAACCGCTTGGATTTTGTTCCCAGGTCACTCCTAGATGACCCTTGCTTGCTAGATACAACCAAAATTCTATCCTCCTCCCCAAATTCAGACCTTAAAGAACTGATTAATCAAGTTCAGTGCCACACTAAATGTTCAAAATAGACATGCCTGCGTAGAAAGCAATCACAGCTCCAGTGCAGGTACAATGCCCCCTGGGCCGCGCAACCTACTTCTTCCTTACACATTGAAAGTGATGGGAAAATTAAGTACCTCCCTTCCAGAAATGATGACAGATTGAACATCCACAATCGAACTATGATATACATATGGAGAGCAAATGTCGATTGCCAACCGGTACTTTTCCGCCATGTTGTTCTTGAGTATATTGCAAAATATGCTTCGAAAGCCAAGCAACGCTCAGAAACATATCACCAAATGTTATCCAAATTTTCAAGAGACGCAGATGCAGATTCTCCAGCACATATCGCGATCCGTAAAATGCTAACAGAAAGCATTGTCGAACATGAAATAAGCACACAAGAAACATGCCACATGTTGCAAAAAATGCCACTTGTTATGTGCAGTCGTCCATTTGTATCATTAAATGTTGGAAAAAAAATTCTGAGACGTGTCGTTGAAAGTGACGCTGATGCAAAACAAACATCCGCTTTCTTGGATGCATATAAAGTTCGTCCAACAATCATGGAACACCTACCACTTATTCAAGTTGCTCGAGGTTGGAGCTACAACAAGAATCGTAAAGGTGATAAATGGAAAAAGTGAACGATACACGCAATTGTTCGGGTCCACCCAAGATTTGTGGATGTCCCAGCTCAGGATTCAACGTCATATGACCTTTTCTGTTGGTCATAACTCCTTTTATACAAGCCTTTCAGAAATATTGCGTCAGAATTTGGAGCAACCCCACATGACATCAACGGCACTTGGGACATGTTTAAGCACAACTACAAACCGTGGCATGTTTTACGCACAACCGCAGACACAGGACCTGTTACGGATGTTAGTTCTGACTCTGAGCCCGAATGCAGTATTCAACACGAACCATTGCAAGAATGGCAGGTCTTCGCACAACTTCACCCGGGAAACAACACGGGTCTAGACAGTCTTGACATGTTGGGGAAACGAGATTTTGACGTACAACATAATTGGAACATACATGACGTTCCACATGAATTACAGATAACTAGTTCATCATTCATTGAAAGAGAGAAGGCAAACATAATTAACAACAACATACAGGCCACACCACCATCTTCCACACTTCCTTTGTCTCTAGAACAACAAACAGCTCTTGATACCATACTACACCATTCAGCAAACAAAACCCTTCTACCTCCACTAAGATTCATAATTCAAGGAACGGATGGCACAGGAAAATCATTTCTAATAAATAAAATCCACAATTTATTCACATCACCAACCACATATCCCTCACCTCTACTTGTGCTCGCCCCTACCGGTGTTTCAGCATTCAACATCTCTGCATCCACAATCCACGCAGCCCTATGAATTCCAATCGAAGAACTCAAACCCCTTGAAGGTACTGCATTATCGTCTTTTCAAGAGTCACTGAAACATATAGAATATGTTCTTATTGATGAAATGAGTTTCAACAACCCAAAGTTACTAAGCAAAATTGACAGTAGGCTCATGAAGCTTTCCCACACTCAAGAACATCTGAATTTGGAAACAGATCAGTCATCCTCCTCGGCGACCTCGGCCAATTACCATCGATTTAGTCCTCTTTATGCAAGTAATTCCTACGGAGCAACCCTTTGGAAGGGATTTGAGACTTCCATTACATTACAAACAATATTTCGGCAACAAGGAACAACCAATGCACAAGTTTCATTCCGAATTTACTGCTCCACATGCGAGATTCAACCCCTCTAATTGAGGATTGGGAAATCTTAATGTCTCGCATAGACACATACCTAACTCAGCAAGAGCTCAAAATTTTTAAGGATGCACCGCATTTGTTTGCAAAAAATGATCAAGTCGACTCCCACAACCTACAAATGTTGAAGGCATTGAACGTTCCGATCGCCCAATCCATTGTTGAAAGTAACAGGTAACTAGACCAAGAAATCCTGATGATGATCAGTTGGAACACAAAGTTCTATTGTGCAAACAACAAAAAATCATGCTTATTGCAAATCTATGGGTTGACGCAGGCCTCGTGAATGGTGCCACAGAACAATCACCGACATTGTCTACGACGCATCAATGCAACCACCAACATTACCTTTATTTGTTGTTGTCAAATTTGATAGATACAATGGCCCATGTTGGGATCCCACCAACCCATTACATATTCCCACACCCCTATTTCGAGAGGGAATCGAAGATAATTGCCAATTAAAATGGCCTGGGGATTAACTATCCACAAGTCGCAGGGACTTACTTTACACAGAGAAACCGTCGACATTGGAACCACTGAAAGGCAGGGTCTGACATTCACAGATTTCTCCAGACTTCCCTCGCTTGCAAATCTGCATATTTCACCTGCTTTTTCATTCAAGAGATACTCAAAAATGGTGTACGTAACAACACTTCGAGCAAGAAGAAAGGAGGAAGCAAGACTACTATCACTTAGCCTATCGTAAAAGCTACCCTCTGCTTTGATAGCACCTCCGCTACTACTATACTAAACACTTATTCTATCCAAAGTGACATTGCTGCTCAAGGGGTATCAAATGTAATCATGTTTATTCAAGTTAAAAAAGCCCACTAAAGGCTACTATTAATGATATAAAAAATGCAAATGTATACATGTCCCATTGTGTGCACGCAGATCTACATTTATTAGATGTTGTGAAATATGATATGAAACTTTAAATGTACAAAGCTGTAACAGAAATAAATGTACACATACAAAATTTCAATCTAATGTTTCAACTCAATTCCTACACTACAACTATCAATCACACACATTATCAACTATACAATAAATAATTTTCCAACAAAACACCAACCGAACAACCGATGCACAATTAACACAATAAACCCGAATAAAATACATACAACATCAACTTTAAGATAAATTAACTATTGAAAATGGTTAACAAGTTTGAAAAGTAAAAACAACCTTCACATTAAGTGGCCCATCTATATTTCTACACTTACGAAATCAATCACACCCCTAATCACCATCTACTACAAAAGTAATAATTATACCTCTAAAACAAATAACATATACCGTTCGGTGTTCACATTGCATGAAACACATTCCATGAGATCAAGAGTCTATGGGACCAAATGAAACTGATACATTAAGCAGTTTTCAGACTCTTTGCCATATCAACTCTCCTACTATGAATCTTGAGCACTAAACCAATGATCTTTTGAAGCTTTGTTTCTGCAAATAACTCATTTAAGTTGTCCACTTTTAATTCACTTTCGTATTGGATACGGATATCATCATATGTTGAACACTCCATAATGAAATGTCATTCCGTTTCAACAACCCCTTTCATGCAAAAAAGAGAAATTTTCCTTTCCCAATCCTCTTTGGGAATAGTCCATCTACCGAGTTTCACGGTGAAGATGATGTGATCCGGTCCTCAATCGGGGCCGAAAAATCCTTGCCTTATGTTTGATAACTTGCTCCCTAGTAAGCTTTTTCATCGTGCTCCCAAGTGGGGTTAAAATCCTTGATATATTGAGCTTTCTTACGACCCGTTTGTTCTGTCCACGTGACAGTCCTAAACTTTTCCATCACATAATATGTTATTTCCATGTTGTTGTTAGGACACTCTTGAAAATTGATGCCCCATTTGTTCATCCATTTGTTGTTCTATTTCATCTAGGTTTTCTTTCTACGCTCTAGATTATCCTCTGTAACCATTTTGGGCCAACGAAGATCATCCATGCTTTCAACTTTTTTCAAATAGCTTATCAGTGAGTTATTGCCGATGCTTCCATTGGGAAGGTACCCGCTTCAACTAACAAGATCTCATAAGGAACTGTTGATTTGACTTTAAGAGTGCTTGTGATTAGATGTTTATGGATTCTTTCTAATTGTCGTCATCCATGCTTTGACACACTACTTCCCCAAACCTCGCAACCGTAAAGAGAAACCGGAGTAACCAACAAACCAAAGAGGGTTTTCTTAGTTTTCCAGTCCCAGAGCTCAGCTTTCCTACACCTATTCTGAAGTAGGTAAGATGATTTCCAACCTCCATGTATCATTTTTGCTCTGCAAGTCTCCCAGCTCATCTTGTTGTGGAAATCAATCCCAAGATATTTATATTCTATAACAATTTCCAATGTACTCCCCTCAAAAAGAAAGTTAAATTGTCTCTCTTTTCTTTTCAGAGAAAAAATCATGATTTTTGTTTTGCTAGTGTTCACTTGCATCCCGACTTCATGGCAAAAGAATTCTAAAGCTTTTAGATGCTCCCTCAATCCTTGAGTTGTTTTTGAAATTAAGATAAGATCATCGGCATATAAGAGTAACTTCACCACGTACTCGACTAACTGAACACCCCTCCTTCGGTTTTACGTAACCATTCTTCAAGTTTATCAATGTATAAACCAAACAAAGTGGGAGAAAGAGGGCAACCTTGTTTGACCCCAATGTCACTACCAAAGCATTTAGACATACCTTCTCTTGTTCTGATTTTAGCTCTGACCTGCTCATCAAGTCTTTGAACTTCTACTTTGAGCTCGTCTGGAATCTCAAGTTCCTCCATCCTGTTCCAAAGTTTGTCTCTAGGAACCATGTCAAAGGCTTTCTTAAAATCAACAAAACAACAAAAAGCTTCATCCCCTTGGGTATCCCATACCTTTTCAATCAAGTGCCTAAGAGTGATGCAATGATCAATGGTTGAATGTTTAGATCGGAAACTTGCTTGTCCTTTTGCCCTTTTGCCCTCTCTTTCTGCCCAACTGTTGATTCTACATTCTATCATGCCCCCAAATAGCTTACCAAAAAGAGGATTGATCATAATAGTGTGATAGTTAGAAGGATTACTGATATCTCCACTTTTAAAAAGAGGAATAACCACACTAGTTGTCCACTCTAGTGGGAACCCAACCTGAGTTACATTATTGAAGATTTTTTTGATATGCGGAGTGAGCACCTCAACCCCCACTTTAAAAACTCAGCCTGCAACCCATCAACATCTTGAGCTTTACCATTTGCTAGATTCTTTATGCCATGTTTGATGTCTTCCTCCGAAAAAAGTTCGATCGAAGTATGAATGATGGGAGGAATATCCTTCATTGAGACCGCTCGTAGAGAGTCTTTGCATATTCTAACCAATGAGCTTCTGTGATATTGTTTTCTATGTATGTTTTCTTTTGTTACAACTCCTTGCAGAATCCCTTGGGATTGTGTTTTCTGAGAGAAATTAATTCAGACCTTCTCTTATTCACATAGCTTTCTTTTTTTGTTGAACCAATCTCTCATATTTCTTTTTATTTTCTTTTTTGTTCACGTCACTTTCCCTAATAGCCCTTCTGACCTTCTTACAATCTTCATCATACCATGGATTTGTTGGGAAAGTATTTGCAGGTCCCTTCCTCGGCTTAGAGTTTTTGCAAGCACTTAATGCCTTATGAATTAATGGTATCAACAACTCACTACAAACATAACCACTTGCCCCTTGTTTGTATTGCTCTCGATATCATTTCTTGCCATCTGAAAATGTTGTTCAAGGGCAGCCACAAAGATTTCCTAATTTTCTTTATTTAAAACTTGTTTTCCCTGTTGCTGATTTGAAATGGTACCAAGATTGACCAAGAGAGGATTATGATGAGATTTGAGCTCAATAGGACAATCTTCAATTTCAAACTCGAGCAACCTACAAATAGACTCTGAGTGCATATTACATAGTCCACTACACTTTGTCCATTGTAAGTTTTGCAAGTGATATTGCTAGATCTGGGCCAAGCCTTCATGCCATTACAAATAACCATGTCGTATAAGCTACATAGACCTAGAAGCTCAACCCCAAAATGATTCACCCCTCCATTACCATCTTGAGATAGTCTTTCCCAAAACTTGTCCTTTGCTTTGTTAAGCCAAAGCGGATTGTCATCTCCACCTTTTTCATTGCCCAACTGAAGAGATTGATTATTTGCAGTCCTTGCATTAAAGTCCCCATCAAAATAATTTCCCCATATGCACTAAACACAGAGATGTCTTTTTTTAACGAAGCATATGGGTCTTCCATATCCAAATTTATTTTCTTATATGTCTTTGAGCCAATCGACGCAAAGTAGCAAGCAACCAATCTAATTGTTGCCTTGTTATCTGATATTTTCAGCCAAATGTATTGCTTATTTGCATCTTCCTTTTCCACTTTGATGATCCCTAACCACGCTTCTTTGATTAGCATTGTAATTCCCCGTGTCCTTTCCTTGTTTCACTTCCTTCATTCCAAACTGAAATTTTCTTGTACCCCTCGAAATCTGGGACTTTGCAACCATTGTGCTCATGAGTTTCTATAAGAATAATAATATCTTTCCCCTCTGCTATGGGCCCCAAACCGGGTCCTCTTCTCCACGGATACCCCCTGCAGTTCCAACTTACTATGTGCATGGGATCTCGCGGGGCCCCAGATTCCTATTTCTTGTTTGACCAATGATCACTGATTTGGGCCTTTCCATTTCTTAATTGTGCCCATTTTCCTGCATCTCTTGCTTTTTTCACTTTCTCCCATTCCTTCTTTCTGTCTTCTTGTAAGGGATCCGAGGTGGTATTTATTCATAATATGCTTTACATTTACTACGAGTGGAAAAAACATAGGTAGGAAAAGTAAAGTTACTCATTTTTTTGTCTTTAATTGGATGCTATATAACACTACATGGGATCTATATAAAGAAACTTGTCATCCTGTAGGACACTTACATAAACAAGGACACACTCATATAATAGATAATGTAGGGTACATATCTAAGATCGAGAGAATAGGCATAGTCCACAACATAGCGCTTTTACGGCCTTTTGGGGCTTGCAAAGTAGAATATAAACAAAAAAATTGGGAAAAAGCCACCAATTGACATTGTTCTCAAGTCTTACAAGAGACTTTTGCATAGCCTTCAGTGTTTCCACGATCGACCAAAACATGTAGTTATGATTGAAAACATGTTAAGTAAACTATTATGTATTTTATTGCAAATTTATGTATTTTGCAAATCTCATAGAAGCAATTTTTTTTCAAGGAATACTTACGTGCATGAAAGTAGAACAAGAGGAATGGAGAATGGCACCGTGAATGAATATGGCGGGAGGAAGGGGAAAAGGGTCGGGCACATTATGTTATGGAGTGGGGAACTAAAGATTTTTCAATCGCAACGGTTTTATTTCCTTTAATGGAATGCACAATTGAAAAGTATTGTTGATGTGGAAATGTTGAATGCGACCACTCCAGCAGGTGTGAGAACCAGGAGAGGAGATGGTTGTTGCATGGGTATGCAGAGGACAATGCGGAGCGTATTATTTATGAGATAAGATTTACATGTGCTGCCGCAATACCTTGTATAATCAATTTTAGAGGGGGAAAATTTATTTTGTGCTTGTAATGGTTGAGTATAATATTAAAAGCCTATTATTGTTCTATAGAGAAAGGTGTAGTGCTTGATGTGGAATTTTGCATTTAGAAAGGGATAGTTGTAGTGTTCTTGCACATATCAATGAAAGACGGACAATGTCATGCAAAGAAAGAGGAACATCATTATGGATCCAATTGTGATGCAGGTCGAAGTCTCAAAGGCCTAACATGTTGAACTTATCAAGGCATATGGAATTAGTCGGATGTAATTGGGATAAAATTTCCCAATCACTTGCGAAAGGAGTGAGCCCATTTTCTCAAGGGGAGTCATCGGAGGAAGACGAGTCACTTGATACAAAGATGCGCTTGACATGCCAAGGATGATAAAAGTCTTTTAGTAATAGCCAATTAGAAATGACTTGCTCTGTTGTGGTTCCAATGTCTGCGGGGATGTTGTGAAAAGGTTTGTAGAGGAGGAATCAGTAGTTTTTATGGGTGTGGTCGTCTCACATGTAAGACATTTACAACAAACCGAGTTCTTTTATATTCTCCATGTCTACGAGCTTCGGTGTTATCACAAAGAATAACACCAACAGGGGGAATGTAAATTTTACTTCATGTTTTCGTTAACTCGATCGAGAGGAAACAATAAAACATCAACTATCATATACGCAAGCAAAACAAGTTTTAAATAGTGAAGACATGCAGCTTAAATAGCCCTGCCAAAGCGTAGTCCTCGGCGCCTACTTGGGGCATATTGAAGTGGCCTCCCAGAGGATTAGAACCTCTCAGCACACTCCAATTCCTAACCTTGGCAGGGCACATGCCCCTATATGTCCATTTAGGTTAAAGGAAATGCAACAGTTACCATGAAAAATTGTAGTGTTTATACCATTAAGAAAAAAACTGAATTAATTTTGTGACAACCATAAACACAAAGACTATTATGAACTCTCACTATTAGTATTGGTTTCACAATTTTACAATTAATTTGAAACTGCTAATAATAAAATTTGAAACTTTGAAATTAGTCTCAATCATAATAATAAATCAACTCCCATTATGAAAACTCATCTAAGCTTAATTGACAACTTACGGAAAAAAGAAACAACTTCTCTATAGTTTGCAAATCAAAAAGAAAATTATGTAAACCCAAATTAAACTATCTCTAGTCTCTGCTGATGCTGTTTTAGGCATGATTTTCTAAGGAGATTGTGTTAGCTGTTAGAGCAAAGCGGACCTTGAGCCATGAGGATGTTGACCAGTCTCACAGTTTCTTTATGTTTTATTTATTTAAAAAAATTACAATTGTATGTCAAATTCAAATTAAATGATAAGGATTGCATCAATTAGCTAAATCAAAATGAGGAAAAATGAAAAAAATACTTTGATCGGCTAGATGCAAATGAAAATCTAGCCCATTCATTAACTTCTACCATCAAATAAACCCAAACAAGGATAAACTCTGGTTAAAGAGCTAAACACAAATAAGTATTTTGTGTATAGGAAAACAAACAACTATTTTGTGTATAAATAATAAATAAAATATGATCGCAATCAACTGAACTCAAGTGGGTGAATCCAAATTAAACTATGACTATCGATAAAATTAAAACAAACACAAAAAACCCAAATGTAAAATGCTCAAGAATCAAAACCAGCTAGAACACAACTGAATATTCCAAAAGTACATTACCATTCTGACCTAAACCCAACTAATCTCAAATGACACCTCTTCCAAAATTACAACTCTCAGCTATGTGGACAAAAACGCACTGATCCACTTCTGTTGTTATATTCACTCAAAGGAAATTAAAATGATTGTTTTGCTATCAATTACACACAAATGAAGTAAATTGAAATTAAAATGATTGTTCTGTTATAGACAACAAAATGGTTTAAAAAGTTATATAGTTTCGATTGGTGAGAATGATGGTGTGTCACATTTTCCCCCAAGGCAAAAATACACACAGATACTCAATACAAATGCTCCTAGTCTTGAATATGTGACAGCTTGGTGAAGACGAGTTGAATTGTCTAATTTAAGTGTGCATTAATATCTATATAATTCAAGTTGTATCCAAACAAGAAAAACATAAACACGAATGAAATTAAAATCAGCACATTAATAATTAAATCCAAAAGAAAATATAGACCAAATTATAACAAACAAGTAAACCCAATTTTAAAGATACAAACAAAAATTACAACTACCACCTAAACAGGGCCAAATTTTCCCATTTATATCTCAAGTAAACCCAAATCATAACTAGTCAAAGACCACAATTGTTAGCTTAAAAACAAATATTTTTTTCGCTGAAATTACAACTACCAGCTACTAAACCCAAGTGATTTTTTTTTACTTATGAATATCTCATGCACATGTCACCTACGGAGGCTCTGAGTCAGACTTGTTACCTTACCATTCCTTAACATAACTAGTAGAGAGGATAAAATTTGTGGTTCTGCTTATAACAACAAACACACCACTGAACAACAAAAAAACATTACTGGTGGCATAAAAAAATACAGGTCAAACAATTGAATTACTTCTAGAATATAGAGAGGAAAAGTCCAAATCAAAAACGACTCAGAACCCAATATAAAAAAACCATATTTTTATAAAATACTCCCATCAAAATTTTAAAATCAAACGTTTTCTTCAAGTAAAATCTATCATAATACATCTAACAATATTAAAAATCAAAGACTTCTAGAATTTGACCTAACCAACCACCAAATGTGTTGCAAATCAGTGTGGAAAACGGCCTAAGTATTCAAGTTAAGAGGGCCCATTATCTTTGGGTGGATTGAGGCGAGGATGAGCCAAAATAAAATTATAGGGTATGTTTGTGCAGGGCCAATCTGCTACAATCAACGCGAACACCATAGAATCTCCATTGTCTTGTTGTTTTCTGACTGGATTCTAACCAACATGGTCAAATGAACAAACTTTCTACACATGATAATTGCTCTCACAACGGTCTCACATAGAAAATACATCCTCATGAAAATAAAAATGTGTGGACGAACTTTTAAGTATGCAAGATGGGTTTGTAGAAAAAGGCTTCAACGCAGTTAAGAAAATGTAATTAGATGGGTCAAATCCGAACACCCCAAGATTTCCTAGCATCCTTGTAAGCTATGGAAAATGTAGGGAAAAAATAAAAATAAAAACAAACGTTCTACCACCATATCAACCCACAAAAAATTATTTCGGATTGTCAAGAGTCGTGACACAAACTCGTGAGAGTTCTTAAGAAAGGGAGAGACAAAAGGAAGAGAACACATTGCCTTTGATGCGAGAGAATTTTTCCATTTTTTTGCAATAAACCAAAATGGATGACAAAAACCTGATCGAATAAAAAATTTCAAAAACAACTACGGAAGAAGGCTCTCAGACCCTATCCTTGCTCCCGCCTTAGGGTTTCCACATTAGACCTGCACATTCCTAATTGTTGGGGATAATTAGACCAATGACTAATTGGTGACGGGTCATATTGTAGAGCACGGGGCTAAGTTGGTTTCTAGAATGTCTGTCATTATGGGAGGGGCATCAGTATTAAAGAGGAGATATACTACAATTCCCATGGTTAACACTTGGTGAAGCCGTGCTCGACATTTTCTAGGGCGTACAAAGTTGTGGCATCCTTGATGGAATTTCTTTTCAATACGTTGCACTCAACATCACAAATTTTTGCGTAAGGGTGGACATGATGAACCCATAACCACTTTCAAAGTTGTGTTCTTTGATGCTTCCCGCTTTTTTTTTTTTGTTGTTGGCGATAAGCAATCGAGTTGTAATTAGATAGGTGCAGTGTGGGTGGACTCTGTTTGTGAATAAAATGATGCCCAACACCTCCGTCAAAGAAATTCTGCTCACCATGTCCAACAATCAACGGTTGTTGTCAATCCCCTCTCCTCCACCTTCCGATCATTAGCCAAGGAAGCACAATTTGTGTGTTGTGATTTCACTGGTTGGCGATGAGCTTATTAATATCCGTTAGATTTCAATGAAATTGCAAGCAACAATCTCATTCATCACTTTTTTGACATTTGTCATAACCCCCAAGTCTCATCTTAGTTGTAAACACCTTACATCGTAATAATGTGAGTAGAAAATTGAAAGGAATCTCAAATTCAAACATTTTCATTTATACTCGTGAGTCTATGGGACAAAAAATTGAGACTTTAAGATGAGCCCAGATTATTTTCAATATCATATCTTCTATTATGAATCTTGAGCACAAATACCATGATCTTTTTAAGTTTTGTTTCTTTGAATAACTCATTTAATTTGTCCACCTTCAAATTATTTTAGTACGAAACACAAATATCATCATAAGGTGAACATTCCATGATGAAGTGTCATTCCATCTCAACCATCCCTTTCTTATAGAAAAGATGAGTTCTCATTTCCTAATCCTCCTTGGGTATAGTCCATCTATTAGTTTCACATCGAAGGTGATGTGATCTGATCCTCAATTAAGCTATTAAAATCCTTGCTTTACCCTTGATAGCTACTCCAAGATAAGTTTTTTCATGATGCTCCCAAGTGGGGTGAAATTCTTTGATGTAATAAGCTTTCTTATGACCAATCTGCCCTGTCCACATGACAATCCTAAATTTTTCTATCACATGTTGTTTTATTTCCTTGTTGTTAGGACATTCTTGAAAGTTGATGCCCCACTTGTTCATCCATTTGTTGTTTTGCTTCATCCAAGTTTTCTTTCTACACTCTAATTTTTCCTCCACAAAATGAATATGTAAAAGAGGGTTTAGAAATACCTAGGTGATCTAGGAAGATGGACAATGCGGTGGGAAGACATGATTTGTGTTTTATGTCTTATAAAGCGCATTAAAACAAAGAGCATTTCATCCTTAAATGTTTAAGGTATACGAACATCAAAGCCAAACATGAGGAAATTTTAAGAGTTGGTTCCATGACAAATCTATTTAAAGAAATCAAAATAAAAGGTTTGGGCGAGATGTTAACTCAAATCAATGAAAGGATGTAACCTTATGAAAGATACCACTAAACCCACGAATATTCAATTAGATGGAGCTTTCTAAAGTTCCATTGATCATTTGGTCTCGTGGATATATCTAAAACCATTTTATTTCATTCATTTCATGATTTTGGAAAAGTTCTATAGATTTCGTTTAAACAAGGTCTTGAAGCCACTAATTTGTATGTTCTAATTATTTTGTTTTTATATTTTTGTTATTTACACATACCTATATAAAGAATATTGATTATTTAACTAAATGTTATGCTAATTGTTGGAAAGACATCTCAATAGAGAATAAAGGTAGCATCAACAAATGCGTTTGTAAAAACCGAGCCAAGTGAATTCTAAAACTAACAATTGCACCCCAAGGCGCAATGGGCATGTAGAAGGAAGAACATTAGGGAACTCAAAATAAATATAAGGAAACCTTGAAACGAAGATGCAAACACAAAAGTAACTCGAACTCTATCATTTCACCTACTAAGTGAAAGTTGCACTATGAGTATATTAGAACGTAAAGGTCATAAACTCCCGATACATAACCAATTAAAAATTCTTTAGCTATTAAAAAGTGAAAATGCAAGAGTAATATTTCAAATATTGAAGCTTTAATGTTGCTTAAAGATTTTGAATGAAAAACACGCAGTACACATATTCACCTACCCAAGAACTTACATAAACAAAAAAATAATATTCAAATTAAATTGTTTGTGAAGGCCATCAACTTATGTAATGAAATTACTTGTATAATTAAGATCATGAGCAAAAATATAACACCAAATAACACAATATTCCAGAATAATGATCTCAATATGCAATTAGAATAGCTTCGCCACTTCGAGGGGCAACCTCCAAACCATACAATAAGACTCAAATACTCTAAATGATGATGAACTACTACCTAAAATCCCCTATATATACTATTCATATGTTATGGCCAACACCAAGGCCGACCTACTAATCATGAGAAAGTATAAATGATATAATAAAATGATATGGTAAGCCACAGTCGGCTACTCATATCCTAATACAAGCAATAGGTTAAAGGCGTAGCATGCTCTTCCCATTCAAAGCAACATTGTCCCCAATGTTGAGAAGCTCACAGGTGTTCTTTGCAGGAATATCATATCTTCCCATGTTGCATCTTCATTGTCCATATTCTTCCACTTGATCAAGTACTCAGTAATAACCTGTGTCCATATTCTTTTATTGCGTGTTTGAAGGATGCATTCAAGTTCCAAGATGACTCTCCCCTCCTCATCGAGCTTAGGTAACACTGTTTGGGCTGATACTCTCTGTCTAATTACTTTCTTCAGCAAGAAACATGAAAGACTGGATGTATTTTGGTTGATTGTGGAAGTTCTAATTTGTATGCTACAATACCAATCTTCTGCAATACTTGATAGGGGCCATAATACTTCAATGAAAGTTTGTTATCCTTTTGTTGTTGTTTCAAAGACATTTGCTTATATGGTTGTAACCGCACAAAAACTCAATCACCGACTTCAAAATGCCTTTCTGTGCGATGTTGATCAGCTTGTTGCTTCATGCGGTTTTGTGCCATGACCAAGTTCTCCTTGAGAGTAGAGAGGACCTCTTGTTGATACTGAATGTGTTCTCCTACTGCTCTAACCCACAGTTGTCCTCTCAATGATGATGTGATGGATGGTGGATGGTACCCATAGAGTGCCAAAAAAGGAGACATTTTAGATGAAGTATGGAAGGAAGTGTTATACCACCATTCTACAAGTGGCAACCATTGGACCCATCTTGCTTGTTTATCTGACGTAAAGCAATGGAGATATCCCTCCAAACACTTATTTACAACTTCTATTTGCCCATCACAAGCTAATTGATTACCCAAACATGAGAATAAATCAGTCCAAAAAATTACTAGTAAATATAGGGTCTCGATCACTTACTATAATCTTCGGTGTCCCATGAAGCTTCGAATCGTGTCCATGAAGGTCATGCTACTGTGCTTAGCTTGAGAAATGGGTGTGCCAAGGCACAAAAATGAGCATATTTTGTGAGTCTATCCACCACAACCATGATGACATTTTTTCATTCGATTTAGGCAATTCACATGATAAAGTCCATGGAAACCTCTTCCCACCATTGGCTAGGAATAGATAGAGGTTGTAGAAGACCTGGGGATCGAACTATTTCACCCTTATTTTGCTGACAAACCATGCATTATGCCACAAATTTTTGGACATCCCCTTTGAGACCTTCCCAAAAGAAATCTTGTTTGACTCGATGACAAGTCTTGAGAATCCAGTGCCCCCTCTGGAGAGAGTGAAGCTCGATAGAATCCTATTTTTAAGAGTGGAGTTCTTACATAGGTATAATCTATCTTTATACCATAAAGCATCCCCTTTCAATACAAATTTTTCAGACATGCTTGGATCATTTTGGAGCTGATGAATGAGATTTTGAGTGGTTGGGTCATTTCTCCATTCGGACCTTGCCTCATCTATCCAATCTTCCTGTAATATGGATATGGCACATAACAAGGTCAGTAGTTGATTCATCTTTCCATGACGAGCATCCGAACTACATTCTCCTCCCCTTTCTTATAGATAATCTCAAAATCATATCCCAACATCTTGGAGACCCATTTTTGTTGTTCTTCGGATGATAAACATTGCTCCAAGAAGTATTTGGACTATCATGATCTATCTTCACTTTAAAGTGTCTTCCTATGAGATATGGTCTCCATTGCTTTCTTTCGCATGAAGTATGGCTAGCATTTCCTTCTAATAAGTCGGCTTGGAAATATTCTTACCTTTGAATTGATGGCTCAAAAGGCAATAGGACAACCTTCTTGCATGAGAACCCCCCCACCCCACCCCCTCGATGCATCACATTCAACAATGAATGTTTTGGAAAAATCTGGAGTAGCCAAGACTGGAGTGGTGCACATGGCCTCCTTTAGTTGCTCAAATGCTTTGGTTGCATCCTCACTCCAATGGAAGAAGTCCTTTAATAAAGCTGTGAGAGGTGCAGATATGCTTCCATAATGCCTTACGAATCTTTGGTAATAACTTGTAAGCCCCAAAAATCCTCGTAGATTCTTTAGGGTTTTTGGAACCTTCCACTCCATCATGGCTTTGATCTTATTAGGATCCACTTTAACCCCTTCATGAGAGATAATGTGACCCAAATATTCAACCTCCTTGAGTCCAAAAGAACACTTAGAGGGCTTTGCATAAAGTTGATGTTGCTCAAGGGTTTCCAAAACCTTATTTACATGATGCAAATGTTCCTCCCATGTTTTGCTATAAATTAATATATCATCAAAAACACTAAGATAAACTTCCATGAGAATGGCTTAAAAATAGAATTCATCATACTTTGAAATGTAGAAGGTGCATTTGTGAGTCCAAAAATTATTACTAGGAATTCATAATGGCCTTCATGTGTCCGAAAAGGCGCTTTATGAACATCCTCATCCTTGATTCTAATTTGGTGGTATCTCGAATGAAGATTAAGCTTTATAAAATAAACATCACCATGCAACTCATCAAGCAAATCATCAATTACAAGAATAGGAAACTTATCTTTGATTGTGTACTTATTAAGTTCCCTATAATCAGGACACATGCGCCACATGTCATCTTTCTTCCATACCATCACTAATGGAGAAGAATAAGCACTCTGACTATGATGGATAATTCCTGCTTCCAACATCTCTTATACAATCTTTTCAATTTCACTCTTTTGCACATATGGGTACCTATAAGGTCTGATGTTAGGTGGTTGACTTCCTGGTAATAACTGAATAACATGATCATGATCTCTCTTTGGAGGTAAGCCCTTTGGTATATTTTCAAACACAACAGAGTGTGCATCCAAAACTACTTGCATATATGATGGTATAATGTCCTTAGAATGATGTGCCTCCAATGAAAATAGTTGTGCCACAAATCCATCTGCACCCTTTTTAGCATTTTGTGTATTTGATAAGAACTTACTATTTGTGAAGACTTTGAACTTAAGCCTCTTAGCTCAAAAGTCTTTCCTTGAGTGAAATCGCATAAACAAGTCTTGGAAGTTCATCTCAATGGTTCCCAAAGTGGTAAGCCATTAAACCCCTAACACAATGTTTGCTCCTCCCATAGAAATGGCATACATGGGACTATTTAGTATGTAATCTCCCATGGAAAGCTTAATGTTATGGCATTTTCTAGAACAAGTAATAGTACCTCTATCAGCAATCATTACTTGACATTCGGAGCTGGATAAATGAAGCAGTTTAGGTGCACTTGCTAACTTATGATTGATAAAGTTGTGAGTACTTCCTGAATCAATCAACACTGTGACCCTCTGTTTTTTTAGGAATCCAACCACCTTTAGGGTTTGGGGGTGCTAATACCTGAAATTGCATGGCATGAGATTGTTGTCTGAGGATCTACCGACTACTCCTCTTGCTCAACCAAGACCTCTGACTCAGAATCTTCATCCTTCTCTTCATATTCACTAGGCCCATCAATGTAGAACAACTTCTTTTTAGCACATTTATGTCCTGGTCCAAATTTACTGTCACAGTTAAAACATAAACCTTTTTCTCTTTTTTCTTCAATTTGTTGAGGTGTCAATCTAACTGGTCGAGTGCTAGGGCCAAGGTGTTGCGATCTCTGGTATAAGTGAAATGTTGTCTCCTACTTGAAACAAATTTCTCCTCTGCCCTTCTTGCCATAATCATCGAATCGAAACCTTATGAGGATTAAACATACGCACCTCATGCTCAATGTGATCCTTAAGACCCCCGAGAAATAGGTCATTCAGATTCTCTTCAGTAATATTTTCCACCCGTAGAGAAAGGTTTTGGAAGTGATGAATGTAATCCTTAATAGATCCTATCTGTCTCAATTTTGCTAATTGGCTGAAGTAATTATCTAACACACTAGAACTATAGTGTAATTACTCTTTAGTGAACATTGTCCATGTAACATTGAGACCACTCTTCTGCCTTTGAGCACATAACCATCGATACCGCATTTAATTGGTTAGGTTCAAGATACAAAGCTACCATGGTCACCTTTTGTCCTGGTGGAATTTGATGTAGTTCAAACAAATTCTCCATTTGGTTGATCCAATTGAGTGGATCCTTTCCATCACACTTACGCATCTCCACTTTTGGAAACATAAGACGGGCTGCGCAGTGCTCGTATTTGGATTGTGCACACTCAAAGATCCACTCTGGCTCATGTGTCTATTATGTTGACCTGAGGATCCACCTTGGTTGACACAAGTATGATTACCCATTATATACATACTAAAGTTTTGCATGAAATCCTCTAATCGTTTTCCAATCCTATCCACATCTTCTTTCTTGGCACACCGAGATTTGAGGTCTCTTAGGTTAAACTCAAGTTGGCTTACTTTATGGTCTGTCAAAGTAAACCCTAACCCTGAGGAATCTGTAGTTATATCTTCTATCTCTAACTCCTCAACTACTATCTCATCCTTTTCCGGTGTTTTACCCGGAGTGATGGGATTCTTTTTCCATCTTGTGGAAGGCCCCGCCATGATGCCCCAAAATAGTAGGATGTAGGGATCACATTCAAATTTTAGGGTTTCGTATTTCAATATGAATTTGGCCAAATATTAAAAACTTAAAGAATAAACCCCAATTTTTTTTTTTGCTTTAGAAAATGTAACAAATTTGAAAAAATTCCACAATTTACCCTAGGGAGTGATTTTATGAAAAAACCTAAATTTGTAATAACTTTTGCAAAATAAATTTAAAAAGTCTAAATTTTTCAAGAAACCTTACTTGAAATATTTTTCAACTCGTTAAAAATATCTCCCACCAATTCGCTTTGTTCACAATATATGGCGGAAACAAAAATTAGGTTTTTGCTCTAATTTTGGCCCGCATCGCACTACGATACCACGTGTAATGAAATTACTTGTATAATTCAGATCATGAGCAAAAATATAACACCAAATAACACAATATTCCATAATAATGATCTCAATATGCAATTAAAATAGGTTCGCCACTTCGAGGGGCAACCTCCAAACTAGACAATAAGACTCAAATGCTCCAAATGATGATGAACTACTACCTAAAATCCCCTATATATACTATTCATATGTTATGGCCAACACCAAGGCCGACCTACTAAGCATGAGAAAGTATAAATGATATGGTAAGCCACAAGTCGGCTACTCATATCCTAATACAAGCAATAGGTTAAGGGCGTAGCAACTTAACATTACGACCCATTATTTTAAGAGGACATTTTATTTCAATTAAATGTGTTTATTTATAACACTAATTTAGAAGACAATATTTGTAAAAATCATTCTTTGAGTACTATAGAAAACTATAGCATTAGTTAATGGAAAACCTAAAATAAATCATAACAAAGCAAGGTGAAGATCAAATTCATTAATAATAAAGATAAGGGTAGGTGGGTGCCACCAAAACTAGTCACCCACTACCATGAGTTTACAAGTCTCCACCGATGGCCAAGAGCATCACTAGCTACATTTTAAGGTCCACCACCATCTAACTAACTCCGACAATTGTTAGTGTGAGTTATCCCATGTGTCCTCCTCTCATATTGGAGGGTCATCTCACATGGGTTAGATTTAGGGTTTCATGCGTGTCTTACACTAGGGTTACTCAATATCCTATATGTACCCCTTTACTATTCATTTATGAGCATGCCAAGACACTCATTGTCTTTTTCTTATGAACAAGCTTTGTTCTGTTATGCAAGTTTATTCAGTTATTGATCGATTCTTACTTGTGATTACGCTGGAGCTATTTCGATTCAACTTGAGTGCAACTTCTTTGTGGTGCACAGTTTCTGATACGATCCGTCAACTCTTTCATGGTATCAGAGCTACGATCTAGTAAACATGCACTTGTTTTTAGTTGTGATTACTCCTATTTTTTCGTTCCTCGTGCAAGTCTTTCGATCTTATTTTTCTATCTTTTCTTGCTAACGCATTTTAACAAAGTGTTCTTGGAAAAGTTTTTTTTGTGTTCTTTGAGCAGGTATCACCTTGAATTTTTTCACGGTTTCTAAAGAAAACAAGAGGTTTTCTGGTTTTTTCTAAAAACTAGTTCTTTTTTTCTCTCTTTGTTGTTGTGTTTTTTTGTTATTTGTGCAGGTGCAGGTTATTGTAGGGTTAATGTTTTTAAATTAATTAAAATTAAAAATTTGTTGTTCATGGTTCGTGGCTCGTGTTCTTTGTGTTAAGAGTAGTGGTTGTTCTTTTCTTTGCTTTGTGAAGAGCCCGACGTCCTCCACGTCTGTTGGCCGCCGCTCCAAATGCCCACCCGCGTCCACCGCTGCTCTGTCCCTCTCGTAGTTGTCATCCTCCGTGTCTTTGGCTCCTGCCCCTCTATGGTCTCGCTCTCTGCACAGCATCTCATCTTTGGCCCTCGCTGCCATTGCTCCTTTGGCATTCCCATGCAACAACAACATAAAACATCAACCAAAAAAACCAAAACTACAAAAAAGCATTACCTTTTTAAAAAACACGTTTTTCTTTTGGTAAGTTGTTTTATAAAAAGTGGTAAGTTTCTTTTATTAAAAGCTTTTCCAAAATTTTAAAACCAGCCATAAGTTTTAAACCAGCCGTATTTTTTAATCTATTTGGTAAGTTTTTTAAAATTCTTTCCATTTTTAAAATACGTGGGAGCTTTTCTTAAGTTTCTAATTAATAAGACTCAAATGCTTTTTAAAATTTTTAAAAGTTTTTAAAAAGTTTAAACTTTTTAAATTCATAATCTTATTAATAATAGAAACTTTTTAAATTCGTAAGCTTTTTAAATAATAGAATTTTTTTCTATTAATCAAAACTTATGATAAGTTTTTTTAAAAACAAATCATTTTCTCTTAATAAGATCTACATTAAATTAAATTTAATAGATCTTATTTAAATACTTATTTAGGATTTAATTTTTTTAAATCTTAATTAGTTTTTTTATTTAGTAGCAATTAATTAGATTTAATTTAATTAAATCTAGTGTCTTAATTTCCTTCATTAGGATTTAAGCTTTTTCGATCTTAATTAGCCTTTGAAATTAATTAGATTTAATTTCATTAAATCTATTTTTTATTAATTTCACTCTAATTTGCTCACTTACGATTTATCGTAACTTAAAAATCGGCATCTCAATAATCTTTTTGTCACCTTTTAAAATCTCCAATAGCTCTAAAAATAGTAACATTGGGCGTTTCCAAACGCTAAAATTTAGGTGTTATTGGCATTTTTTCTAAAACGTGCGCTCAAGTGTGCAGTGACACTTCATGCACCTCTTTGCCTTCCAAGCTCCTTTCCGGCGTTTTGAAGACTATCTAGAACTCCTTGAGTTCCCAAACCTTGTATTTCACCCTTATTATTGCTTGCAACTAGTGAGCGTGTCTGCCACACGATCTGCTGCGTGGGGTTTCCTTTTACGACGTGAGACATTTTTTCTCACCCCACGTGTTGGCTTTCGCCTCCTTTCTATTTTTTGATTGTGCTTGTTTACGGTGTCTTTTTTTGTTGCACTCCTCGAAACACTGTTGTGGTCTCCTCTCTTGCACGTTATTACACTAATTGCAAGATGAGTTACCAAGTGTTTCAAATCAATGCACTAAACTAAAAGCGGGGGTTGTTATTGTCCAGGTGGTTGTGTTTCTTTTCTGCATTTCTTTCTCTCTCTCTCACTATGGATGCACTTTTAATTCCTTTGCTTACACCGTTCAAATTTTTTGAATGGAGATCGAAAATAATAATGAAACTAAGGGGTAAATGGTTATTTCGCATCACCATGGGAACTGAGACTGAACCAGATGACGAACCTGAAAAATCTAAGTGGTTAAACCGTAGTGATGAAGCTTTAGGTCTTCTTTGCATGTCCGTTTCTCCTGACTTGCTCTTCCACATTGAGGCATCCAAAACACCTAAATTTGCGTGGAAAACACTGGATGCGATGTTTGGACAACTAGATGACATGAGAGCGCATGAGTTGGAAAACAAACTACTAGGGTTAAATCCTAGTGACTTTGAAAACCTACAAGCTTTCTTCTCAAAATTTGTCCACATTAGATTATTGTTAAAAGGATGTCAAGTAGAAAAGAAAGATTCTCAACTGATCTTGTCAATTCTCTTTAAGCTAGGTCCCGAATATTTTGTCTTCGTGTCAACTTTCTATGCTACAAAAGCTACTTTGGGCGATACTTGGGATATGCCATCCTTTGATTGTTTTTTGTCCCAACTCATTTGAGAACATGACAAACTCATTCAAATGGGGTCTCTCAAGTCCAAGTCACATGCCCTTGTAGCAAGTACTAGCAAGGGAAAGAAGACTGAAAAGAAGAAAGAAACAAAGGATCAACCTAAGAAAGAAACCAAGACCAAACCTAAAAATGACACAAACACTTCGACTTCTGAGCCTAAGGCACAGAAAAGTAAGTATTTGTGTTCCTATTGCAAGAAGTCTGGTCACGACGAGCAACACTATTTTAAGAAATAGATTGATCACTTATCTCATTTACTTGAGAAGAATAAAATAAGTGTTCCTAAATCCATAAAACAAAGTGCTCCGAAGGCCAAGTCTTCTGCATTGTAAAGGTGCTAAAAATGATAAGAAGAAAGGAAAAGCCCTTGTAGCCAGAGTTGCTCCTTCATCGACATGGATTATAGATTCCGGTGCCTCACACCACATGGGTTCTTCACATGTTGAGTTTTCCAACATCGAACCTTGTGGTATGTCCCAAATCACGATGGGTAATGACATGACAGTGTTGGTTTCCTAGTGGATCGGTAGAGATGGATGGGGGAACATTTAACCAAGTGTTGAGTGTTCCTGATCTCTCTACCAATCTCCTATCGGTTTACCAAATTACTCACCTTGGTGAAGGAATGTGAGTGGAATTTGGTCCTAACTCGGTGATCATTCGCGAGCTTAATAATGACATTACAGTGGCTGAGGGAAAGGTAGATCACCGTTCACGGTTGTACACCTTCTCCCACTTTACTTCTGATTCTACACCCACTGCCTTGCTCACTCATGCAAACGAGGTTAGTAAGCTATGACATGAGTGTTTTGGACATCTAAATTATTGCTACCTTAAACAATAGAGTCAAAACGAAATGGTTAATGGGTTACCTCGCGTCAAGTTTTCTAAGGGTTGTACCCTTGGAAAGCATATTGATAATAACTTTGACAAAGGAAAAGCTTGGAGAGCCACTCATCCTTTGGATCTTGTTCACACAATGTTTCGGTCCATTTCCTTCTCCTTCGTTTACTAGAGCTCTTTATGTGCTAACCTTCATTGATGACTATTCACGATATACTTGGGTATATTTTCTTAAGCTTAAGTCTCAAGTCTTTGAACATTTTTAGGACTTTAAGGCTCTTGCTGAGAAACAGTGAATGGTCTATCAAGGTTCTTCGAACCGACAATGGAGGTGAATATGTAAATAATAGGTTTATGGATTTACGTTGCACTTCAAGGGATCTCTTTGCAGCATACAGTTGCTTATAGCCCTTCGTAGAATGGAGTCGCAGAAAGAAAGAATCGTACTCTTAAGAAGATGGCCACTTGCATGATTCACTCGAAGTCTCTTCCTCCACAGATTATTGGGCAAGCAGTGAATTGTGCAAATTACATTCGAACCGTGTTCCACACAAGGCAAAGAAGAGGGATGACACCCTTTGAAGCCTGGTTTGGATGCAAGCCTGATGTTGAGCACTTTTGAGTCTTAGGATCCAAGGCTATGGCTTAGGATTTCCAAGAAGAAACGCAAGGCCTTGGAACCACAATCCAAACCTTATATCTTTGTAGGGTATCCTGATGGCGTGAAGGGATATAGATTGATGAATCCTACTTCTCATGAGCTGTATATTGAGAGAAGTGTTAAGTTTGATGAGTCTTCTTCGACTTCTACTTCTCCACCTATAGAGGTTCTTGACTCGTTGACTTGGATTCGACTCATCATATGATGATACCTTGTTGAGCGTGCTCCTCTTCGGATCCTCCATACCATCGGACCTTTGAGTCTTCGATTCGACAGTAGTGATGATGAGGACTATGTACCTTCTCACTCAAGTAAAGAATCTTCGACTCTGAGCACGATCCTCCCGGTCCTCTTTGGGCCAGGAAAACCTTCTGAAGTCTTTGGAGATTTAGTTGGAGATACTTCGGATATGAGATGTAATCACTCGATTTCATTGGACCCCACTCCTACTTCACCTCTGCTTCGATCCACATTCTTTCCGAGAGGCTTCTGGTATTCTGAGTGGGATTCCGCCATGGATGAGGAGAATTCCTTTCTCATGAAGAACAATACTTGGGATCTCACCACTCTTCCGAAAGGAAGAAAAATTGTTTGTGTAAGTGGGTGTTTTGAACAAAGTATGGAGTAGATGGAGACGTCGAAAAGTTTAAAGCGTGATTAGTAGCTAAGGGTTTCTCCTAGATAGTTGGGGTTGATTATACAGAAACCTTTGCTCGGTTGCGAAGATGACTTCTATTCGACTAACCCTAGCCATTGCCGCAACAAACAGATGGAAAGTCCATCAAATGGATGTTAAGAGTGCCTTCCTTCATGGTGACCTAGAGGAAGAGATCTATATGGAACAACCTCTGGGTTATGTCCAAGATTCCTCCCTCATTTGTAAGTTAAAAAAGTCTCTTTATGGCCTTAAACAAGCCCCTCAGACTTGGTATGCCAAGATGGACTCTTTCTTACTTACATCAGGGTTTACTAGGTGTCACACTGATCCAAATGTTTATATTCTACGATAAGATGACTCCATACTCATTCTTGTTCTATATGTTGATGACTTGTCCATCACAGGTAGCTCTTCCTCTATTATTGATTCTATGAAGATCGCCTTAGCCAAAAAGTTTTCCATGACTGACTTAGGTCTGCTTCATTACTTCCTTGGGATCTAGATTTCACAATCTGACTCAGGAATCTTGATTTCACAACCTAAGTATGCTCTTGATTTGCTAGCTTGTTTTCAGATGTCTGATTGCAAGTCTTCTCCTACTCCTTTTCTTTCGGGGTTAAGTTGGTTTCAGATTGCTCTACTCCCTTGGTTGATGGTACCCTTTATCGACAGTTGGTGGGGAGCTTGATCTACTTGACTCACACTTGACCGGATTTATCATATGTTGTTGGGATTGTGTCCAAATTCATGCAGGAGCCACATGAGCTGCATTGGAAAGTAGCTAAACGGATCCTTCATTATGTTCGTGGCACTTATGCTGATGGCATTCACTATCATGGAGGGGTTGATATTGACTTGATTGGATTCACAGATTCTGATTGGGCCGGTGACTTAGATCATCGGAAATCTACTTCTGGCTATAGTTTCTCTCTTGGTTCAGGTCCTATTAGTTGGTCTAGCAAGAAGTAGAATGCAATTGTGATATCATCTACAGAGGCAGAATACAAAGGAGCAGTTAACGTTGCCACATAAGCTATTTGGCTACAGGGTATTCTGATAGAGTTTGGCATCCACTTTCGGCGGCCTACCATTATCTACTGTGATAACACGAGCACTATCTCTATTTGCAGAAATCCAGTTCAGCATCAATGGACGAAGCACATTGAGATCCATATGCACTTCATACGGGAGCTTATTCATGATGGTATCATCGACATTCAATACATTCAGACAACTGATCAGATTGCAGATTTATTCACCAAGCCCTTCACTAAGATGAAGTTTCTTCACTTACGGTCTCTTCTTGGGGTGAGGTCTTCTGCAGCTTCCCATCTTCTTCGAGACTATGTAGTCCTTTTCTTCTTCTTCTTCTAGGAATATTGTGTTTGTATATGGGCACCTTATTAGGCCTTTAGTTGTCGGGCCCCATTGACACATCTTTCTTAGTTGTTTAGGAGTGTCTTCCTCTTTCATCTGACTCATCACAGCCACTACCCTAGCTTCGATGAAGGGGGTGTTAGTGTGAGTTATCCTATGTGTCCTCCTCTCATATTAGAGGGTCATCTCACATGGGTTAGGTTTAGGGTTAGGTTTAGGGTTTCATGTGTGTCTTGCACTAGGGTTACTCAACACCCTATATGTACCCCTTTACTATTCATTTATGAGTATGCCAAGACACTCCTTGTCTTTTTCTTATGAACAAGCTTTGTTCTGTTATGCAAGTTTATTCAATTATTGATCGATTCTTACTTGTGATTACGCTGGAGCTATTTTGATTCAACTTGAGTGCAACTTCTTTGTGGTGCACAGTTTTTGATACGATCTGTCAACTCTTTCAACAACCACCCAAATGCATCTGCGCAAGTTGATATAGGAGCTTGCATATGTTTGAATCCTCGTACTTCAACGTACATCATGACTATGAAATACTTCTACACAAAATGGAAGAAAAAATAAACAAATTAATAAAGAGCAACAACAATATGTATGGGAATGAAAAAAACATAAATTATTACCATCATCTTAGTGTTCTTACATAAATGAATGGAAGACCGGTGAAACTCATCAAGGGTGTCATGTTGGTATGTTTGCTAATGCATCGACCCACAAACGCATGAAATTTATATTGTATGTTTTACTATTTGTGTTTGCTTATACGTTTTAACACATTTATTGTGCCCTTCACTATTATACCAACCATGTCACCCTTCACTATCTACTTGTGTTAGCCCTTAATAATTTTGTTTATTTTTATTAAATAATAAAAGGTGTAGGGAAGGAAAGAAATGATGCACCTAAAAGTATTGTTAATGAGGGTAACAAGAGAAGTGAGACGGAGTTTCCTTGACAACCTTGATGGCCTCTATTTCCCAAAATACCCCCTCCTAGGTTATTTTGACAACTTACATCTATTCGGACTTAGATAGGGTAAAAATAGGTCAATACTTGGCAAAATTGGGTAAAAATCATGTTTTGGGACAAGACTTGGTGTTCTAGGAACTTCTCTCCCTCTTACAAGGCCTTCTTGTCCAAGACTTAGCCAAAATGAGAAAAATTGGGTCAATTGGGGAAAACATCGGCCAAATCGACCTTTGGAGGAACAGGAGGAATTGTTCCTTTGTTCCTCGTATTATCTCGCAATATCGCCTTACTCGCATGAGGGGTTGAACACGATGTCGTTGGGTTTAATCGGCTTGATCGGGCCTTGTATGCACCATGGGAAATATTTCCATGTTCTCCCACTTCCTCGTGGCTCCGAATTATCAACAAAACATAGTATAAGGGAGTGGGTTCGTCGAGTGAATCGGAGTAATCGAGCACCCGATGGATTTGCTAAACAATTATGTTGTTCCATGAGCTCCTCAAATATCCATGAGGGTGATAGGGTTATACAATATATTGCAGGTAAGTCATGGCCTTTCGACACATGTGGAATAATTCCTTGTTTCCAAGCCTTCCTCGTCTTTATGCACCTAGGGAAAGGATGTTATGATGTATATGTATTGATGGAGATGCCGACATGTGGCACACATCCCCTTATCTTATTATATCATTCATTTATGATTTATTATACTTAGGAGGTCGGCCTCAGTATTGGCCATAGGTTAGAATGGTATATATAGGGGTTAGAAGGTTGTAGTTAATGATCATATTGAGTATTGGAGTGTTATTGTATGGTTTGGAGGTTACCCCCTCGAAGTGGTATTGGAGGTTGCCCCCTCAAAGTGGAAAAGCTATTATATGAGCATATTGTCATCATTTATCTATATTTTGGTGTTCTCTCATGTTATTCTGTTGTATATGTTCTGATTTATACAAGTAATATCCTTACAAGTGGTATCAGAGCAGGGATTTCGGTCAAAATTAGGCAAAACCCTAATTTTTGTTTTGAATATATCTTGAAGAGGATATCGATTTTTTTCCCAATTTTCGCATCATATTTTGGAAACACTCCAAGTCGAATATCTAAAAATTTCAGCTCCATTGGATCTGCAATGCGGATGTTATTGGTGTTTTAGGTTTTTTCATAAATTCTCTTTTCAGGAAGAAAATTGTGGTATTTTTAGCAAAATTTATATTTTTGGAAAGCTCTTGAAATTTTAGTTAGGGTTTGTTCTTTGTGTTTTTATCCATCTACTGAAATATTTTTAGAATTCCTAAACCCTAATCATGATCACGGGGATAACAAATTTTTATGGAAATGGTGAGATGGATGCTAAAGAATGGTGGATAAAATTTAAGAATATATATTTCTCATATTTCATGACAAGGAATAGGTTTTCACATTATCTTGGTCATCCTGCATGGATTTGGTTTTCTGAGTTAAAAAATGACAGGAAGGATTGGTCTTGGGAGGAAATGGAACAACTTTTTATGGATAGATGGGACCACAAAGAGGAAGAAGAGTCAAAGGAAGATGATGGGGAAGAATATATTGAAGAATCAAGAGAGAAAGAAGATGAAGAGGAAGGTGAAGAAGATTCAAGGGAAGATGATGGTGCAACATATATTGAAGAATCAAACGTAGAAGAAGTTCAAGAAGACTATGAAGAAGAGGAAGAAAAACAAGATATTGAGGCAGAAGAAGATATTATAGCTCCTAAGAAGGAAGATACCATATTTCAGTTTCATGGATGCATTCAAAGGAATAAGATAATTGTTTCCATAAACCCTAATAGCAAGTATAACTTCATCAACAAGGATATGGCTCAACATCTACATATTCAAGAAAGTAATATCAAAGAAGCTCAAGTGAATGGTAAGAAAATTCAAGTTTTTGAAGTTTTAAAACTTACTATGGACAAATATACTTTACATTCAGATTTTTTTCCTTATATATGGATGGTTTGGATATTTTTCTTGGGTATCCTTGGTTAGAGACATTGGGGACAATTAATATTAATATGAAAAATAAGTTTATGAAGATTTGGTACAAAAAGAAGAAGGCCACTTTATAGGATATCAGGCTTAATGGAAATCAAATAAAAGTCAATATAGACCATGAGGATGATTTAGAATATGGAGAAGAAGGGAATAAGGATGATTCAAAAGAGGAACATGAAGAAAAAGAAGGAAATGATGATTCATCTACTCAAGAGAAAAAGAAAATATCAAATGCAAAGGTGGAAGAAGAAAAGAAAGTTCAGAAACAGGTTGATAAGGTTGAGGATACTACAACTACAACATATGGAAATCCACGTCAACATGAGAGAAAAAAATCATGGAGATATCCCAGGGCACATCATATTTCCAACCAATATAGATATACAGGTAATTGGAGGAATAATCACTTTATTTATACAGGGGATCAATGGAGCAACAATTATGAAGCATGGAATCCTTATTATGGTTATCCTTATTATGGTTATACATGGAATCCTTATTATGGTTATGCATTGAATCCTTATGTTGGTTATGCATGGAATCCAAGGATGATAAACTATGGTCATGAATGGAATCGGGTAAGCAAGAACGGAATATGGATATTAGTTCAGATATGTATCATCTACCAGGATCACATATGGATGGATGATCGATCATGGCGCAAAGTGTGTAAAAATTTACAACACACTCATTACATGGTTTCTTCTTATGTTTCGGGACAAAACATGTCAAGGAGGGAAGGAATGCTATGCACATAGGGAAAGGATGTTATGATGTATATGTATTGATGGAGATGCCGACATGTGGCACACATCCCCTTATCTTATTATATCATTCATTTATGATTTATTATGCTTAGGAGGTCGGCCTCAATATTGGCCATAGGTTAGAATGGTATATATAGGGGTTAGAAGGTTGTAGTTAATGATCATATTGAGTATTGGAGTGTTATTGTATGGTTTGGAGGTTACCCCCTCGAAGTGGTATTGGAGGTTGCCCCCTCGAAGTGGCAAAGCTATTATATGAGCATATTGTCATCATTTATCTATATTTTGGTGTTCTCTCATGTTATTCTGCTTTGTATATGTTCTGATTTATACAGTAATATCCTTAAAATTATGTTGTTCCATGAGGGTCAAACACAACGTCGTCGGGTTTAATCGAACTTAATCGGGCCTTGTATGCACCATGGGAAATATTTCCATGTTCTCTCACTTCCTCGTGGCTCCGAATTATCAACAAAACATAGTATAAGGGGGTGGGTGGGTTCGTCGAGTGAATTGGAGTAATCGGGAACCAATGGATTTGTGAAACAATTATGTTGTTCCACGAGCTCCTCAAATATCCGTGAGGGACAGGGTAGTACAATATATTGTAGGTAAGTCATGGCCTTTCGACACACGTGGAACAATTCATTGTTTCCAAGCCTTCCTCGATTTACCGCTAACCCCATCCACATAATGTACTTGGTAAAATTAGCCTGTCAAGCACACTTTGAAACTATTCGCCCTTCATCAAGCTCTTCACCCATGTGATTTCTCGACCCAAAAGGAAATTGATTAAATCGACCTTTCAAGCTCCATAAGGAACAATCTTTGGTTCCATCAGTTCTCCAAATCTGTTTGGCCATAAATTTTGATCCAAAACTCCAAATTACAAAAAAAATGGTGGCATTGGAATCGTCTTGTTGAGAACTCCATTTTGGTGTCGAGAAGTGCAAGAAATGGTGTTATTTTGAGGGTAAAAAGGGAAAACAAAAGATCTAGAGGCAACAAAACATAGTTCCATGTATTCAACCACTCCACCAACCAAAATTCATTGGATAGTTCTAATTGACATATTTGATAGTTTGTACGGAAGAAAAGATGGTTGACCATGCTCAAAACTACAAAAAATAACGACATTCAATATTTGGTGGTGGTTGAGTTTGAAAATGACATTTCCTTCTCATTTACCCCTCTTTCTTTCCATGTCTCTATATATTTGCAAAATCTCTCATTTGTAAAGGGTTGGACCCTCTCAATTTGCAAAGGCATCATGCCAAAATGTTGTCCAAATAGATATGAGTTGTAGACCTCATATTTGGACATCTACCATGTATTCTTGTGCCTTCTACTTCAAATGTAATGGATTGTGTGTACTTTCATGACAATAAAATATGGTTTTGTGGTTATTTTTCTACCCTAACTTAATTTTTATTGCATTTTTACCTCTCTATTACTATTGTGGTGTGTTGCACATGTATTTATCACCTCTAAGTCCCATTTTTGTTGTGTTTTGCATGTAAAATGGAAGGTTCATTTTTTTGATTTATGGCACGCTTTTCTACCCTCTCCTTCACTAATTTCCCCCATTTTCCATCATGGAGAGTGTTTATCCCCCTTTTCTTGGTGATATCACCTCTTTTTAGCTTAGTTTGTTTATGTTTTCCACCTTCCCCTCTCTCTCCCTGGTATATGTGAATGTGTTAGAACATGATAGTTTAGAGGTAGTTTAGTGTTAGGATTAGGATAGGTAGAGGAACCAACCTTCTCTAGAGGTTTGTCTCAATTTGCAAGGTCTCACACATGGAGACAATTCCATGTTACCTAGAAGTTTTGATGTTCGTGCATGATCAAATCAGAGGGTGAAAATTTTGGTGATAACGATTTTGGCACGCTCGATGGGACACTTTGTTCATATTTTGCTCTTATTTTTCGGGCGTTCTGTTGTCACAAGGATCGTGCACTCATTAATATCATAGAAAGATCCGTGCAACGTTGGAACATCCCCAAGGTGTGGGACCTTGTTGCCTTGGGATGGACCTTCAGAGAAGGTCGATTCCTTTGGAACTTGGGGCACCTAATTTAAGATCGATGTGCAAGGCTAACAACACTTAAAAATGACTCTAATCTACTCAATTCATGGGGTTCAGGGTTAGAAATAACAAATAAAGGAAACATGGTGATACACCAAGAGTATAACTAGATAATTGTATGATCTTCACACCGGAAAAGGGTTAATTCAGAAAGGATAAAATAACCATCACAATCTAATTCACCTTATGCTATTTGGATAGGGAAAATAATAAGCCACAGATAAAATAACATACATTCCCTTGTAAGACCCCAAGTATACCTAACAGATAGATCAAACTTGTTCAAATACACAATCAACAAACCAAGACAATATAATATATGCACATGTCAAACATCCCTTTCACTTTGTGACGGTCAATGATAATGCAACTTTATAACAGAAGGAAAATAATCTTTACACAACTAATATTCAAGATAATCACATCATTTTCCCACATATTGAAATAAGATATTCTAAAATAAAGGTGAGTTAACCATTTATACTAAGGAATTGCACATCCACAAAGCATACATTGATCAACTATTAACACAATAAATCGACTCTTCACGGAAAAATATTGTTCTGAATGTAATTGAAAGGCTTCAAAGTATTCAAAGTACTCTTCCAAGCTTGAAGAGTAACTTCTCAATGATCTCACTATCTAAAAACTTCATGCATTTAACTATTTATAATTTCTTAGGTTGAGCCATTACAACTGGACCTTAACTAACAAATTACTAAAAATAAAATGTAATTAAGTCCTGGGAATAGGCTCCCATAAAAATAGAAAATTAGTTGCAAAGGTTTGACCTCGTTAACCCTACAACTAGAAATGATCCAAAACTCAAAACTGTCCCTTCCATGGCCGCCTAGCTTCAGCTTGGTCCTGCAACACCTTCTCCTTCTTTAGTTTTCTCCTATTCTTTCTCCCGATAGTCATTTGATGCTTATAATCAATGAAATGCTTGATGATTCCTTGTACTTCCTCTTCTTTTGGTCCACATGCGTAATGATTCACCACATCTGTTGTTTCAATCTCTCTTGCCACCTTAGCCAGAATCCTTTTGAGTTTACCCACCACTTTTTTCAGTCAACTTATGAAATTATGACATGAAACCAACCTATCAATTGAATCACTATTGAAAGTTTTAGTTACTTCATCATCTCTCTAGTATCAAATCTTTGAAGTTCAATTTGATTTGATCCACTTTGGAAGGGCATCAATATTCTCATTGAAGAATTTACAGTTGACATTATCGAACTCTTCTGAGATATCATTTAGAGCATCCATTATTTCCACTGTTTGTCATCCAACTTCTTGATCAAATCTTGTAATACCTGAGACCTAAATTCCATAGCCTTTTGAAATTCAAACAACTTGGAAATATCATCAATTACTTCTTCTTGAAGAAGTAGATCTAGATCTTCATCTCTAATCTCACCCCACGTAGTCAAGTTCAAATTCAAATTGTTATTATCTTCATAAAATACTTCATCCATGCTACGAATAGAGGCTCTTTCAGTTTGTAAATCATTATATATTTCAACAGCTTCTTTGATCAAAGGATTAGCTTCCTGAAGCATGTGTTCCATCCATCCATTCACTGATCTTCCCTTTTGACCTATCTTCTCGATCTCATGATATGAAATATCATCCAGAGTGGAAGAAATTGTCAAAGCAAAGACTAGTTAAAGGATCAATGGTTAGAGTAGGCTACGTTACTTTCCTTAATAGGGCAGTGAGCTACTCAAATTTTGCTTTAAGCTCATCCTTGGAAGCTTTATCTTTATCATACTTCTCCAACAAATTTCTGAGATCTGTTTGCACATCTTGTTTGGTGCCCTCATGTGTTGCTTTACCTAACAAAAATCTAGAAATTTGATAATCTGCTGTTGTGATAGTTTCTTTAGTTTTTCCCTCAACAGAGTAGCAATTTCCATGACTCTCTCTCTTGATTGGTTTACAGATAAGCTAGAGATGATCTTTGGCCGTTTGGCCTATCTCCTGAGTAGGTTCCAACACACTTAGATCTATTACATCTACCAAAGGCACCTTCTTCTTTTGTTTTAGAGTTTGGCGATACAACCATTCTGGTATAGTAGATGTCGATGGAGATGACATAATTGATTCAACACCTAGAGCACTAGACAACACAATAGCACTGGTAACATTAGTTGGCAATGAAGTGGAGGTGGTAATGATAGATGGGGTGGATGTGAGAATAGCCATAGGAGTGGATACAATGAGGCTAGAAGTTGAAATGGAAGGAAATGAAAGCGGCAGAGGGAGTGAAGTGGAAACTGGAGACCCAATCATTTCCCTATTGAGAGGACAGGGAAGGGATGAAAATACTTGGGCCATGGATGGGGATGGAAAAGAAGAAATGAGTGTAGAAGTGGAAGGTAATGATAGAGGAAGTGATAATGACAAAGAAGGAGGGGATGGAAGATTTTGTGATACAACTAGAGAATCAATAACTTCAACAACTTCTGATACTAGTACTATAGAGGACACAACCTTAGAAGAGAGGCCTTAGGAAGAGAAGAACTCCCAACCAAAAATGAAATCTTCTTAGGAACTATATGGGCCTTTTGGGTAGACCTTTTCCCTCTTGTGGGTGTAAGAAGACTCATTGTTGGTTGGGCTTTTGTTCTTATAGATTGATCTAACCCTTTGGGTGAAATTCCCAAGGTAGCCAACCAATTATATGTTCTTTGCAAAATGGGCCCCACCCTCTCCTTAGTATTGCAACTTTCCTCTACATACCAATCAATCCATGGCAATGGTTGATTGGCAACATTGTTATCTTTGTATATTGGATCCAATACTTCTTCCTCATCCTCCATTTCCTTTGGAATCTCTGCAATACCAAACTACCTAACCTCATCCAAAGTTAACCTTTCATACTCTCGTTGCCTGATAATGAACTCATCCCGACAATGAATCCAAATGTCTTCTAGCTGGGGCACGTGAGAACTGGATAAAATTGTTTCAATGAACTTTCCTAGTAGTCAAAGTTGGTTCTGGGATGAAAGGTTCGTAGAGTAACTTTAGACATCTCTGCATCCACATTCTTTGCTTTATAAATGCTTTGGCAAGTATATCTACCAATTGAAATGGGAAATTGAACTCCCGCCTTATGTCATTTGTTCTGGATTTTGTGATAATCCAACAATTTTCAAACCAACTCTAACAAAACCCATTTATCAGTAGGGCATCTTGGTAACTTACTCGGTGCACCTATGAAACCGAGGAATCTTGATATACGTAAATGTTGGAAATTGAAAGTAAATTGCCCCCACTCTCACACTTCTTTGAAAGCCTCATCAGAAATCCTTTGATTGTACAAATCCTTGTCAAAACGATAAATAAAAACAACAAATAAGGCATCATTGACCTTGCGAAAATGTCTGTTTCCCTCATCCATTGTGATTTGAGGATAAAAATAAAAATTTGGGATGCACTTCTAACACCTTTGGTATTCAACCCATTAAATTCTCCCATGGCAGCTGTAACATAGACCAAGAAAGAAGTCATGTAAAAGTTCTTGGAAGACAAGACTTTACTCAATTGAAAACAAATAGAGCTACTGATATGCTCTCCCCATCGTATGAATTCTTTGTTTTTCTTGATAGTGGCAATGTACAGAACATCCATTCCTGAAACTCTTTTGTAGAAGCAAGGCCTAAAAATCTACTCAACAATACGATAATATCATTTATTTCGGGATGAAATCTGATCGGTACATTATGTTAGGCAACTTGGTGACACTCTTGGCCAAGTAGCTCTTCATCACGACCTTCATACACAAATTAGTTTCTTTGTCCCAATGTTCAATTGCAGCTTCGGTGAAATTGTAGCATAGTCTTCAACATCCGGGAGTTTGAACAAGTCTTCAAAGAAATCGAGTCCAACCGAATTACAACCTTGCCATCAACATTTTTCACCAATATGGAATCTTCATCAAAATGGGTTATTGCGGCCAAGACGAATTTAGGGAAGTGCATGGATCTGGAAAACCAGTGGCGAGAGCAAGACCATTGTCATATATAGCCTGCATCCAGACTTCTTGTTAGGAGCTCTCAACCTTGCCCAAAAATCTAGAAAATCCACTTGCCCTAGATCAGTATCTCCAATATTCCCTAAGTCTGAAGAGAGGCACGAATGAGGAGCAACCCCTAAGAATGTATATTTCATCTTCTCTTTTCCTTTTGATGAAGAAGTTGACATCAAGTTTGGGTTTTAGAATCTGAAAGGGCCTTTGAAAATTTGTAACAAATACTGTAAAAGTTTTGAAATGCTGAACTCTGAAATTCTAAAGGATTCTAAATCCGAAGTAAAAACCTTTGAAAACCCGAACCTGCAGGACCTCCAAACTCAAAATCGAAGCCTCAAACCTCCGAAACCGGAACTTTCGAAAGTCTCGAAGAGGGAATCTCCGAAAAGGCGGACCTCAAAGTCTCAAAACCGCAGATGTCTCGAAACTCCAAAACAATAGACCTCTCGAAAGTCTAAAAGCTGTAGACTTCCAAAATCGGAACCTCTCGAAAATCTAAAAGCAAGAACTTCAAACAATAATGTGGACTCGCAAACTCGCAGATGAGCAAGGAATGAGAATCGAACCCTTGTGAAGATATGAAAGAGATTATAATGGAATTTGAGTTGGATGCTGCGAACGTTGGATTTAGCAATCATGAAGATCGGGAAAAACATTCAAGGAAAACACAATGGATGGTGAGGGTTTCATTTCCAAACAAGAGAAAGGAAGAATAAAAGGAAATAACAAGGAAGAAAACCCAAAATAATCATAAACCAAGAAGAAAAAACCGTACAAAATTACATAACTTTGAAATTTTTTGACACTGTGGTCCATTTTCATGCTCGAAAATTGGAAATTTTCATGACAACAATAAGTTATAAATAATTTATTGCAATACTCATAATTTTTCACGTGTAAAAAATGACCTACCACATCTTTTTCTTTTTCGTATTTATAATTAAAACATTAATTTTGTCTCTAGCCCATTGTTATAGTACGCCTAGGCTTCAACATTAAGATTTTCCAACCTATTTAACATTATATCTAAAATTCCATCATCATATTCATTATTATACAAAATTGTACCAGACTGAGCTTTATTTAGCAAAATGTCAAGCCTTGTTGGTTGGCTCTCTACGATAGTGAACAATGAGTGCCTTTGAGCATGATTATGGTAACGGGTATTTATTTCTTTGATCAAAACTTTGGCCATGTACTCCCAAGTGTGCACTAATTCCACATCTGACATAACCACTTCTTGAATTGTGGCCCCCATACTATTTGATATCAGATTTTCGAAGGAAAAATCTGTCTTTTGATCATCTGTGAGTGGAATTTGACTTGGTTGAGGAGGGGAATCTCTGATTTCAAGGATATTTTGTTGCGCTTGTGGTTGAGTAGGTGGAGGAGTACTTTGTATCATATCATGGGTGTCAAAATAATTACCCGCCTCAGCATCAACACTATCAAACCCCAAAAACTCATCATCAAGCTCGATCTAGTTCAAAATCTGGGTACCAGTTGCACTTTGGATACCACCTAGTGAAAAACCTAGAAATTCGAGGTTGTTGGGTGTGAACTGCTTTTCTTACGGAGTCAACAGAAATGTAATATTCTTCCTTGTAATTTTTCCTTTTGTTTGTACTTCACGCGTGGTGGCGGGAGATGGAGGAGGCCTATTTTTAATCTGCCTTGTTCATCTATTAACTACAAGAAGAAAAGTATTACAAAATTAAACACTATTAAACACCAAAACTCATTGTCAAGTTTGATCTGGTTCAAAATATGGGTACTAGTTGCACTCTGGATACCACCTAGTGAAAAACCTAGAAATTTAGAGGTTGTAGGGTGAACTTTTCTTACGAGTCAACAAGAAATGTAATATTCTTCCCTAGAATTTTTCTTTTTGTTTGTACTCACCCGTGGTGGCGGGACCGGAGGAGGCCTATTTGTAATCTTCCTTGTTCATCTATTAACTACTGAAGCAATGTATTACAAAATTAAACACTATCAAACACCAAAACTCATCATCAAGATCGATTTGGTTCAAAATTTGGGTACCAGTTGCACTCTGGATACCACCTAGTGAAAAGCCTGGAAATTCAAAGGTTGTAGGGTGAACTGTTTCTTACAGAGTCGATAGGAAATGTAATATTCTTCCTGGAATTTTTCCTTTTGTTTGTACCACGCATGGTGGAAGGACCAGAGGGGGTTTGTTTGTAATATGCCTTGTTCTTCTATTAACTACAAGAAGCAAAGTATTACAAAATTAAACACTATACCATTGTAAATACTATATATAATACTTGCAAGTAAACAAAATAAATTAAACATTATAAATTACTTGATATGGTTGGAGAAGAGACCATATGAATTTGTGACTGAGCCTGAGATTGATCTACACCGTCAAACTTAGAAGTTGCTGCAAATAAAAAATTTAAAAATATTAAAACACTTTAACACTTACAAAAAGTAGATAGCTTGTTATTAGCGATTCCTGTTAGTAGCTTTCTTATAAATAATAATATAAATACCTGTATAAAATTGTGGAGAGAAAGATGGTGGCGGATGAATTAAAACCATAGCTATTTTTGTTGAGTAAATCAAACTAGGGTCGATTATGCTAAATTCATATCGGAATCAACGAAGCCTCCGGAGGGGATTTACCCAGAAATAGCCTCCTTGTGAGTTATCAGAGCTCTACAATTCTTCTCTGCGAATATAAATTACAGTTATCATTACATTAAAAAATAATTAATTATTATATTGTTAAAATTAATTGTTGCGTGTTGTTCTTTAACCGAAAAACCTATCGATAATAATTTTTTGTTTGTTGCAGTCAGAATTTGTCCAATCTGCAATTTGTAGAAAGATTCTTGATACAAATCATGAAGATAAATGGTACAAGAAAATAGTCTTCGATTTATCAGATGCATTGATATTGGAATGGGAATTATTGACATCTTATTTAATTTAATTGGACAAATACATGCACCAATCAAATTGTTTCCCTACTAGTGTCCGTAATAAATATTGAGCTACCCAATGTGGAATGTCGGCGGATCTACCTTGCAACAAAATCTTGGATTGAAAGAGTGATATCATTGCAATAAAGAAATTATGTGTAACACCTTGTACAACAAGGCCTTTTTTAAATCGATTAACTGCGCAATGCAACAACACAAAAGAAAAGTTAGATGCAGAGATACTCAACTGATATTAAGAAAGAAATTAATTGAAAAATAAAATTGAACTTACCATCAACTTGTACATTGTAATGAGATTCCAAATATTTTTTTTTTGCATCAATTAAGATAACCTTTGTAGTCATAACCATCTGGTGTGGATATGGTAAACCGGTTAATCGATGGATGTCTATGAGATCCACACCAAATGAAAATATATGATCAGTTAGAGGGATGTTAAACCTTCCATTTAAAGGGTTGTGAGCATTTATTAGGTAATCAAGGAAAAGTGTCTATTTCAAATTAGGGCATGTTGATAAGCCCCGTGAATTGTGTTTTCTCGCATCCAATCTTTAGGTGTTTCTTTGAGTTTTATTAGTGTAGTGATTTGAGGGCACATGAGATTTTTGTACTACAATTTGGGGACAATTATAGGAGTCTCCGTGGAACTAGACATTATTGAAAGATTTGTTGCAAAGTTACGCGAGAGGGAGGGAACTCGAGGGCGGTTTAACTACGGAGTTTGGGTGCGTTGGTTGTTGTGGGTAATGGGATGGTTTTGTAGAAAATTGGAGTGTAGATTTGTAGAAGTTTTGTCAAAAATTAAAGAAATGAACCTCGTAGTGATATATATAGGTTGAGGGTTCTCGGTCAGGACATGTGGCCATAAATAGTAGGTGGAGAGATTTGAGGTCACACATGTCTGAAGATGATTGTTTAATAGACACTCGTCACTATCAAACAAAGGGACAATTTAGGATATATTGCATGTCCAATCGTGTAGAGATGGCCAAGATAATGACGTTCATCTAACTAATTGTGTGTGAGACGAATGTCCAACCATTGTAATAACAACCGTCTAGGTTTGGAAGAGATGGTCACGAAAGAAATGCTCATCTGTTCTAGGGAGAGACGAACAAGCTAATGTTGTCCACCTGATCAACTATATATGATACAAACATCTAACCATAGTAACGATGACCGTCCAGTTGAAAGAGATGGTTACAAAAGAGATGCTCGCTATTCTAGGGAGAGACGACCGGTGCAGAGATGAACTTCTAATTCATTATTGTCTAAAGTTAATATGATAGATAACCGCCCACTCGCCATCTAATATTTCCTTGTTAGACATCCGCCTAACTCACGTCCAACAACCTTGTGAAACCTAGAAATGCAGGGCATATCGAATCACCTTTGCCATGAAACATCTTTTTGGATATTTTCCATTTTTTTGAAAGTCAATTTCAGAGATTCGCCAAAATATTCTAAGTTTTTTTTCCAAAGGGGGCCTTAAAATAAACCCCGGGAGAGGAAGAGACAATTTGCAGATATAAATTGGAATGGTTTCTCCATTCCAAGGGGATGTCAATTTTTTATTGTTTTAAGTTGTTGGATTTCAATAATACTACAAGAAATAAAGCTACATATCTTCTATCTCCTTGTCTATGTTCCTCCATTCTCTCCAATTTCCAAATTCGTGGGCATTATAATCTTGTACAACTAAGAAGGAACTTTGTGCCCTTGAATAATGATCTATAACTTAGTGTCTCTGATTTATTAGTCTTGCAGTTGATTGCATGGTTGAATTCTTCTAATTGAATGTGGACATACTTTGGTTATTATTGGTGAGAATATGCTAGTTCCTACTCATGACATTAACCCTCTCTCCTTATTTCTCCTACTCCTCTTTACCTCTCTTCAAAGAAAATTCCTCCCTTGTACATTGTACAAGCAATTTTCCATAGGTTTAGTGGAGTATTCATGTGTGATCCCCAACCTAACGACCACCCCAAAGTTTTAGTTAGTTTACATTCAATAATGGGAGCCTCCCCATACTCAAGAAGGAGGGGTTTAGCTTTGTGACTGTTGTTGAAAACCAATAATCAACACTGTGACAAATTATATCACCAACATTCAAAATAATGCAAAAATATTGACTATATTCTCTTATCCTCCTTAATTTCCTTGAGATCTAAACTTTCAAAAATCATATAAATAACCGTGATGCTCCAAAAATCTATTTAAAAATTATTTTTTTGATTATAAATCATAGAAACTACTCGATCATACCATAATTTTAAAATTTATCTAGAAACTTAAAAAACCCAACAATGACCCTATAAAAGTAATTTTTAATCAAGAAAAAAACCCATTGTGTAATTTAAAACCTCATAACATGGATTGGATCGAAAAATGCTTAGGGGATTGGGAGGAAGCATGGTAATTGTGGATCCGATGAGATTGCAAAATCCACAACTCAAAAATCCTCCAAAGGGAATTTGAGATCCACCAAAAACACTAAAAATGGAAAAATGGTAGATATCTCTTTAAAAACTCTTCTTCATTTAGAGTTGTAACCAATAATGCAAATAAATTCAAATAAAAATCTAGATCTATGGAAATTACAAGATGTTTAGATCTGGATTTGATACCATATGGGAAATACTCGATACCATATAGGAATTGAGAAAGTCCAAGGAAATTTTTTAATTGCATGCATTCACACAAATAACTCACATGAGATGAATATATTCACCAAAAAAATCACATTGTATGAATATAAAATGTGATATGGAATGCATATGTGTGTGAAACCAACAATGGTTGCGCCTAAAATAGAATCTCCGGAAGGGACTACATCTTTATTAGCTTTGGAGATGACTCTAATCTCAAATCTTACTTTCCATAAGGACACAAAGGTTTCTTATATAGGAAAAGTAAGAGGTTGAGTGAAATGTGGGATAAGATCATTCCTCAAATTACACCTCACCCTTCTCACACAAGTGAGGATAACTACCACTTAAATGTGCATTTACCATATGTTGTACACATAATAAATATCACCATGGTAATAACATTATCTAAGGCGTAATTCACAACAAGTGTGAATATAACACACACCAATTATTAGATCAAATCTAGAGAAAGGATTAAATTGAAAGAAACTAAAATCCTAAATCTATCTACTTATATTTTCTTTTTGGTATTTTTATGAATATTTTAACAATTAAACCACAAATATGAGCTATTAAATAAAATAAACAAGATAAAAAAACCCCAACCTTTTTCATAAAGGAAGAAATGGTTGGAGAATATTTTGGAATTCACACTTAGTCTACTACCTATTTATTTATGCTCAATCTAAACTGGGGTTTGTAATAGTGAAGCTAGGAGCTCAACAATTGGGTGGGTTTGGAAGAAGAATAGTAAAAATGTAGCGGTTGAATCAAAGTGACCAAAAGGACTAGTTTAATCTCCTCATTATTCTTCTCTTATAACAACAACAGTAGAAAGATGAAATTGACTAATAATTATCTCGGTAATAAGCACAAAAGTTGATGGTGTCTCGTTAATCTTTGAAAGAAAAACTCCCATAGATTATGGTAGGAAAACAATAATTCTAGAAATGGCTTAGATTAGAAGTATTCTCTCAAATATGGTCTCTACAATGAAATATTTCAAGCACCAGATTTTCTAATCCTAAATAATAAATAGATCATTAATTTTTAAAAGAGACAAATTTGTGAAATTGGAGTTGATAAAAATCCAAGTGGGAGATCAAAAGTGGTAATTGAATGCATGGGAGTGAAGTGGAGTTAGAAATAAGTAATTTGGAGGTGAATTAGGTTACTTGAAATGAAATGATGATAGTTATACATGAAAGATAAGATCAAACATGTGTTCATGTAGATAAAATTAGAATATTACATGTAAGGTTGAGCAATTTCTAGTAGATATAGGAGGATGTTGTGTAACTACCACAACACATAACAAGTGTGACAATGAAATGATAAGCCCACCACCATAACTAACACATATATTATAGTGGTTATGAGACCACCATTAAAACTATTAAAGCCCATTGCAAGAGTAGAAAAAAATTCACGGTGATTTCAATGCGTAATTTTTTTGGGGATAACATGGAAACAAGGAAAATACTTAGTCTTATTAGTTAGGGAAAGCGGTGAAGAGAAATGTGATCAAAATAAGGAAGAATAGTTGAAAGGGAAAGCGATGAAGAGAAATGTGATCAAAATAAGGAAGAATAGTTGAAACATAGTTCATTGTAAAGGTTGAAATAGGATAAGATAATTTTCATAATATTTAAGAGATCTTGGCATTGTCATCGGGTTTTCAAATGTTTCACTATGTAAAATTTGAGTGTGTATAGACATATGTGCCTAGCTTTGGACACTAGCATTTGACATTAATGTCCTCTTGGATGGTATTTTCTAGAAGATAATTTTTTTAATGAGAGTCTTGGGAGAAGCATGATAAAAGATAGTATTTTTTATAAGAATTCATGTCAACCATATAGGTGTATAAGAAGCAAAGTGAGAGAATGAGGAGTAGTAGCAAGACTTAAGATATAAATAGATAATGCATTTACACTTTGTTTATGAGCGCAAGTTGTAATTAAGGGATATAATCCAAATCATAATGATCAAGAACCTAATTACTATATTTATATGTCTATATATTCCATTATTCCCATATCCACACTATTGTGTCTCGAATATCTCGCTGATAGTAACTTCTCCAGAGAGAGCCGCTTATTGGTGCACCATAGAATCAAATGGTTGAATAAATTTCTATGTGGGTTTTACCCCATATATGAAGAAAGAGCATACTCTCAATAATAATTCAAATCAAAATTATTCAATATACATTTTACATATAAATATGATTAATGAGCTCCAAATTAAGGTTCATTAATAACAACTCCTAACTACCGACATTCCCACAAATCCCTCTTATCACTAATATACGAATATTGTTCTAACAACCTACTTTCTTTCCCCGTTCTCCTAATATCACATGATTTACGTGAGTTGTTCTCACAACTCATATTATTACAAATATATCACTTAATATATCAATATTTTTTAGATAAGGTAAATAAAATTTGGTTTTGAAGGGACCAAAAACCCTTTACAAAAGTGAAGCATGGTCACTACAACCAACCAAAAAAGAGCAAAGGGAGCCAAGTCAAACAAGCTTGACTGGAAAGCAACCCCAAAATAAAGCCGGACAAAGCAGGGGACCCGCAAAATATTACAATAATACCAAAACAAAAGCCCATATCTAGGATTAAAAGATAGAGCAACACAAAAAAACCATAAGCTCACCAAAGGGCCACCATTATTTAACCCTTGTGGAAGGGCCTTTGCTACGAGTCCCGCACTCATACCACTATCCTTTGTTCCTGAAACTTTTATGATCACCCATTTAGGCCTTTTGTCGGTATTGTCTTTGACCTATGTTTCCATAGTATCTTCATTGCAGAGCTGCTCAACTCAAGCCTCATGTTTTGCTTACCTCCCTCGACCTTGGAAACCTGATCCTACAAAATAGAAATCCTTTGTTCTTGCATTACTATCTTAGTATTCAGACCCCTAATCCTCTTATTCTAGACTTTGATTTTGTGGTGGAAATCTCTGACTTCCTGAACCAGGTTCTTGTTAACAAGAAGAATGGTATCTGCCGTAGATTCCGCTCTCAGCAATCTGGCCTCCCAATCCACGAGATCCCTCTCTCTTTATTTGCTATTAGAACCTTTTCCCTTTCCTGGACCCATTTTTTCAATTTACGAAAATTTCTTCTATACCCTCCATATTGTCCTTCCCACTATGTTTCTTGAGACTCTCCATGGCCAAAACAAGGCTTTCATTAACTGATTTTGTTTTGTTGGTGGTCACAGTTGGGCAGGAATTAAGGGTTTTCCATTTTGGAAAAGTAATAAGATCAAACCTTGATGAAGGGGAACGTCCGCCTTATCATTTTTAAAGTCAAAAAAATAAGTAGAAAGGGATCTAAATAGAATAAAGGGAAAACTCATGGCATGATCCCTTCTCAAGTAGTTAAGAATGGATAGGTGATAAGAGAATATCTTCTTGAACTTACCCTCTAACGTAAGATACTTCATAACCACCAGAAAAACATTAGCCCACTGGTCAGGAAGACAACTACGAGCTATGCCATCATCATACATCAAAATTCTCTCACTAGGGCCGAAGAAAGTGGCGATTTCATGTTTACGCCTAGTTTTATCTTTAAAATTTTTAAGACCCTCCATAGATAACCTAGTAACCTCTAAAATGGATTCCTCTCAGAACTTTAATTTCTAATCCTCTCAAATTAAAATTCCCTTCCACCAATGCATGCCAAAATCCACAAAGAGTTGAGGATCATTACCTTTGAGCCATTGAATATACTTTGAGAATCCTCCCTTTGCAAAAATCTCTAGAGGGTGGTGTGATTCTTGAGATGGAGGAAAGATTCAGCTCCATTCTAAATTTTTCACCACCCATCCTTAGGCGAGCTCCTTGCCCATTCAAAAGCTCCAAACTAGAACCACAAAGGCCAAACAAAGAGATTGTACACACAAATACGTAATACATTTCCTTTCTTGATAGATGCGGGGTATTTTTATGGTGCCAAGTGTGTGAAACTTGGCTACCATCATTACACAACCTCCAAGATCTTATCATTATTAATAAAAATTTGAATACTTGACTAAGGTATGAGTTCCCCCAGCCATGTCAATAATTCAATAATGGTATTACCATAATTAGCAAGACCATCCACAGGTTTATTACCTGACCTATAAATGTGGTGAATTTCCACGCTATCAAATGATGTCAGCAACACCTTAGCTTCCATGATTATATTTCTTAATCTCCATCCATAGTTGCTTATGATTTTTAAGGGCATTAATCACACATAGAAAATCTCCTTCAATGATGAGGGATTTGATGTTCATAGCCAAACATTGTTTAATACCCCAAAGCATAGCCCGAGCCTCCGCATTATTATTTGAGTGATTGCCCAGGGGGCCCACATAAGCTCTTAAACATCTCCCATCGTGATCACGAACAAGGCCTCCACCCCCATAAATCCCCTCCCCCAGTTTAGCTAAGTCATCAAAATTTAGTTTGAAACATCCTTCGGTGGACAAACCCATTTAGCTCTGTTTTGTCTATGCTCATATTTTGAATTTTATCAAGGCCTTTAGGATTAAGATTCATACCATGTAGGATAATTCTCTCTTAAACAAGGCATAACTTAGAGGACTTAATATGTAAGAACTAAGCATTACCTTTTATAGTCTCCATCCCAATTCTCTCACCACCTTTTTATGCTTGAAGATTGATTCTAGAAGATTCGATTATTTCTCTCAATCCAGATACCCTAGATAGTATGAGGTAGATCACATTTCCATATCTCTTTTGTGAGTTCATGTTGAAAATTAAAACACCATTGTTCTGGAAGTAAAGAGACATCTTCAGGCATAACCATTTGTAACTCGAAAAAACATAGAACAACAGAGAAGACTTGGAAATAAAAATCGCATACTAAAAAAACATGGTTAATCATTTCATCTTGTTGTTTACACAAACTGCATCTATTTATAATGATCATTCCTCTCTTTCTAAGCTTATCCATAGTCAAGATATTTTTTTGAACCACTTCCCAAAAGAAGTTAATTTTAGGGATAAGGTTTTTATTCCATATCCACTTATAATAGCTATTTTGGTTCAATTTGCTCAAAGTTTAGAAGATAGCAAGATTTAATCTCATACTCTCTGAGTCCATGTTCCTCCATATCAGTTCATCTTGGGCTCCTCTATGAGGTAAATGACATTCCTTAAGATTCTGATTAAGATCATCAAAAGGATGTAGAGGGCCCATGTAGGTTGGGGTGGGAGGATCTTAACCCAATTTCTCTCCTCGTTCCAATAATTTCTAACCATCTCACTAAATTCCAATATAAAAAAATGTCTTAGATAATTCCACAACCCTTCATCTTTAAGAGCTTTGTCCCAAAGCCAAGGGTCATCCCAAAAGTTAAACTTTGTACCATTTTCGAGATTCTATTTTTCCCTTTAACCAATAACTTCCTAGTCTGACAGAGGTTATTCCAAAAATTGAACCTTTTGGAAGATTTTTTTCTTAAAAAAACCCAAAGTTCCTCCAACATTCTGCAAATATTTCTCTTTCAAAATATTTTTCCAAGTGCCTTCTTCTTTATGCAATCTCCATCCAACTTTAGCTATTAAGGCTTGATTCATAAGCTAAAGATTCTTCAACCCAAGACCCCCTCTATCCTTAGGCCGAGTGACCTTATCCCATGCTATCAAAGGGATTCTTGTCTTGTATTCCAAGCCTATCCATAAGAACCTCTTTTGAATACCCTCAATATCTTTCCTAACTCTCATAGGGATGATGAAAATGGACATTATATAAACTGCAACTCCCTGCAAGCTACTTTGAAGAAGTTGAGCTTTTCTAGCTTGTGTAAGCAAAGAACCTTTCCAAGATGCAATTTTTTTATGGAACCTCTCAATCAATTTATTCCATCCCCCTTCTTCCATTTTTTCCCACAGAGAGGCATACCAAGGTAGTTATTCGGAAGAGGTTTTATACTTTGCACTTCAATATGTTCGCTAACCTAGTATGCTAATCCTCATTAACATTAATTAAGAAAAAAATCTCTTTCAAAAATTAACTTGTTGTCAAGTGATTTATTCATAAATATTAGTAATATTTTTAAAGGAACGTGTCTCCCGAATAGAAGCTTTCCCAAGAAGTGTGTCATCCATGAATTGTTGCAGCTCTAGTTAACCACCCCATTAGCTACCTTGATTCCCTCCAGTCTACCTTCAGATTGGGCCTTTGAACACAACTTGCTCAAAGCTTTAACAAAAATAATGTAGAGAAAGGGGGAAAGAGGGTCACCCTTCCTGAGACCTCTTTCCGAATTGAAGAAGCCATTTGGTTTACCATTTATAATGACAAAAAAATGGGGGCAAAAGTACAAGCTTGGATCATTTTGATGAAGTGTCGGTGAAACCCCAATTTATACAACAAGGAAAACATGAAATTCCATGATATACGGTCATAGGATTTTTGTATGTCGAGTTTAACGATCATAGCCTCTCTATTTTAGATTGTTCTAATGAATGGATCATTTCATGGATGGAACGATGTTGTCTAGAATCTGTCTTCTCGACAAGAAGGCACCATGACTTTGAGATATAAAATTACCAAGGACTTCCCTCATTCTGAAAGCCATAATTTTTGAAATAAGTTTGTACAAAGTATTACAAAGGCTTATAGGTCTGAAGTCCCCAAGTCCTTAGCACTTGGATTTTTTGTATGAGAGCTATGAAAGTGTAGTTGATTTGCTTTAGCAGATTTCTCGTGTGAAAGAAATCCTAAACAATAAGTAACAACCTCTTTTTTAACTATATCCCAATACATATGGAAGAAAAATTTAGGAAATCCATAAGGTCCTAGGGTTTTATCTTTATCCCCTTCCATATCTGATAAAATAGCTTTGAATTCTTCTTCCGAAGGAATGACAATCGATCTCTATTTTCTTCTTGGTTGATGACATGCTCAAAGAAATTTAGAGTTTCACCAATAGATATCTCTAAAGGGAGCTAACCTTTTGCAAACAAATTTTTGAAGAAAGAGAAAATAGTATTTGAAATATCCTTATCCTTAGTAATTAGATCATCATTTTCTTTTCTCATTTCTTGGATCCTCCTGAATTTCGTATCACGGCTACCCTCTTTAAGCCAATTAATTATGGATTCTTGCTTCCAAGAAATCTCTTCTTTGCTTAGAATATTATGATAGTCACTAGAAGAGGGTTTTCCTTATCTTTATCTTCACTGTTTCATCCCCTTGTTCCATTATTCATTCCAGTTCATGGAGTTACTCATAAAATTTTCTTTTTTGTAAAAAGATGTTGCCAAAGACTTCTTTTTCTATTTCTTGATTTTTGATTTTACATTTTTATTTTTGCCGATAATTGGAACATATTGTTTCCTCTAACTTCAATATTCCACCATTCTTCTATCATCTTTTCCAGATCTGGATGAGTAGTCCACATTTTTTCAAACCTAAAAGGTTTTCCTTTAGTTTTCCCCATTTCTCCATAGTTGAGGATGATTGGATTGTGGTCGATCTAATGCGTGCCAATGACGAAAGAGAATACTATTGTTCTCCGAATCCACCGATAATTTACCAGAAATGATACAATCTTATTTGAATCGATTCTCCGCAATTATCCTATTGGTCCAAGTATATTTGGGCCCACTGAGCGCAAGGTCAAAAAGCCCATCCCAGCTGATGAAATTAGCTAAGTATTCCATGCTCTCAGTATACCCATTAACACCCCCTTTCTTTTCTAATGGAATAAAAGGAGTATTGAAGTCTCCCCCAATAACCCAACTTGATTCATTAAACATCCTTCTAAAAGTAATCATATCTTCCCAAAGCACTCTTCTACCAATGGTAGAATTGGGTGCATAGACATTTGATATTTTTAAACTATTGTTGGACTTAACTAAAGTGAAACTAATGGAAATATGGTGTTAACCATTAAAAAGAGGATTACCTTCCAAAATACTCTTATTCCACATACAAAGAAGTCCACCCAAAGCTCCCACAAAAGCTTGACAATGGAATCCAACATCTTTCCAAAAATATTTATGAAAGTCTTCCATCCTCACTTGATTCATCTTCATTTCCTGAATCATCATGATGTTTGGTTTCTTGGTACTCCTAATGTCTCGACAAAATCCTATGTTTATTGGGGTTATTTAAACCCCTTATATTCCAAGACATTATTAACATCTTACAGAAGCATTTCTATGGCCTACCATCAAAGGCCTTTGTTGTCCTTTCATTATTTCCTTCCTGGAGGATCTTTCCCTTTTTTCTTTCTCAGATGGTCTCCCTGGAGAGGCTTTTTTGCCCCAACATCAGGCTTATTAGAAGCTCCTCTTGTCCTGGGGTCATTTTTATTTTTGGTGAAAGATGGGGATTTTATTTTCTTCCACTGTCAAAGCAAGGAGGCTAAAAAAATTAACATCCTCGTTTCCCCTTTCCTTTGTGCTCGCTAACAAGATATTTGGTTCATTATCCTTGGATTCACCTGATTGAGCTCTTCTGAGATTGAGTCAAACTGTTTGTCAAAATTTTTATTTGTCTCCAAGATGAGTTGTAAGTCATCTTCAATTATGGGGATATCCTCTAGATTGACATTCAACACATTAAACATATTTCTGGTTACTAGCAGGACTTCTGATAAGAACCTTGCATACAATAAATCTATAAATTGTAGAAGATAACACAACACCAGATATATGTGGGGCCAAGATGCCCTAATAATCCATATATGCAGAATAATACCCTTAAGGTAGGGCAACACCATACAATTCTCCTTAAGGAAGGAGTAACTCCACAATCTCCCAAGATGGGAATCCACTTCGAGGGGGACACCTCCAATATACCTCTACCAAGTAGAAGACTCAACTCCTACATCCATGACATGCTCATAATGATACTCACATCCTTTAAATAGGATGGGTAACACCTAATCCCAATGTAGGCCGACCCATTACCCAATATAATTAATTCCTATGTGAGCCTATATAACTAACTAAGGGGATGTGTGCCACATGTCGGCATCTCCATCAACCCATATACATTATAATTTTATATCCCATGTGAACCCATACATATAACTAAGGGGATGTCTGCCACATGTCGGCATCTCCATCAACCCATATATATTATATTATCATATCCCAAGGTACATAGCATTGCCTCCCTCTTTGACATGTTTTGTCCCAGAAACATAAGAAGAAGCCATATAATGAGTGCGCTTTAAATTATTGCACACTTGTCGCCATGCTCGATCATCCAACCACCCATATGAAATCCTATGGGGTGATGTTGCTCCAAACCTGATTCCATATTCCCTTGTGCTCATCTGATTCCATCCTAGTCCATATGTGTTCCTCCTCGGCATCCATGTATATCCATAATTATTATTCATGTGATTATGTGTCATATAATTATTGTTCCATTGATTCCATGTATAGCCAAAATTATTACTCCTCCAATTCCCTGTATATCCATATAGATTGTTGCCCTTGTGTGTCCTAGCATGTCTCCATGATTTTTTCCTCTCATGATGATGTGGGTGTCTATATGGTGCCTCCTTCATATACTCAACCTTATCAACCTTTTCCTCAACTTTCTTGTCCTCTTCCACCTTGTTTGTTACTTATTTTTTCTCTTGAGTAGAGAAATTATTTGTGAATTTATGTTCTTCATCCTCTCCTTCTGATTCATCATTATTCCCTTCTTCATCATCTTCAAATTCATCTTCATGATCCAATTTTACATTACTTTTTTCTTTGCTAAGTGTGATATCTTGCAATGTAATTTTCTTTCTCTTGTACCATAATTTCATGAATTTCTTTTGCACATTAAGATTAATTGTTCCCAATCTCTCTAACCAAGGATATCTAAGAAAAATATCCATACCATCCATATCTAAAGCATAAAAATCTGAATGTAAAACATATTTATCCATAGAGAGCTTTAAATCTTCAAAAACTTGAATATGCTTACCATCCACTTGAGATTCCTTAATATGTTTTGCTTGTACATGTAGATTTTGAGCTACATCCATATTGATGAAGTTATATTTTCTACTAGGGTTTATGGAAACAATTACATTTTTCCTTTGAATACACCCTTCAAACTGAAATATTGAAGCTTCCTTCTTTGGAGATGCACTATCATGTGTAACAACTTCATCATCAACATTTTCTTCTTCTTCTTCTTCTTCTTCTGCTTCGATTCTTATTCTTCTTCTTCTTCTTCTTTTTCTATTTCCTCTTCCTCACTATTATCATTAAATTCTTCTTTTGTTTCCCATCTGTCCATGAAAACTTGTTCCAGTTCCTCCAAGGACCAATTAGACTTTTCCTTTTCTAACTCAGAAAACCAAATCATGCAGAGCCACTAATCCACAATTTGAAGAACCAAATATCTGATGGTTCAGAGAATTTATGCCTAAATTTGTTCCACCATTCTCTAGCATCAATCTTGTCATCTCCAAAAAAGTTACCATCCCCATGATCCACAAAACTAGGGTTTTAGGAATAGACCCTTTTGATCAAAACTTGTTCTAACCCTTTCGGCTAAAATTCGGCCAAAAATCAGAAATCACAGAACACAAACCCCAATTTAATTTTTGAGAGGTTTATGAAAATGTAATAAATTCAGAAAATTCCTCAAATTGCGGCATGTGGAGCAAAATAGTGAAAAAAAATAAAACTGCAATAACTCTGAAAAATAGATCCAAATATTCTGAAATTTTTACCATATCTTCCTGATATAGATTCTAAACACTGGTAAAAATTTAAAAATTAATTCTAAACAATGCGGCCTGTGAAGCAAATTTAGGTGAAACCCTAAAAATGCAATAACTTCAACACAAAAGCTTGAAAATTTATGAAATTTGGACTGTAGCTTTATGAAACCCTTCTGAAAATTTGGTAAAAAATTTGAGAAAATATTCACAGCCATTTCCAAAATATAGCCGAATCAATAAAATTAGGGTTTGGACCCAATTTTTGCCAAAATCGATGCTCTGATACCACTTGATAAGAACCTTGCATACAATAAATCTATAAATTGCAGAAGATAACACAACACCAGATATATGTGGGGCCAAGATGCCCTAATAATCAATATATGTAGAATAATACCCTTAAGGTAGGGCAACACCATACAATTCTCCTTAAGGAAGGAGTAACTCCACAATCTCCTAAGATGGGAATCCACTTCGAGGGGGACACCTCCAATATACCTCTACCAAGTAGAAGACTCAACTCATACATCCATGACATGCTCATAATGATACTCACATCCTTTAAATAGGATGGGTAACACCTAATCCCAATGTAGGCCGACCCATTACCCAATATAATTAATTCCTATGTGAGCCCATATAACTAACTAAGGAGATGTGTGCCACATGTCGGCATCTCCATCAACCCATATACATTATAATATTATATCCCATGTGAACCCATACATATAACTAAAGGGATGTGTGCCACATGTCGAAATCTCCATCAACCCATATATATTATATTATCATATCCCAAGGTACATAAAGAACTTCATTAGGCCTTTAAGTGAATAAACTAGCTTCCAATGTGTCTGCACAATAGATCCGATGATGCTATCTTCCCGTAATTCTGAAACTTCTACTAAATTCTCCATATTTTTTGTTTCTTTCTCAGCTACCTCATTTCTAACCTTTTCCCAACCTTCATCTACAACAACTTCCTCCATAACCGGTACTAAATTTTTGAGACTTTGCTCCTTAACCTCTAAAGGTTTATTAATTTGCATCCAAGTGGGTACTATCTTGGAGGGTCCACTGGCATCTTGATTCATGATTGCTTTTCCTTTTGATTCTTCCCTAGAGTTTCCTTGGTTCTTTTTGAGCTGGGATTTAAGTGAACCTCTTCTTTTGCCTTTGGACACATTTTAACGTTGTGTCACCGCTTGCAGGCTCACGATAAACACATGAAAGGTACAAACTCACATGTTAGAAGCATGAAGGACTGAGAGGAGGGGGTGAATCATTCCTTTATAACATTTTAATTCATTTACCATTCAATGTGTGTTATCATTCATGCATCCATTCATTCAACCATGTATCACATGTATGCCAACTTAAGCATATAAACAACCATAAGCAAAATCAAGAGAAAGAGATTACACAAGACACCAAAATTAAGTGGAAAAACCTCATGGGGAAAAAAACCATTGAAACTATGCTTATATTACACAAATCAAAGTAATTTAGTGAAGCACCAACTTCACAAGGAGCACCAACCCCTAGTTTAGTAGAGCACCAACCCTAAAAGGAGTACCAACCCCTAATTTAGTGAAGCACCCACTCCATAAGGAGGCTACAACCCCCTAAGGATGACCAAGCACCAACTCAGCCACCTGAAAATGTTTGATCTCTAAAAATTCTACTACCTCAACCGATGAAGACCACTAATTCAAAGACACAAACCCTAGGTCAAACCATGGGTCTTTAATCTTGTTATATCTTGCTCTTTCTTCCCTTTTCTTGGCTCTATCCTATTGCTCTCATGCTATTTGATCTTCCTCAACATGTCATAATCTTCATCACACTTCAAATAATGCTCTTATACCTGTAAAAAGTCTTCCTCTACTTCACACACCTTCCTCCAAGAGCACTAGTTCAAAAATGAACCAAACAAACACTTAAATATGCTTTTCTTCCTTCCAAACCAAAGGAGGTCGGTCCATCATGATAATTTCAACCCATACATATCTATAAAATTCATAAATTTGATTTACAATAGTCACATATGACCTAAGTAGGTTGGCCTAGCTAAAACCCTCATTACATGTGCCAAAAATGGCTTAAAAACTCCATGGGCACACTCTTAAAAATGACCTTACATAAAAATACACTTTTTGATGACTCAAAACCATTTTCATATGAGTAATAAATCATAAAACATTCAAATATGGTCGCAAATTTAATTAACTAATCAGATTATTTCATTTATTGGGCCTAGTTCCCTTTATAAACTTCAAAACAACTGTTTCCTGCACCCTTCAACACCCTGGAAACTTCATCTGATCACCAAATTACTTTTATTTAACCAAAACATGCATGTGACCACTCAAAATAAATTTTGTAACCTGTATAACACTTATAATAAAGTTAGAAGTCATGAAACATCCTTCACTTAAAACCATAACTACTTTTTCCTTCAACATATCAACTTGCCAAAAACACTTGTTTCCAAAGGTTAGCTCATAAAAATATTTATAGAAACATTCAAGACCTAAAAATGGATTAATTGGATGGAAAATTCACCCTCTTCATAATTACAAGTGATAGGAAGCATCACCAAATTCAACTCATGCTTTAAACAACATCAAACTTGTACACAATAGATCCTATCCCGAATCGCCAAAAATATTATTGCTGAAAGAATGCCATAGAAACCCTAAAAAATCACATTATCATGAGGAAATCCATATATCATTGGCAATATATTAGAATCTACTTTGAACACAACTTTAATCACCTCAAAATTCCACATGTAGCTCAAGTTATGGCCAAAACACTGGACCCTGCTATTTGAGACCCCAAAACATCATTTGAAAATGCATGGAAATGTCCTAAAACCTCCATGGTCATCAAGAACATCTCTCAATAATCATGAATCATCAATTTTTATGTTTCTCCTTTGGACCATCTTGTCCTAAAACCTTCTTCTTCAGAAACTACTATTTTTAGGTGGGGCCTACATATCATCATGACCTCAACCATACATTTATGGAAATCCTGAGGATTCCTATACAACATCCAATCATCACTTTTGATAAATAAAAAAAAATGGGTCACAACACCTCACTTTCTTTAAACTACTCCTAGCTAGGGTTTAATTAGGGTTTTAGACCTCTTTACCTTCTTAACATTCGTTCATAAAAACGTGACAATCAAATGACCTGATTATTTTTGTGAAACCTTATAAAATCACCTTAGAAGCATCCTTGAAAGGAACAAGGTCCCATGCAAAGCACACTATTCACAACGAGCATCAGAAGTTTAAATTCAAGCTTGATTTTCACATGTTCTTGACCCTATCTTACAAAATCAGTCATATCTTGAAAAATACACAACATGGGCATCTAGAAATTTTCTTTGAGAGCATCATAACTCATCCCTATAACATCTCCAATCATCATAATGTCAATTCCATGGTTTAAAATATCCATTCACTAAGACTTACCTATGCTTACATGCTAGATCCTCATTATAACAACTAGGGTCAACTAAAATAATGCAATAACTGAACATGAAATCTCTACAAATTACCGAAACATAACTCATATGCCATGATACACCTAATAACATGCCTCCATGAGCTCAAATGGCTCCAATACATTCTATCACACGTCCAAACTGTCATACCTATTCCAATGAGCACTGTAACCAAGTAACCTATACTATGTCATTCTTGAGTGCTTAATCACCCTCAAAACCTGATATACACCATGTCAACATGGTTAATAAGTAATCAAGAACCTCACATTACTAAACAACACCTCCTAGGCACTTGTATAATGGGTTTGCTAGAGTAAGCATGCATCACTTTGAATCCCAAAGTAACAACTGATAAACATCTAAAGTAGTATGTTAGTACCATAAACAACATCATGACATCATCCTACAACATTAGCTTTGTGATTAATGTGGTCTTACATCAATCACAACACCTATTAGGACACCATGCCAACAATATCCCCTTTGTTATTAATGGAAAACACCCTGAACTTCTCCCCCCTTTTACATTAATGACACAGACATACCTGTAACTCACCCACTTCACCTTCTTCAACTTCATACCTTCATGTTTTGGTTGGAAACATCAACCAAAGGTATCAAATTGACTCATTTTCTTGATTTTGTCCAAAATTGATTCTTGCCTTCATTTTTTGGCATGCAATCAACAAGATCCCCCTGTAAAGAGCACTTCCAATGTTTGAACATCATTAGTACATCATGAAAAAGCATAATATCATCATTTTCAACCTCCTAAGCATGCAAACTAGCAACTTTTCATCTTTACCCCTGTTTTGACCTTCTCATGAGCATTGTAGCAATAGAGATTTGAAGCATGCACCTTTGAATCAAGCCAACAATGTTATTTTTAAGTACATCAATGCATTATCACTTTTCTTGACCATCCATCATCATGACTAGGCATATAATTTTCTTTTTCAATGCATTTCCTTGTTCTTCATACCATACAAGAACTAATGTCCCTAAGTCATACTTTCAGTCCATTTTAGACAAACTTTGCATGGATCCCCCACTGGCCTTAATACCTCCATTTCTAGCTCCTTAAATGCATTGATTACACTTATACATCCTGAAGCTTTCCAATTTTCTTCTCAATGGCCTCAAAACTCCCAACTAGCCTCTACCAAAGGCAAGTCCTTCTCGAGCAACAGCATCAAAGTCTTTTTCTAGAAGCTCTTCTATGTCCCTGTACTACTAAACTTCTTAACAGTCATAGTTGACTGATATTAATCACTCTTGAGACATACTCAAATGACCTAAGATAATATTTCACACATTTCAGTTCTCCTTCAATCCTTCTTCTAAGGTTATTTACATGGAGTATTCATGATTCTTAAGCCTTTATTAGCATAAAATTGAAGCCAAACATTGTTCATACTTGTGACTTGTTATACTTTGCCTCTTAGGAGTATTGTACCTACATGTATATGCCCTTATTCCTTTGCAAACATCATCAACCATGCATTTGTGATCATGTCTGAGTCTTATCAATTATAACTTTGCACTAGAAGACCTTACTCCTAAGAAGACTTAGAATACCTTGTGAATGCATTATCGGACTTCATTTACACTTGAGTAATCTGAAGTTCACTTTCAATCATGGTGGCCGCCTGAGAGAACTATAGGGCTATTCACTGGAACGACCCTACCCCCACCTGTAGCTTTTCACTAGAAGACCTTGCCGACTCCTAAGAAGACTTAGGACCTTGCTAAGAATGCATTATCATACTTCATTTACACTTGAGTAATTGTGATACTTATCACATAAGTCCTCTATCAAGCTATGCATGTTCCTTTATGTCTTGAAACTAGATCATATTTCACTTGACAAGTCTCTATCCATGGAATGAACGTGTGACAATTTCCATTTGATCTTAAGAGGATTTAATACTATTTACAGCTAATCACAAAGGTTGTCCACATATTCTTCACAACTTCATGATCTTTAAGACCTTTTAAAAGGGTACAAACACTTTGAATTGTAACATAGATCAACACCTTAAGAACTCATAATCACTATGAATAATTAGACATACTTGATACAAATCAAGACTCACCTCATGACACCATAAGAGGATAAACAAGACACTACAGAGCTTAGACAATGCAACATAGACTCAAAGATTACACTACCACTTTTGAGAAGACATAAGTGACTTTAGTTAACAACAAATCATAAACATCAAACAATTGAACCTATGCTTATGAAGGGACAATTAATTTATCAATGCAAGTCATGTCAGAGAACTTCTCTATGAATTTGATCAAATTACCCAGTTCACACACCAAATTGGAGCAAAGAGCACACTCACTAGGGTTTCAAGGTTTCAAACCCTTACTGGGACAGGTTCATTAAAACATTAGGCTTTTAAGCTTGGAAATACATTGATCTTCAAACTTCTACTCTCAACACCAACTTATGCATCTTGCATCACATCTTCATTGATCGACCTCTCCAAAGCCCTCTTCATGTATCATGGTACAATATCTTAAACCCTCTGCAGACCTCTACCTCAAAGCATAATGAAGAACTATGCAATCTTCTTCATTTCTTCACAAAAATGAATCACTTTTACACATGTTTAGACTTAGCACTATCATAAAAAACCGATGATCATACATGTATCCTTTGATACTTATCATGTTTTAAATTTAAGTAAATAACTGAGGATCCTTTATTCTCCAAGCCTTTTTTTTGTTTCTCAAACTTATGATGCTTCAAGAGTATTCTATAGATTACCGAGTAGCCCATACACTGTAGATACACCATTTAGGTTATCTTGTGTGATCTACCATGGGATGTTGACTTCTTTGACTTAGACCCTACTACTCCCCTTGTCACATCTAGCTTGTTCTCTCATCACACTCATCCAGACAACCACAACTAAAGCTCTCATGTTATAACACTTAGTCATCATGACCTAGATGCACCAATGTAGAATAATTTATCCTCTTGATAGGTTATTCTCTTATACTAGCTATTGCTCACCCTTCATTTATCTACCAATAATTTCAAGAGGATACATGCGTGCGATTTGAACATAGTAAGCATGCTAATCACCAAGGTCACAAGAACATAACCATCTCTAACACCCTTGACTAGGATTCCCAAGCAAGTATAGGATTGAGAACATCTAAGAACTTCAACGCATACCTCTGACAAATTATCAAGCTCCTTCCTTTGATGAAAAAGAAAACTCAATCTCTCATGCCATCATGATAACTCTCGACTCTATAGATAGCATATTCACTTTTCATTCATTTCAACCTGATATTCCTGTTGTGATCCACCATTTCTCTTGATTAGTCTAGGTAACACTTTCTTAGAGTACACATACAACTATAAATCACTATTTTTCAACATTTTTACAATGTTCAAGCCTTTCTGAGCTCTTTCATGCTCAATCCACGGATATAACACACTAAACACCTTCTAGGGTCCACCTTATGCTAGGGTTTTTATATAAGACCCTCACTCTGATTGTGCAAATCTCTTCTTTTGACTTCATAGTTGACCAAAAACCTTGAACTCTTATAGCTTTACCTCTAGTGATCTATGGTAAAGTCATCTTCCAATGCACATCATTCCTTCTTTTCATGTTTCAACCACTAATTAACCCTTCACATGTGGTGGAAGGCTTGTAACATGACTTCTTGAAGTATCATACTCATGTAGATAATAGTCCTACTACGATCAAAAGGTTCACATGTCGTTTCACACATCTTCATATCAAGTGAGTCCATTTCAGTCCATGGAGATCTCACAATACACCTTGAAACATGGTTAGGTATCAATCATACACAAGATACCTTGAATAAGCACTTGAAATCATGCAGATCCACATACAAACTTTTCATAGAGACCTCGGTATATTCTTCACACATGACACATACCTCCCATACACAAATGAACATAGACCTCAAACACACTTTGGTGATATCATCAAGACTTAGACTTTATCTTCAAGCAGCTACATAGACCACATACCCCTTCATAGCACAAGTTTACACATGAGAGTATTTAAACACAAAACACAATTCTTCCTTTAATAAATTGATTGATGGACTAAGGAAAACTCATCACAATATCATGACTTGTAATGACTAGATGAAAAAAGAAATTAGAGCATTATGACATTGAAGAACCTTATTCAAACTTGAGCACATTTGTCATGACCTTGAAAGGCTCAACACAGAGATGATATTTCAACGATTTAACAAATATTGCTTCTTGACAGTGAACTCAGACCTTCAAGAGACCTATAATGCATCTCCTAACTCCCCCTTGGGAGTATGCTCATTTTTGACATTAGACCTAATATACTTTATGGCACTCCTAATAATGCAAGAAACAACAATCAACCACTCGGACATAAGAATGACACAAATTTTAAGACTTTTTCACATCATAAAAGGACCTATAATTTCATGAAGGAACATTGAAATTTGATGAGCACTTTAATTACAAGACTTGAGATATGAAACATTATGGAACATTTTAGACTCATGACACAAGCTCTGATAGACTATGAAGGAACTAACTTGTTTCGGACTCACAATACTAAATGACAACATGGCAAGATTTGATTCATAAACACGACACCTATTAAGACAAAAAGAATTAAAGAATGCATGAGAGAAATCATTTTCCATACCTTACAACCTTAGAGGTATCCCAAACTCCTAGCTTTCTTAGCTTGTCATGAACTGAACTAAAGCATGGAGGAACCAATGATCTTCTTGAACTTGAGAAAACATACCCTTTTGACTAAATTTAGGCTTGATGACCTTGATTTCACTCTTGTTAGCACAAGAATCCTCTTTGATAGTATTCATACACTTTGTATAGAAGGTTGAGAATCAGTCTTCTTGACCTCCTTCACTTGATCATCCTTCTTCTTGTCCTTTGAATCTGACATAACAGTCTTGGGCTGATACATTGGACTGACTTTCCTTTTGAAAAACCTTCCATTTAATGCTTGAAATATGCTAGCACCTCTTGGTGTACCACTTTGTATAATATTTTTGTAATATGTCCTTGTTTGTGACACTTATGGCATACAACACCATTCTTAGTCCTCCTAGGTTCAAACACTCTTAGATTCCATCCACAATCCTTAGCTCTATGTCCATATTCACAACATGAAAATCACTCACCTTTGAAGAGAGCTACATCATTCCTAGGAGACCTCCTTTTGCAATCTCTAGTTCTATGACCAAAATCATGACAAAATAAACAATATCCATTGAATGAAGAACCATACCTCATAGCATTAAGTTGTCTAACTGAGTTAGACCTTCTTGGATAAGCATTCTTGGTTACCTTCTCAACTGATTTAGTGCTTAGACTAACTTCATCATCAAGCTTACTTTGAAACCCTGGGCTGATTTTTGTCATCTATGGTGTTTTAACATCAAAGAGCTTTGGAGCTCTTTTCAAGCTTCTCATACATCCTTAATCTATTTGATGCATTCTCCAAATTTGATTCAAGGGACTTTAGTTTTTCTTCATACCTGGAACAAGCCTCCTCTTTCTCCTTTAGGGCATTAGACATATTCTCCACTTGAGATTTCAAATCCTTGATAGCTAGATCATAATATTTCTTCATTTCACTCATATTCTCTTGTAGTCCAAACACCATAGACTCATAATTTCATATTGTTTCCTCCAAAGATCAGTAGACTTACCCATTTGTGCTTCAAGGATCTCCTTCATTGTCAAACTTCTGCAAAAGGACTAGCTCTGATACTAATTGTTAGAAGCACAAGGGAATAAGAGGGGGGGAATCAGTACTTTATAAACTTTTAATTCATTTACCATTCAACATGTGTTATCATTCATGCATCCATTCATTCAACCATGTATCATATATATGTCAACTTAAGCATATAAGTAACCATAAGCAAAATCAAGAGCAAGAGAGTACACAAGACACCAAAATAAAGTGGGAAACCCTCATGGGGAATAACATACACTAAAAATATGCTTATATTACACAAATCAAAGTAATTTAGTGAAGCATCAACTTCACAAGGATCACCAACCCCTAGTTTAGTAGAGCATCGAACCCTACAAGGAGCACCAACCCCTAATTTAGTGAAGCACCCACTCTAAAAGGAGGATACAAACTCCTAAGGATAACCAAGCACCAAATCAGCCACATAAAGATGTTTGATCTCTGAAAATTATTCTACCACAACTGATGGAGATCACTAATTCAACTCACAAACCTTGGGTCAAATCCTAAGTCTCTAATCTTGCTCTATCTTGCTCTTTCTTCACTTTTCTTGGCTATATCCTCTTTCTCTCATGCTATATGATATTTATAAACATTCCATACTCTTCATAAAACTTAAAATCATGCTCTCATACCTACAAAAATTCTTCCTCTAGGTCGTACACCTTCCTCCAAGAGCACTAGTTCAAAAATGAACCAAACAAGCACTTAAATATGTTTTTCTTCCTTCCAAACCAAAAGAGGTTGGTCCTCATGATAATTTCGACCCATAAAACTCTATAACATTCATAAATTTTAATTACAATAGTCACATATGACCCAAGTAGGTTGGCCTAGCTAAAACCCTCATTACATGTGCCAAAAATGGCTCAAAACCCCATGGGCACATTCTTAAAAATGCCCTTACATCAAAAATAATTTTTTCATGACCCAAAACCATTTAAATATGAGTAATACATCATAAAAAATTCAAATATGGTCACACATTTAATCAAACAATCATATTATTTCATTTATTGGACCCATTCCTTTCTAAAATCTCTTAAAACAGTTGTTTCCTACACCCTTCAACACCTTGGAAACTTCATCTATGATCACCAAATTAATTTTATTCAACAAAAACATGCCATGTGACAACTAAAAATAAATGTAAGAACCTTTATAACTCTTATAATCAAGTTATAAGTCATGAAAAATCCTTCACTTCAAACCATAGATATGTTTGACTTCATTAGATCAACCTACCAAAAATAGTTATTTCCAAAGGTTAGCTCATAATTTTTTAAATAAAAATATTCAAGACATAAAAATATATTAATTATATTAATAATTCATCCCTCTTCACAATTTAAGGTGATAGGAAGCATCACCAAATCCATACTCATGCTTCAAACAACATCAAACTTGCACCAAAATAGATCCTATCTTGAATTGCCAAAAACATTATTGCTGAAATAATGCCCTCAAAACCCTACAAAATAATATCATAATCTGGAAATCCATATATCAATAGAATTATCTCTGAATCTAATCTCCAACACAACTTGAATCACCTCAAAATTCCACCTGTAGCTCAAGTTATGGCCAAAACACTTGACCCTATTATTTGAGACCCCAAAAATGCCCTTTGACCAATCAACCTGTTTGGACCTCAAAACATCATGAAAATACATGAAAATGTCCTAAAACCTCCATATAAATCAAGAAAATCTCTCAAAATCATGAACCATCAATTTTGTATGCCACTCTTTTGGATCATCTTGTCTTAAAACCTTCTTCTTTCCCGAAACTTTAATTTTAGGTGGGGTCGACATATCATCATGACCTCAACCATACATTTATAGAAATCCCAAGGAGTCCTATAAAACATACAATAATAATTTTTGATAAATCAGTCAAAACTAGGTCATAATACTTCACTTTCTCAAACCGCTCCTAGCTAGGGTTTAACTAAGGTTTTAGACATCTTTACCTTATTAACATTCGTTCGTAAAACACAGCGATCAAATGACATGATTATTTTTGTAAAACATTATAATATTACTTTAGAAGTATCCTGAAAGGTAGAAGGTCCCATTAAAGCACACTATTCATAATGATCATCATAAGTTTAAATTGAAGCTTGATTTTCACATGTTCTTGACCACTGTCTTACAAAATCAGTCATAGCTTTAAAAATACACAACATGGGCATATGAAAATTTTTTCTGAGAGAATAATTACTCATCCCCATAACATATAAAATCATCAAAATGTCAAATCCATTTCTCAAAATCTCCAGTCACTAAGACTTACCTATGCTTGCATCTTTAGATCCTCATATTTAGCGACTAAGGTCAACTGAAATAATGCACGATAACTAAGCATAAAACCTCTAAAAATTACCCAAAATATATCATATGCCATGATACACTTTATACCATGCATCCATGAGCTCAAATGGCTCTAATACACTCTATCACACCTCCAAGTTGTCATACCTGCTCCGAATGAGCACTTGTAACATGGTTAGCCACTTGTACTTGCACTATGCCATTGTTGTGAGTTCTCAAGCACCCTAAAAAATTGATATAAACCATGTCAACATGCTTCCTAAGCAACCAAGAAAAGAAACACCTCGTATGCACTTGCATGGGCTTACTACGAAATCATGCATCACTGAATCCCAATGTAACAACTGATAAACATCTGAACTGGTATGTTATTACCATAAAGACATCATGAAATCATCTTACAACATTCTGTTTGTCATTAATGTGTTTTTTCATCAATGACAACACCTATTAGGACACCATGCCAACATCATAGTCTATTTTTTGAGTATGGACTCCCTATTTTGATTTAAGCTCAATGCTTTGGGGGAGATCTAAGTTTGGAAACACATTGAAATAGAACTGGGAAAAAATAAGTCGATATTTAGCATAGGTGATTAGGTCGATGATTACCGAGACTCGATAGCTTTAACTATCTACTTGAAAGACGTCCAGTCCTAAAATTCTAAGGGCAGATATGAAAGTCTAACCCTAAGTGGGTATTCCTTGATAGTGGTCTCAAGCAGGTTAAAACCCAGTTTCCACTTTTAAACCAACACCAAAACCCTACCCATGAACTTGGTGTAGAAGCGATTAAATAATCATGCATACATTCAACAAACAAGGAGGTTCAAGCTACGACTTCATTCTCACTCTATCATCTATGAAGGAAATCATAACCAATATACCTTACTTATAGTTCCATTTATCTCTGATTCAATCACTAAACTTATTCAGTTTCAAGCACTGCCCCTTTGGAACTCACTTCTTATTGTCTTATCAACTCTTAACTCCTTATTGCTTTGTCCAGAATATACTTTTGGCTCTTATGCCTTTCCACTTTGCTCCTTTTATCACTTCACTGGTTGATTACTTCAAATATGGCTAGCTTTATCAAAAAAATAAAATCAAATCACTCAAATCACCACATTATTCTCTATTGCACTAGATTGGCCCTTAAACACCCTTAAGACAAATAATTAGCTACAACCATGGTCAAAAGAAAATACATATACCTAGAGGGCCCTTCCAACCTCCTTAGTTCTCTCTTGTCAAGTTTGAGGTGTGCCAAAAATTTTAAGCTCTAACTCCTATTACTTCTCCTTGAATTCACTCTTTGCTCCTTTGACTCACAAGGTTCAATTAACAATGTCTCTACTTTTGATTGTTAGCTCTAGCATTTGATAGGTAAGGTCTTAAGACATGATTCCCACATTATTGGGCACCCATTAAGCCCATATTTCAATGTTCCAAGTTTAAAATTTTTATTGCAAGTTTAGGGACCATTTCCTTTGTAAAGCTACTATCTAGACTAGGTCTAAGACTATGTTACCCTATCCTGGAGAGGACTGTCAAGTTTTCCTACAAATTTCACCCTTGGTTCCATAAAATTCCTTCACTAACTCCTTCTAAGGTTCATTGGCATGCTAACTTGAGAATTTTGGGTCAAAATTCCACTGTTTGAGTCTCTAATGGTCATGCCCTAGATGTACTTGGATGTGTAACTCGAATAGCCTGAGAGGAATGAAATAGCTATAAATTTCTCTAAGGTTTGATTTAAGGCTTCAATTTTTGTATGAGATTCTATAGAGACTATGAGAATGAGGTTATTTCACTCGTAGATCTTGAAAACTAACAAATCCCCTTCATCCTAACCAACCATTCAATGGTATACATTTGCACACATAGATTCTTCATAGTTGTAGGATAAAAGCTTACAAGGAAGGTAACATTCCTCGAATACTTGAATCACCTATTCATTTTATTATCTCAATAATTTCACACTACTTTCTCAAGGGATATAGTGTCAAAGAGAATTTTCCTTGATCAACTTCAGGTATAGTTCGATTCGAGGTTTTGTCTATCTAACATGCAAGAAGGACAACAATTATATTACCTTAACTCCTTGCATTTGATTTATCAACACTTTCTCAGTCACTATGCTATTAGAGTAGTTCATACACGTTTCTAGTGGTCAAGATAATTACAAGAATGATTCACTTCTCTTCACAGCCATAATCTTTCAAGATTCCAACCTGTAATGACCTTTAGCATTAACAGGAACATGACAATCTATTTTCTCGAGAATCAACACTATATACTTAGCACAATTCATAAACCTTGCCTTCTAACCTATGCATGGATTCTCAAACTGTTACAAGGTTAACAAGGTACAAGAACCATCAGCAAAACATGTGTATTGTCACTTACAAATTCATCTCTAAGCTAAGAAAAATGCAAGAAGCTATGCCTAAACTGAGTTACACCACTTCCATTGCTAGAATCTCAACACTTTGTCACATGGTTAGCAAGTGTATAAGAACTAAAAAATCAATGCATCAACCTTCAAAGGTTCATCAAAATGATTCAGATCATATGTATTCACTTTGATATTAGGAAATCCATACATGCACAAAGCAAACATTGAGCTCATGCCAAAACTATAAAAATCTTAGCTTTTTACACTTCAATACCTCTCTGAAACTCAACCTTGATTCATTATCTAGATAAGAATGAGGATTATAGTTACATTTGAGCAATATATATTCCTTTCATCAAGTTATAACCGAATAGGCTCCTAGACCTATTGGTCACATGAGTTTTAACACTAGATTTCTCAACTTAAAGACTCTAATTCTTGTTTTCTCACTCAAATTATGACTTCTAGTCCCTAAAGAGGACCTAAGACACTTAATTATATCTCATTCCATCCTTTTTCAAGGTTACAAGCTCCAAGAGTTCATGAAAACAACAATAGCAAGCCAAAAATGGCCTCCACATTCAAATTTTACATTTTGGAGGGAAATGCTCCATTTGAATTTTGAAGAACCTAGACACTCATTAACACCTAAAAATGACTTAAATTGACCCCTAGGACTCATGACCATACCTGAAAAACCAAAAATTGGATTTTTCATCCTATGTACACTCTAGAGTTGATGCTCCTACATCATAACCAAGGCCCCCAACAAGAATGTTTAAAAATCATCTTCGAGGATAGGAGACCACAAAAAGGAATTCACATAAGATATTATATCCATTGAAACTTTGGGCATCCATTTCCCGCTTGCCCATTTTCAAAACTCATCAATATTTGGGCGACTACCTAGAATCTTAGCCAAAATGGTGTTATTCATGAAGAACATACACGCTCTGCAACTTGGTCGAGGATGTCCAAGGAGAAACCATTCGTGTTGAAAATAGGGCTAAGGTTAAAGGAAGGTACCTATTTTGGTTTATTCACAAAAACTAATTTCTCACATGTGAAGGTGGGCCCCTTTTCCGGATCCACCTTATCTCATTCTATTGTAAAGTTCACATCTTTCCCCCCATCTAACAGATTCACGTTCAGATCCCCTGTAACATGGTCTCCTCCATTTTCCCACTTACTCACAATTTCAAAATCTCACTCGCTCCCATCACTCCCATCACTTAATGTGTTAATATATATTTAACATACCAATATATTCATACTCATACTAACAATACTAATGCTTAACACAATTGTGCGAACTAAATTCTTTTCTAACATTTCCCCCATAGTGGTCACATGGGGTGAAGAACATTATTACAAAATAATGTTGATAAAACTTTAGAGTTTGCATGAGGTCCATCTGCTAGTCATTTTTACATCAATGATCTTGGGGTTTTTGTTGGTCGGTCTTCAATGTTCTCTTTACTTTGAATTTACCACCCCTTTAATGTAAATGCTCTTGGATATCGATTGCAACCGAGTATGCATCCAATTACAATTTAATACTCTTTATATTTTTTGAAAATAAATACCGTATATTCCCACTTTTTCCAAAATTTAATAACCCCACTTTTAATTTTTCACCACCTTGAAAATTTTACATACCCTTAAAATAAAATCTTTTTAAATAAATTTGGGTAGAAAACATATGATCTTGAGGTCATGGAGGAGATGATCCGAAACTTCCTTCATACTAAGTTCCTTCCAAAATTTTGTAGCTAATCGGGCTATCGAGCACATCAAGCTTTCAAATGTAGATATTGATATTTAACTTTTAATATCCGGGAATGTTAATTAAAAAACAAAGTCTTACCTGTATTTTGGTTGAGTTTGGGCTTGAAGTTGGATTAATATTAGGGTTTCCCATTGATTTATCTACTACTGTCGACCAAGAAATGTGGCCAAAAGATGTAGGGTCCAACTCCATTACCAAATACATTGGAGGGTCAAGTAAGGTGAAGCCAAATGCTGAGGTGTGAAGATCCAGGGATGGCTCAATTAAATAGTTGTGTTAATGCAACCCTGAGTCCTGAGATTTGAGTTGGGTCTCAATATTTCAGGGAGCTACGCTGAGTGGCATCTCAATGCAAATATTGAACTCGTTGTTGCTGATGTAATATTCAAGCTAAAATTCCAAGTGCTAGGTAGATCGGATGTGAATTGGGGTTTTGTAGCATGCACAAAAGGGATTCGAGATAGATAGGTAGGTTGTGGCCAAGAGGTGAAACAAATATTCCATAGAGAGAAGTTTGTGAGATTCAAATGTAATATTTTTCTTATTAGATCAAGTTTGTAAGTCTTGCGCATAATGGTTCTAGAGAAGGCGTGATGCCACAATCCAAGAGCCGGGAGATCCACCACTTTGAGAGTGAGCAAAACAATGCATAAATCCAATGAAGAACTAATACAAATATTTACATAATAAACCCTCTACAATTAAATTATAGATATGGAAGCTTTGAAAAATCTGCAATGTAAATATTTTATTCTTTCTAAAATCTTTCAAACCCTCTTACAAACCTACATATGGGTGTGCTCACCAAGCCCTCAATGCCAAAAGAAAAAACACTTGATGCATAAAAAGATGAATTGACCAAAGAAAATTTCCAATGCGTGATCCATAACGATATGAACTTTAAACAAGTTAAGTTTAAAATACAAGTTCCCACACAAAAGCTTGGATTTCAAGGATCATCAAGTAGATCGAGTCAAGAGTGAAGAAGACTTCTGTAACATGAAAAACTAGGAAAGTAGATATGCCAAAACCATTTTTTCAAACAAAAGATAAAAATTATCTTTATTTGGATTTTCCTAATCACAATATTCTTTTACTATAGGTCAAAATGAAAATATAGATCTAAAACATACAAATGACAACATGATTTCTCGTGGTCTACAAAAATCCTCTGCTTGCAAAAAAAGAGTAGTCTATCAAATGGAAGAGTTTTCACACGTGGTCTCCACTTCTCGGCTCTGTTAGACCAAGACCAAATTTTTAGAGAGGTCAAAACCCGCTCTCGATGCGTACGCCGGAAAAGCGACAAGCGAGTGTGGGAATCTACAAGTAACTCTTTCGCGTGCTCGACCTCCCGAGGTCGTGCTTGAGACACCGAATGGGGATGGAATATGCGTGGGATGCGAGACAAACTAGTTAGCGATCTAATGTCTTCGACACGCACTAATGGAATTTGCGAATCTAAGGAGAAGAAAGCCCTTCTAACTTGGTGGTGTGATAGATCGATCAGCGAGGATGACTCGCTCGAAGGCTCCAATCAATATCGAGCTATGGCGTGATTTGATCTATGGGTTGTGGGATACGTGGAAAATGACACGGGATAGTTTCGTATGCGTCCCGATAAGGTCATATGGTGAATGGTGGAAACAATTGACTTTACGGACGATTCTCTCGGCCTAGTCGAGAATTCTCTAGCTTCGTTGCATTATATCTAGTAAGGAAAATTGTTCGATGATGATGGGTGGAAGTGGAGTGGATTGGAATACTAGTGTGCGTAGGCCAATGTTTATATCTCGATTGACTTATGGATTTGTTAGGTGGCGTGGGACTTGTGGGTCACAACCGTAGACTCTTGGTTGTTGCGGTTCTGTTATGGTCATATATGAAATCAAGTCCTGATTCCTAGTATCCAGTAATCATATGCTTTCTCAGCTTCTATGTTTAGGACCAACAACTGCATGATTTTCTCAGAATATCTCACAGGCGTTCGTGCAACCTGGATCCTTAAACTAGTATCTATGTCTGTGAGAGTGTCTCCTGCACCTGGTTGTGGGACCAAAGGATCACAACCAAAGGTTTGTTCTCTTTTGAACCCTTCTACAGTCATGCGAATGTTTGCCTAGGGTAATCTGTAGTTTGGTTGATTTGACCAAAACGTGTGTGCTTGGTCGTCTTCTATATTTAACCCTCTCAATTGAGAACTGATCAGTTGTAAATCTGTTGTTGTTTGGAATACTTGTATTCTGAGATTTTGATCTATGTCAACTATTGTTGTGAGGTTTGGTTGAGGCACGATTGGCTCAAATATGTATTCCCTGGGCTCCCGAGGTCCCGTGATTGTCATACAAAGTGAAATTTAAAATCTAACTATAATAAAGCAAATTCTAACTACGTGGAATAAAACTAAAACATATATAACTTCTATTTTTGCATTTAAATTTTTAAGAGTTTAAGGAAAGCAATATTTTAAATGTATCTAGAAATAACAACTAAATAACAACTTAAAACAAACAAAATAACCAAGTGTAGTTATTTATGCATGCGATTTGTAGATTTATTCTAAATAATGCAATAACTTTCCTAATCTATTTGCAAGATTCTCTATCCTACCTCGAAGTGAGGAGTGAATCATAGTTTCTCGAAACTATCAACCCTCACACTTCCACAGCAATATCGAGAATAGAATCTATTGAAATGAAGCAATTTACTACCTTATTTGATATGATTCTAACTAGAACTTTGAAAGCTAGAACCTGGATTCCGCGAGCAATGTGGCGAATCCGATGGTGTATGTGATCTTGTCCCCCTCGGTATGATCTCCTCGTTCTTTCGTGTTCACGTGGATCCAGAAAAGCGTGTAATGCCAGCATCGACATAAATATATATTGGGACAAGGACAACTCAGAATGCGGACTGAAAATGCGAGTAGGAGAGGGATAGCACAAGAGTCGAGCTTGGCTTATGCAATTCCTAGCGGGATTTTACTGTGAGTCATGCAACATAAAGCGACCAGAACCTGAAACTACCCTGTTTGAAGAGAAAAACCTGCAACTTTAATGGCTTCCTAAGCTATTCTACTTCAATGGAATGGGTAAAACAACAACACTGTTTGCACAAGCTGGATATGTGGCTTACCAACAGCTGGACAATACTAACTAAGCCTGCAAATGAACTGAAACTATGGCCTCTAAGCAAAATGATAAACTGAACTATGGAAAATGAGAGGATGAGAGCAAAAGATCAGGCCTTTTGTTTGTGCACAAACCATTTATTTATAGCTTTCATTCACCCAAAGATCAAAACCAAACTGAACTCTAAAAACCATAAACAATGGCCAAACACTATTCCAGGGGACCAAAAACATAAATGCATGCTCAAGTCGGCAAGGAAAGCTGGTGAAACGTTGATCTTTTATGTGAGTCGCGTCAAAACGCTTTTTGGAAAATGCGTGCAGGACCGCCGCTCTGAGTAGGGTGGCGGTTACAGGACCGCCGCTACGAGCGGGCGGCAGTTATAGGACCGCCGCCCGGGGAAGGCGGCGGTTTCCAGAACTGAAGGGCAAAAGGCCAAGAAAAGAGGAAAAAAGGGGAAAACAAAGGACGCGGGGGCTAAGCGGGGCATGCGGGATGTTAACGCATACTTCGAGGGCTTTTTGGATCCCGAACACCTTGCGAGGAGACCTGTATCATCATTGGGGAACTTGTCACATTGTTCTGGTAGTACAATACCTTACAATTTTGGGTACGTACATATTGCCCCCTCGGAGAAGCGTTTTAGCCATGAAGAGGCGTAAAACGGTGGGTCCGAGTATGGCAGTCCCGAAATGGGAAGTTTAGAAGTTATACCTTACACGTCCGTGTGTTGAAATGATGCCATCCAAAATTCCCGCTACCTGCAAAATGAAAAGAGAACTCAAGTGCAGATAGATACAATAATTTGGAAAATAAACGCTAAAATAATAGGGAATGAGAACATACCATTCGTGCGGGGATAGGAACTTACCTCCATCAGCGCTCCAAACCTGCGAAAAAGTCTTTTAAAACGAATCAGGCTATATATATGAAAGTGGGCCCATTTTCCTATTCATTTGCGCGAGTTGATTTGATTGTTTTTGAGCTCTGGGACCCACGGTGACGGTTTCTTGCGTGAGTAGAGTCAAAATGTCCGCAGCGAGATCGTGATCATGCCTCCATGTGCGGAACACCGCCCCGCTAGATCACAGGTTGGTTTTCTTTAATTTTGTGTTTTTCCCCCCTTAAATTTGAAATGCTAAATTTGTTGTAATGGGGGGGTCATTTTTGAAAATGCTAGTGTTAAAAGGTCCATCTAGGGGGCGCCTCTGGGTAGGCTCCATTTTTAGGTTAAATGGTCATTTTTGCTTGTTTTAGGCCTTTTTAGATTAAATCCCGCGTGGGTTTTCGGACCATGACCGCCGCCACAGGCCGGGGCGGCGGTTAGGGCTGACCGCCCCCTGTTCGGGGTGGCGGTTACCTGAACCGCCGCTTTTAAGGCGGCGGTTCTAAAACCGCCTCCTGCTCGGGCGGCGGTTTTACCTGGTTGCAAAAGGAACTAAACTTTGAGGTTACACTTATATTTTTAGCCTTTCTACATGTTTTTATGACTCTCTCGGTGTTGTTCGGATATTAACTTGCTCTGTTTTGTGTGTTTTTGGGTGTATGCAGGCGAGAGAGGAGTACATTAGATGGAGCAGAGAGAGAGTGTGTGATTGGCTCTCAGGGGTATTGGATGCCCTCTCATAGGACGAGGAGGACACACTACAGAGGGCCGACATATTGCGCATATCGCGCGTGCCCCACGTTGCACCATCTAGTCACATCCTTTGTGACCTATTTTCTTATTGGGATGCAGATCGGAACACCTTCCGACTGCCAGGGGTCCGTGGTGAGTGGACCATCACATTAGAGGATGTCTACCGCATTTTGGGATCTTGATCATCGGGAGGCGACTTACACTAGAGATAAGCAAGCTCACGAGCCTGGTTGCACGGTGGGTAGCTTATATGGGAGATGCGGCCATCTCCACGGGGTTGAAGAAGGGGGTGAGAGTTCGATCCATTCCTTCTTTTCCTATCCCCATATTTCGACAGGCCATCATGGGGATCCTTGCCTTGAGATTGATCGGGGACAAGGGAGGGGACACATTGTTATATTCTTTGGGCTCCCATCATTGCACGAGATAGAGGGCATGGCCGGATATACGCACAGGGTGCAGAGATATTCAGGGACCACCTACCATGATCTATATAGGGTGGTCCGTTTACGAGGACAGATCATTGAGCCACCCAAATCTAGTCATGAGTTGGGTGTATGATCATTTAATCCCTTATGGCGGGGGGTGTGGAGGTGGCGAGATCCGGGGCGTGAGGGCACGAGATGGACGGACATGTCGGTGCTCGAGCACCTCATCGGCCGATTGCCTCCTTTACTACTAAAGACATGGAGCGACACCGTGCTCGGCTTGGGTCGGCATATGGGGTGAGGAGACTCTTACCCCGATCTCTGCTCCACCACAGGCGGCTTATCGATCGAGTGGGGCGAGTGGAGGTACATCCTTTCGGCCGGGTTCCTCGGCCAGTTTGGCCTTCCATATACGGGCATTCTTCCCCAGTGGCGCCATTTACGATCGGTTTGCGAGGCCGGGGGGCTTAGAGGCCGAGGTTGGACGGTGATTACTCCCGACATTCCCATTGTAGCCAAGAGGATAGTTCGCGCTGAGAGGAGAGCCGGTGCACCTCGGGCACCTTTGCTTGGTTCTTTGTGGGTCCCTGCTCATAGTAGCGATGACCCCATAGATATTGACTCCGACTGCGAGGAGCTCACGGAGGAGGAGTCGAGGAGGAGAGGCGATGACAGTGATCCTGAGTGGCATGACACTCGGGACATTATGCAGCAGAGAGGGATGAGCGAAAGCGCAGAGAGGGTGACTCTAGTTTGGAGGAGCCACTCTCCCGGGGCCATGGTGGAGAGGATGAATCCGTTGCGGGGTGACACGTTGCTCTGCCACGAGCAGCAGCCCCTCGGTCGCGGCCCGGCATCCGTGGCGGGTCTTTGTCCTAGCGACCCATCTTGGATGCCTGGGGATCCGAGTAAGTTACCCTTTCTCCCTTTTAATGTTTATTTGTAGGCTCTCCTTAGTTCTATTGTTGTATCTTTTAGCCTCTTGCTTGGTTTCTAATTCATTTTTCTCCTTTGTTTTGAGAGGCTGTTGTGAGTGGCGGGATTTGATCCACGGGGTATGTGCTTGATTCCCCATGATCCCCATGGATAGGACCCGCGGAGCTATCCGTAGATGCCGGGGAGCCCTCAGCAGCCGGTAGACATACCGATGTCTTCGCTCCCGTTTGGCACGTGGCCAGGATGGTGTCGACCCTCCGCACAGAGTTAGCGGGCTACAAGACGGCTGAGCGCCTCATGAGGAGCCATTCTCGGGGTGAGACCGCGGCTGCCCCTCGGGACCCTGAGCCCTCCGTACATTCGAGCGCCCGGCATAGCCGAGTCCTAGGTGTGGCGTGCACCTTGGAGGGGGTCTCGCAGGGATTGAGAAGCCATTTGGCTCTCGTGTATTTTGTATTATATATTCTTTGTATATCACGGGCTCTTTGAGCGTTTTGACCATGCTTAGAGCATGATGGCATTGTACATAAACATTGTTTATTTATATATATGCATTCGTTTTGGATTAAGAGCTTGGCACTCATGTTTTCCTTTCTATTTCCAGTTTCCTTGTGTATACTACGATGTATGTTTATATGCTTTTTAGAATGTATGCAATGGAGAACAGATGATGCAAATGTTTGCTTTCTTTTTGTGTTTCATGATGCTGATACATGATAATCTGTAGATATATTGTGATTTTGAATCTTAGCTTCTGTGAGCAATTTGGATACCTCATGTTTGTTTTGCAGAGTGATGAATATAACCAGTATGATGAACAGATTAATTTGCCCCATTCCTAACTCCACGCAACTAGTAAGATGCGAGGGCTCATCACCAAGAGTCAAGAAGGGCGCAAGTTTGTGAAATGTGGTGAAACGATAGTGATGAAAGATAGACAAAGCTTTGGCGGAACCAAATTGGAAGCTACAAGCTTACTCTACCCGAATGACTTCATAGTTTAGAGTGCACTTGCTTTGCGGTTTATCCAGACTTAGACCCGTAGATGGCCACATAGTAGACAAGATCTGGGTTTTTAGGATTTTAATTCTTTTGGGATTTTGCACAGCTGATTCATTTGTTTTTGACTCAAAGTTTCAGAGTTTGAATTGTTTGCGTATGATTGTTTGTACTTATTTGTCAAGAAGACCCCCTACACTTTGCCCCACGCTACTAGTAAGAAGCGTGGGTTTATCAATGTAAAGGCGGCATGGCGAGTAAGGGCATTTCCATCCTTTCCCAACCCTACGTCACTAGTAAGAGACGCAAGCTCATCACCGAAGGTTGGTGGGGCAAGGAAATGTGTAAAATTAAAATTTTCTGTTTAATCTCTTGTTGACTTGTTTTCTTGAGTAAAATGTCAGTATGTGCTTATTTCCAAAGAGATGCATATATGGGATAGATGTGACACCATGAAGCTTCTAGAACAGACCATAGGCAAGACACCTATCCTAAGAAGAAATCAAAGTGAGAATAAACTTGCAGATCTTGGTATGGTTACCGTTAAGACTTTGTCATGTTTGACTTTATTTGATAAAAGATTCCGAGATGATTCGATGATATATGAAGATGGAGAGGTATGATTAAAGAGCTTTATGCCAACAACATCATGAGTTTGTAGTGAATTTCTTTGAGAATAGATTCCTTGATCACAATTTATGTAAGAAACAAGTGGACAAAATGATCTTAATCTGTATGAAGATGCAATGTAGATAATTATACAAGTAGTGCTAGTTGCTTATGCGTAGAACCGCTTGAGGTGCAGGGAATTGACTGTTTCACCAAATTCCTCACCTTCTAGCGTACATAAGAGGTAAGCACCATTTCCATAGTCCTTCATGACTCGGTATGGGCCCAACCATTTGGGCCGGAATTTCCTTCCTTCACCGGTCTTCTTGTCGATCCGGTTGTCTAGCCTTAGAACTAGATCACCTTCGTATATGTCGCGTTCATAGACCTTCTTGTTATACTGCCGGCACATTTGGTCAGCATAAGCTCTATGCCGCTGTTCAACATCTAACCTAGTTTCATCTAGGCTTTCTAGTTGGGAAAGACGTGCTTCTCTGTAAGCGTCTTCATCTAGAATCCCTTGTAGTGAAATGCGGAGACTGGGTATTTCGACCTCAAGCGGGAGAACTACTTCTGCCCCAAATACCAGTGAGAAAGGAGTTGCTCCCGTTGGTGTTCTTATTGAGGTTCGGTGGGCCCACAAGGCCGGATATAACTTCAAATGCCAATCTCGTTTGTTTTCTTTCACCGTTTTAAGGAGAATGGCTTTCAGTGTCTTGTTTGTCGCTTTAGCTTTGTCCGTTGGCACAGGGGTATACTGAGAAGCCGTATGATGGCTTATCTTAAATTTATTGCATAGTTCGCGAACCTCTTCATTCTTAAAAGAAGTTCCATTATCGAGATAATGATTTGCGGATACCGTACTGCAAATGATTTGGTTCAAAATGAACTTGGCGATCACGGAACTGTGCACGAGTAAGAGGCATGGCCTCCACCCATTTGGTAAAATATTCAGTGGCCGTGATTATAAAATTATGGCCATCTATGGATGAGGGAGAGAATTTCCCTATTAAGTCTAGACCCCATGTAGAAAAGGGCCATGGAGTAGCGATTGGTTGTAGAGCTTGTGCTGGCATGTGGATCTCATGGGAGAATTCTTGGCACTTATGACACCTGCGTACAAACTCTATCGCGTCGTGTTCTAGAGTGGGCCAGAAATAGCCCATTCGGTGTATTTTTCGAGCAGTGGCGTGGCCACCGAAGTGGCCTCCACATATTCCGCTGTGAGATTCATGGAGAATCTTCTTGGATTCCTCCGTGTCGACACATCTTAGGAGCATTCCATCGAATGCTTTTCGATAGAGCACCTGCTCTATAATGACGTATTTAGCTACGATTATGCGTAACCGCCTTCTTTGTTGCGGTGTAACTCCTTCTGGGTACGTATGGTCCATGATATAATTAATGATATCAGTGTACCAAAGACACTCAGAGATAGAGGGTCGGGCTTCGATGTAGTATACGCACTCATCTGGAAAGTCTAAATCTACTAAATCGCCTCCGTCTAATGGGTTGTCAGCTAACCAATCCGCGATGACTTGTCCCTTAACTGACTTCTGATTTACAAACGTTAATTTGAATTCTCCCATTAAGGTTATAAAACATCCAGCCTTTTTAGATAATGACCCTTGTGTGAGGAAAGTCCGTAAATGGTCCGTTTTTACCATGACCCTTGTTTCTTGATTCAACATATAATGTCTTAGGTGTTTAGTAGCAAAGACTATGGCAAGGCATTCTCGTTCTGCCTATGTATAGCGTGTTTCATAGTCGAGCAACGTTTGGCTGATGAAATAAATCGCGTGTTCTCTCTTGTTATCGTCTTCTTGGGCCAACATACAGGCCAGCGAGACATTGGTAGCTCGTGAATATAGAATCAACGGGCGATCTAGCTTAGGTGGCATTAGCGTAGGTGGTGATAATAGGAAACGCTTAACTGCTTCAAAGGCTTCATTACAGTCTTTGGTCCAATCAATGCTATAGTCTTTCTTGAGTAAATTGTTGATTGGATGAACGGCGAAGCTTAAGTCCGGGATGAATCTTTGGATTGCACCCACTTTCCGAGGAATGACCTGACTCCAGATTCATTTGAAGGTGGAACCATTTCGAGGACAGCCGGATTTTGGTCGGGTCGACATCTATCCCTCGTGACGATATGATATAACCTAGGAGCTTCCCTCCCGTTACACCAAAGACGCATTTCTCTGGGTTTAGTGTGACTCCGTATTCTATTAGGCGTGAAAGAATGACGCGGAGTACTTTGGGATGGTCACAACGCTTCTTGGCTTTAGCCAATAAGTCATCTACGTAAGATTCCATGATTTTATGAATTAGATCGTGAAATATGTATGTCATAGCCCGCTAAGTACGTAACACCGCGTTCTTGAGACCGAATGGCATAACAGCGTAGTATAGGTTCCCAAGGAGTTATAAACGTGGTTTTAGCTTGATCTTGCTCGGATATTCGATTTGATGTATCCCGAGAATCCATCCATGAGAGACAAAAGCTCAAATCCATTGTTGCATCAACAATGACATCAATAGATGGCAACGGAAGTCGTCCTTAGGACATGCTTTGTTGATGTCTCGAAAATCTATGCAGATATGTATCTTTCCATTCTTCTTGAGAATGGGAATGATGTTAGATACCCATTGGGAATAGTCGACTGGCTTGATGAATCCTACCTGAAGGAGTTTTATTACCTCCTCCTTTACCATGAGAGCTACTTTGGGTTTCATAGGTCTTGATTTTTGCTTAACTGGCTTTGCATCTGATTTAGTGACGAGGTTGTGCACCGCAATGTGGGGTGCAACTCCTGTCATTTCCTTATAATTAAATGCAAACGCCTTCTGATGTTCTTTGAGGATCCGCGTATGTATTTCCACTTCTTCTGGGGTTAAGGATGATCCTAATTTCAAGATTTTTGGTTCGTCATCTGTCCCGATGTTGACATCGATTGTCTCTTCGATCAAAGAGGCGTTACCCTCTTCGAACTCAGGTGGTGCTGGAGGTAAATCCAAATCATCCCCATTTTCTACTGTGTATATGCTAGGTTCCATTTGTGAGGGGAGATCCATCATGGGATTTCCGAAATAGGAAGACGAATGTGGAATTAAGGACAAATCTAGCATATGATAGGAGAGATGTAATGCCGCATAGGTGTTTAAGTAATCCAAGGTAGCCACATCACTATCAATACGGTCTAGGATGGTAGATTTACTTTCGCTTGAAAGGGGATTTGTCATTATTTTTATCAATGGTTCATTACGAATGGACACCGTGAACTGGGTATCTTCTAACTCATTGCTTGGAGTAAAACGTGATGCTGAAGTTGCTATTGAATTGGCGAGAAGATTTTTCTCTCGCGGGATTGTTTTAATGGATATGAAGTTAAATGCCTTACTTAAATTTAATACCGCATTTTTGTAAAGCTGCAAGTGTTCGACTTTGGTTTCGTATACCTCAGAAACTTGGTTTGCCACCAATTGCGAGTCTCCTAAGACTTTGATGTTATCAACACCAATTCTCTTGGCCAAAGTGAGGCCAAGGAGGAGGGCTTCGTACTTAGCGTCGTTGTTTGTGCATTCAAAGTTTAACTTAAAGGCGAATGGGAGGAATTTCTCCTCGGGCAAAGTAAGAATTATACCTGCCCCCGCTCCATAACGGCATTTAGCTCCGTCGAAATGGAGAGTCCAATACTTAGTCGAGAGTATAGACGTTGGGGCATCTGCTGCGTTTGCACACTCTACTTCTACCATACAGAGGTCCTCTGCTGGAAGGGAACCAACACCTAGGGAATATCCTATGCCTACCGAATCAAATTGTAAGAACATTAGCGAATCTTGTTCTATTAACTCAATGATTTTTGCAGTAGTCCCTAATGATACCGTTTCTTTAGCTTTATCGTTAGGGGTTGGGGTTGTTTTGGCTTCTTTGATAGTTTTAAGATTCGTTGTAGGTACCAACTTCTCCTCTGGTTTTGGGTCGAGGGTTTATTAAGTTGGTTTGTTGGAAGTTCAAATTCGAGTGTACACTGGTCTTTTCTTTAAATCAACTAGGTGCAAATCGAAGGTTTTGGATCGCCTTTGGCTCAAATACCTTTCCTAGATGTAGGAATCTTACCTCTTGGAATAAATTAGAAGGGATTTCCTTCATTCGGTGTATCCATGGTCGGCCGAGGATCATATTATAATTAGTTTCCCGATCTATAATATAAAACTCAGTCAGGATTGTTTTGGGTCCTAAGGTGACCGGTAGTATTATGGTTCCTATCGAAGTGGCTTTAAGGCTATCATAGCCTCTCAATGTATTTCGAGTGGTGGAACAGTTTGTTTCCCCATATCCTAGTTTTTGGAGGAAAGAGAAGGGGACTATGTTAACTGCGGCCCCATCATCAACCATTGCCCATTTTACGTAGTTATTATAAACCCATACTTGTAAGTGTAAGGTTGGATCACCTCGGCGTGCGATCTCAGCATCTGTGGGCATTTTACTTATTTCGAATATGAATTTGACATCCTTGTCCGGCTGCCCCGGAGGGTGGATATCAAAATCTACGTGATTTACTTGTGTTTCAGGAGGTGGAGTGATGTTAATTAGATGACCTAGACCTAATGCTTCTAAAAGAGCAGCTCTATGAGGAGGAGAGTTCTTTAGTAAATCTAAAAATGAAATGTGCGAGAAGGTCTTTGTTAGGTCACTAATTAAATCATAGGCACCGATGGGTTTTTCTACTATCTGCTGACTCTTATCTGTTTCTGGCAGATGACTTGGGCTTGGTTGAGAGAAATACTCTCGTGTTCTTGTTATAGCTTCGATAGGTAGCTCAGCGTCTAGCTCTACCAAACTGACTGTCTTGGGTTTCGGTTGACTTCCTAATGTGGCGCAATGTGGATTTAGTGAAGTCGAGGCTTCATGATCATTGTTTCCCGGTATTGCACCCTTGTTCGTCCCAGTTGGATTTAGTCTGTTATTATCATGATTTGGGAGTGGATCGTTAAAGATCTTGAGGGGAGCATTCTGAGGGGAAACTACTCCTGCTAGCGTGTTTGGTGGTGATGACATGAGATCTACCAAAAACAAATCTATGAAGAACTGTCTTTGTTCTTCTGGTAAACGTTGCATGAATCTATTGTAGTCATGGCATGTTCTAGTATCATGACTACGAATTTTGTGGAAACCACAATAAGAATTGGGATTGTAATTCTGTTTTGTTGGTTTGGTGTATATTGTGGCCTAAAATTCTGATCAAATCATTTTATTAGGATTAAAATTTTACATTTGTTGTTTCGGCTTTGGTTTTGATAACCAAATGAGTTTTGTCTGCCCTTGTATAGGATTTCGCCATTGTTGTTGTTGTTGTTGTGGATGGTTAAAATCCACTTTGTATTGATTGTCGGGGTAAAGTTGTTGTTTTGATTGGTTGTTTGTTTGTGATGGAGTATTGACAACATTTACCTTCTTGGGCTGGTCGGTTACTCCATCCGTTGTTACACCCGATTTTTGTTAAGGATTTTGGGTCCTTGATTAACGTTTGTGGTAGTGGGATAATTTGTAGTGTTCGATTGGGGTGATTAACCTCCCATTTGCACCATATGTTTTACTGACCACTATCTATCAATCCTTTGCTTGGTCTATTCGAAGAGCGCTCTCAAGTACTTCATCGTAAGTTCTTAGTGGGAACTTCTGGACTTCTTCCTTCACCTCTTTGCTGAGAGAATGAATGAATAAATCGCATAGTTCCATCTGATCCATGTTTGGAGCACTTCTTTGAAGAATAAAGAAGCGTCGCCACCTCTGGATGAAATGGGCGACATTCGTTGTGTTCTTGTTTGATGTGTAAGAAATCCCGATTCCTGTTCTTAACAGGTTTGTTCATGTCGAAGGCCTTGATGAACTCTGATACGAGTTGTTTAAATGAATGGATGGAAGCCTCAGGTATTCTATAATACCAATCAAGAGCGATGCCTTCCAAGGTTTTGGGCAATATTTTAGCAACAACCCCATCCCAGGGAGTAGTTCACGTATGGGCATAGTGTGTAAGCTTTGATATGCGCGTTTGGATCTCCCTCGCCTTTGTACTTGGGTAAATCGGGAAGAGGTCTTGGAAGCATGACACTTCGTATGGTGAAGTTTAAAGGTTCCTTTAGATATTCTAAATAAGTCCCTATCGCATAGTTTTCGACCATTGATGATGGTTCTTTGAGGGAGTGGTGGTGGGATGAGTTGTTGATACGGCGCGAGACGTATGCATTAGCGAGGGCATAGGGAAGTCCTGTGTTTGAACAAAAGGGGCGGGAGAGGAGAACATATCTCCTTGTGGTGATTTGGATTACATGTTTAAGTATGACGGGATATTGTCTAGTATTGGGTTGTTTGATACTAGGCAGGAGAAATAATGTTAGAGATGATAGGCCTTGTTGGCGTTTGTGTGATATCGAGGAGGCATGCCTAACGTGCCTACTCTTGTGAGGAGATCTACTCGCTAGAGTGATATGGAGGATTGGAACTTCCTGCTTGCATGAACTGAGGATTTTGACTTGCTTGAGCAAGTTCTAACCCTCTCACTTTTTCTACTAATGTTGAAATGACTTCATTTGGTGAAGTCACGGTGCTTTGCCTGAGCGACATTTGTTGTATACCATGGTGTTGTATAGGCATGTGATATCCTGCTATAAACTGATCGCTATCTTGCCAAGTTTCTCCGAGAGTATTTCCTATATGCAGTGGCATAGAGATATTTTCTTGAAAAGAGATTTCGGGTTGTATTTGTAAACCTCCTATAGATGGGTACATACCTCGGGAGCGTTGTTCACTCCTAGGATAACGTATTGACTATTCATCGTCTAAGACCAGGTATGGGTTAGATTGTCTACTAATTTGTGGTCTAAGTAGCATCGAGGGAGACGAACCAGATTCTCCGGTAAACGTCATATTGTTCGAGCCTAAGGCTCTGTTTGTTGCGTTCGAGGGGGTTGATCTAACTCCCCCGTTTGAAAAGATGAGTTATATCTATTTCTTGGGGTTTGTGTTGACAACTGATTAGTTGAATAGTTGTAGCCCCATACTGAGAGTGAGGGCGATGATTGTGCATTACATTGGGCATAGTATGCCTCGAGACCCAAGAGGGGTCTGCCATATGCATCGAATCCCGACATATTCGGGGGGTATATGAATACCCGCAGAATAATGGGAAGGAGCGAAGGTGATTTGTGAAAGAACACGTGATACTATGACTCCAAACGAGAAAGTAGGAAGTTTACATCAGCTTCACTAATTTTTTTTGTTGTTCACGTCGGGTTCACCAATTTTATGCGCGGGAAGCGACAAGCGGCGTGGGAGTCTACAAGTAACTCTTCCGCGTACCCGACCTCCCGAGGTCATGCCGAGACAGCCGGTGGGGATGGAATATGTGTGGGATGCAGACAAACTAGTTAGGCAGTCTAATGTCTTCGACACGCACTAATGGAATTTGTGAATCTAAGGTGAAGAAAGCCCTTCTAACTTGGGGTGTGATAGATCGATCAGCAAGGATGACTGCTCGAAGGCTCCAATCAATATCGAGCTCTGGCGTGATTCGATCTATGGGTTGTGGGATACGTGGAAAATGACCTGGGATAGTTTCATGTACTTCCCTAGACAAGGTCATATGGTGGATGGTGGAAACAATTGACTTTACGGACGATTCTCTGGCCTAGTCCAGAATTCTCTAGCTTCGTTAGCTGCTATATCTAGTAAGGAAAATTGTTTGATGATGATGGGTGGAAGTGGAGTGGATTGGAATACTAGTGTGCGTAGGCCAATGTTTATATCTGATTGAATTATGGATTCGTTAGGCTGTGGGACTTGTGGGTCACAACCGTAGACTCTTGGTTGTTGCGGTTCTATTATGGTCATATACGAAATCAAGTCCCGATTCTAGTATCCGGTAATCATATGCTTTCTCGGCTTCATGTTTAGGACCAACAATGCGTGATTTTCTCGAGAATATCTCATAGGCGTTCGTGCAACACTGGATCCTTAGACTAGTATCATGTACAGTGAGAGTGTCTCTGCTGCTTTGTTTGTGGGACCAAAGGATCACAACCAAAGGTTTGTTCTCTTTTGAACCCTTCTACATCATACGAATTTTTCCTAGGGTAATCTATAGTTTTGTTGATTTGACCAAAACGTGTGTGCTTGGTCGTCTTCATATTTAACCCTCTCAACCGAGAACCCCGATCGATTGTAAATGCATTGTTGTTTTTGGAATACTTGTATTATGAGATTTTGATCTATGTAAACTATTCTTTGTGTGAGGTTTGGTTGAGGCACGATTGGCTCAAATATGTATTCCACTGGCTCTTGAGGTCCGTGATTGTCATACAAAGTGAAATTTAAAATCTAACTATAATAAAGCAAATTCTAACTACGTGGAATAAAACTAAAACATATATAACTTCTATTTTTGCATTTAACTTTTTAAGAGTTTAAGGAAAGCAACTATTTTAAACGTATCTAGAAATAACAACTAAATAACAACTTAAAACAAACAAAATAACCGAGTGTAGTTATTTGTCTGTGTAATTTGTAGATTTATTCTAAATAATGCAATAACTTTCCTAATCTACCTGCAAGATTCTCGATCCTACCTCAGAAGTGAGGAGTGAATCATAGTTTCTCAGAAACTATCAACCCTCACAGCTTCCCTGGCAATATCGAGAATAGAATCTACTGAAATGAAGCAATTTACTACCTTATTTGATATGATTCTAACTAGAACTTTGAAAGCTAGAACCTGGATTCCGCAGAACAGTGGCGAATCCGATGGTGTATGTGATCTTGTCCCCTCAGTATGATCTCCTCGTTCTTTCGTGTTCACGTGGATCCAGAAAAGCGTGTAATGCCAGCATCGACAGAAATAGATATTGGGACAAGGACAACTCAGAATGCAGACTGAAAATGTGAGTAGGAGAGGGATAGCGCAAGAGTACAGAGCTTGGCTTATGTAATTCCTAGCGGGATTTTACTATGAGTCATGCAACATAAAGCGACCAGAACCTGAAACTACCCTGTTTGAAGAGAAAACCTGCAACTTTAATGGCTTCCTAAGCTATTCTACTTCAATGGAATGGGTAAAACAACAACACTGTTTGCACAAGCTGGATATGTGGCTTACCAACAGCTAGACAATACTAACTAAGCCTGCAAATGAACTGAAACTATGGCCTCTAAGCAAAATGATAAAGCTGAATCATGGAAAATGAGAGGATGAGAGCAAAAGATCAGGCTTTTTGTTTGTGCACAAACCATTTATTTATAGCTTTCATTCACCCAAAGATCAAAACCAAACTGAACTCTAAAAACCATAAACAATGGCCAAACACTATTCCAGGGGACCAAAAACATAAATGCATGCCCAAGTCGGCAAGGAAAGCTGGTGAAACGTTGATCTTTTACGTGAGTCGCGTCAAAACACTTTCTGGAAAACGCGTGCGGGAGCTGCCGCTTTGAGCGGGCGGCGGTTCTGAGACCGCGCTCTAAGCGGCGCGATTAGAGGACCGCCGCCCGATCGGGCGGCCGCCGCCGGCGCGGCGGTTTCGTGTGCTTCAAGGGCAAAAGGCCAAGAAAAGAGGAAAAAAGGGGAAAACAAAGGACGCGGGGGCTAAGCGGGGCATGTGGGATGTTAACGCATACGCCAAGGGCTTTTCCGGATCCCGAACACCTTGCGAGGAGACCTGTATCATCATTGGGGAACTTGTCATGTTGTTCTGGTAGTACAATACCTTACAATTTTGGGTACGTACTGAGATACCAAATGTGGGTTTTACTCCATATCTGGAGAAAGATCATACACTCAATAATAATTCAAATCAACATTATTCAATAATACATTTTACATATAAATAGGATTAATGAGATCTAAATTAAGGCTCATTAATAAAAATCCTAACAACTAACATACCCAAAAATTCCTCCTATTACTAATATATAAAGCTTGTTATAACAACCTATTTTCTCTACCTATTCTCCTAATATCACATGAGTTACGCGAGCTGCTCTCTCACAACTCATATTATTACAAATATATCACTTAACATACCAATTTATTCAACACTCATACTAACAATACTAATGCTTAGCACAATTGTGAGCACTAAATTCTTTTCCTAACATTCTATTAGAAAATAAAAGACCTATGGGATTCCTATATAGAGTGAGATACATGTAAGACAAACTTCATACAAAATGATGTTTAATGGATAGAGTATTATGAAAGTACCCCTCACACCATAGATCAAGTAAAATTGATTACCACTTTTCCAAAATGATAGGTCCTATGAATTTTATAACTTTCAAAACATTTTTTTGTAACCTAGGGAATTACAAAATACCCACATATAAACCATTAGTACCCCACTACTTACACCAATTTATAATAAAAACTATCCCACAAAATGAGAGGTGAGAGAATAATATTATTTATTCATAGTAGGTCGCTACATTTGGATTGATACTTGAAAACTTGAAAAATTGCAACTAATATGAGTACTTTTAGAAAAGCGCTGAAAATTGATAATCTAATCTATATACCTACATACACCATGAGGTGAATATTTTATAACATATTATATTTCTAAATATTCTCCTAAATTGATTCAAAAAATCTTAATACACTCACCCACATGCATGCATATATATATATATATGAAATCTTAAAATTAAGACAACATATATTTATAATTGTGGTAACATTACTACATTTTTTAATTAAAAAATTGGCTTGAATTCACCAATATACTAATAACATTTTTCCAAAAAGAATACCTCAAACAATTGCTTTATATTCTTTTATAAAGACAACAAGAGGCTAGAGCTAAAATTTGCAGAGTAGTTATAGTGCAAAGCAAGGTTTTCTTTAATCTATAAATAACATAAGTGAATTAAGTAAATAAATTGATTTATAATATTCTCTATGAATATATTAAGCATTATCCATGAACTGTATTAAAATTAAATACTACAAGTGCACCTTAATCACATACAATAGTGTATTGTTAATTAAATACAATAACAACAAATTGTGTGTTTTGATTTAGGATGAGTTCAGGATGATCCAAACATGATATGTGAAATATGCCTTTCAATATGCAATGATGGAATAAGATTAGTTATCACAAAAACAATAATGGGTGATGCGAGAAAAAGGAAAGTACATGAAGGGTCGCATACTGAGGGAAACATAAGTTACTGTCCCAAAAAGGCGAGGCTAGTAATTCACCACAAAAGGAAGACATGTAAGAGGAAGATGAAATTATTATAAGGGAGATAATTATTAGGACATGAATGTGGTCTTAGGTTCAACAAAACATGTTTTAAGTGTGGATAGTAGGATCATAGATATTTTGAGATCCCACACACAAAATGATGGTGGAAGAAATCATGGTAATGTGAGTTTCATAATACACAAGCAAAATAGAGTGACACATACATGGATTGGAGAGAAGAGCAATATATGGGATAAAAATCAACTATCAAACACATTTTTTTGAAACTATAAAATTAGGAAGTTATCCCAACTCATGAGATGAATATATTTAGGACCATGTGTAAGTTATGAGGAAAAGTTTGTAAGTTGATAATGGATAACATAAACACCAACAACTTGGTAGCATAGGAGATGGTGGATGGGTCAATATTGAAGAGTACTTACTTTGTGTTAATCCCTATAAATTGTTGTGGTTGTACAAGAAAAAATAACTCTTGGAAACTAAAAAAATCTAGTTAACACCCAAATAGGGAGATATGAACATTAATTCATGTGTGACATGATGCCCATGGATGCTTGTCATTTGTTTTCTTGGGAGGTTGTGGAAATTTGATTGGAATATACTACATGATGGTCAAGAAAAATACCTACAAGATGGTGAATAATAGAATGAAGTATACCTTGAATGCATTGTGGGAATTTTTGAGTGAAGGGATAAAACATGGTCTAAAGGTTTTTAAGAGTTTGGGAAAATATTTCTTGAGTGAGGTAAATATAAATGGAATATATTTAGTACTAATTGTGAAACCCACACAAAAATAAATTTAAAAACCACCACAAAAATATTTGGTTTATTTTAGCATGAAGTGAAGGGGATGTTTTCTAAAGAATGTTTTGAGGTGGTATCGGATGATATACCATGAGGATTACCACCCATAGAGACATAAGTCACTGCATGGATCTAATTCGGAGGTCAAACTTGATAAAGAAGGTGGCTACATAATAAAACTACAAGATAATGTGGAGATAAAGAGTCATGCTCAATATCTTTTGGATAGGATATTGACATGGAATATTATGATTTTGTGCATAGTTCATGTAGTTCTAGTGCCAAAGAAGGATGGAGAATGAAACATTTTGTATATATTTGAGAGAAATCAATAAAATCAAAATTAAGTATAGGTTTTAATTACCACACATGAATGACATCTTGGATGGTGGATGGTTGAGTGGATCAAGATATTTCAAAAATATGTATTTGAAGAGAAAATATCATCATATTTTAATAAGGGAAGGGAGGCGAATGGAATATTGTGCTCAAGACACAAGAATGATTGTATGAATGGATTTTGACCTTTTTATAGTTAATAAATGCACCAATAAATTTTATGAGTCTAGTGAATGAAATCATGAGGCCATTTCTATGAAAAATTGTGATGTTATGCCTAGATGACATCCTGATATTTAGAAAGACATGGAAGCATTATTTGAAGTGCATAAGACAAATATTATATTGATTGCAAGAAGAGGATTTTTATGAACTTGAATAAGTATAGTTTCATGTAGGAAGAGATTATGTATTTAGGTTTTTTAATTTCTCATACAAAGTTAAAGATGAATCTTGAAAAGGTGTGAGTAGTATTAAAGTGGTCGTTGCTCGAAATTCCATTTAGGAACATACCTTTCATAACATGGAAATTTTATACCAATTTTTTTCAAGAACTTCAATGGAACGTGTGTTCCTATAATAAATTATATGAGAGGAGATAAAAAGGATTTTGTCAAGAGTTAGGCCACAAAATTAAATTTTAAAGAGTTTAAGAAAAAAGTACCTAATAAGCTAGTGTTAACATTACCCAAATTTACGGCGTTTTCTAAGTGAATTGTGATGTTAGTGACACATCCATTAGCACATTTTTGAGTTAGGAAGGTATATCAATAGCATATTATAGTGATAATTTGAATCACATAAAGATGAAGTATAATGTTTATGATCAAGAGTTTTATGCAATTGTGAAAGCACTCAAAAATGGAGGAGGCATTACCTATTACCAAAATAATTTGTTACATACACTAATAATTAGGAACTAAAATTCATAAACAATCAAGGAAGGTTGAACTAGAGGCATATGAAGTGGGCGGACTACCTACACGACTATTGCATTTATATTGTAGTAGAGAATTTAGAAGTCTAACAAGTTTGTCGATGTACTAAATAGACACAAAATTTTGTTGACAAAAATGAGAATAAAGGTTTTTTGTTGTGATTATATGAAGGAATTGTATGCAATAGATTATTATTTATACGAGGCATGAGAAGTGTGTTAGGAGCCACTAAGTGTAGACAAGAAACCTTGAAATATTTTATAGAGGAATAAATGTTGTTTAAAGGTAGACAATTATGCATCCTAAAGGATCAATGAGGGAGAATTTGGCTCAATAAAAACATAGTGGAAGATTGATATGAATCTTTGGAGAAGAGTTGATTTTTTTACAAAATATGAGCAAAAATGTACAAAAACAAAGTGCAAGAATGTAGGGTGTGCAAGTTGGTCAAATGAATATCACATAATACAAGGTTATACCAACCTTTTCCCATCCCAAAGATGCATTGAGAGGTTATAAGCATGGATTTTTCTTGGGATTACGTAAGATGCAACAAGGATTTGATTCCATTTATGATGTGCTAGAAATGAGTTCAAATATGTAAAATTTTGTTTCTTGCAGGTAGACATGTGATGTAACCAAAATTTCAAATGTTTTCTTTAAAGAGGTGATAAGGTTATATGGGTTGACATGAAGTATTATGTCTAATCTGACACAAAATTTCTTGGCCATTTTTAGGGACACTATGGAAGAAGTTGAACACAAAGTTATAATTAAACTGATCATATCATTCCTAGATTAATGGATAGATAGGGGTAATGAATAAACTTATTTTGGATTTAATCAGATATTTGGTAGGGGATAATAAAAGAACATGAAATTTTGTACTTGGATAAGAATAATTCACATATAATAACTCCATCGATAGGTGTATCAGGACATTTCAAATAGTATATGGTAGTATCTTGCAGGGAGTGGAAGAGTTGTGAAAGGTTAGTGATGACACATGTAGAAGCATAGAGGTTAAATTTTTTATGAAACACATAAAGAACATGCACTAAGAAGTGTGAAGGAAGTTGGAGAAAAGAAACATGTAGTACAAACAAGGTTCATATGTGAAAAGGACGAAAGTTGAATTTAAGGTCAAAGACTTGGTTTTGGCTCATTTGTGAATTTTTTTTTTCCTAGAGGCACATATAATAATTTTAAGTGAAGAAAAAGTGCCATGAAAAGTATTGAGGAAGTTTGTGATGAATGCATATGAGATTGGATTTCCATAAGGAATAAATATCTCAAACATATTCAATGTAGCCCTTGAAACCATTTGCCAATGCTTGGAGTGAGTTTGTTCTTTCTAAAAATGTCTCTTAGACCCTTACATGCTTGGAAATAGAGTAATTTATACACTTTGACCTAGTTGAGTGCTTCAAACTTGTGGTAGGGGTTGCTCTATTTAATTTGCAACTGATTTAGGAAGATTTTAAAAATATTTGAGTGCTTTTATAGTCATATTTTTAACGTGAGCTTGTAAGAGTGCTAGGTGATTTATAACATGATATTGACTTGCTTATATATCCTTATATAGGTGAAATTTTCTTATAATTCCGACCTTATGAAGGTGAAATGTCACGATAAAGATATTAAAATTTAAAATAGAGTCATAAAATATCAAGGTTCAAGACAAGTGCAAGTTAGCCACGACCAAATTGTACATCTTGACCATGTTATACGATCCGAGATAGGTGAGACGTGATAACAAATATAAAGTTTTATCATGATGTAAAGGGATAGTTTACTTCTTTTATTAATTAATATTTTTAAAATTATTGTTATAAAAGAGTGTAAATATGATAAATTCATGATAGAGTTAGGAAGATGTATTGATTGGACTATGAATGTGAGAATTTATCTTAGGCATGTGTTGGTGAGAAATTTTTTCAGGTAGACAAATCAAGTGTCTCCACCAACATTCATGGGGATACGCCCCTCTACATTGAATGATATAGCTCTCATTATATTGAAAGTAAACTAATCCTAATCCTAATCCTATCTAAATGTTGTGGGTGGCCAAATTGGTCAGGGATCACACAAGGGCACTCCACTGAACTCTGTGGCAAAGTGCTTGTACGAGGGTACAAGGGAAGAAATTACAACGATGAAGGGAGAAAGGGAGAAATTATGCAAGGAAGAACACTGCCATGAGTAGATTTCATAGCTCACACCCAATAACCAAAGTAGTTCAACCTTTAATATAGAAGAAATCACAATGAAGCTAGTGGGACTAATGAATTAAAACACCAAGTTTTTAAATTCATCTATCGAGGACACAAAGTTCCTCTCCAATTCCATACATGATCAACTATGCTTGCAAAGTTCATGAAAGAGAGAAATAAATGAAAAAAGGGAAATAGAAGAAGTGTAGCTTTTATTCCATGTGTAGTGATGAATACAAAGCTTCAACAAAGCTATCAAAATGCTACATAGTAAGAGTTCTTCAAAAATATGAATCCATTGGAATGGAGAGGCCATCCCAATTTATAGCAATTTGAATTGTCCTTTCACCTCCCTCACATGAATTTTTGTTTCCATATTCCACTTGTGACCTTTCGTTTTCCATGAATTAAGTATTTCTCTTATAATTTTGAGAAAATACTTTTTACAAGTTTGAAATAGGTCACTTAAGTGAATAGGACAAAATACAATGATGACACATAACAAATAATTAGAATGGAGAGAGAAAGAAGGGAGAGGAAGAGGGAAGGGATGGAGGGAAAACACCCCTCATGATGAAATGCTTTGAGTTCCTTGATGCAGTCATGAACTTTGAGCGAAGATTTACTGCCACCAGGTGATCTTCTAGGCGATGAAGATTGCTCCTTGAATATATTTGAATCATTTTCCCAATCCGGTGATGACCACAAACTCTATGATGCACAAACATCCTGGACCACAAAATGAGTGTTCAGAAACACTTGTTATGAGGTTTACCGCTATAAGCTCGAGATGAACACATATAATTCCCACAATGACCCTCCTTGAAACTTGGTTGATGAACTCCTTGACTCATTGAAATCATTCTGATCAACTCTCTTTGAATCACACCGGATCCTTAAGTGATAAAGATGAATTCACATGATGTGCCTTGTGATGCCCTGCTTTGTAATATGAGATGATCATTCCAAACCATGAAAAACCACCATCTCTTCATGATTGATTACACTTGAGAAACTAGACTATGCACTTGAAATTCATGTTTCCTTGACACTTACTATATTTGGAAGGGACAACTTACTATCTTTAGTAAGTGTCATAGTTTTCCTTTCTGGACCCCAAATGGTGATATCAACCTAAATGATTATCCCTCAATGTCCCATTGTGCCAAACTTTCCCTTTGAGAACAACTTGTTATTTTTAGTAAGTACACATGGGGCAACTTACTATTTTTAGTAAGTGTCGTAGTTAGATTTTCCCAACCTCAACTGGATATGGTAGCTTGAATTATTTATTCTTATTGTGTTCCTCTTGCCTTTTGGACCAACTGGTTATTTATAGCAGGGGCTTGTGGAACCACTTACTATTTTTAGTAAGTGTTAATTGCGAGCCAAGATGACCTTTTGATGACTTTGCCTATGATACTCCTCTGTGTTCACCACCTTCTTCATAGCCTCTTCAAATGGTGGCTTACCTAAAGTAACATACCCCTATGTAGGAAGGCATGCTATTTTTAGTAAGTGCATCGTGGATGTCAGATTGCAACAAAACAAGTCTTGAAACTCTAGGTTTTATTCCGGGTTCCACGCTCCGCATTTTGAGTAATTCCTTCATTTGAACAAGTGGGAAAATGAGATTTTCATGTGAGGGCATAATACTGAAAAACACAAACCTCCATATCCCTAAAAAATAGGGACTTCATGGCACGAAAACTAGTTTACGCGAAACTAGATTTTTTAATGATCATTCCCTCTAATTTTTGCGTGAATTCACCCATTAGAACCTTGAGAAATGAAGAGGTAGCTCACTGCCTTTTTTACAGATATTCTTCATGTGACAGGGCAAAAATTTGATGAAAAATCAGTCCTCCATATCCCTAAAAATAGGGACTTCATGGCATAAAAACTAGTTCACGTGAAACTAGATTTTTCAACGATCATTCCCTCAAATTTTTGCGCGATTTCGCCCATTGGAACCCTAAGAAGTGGAGAGGTAGCTCGCTGATTTTTTCCACTCTGTGTCATGGTGGCCATTAATAGAGCTTGAAATTTTCAGGTCTGGTTTTTGTCTCCGTTCGCAATGAAATCAACTCCATTGCAATAGGTTTTTGCTTCTTGTCTCACTGGTGAAATTTCTCTTGATCCAGGTTGTCGGTTTGACGGAAATTGAGATTTGTTCTTCATGGAGCCGGAAGTGAAATTTATTTGTTGTGAGCATTCCTTGCTGTGAATGGGAGGTTTGAAGGTTATTTTTAATGGTTTTTGATAGAGGAAAAAACAACAAAAGACGATTCATTGTTTTGTGTAGTGGTTTGCAAGATCTCTTCGATTCTTCGCTCTATGTCAATGGAGTTTTTAGGCTTTCTTCTTCTTTGTTCTTCATCTTTTCTTCTCAGTTTGATGAAATATTCTTCTAAGACCTGTATGACATCATGGAGTGGAGGATAATGTGCTGTGATGGAGCTGGTTCAAGGTTTAAAAATGGTGGAGGGGTGATAGGAAATTGCAGAGGAGTTTGCAAGTTGTGCATGAGAAGGTTAGATGTTAGATGTTAGAAGCAGGAGGGATTTTTAAAATTTAAAATTTTTCAAAGGCATGGAGAGAGGCACATTTTCATGTCCCTCACCTCAAAGGGACATGAGGGACATCAATTTTCATAGCACACCTTAGCTTGACATGTGGCGGAGATCCAACGACGAGGATTAAAGCTAAAAAAGCAGCTTTAAAGCACTAGAAGGGCTGAGAAGCGGTCGCATGAGGAACCTTGAGGCATCATGAGGGCTAGGCACATTTTTTCATCCTTGATTTCCCTCACCTCAAAGGGACATGAGGGAAATCAGTTTGCACGATGCGCTAGGTGATGACATGTGGCAACGATCCAACGGTGAAGGCTTTGAGCTCCCGCAAGCACCTAGGGGTTGAATTGGCGATCCTGGAGGTTGCATGAGGGTCCAGAGGGCTTATGGGGGATAGGTGAATTTTATTGACCTTGATGTCCCTGACCTTGAGGGACGTAAGGGACAAAAAATTGCGCCAGGCTCTGGAGCTGACACGTGTCCTCATCAAAATTTGACTAACTCCTAAACTCGCTCCAAGAGGGCAACTTGAAACAGTGATAAATTGAGCTCCCAATGGAATTTTTGATGAAATTTTATATGATATTGAATGAAAATGGAATTATAAATCCAATGGTGGGAGTATCAGGTATTTATTCCTCCATTTAATCCCTAAAAATCAGAATTTTGATCTGGTACTCCACTTGTGCATGAGAAAAACTGCTTGCAGACCCATTGCACCAAAGTGTTGTGAAAAAAATAATTTCACCATCTTGTAGGGATTATAATTAAATTTATGATGATATTTTGTTTTTCTCCTAACTCCATCTGAATCTCCAGGAATTACCTTTGGAAGCACAACAACTATTTTGGTCTCATGCATACATCTTTGCTGGCCTATGAACCTTGATTTTAGTGAAACTATCCCAACTTCTCTGGATCCTTCTTGAATATTCCTAAATCAATTCCATGATGTTCCTAGGCCTTTGATTCACCTCCGTGTCTAGTTTGTATTTTCTATTCCACTCCATGGGGTTGCTCCAGTCCTAGGAAGGCTAGTGATAACCCTTCCCACAGCCGCCCGAAGTTTGCATTTTTCAATGAACTCCTAAAATCACCTAGGGGTTTTGATTGACATCAATTGAGAGGTTACTAGATTGGTGGGAGACTGGGGTATCTCAAAAGGATAGAACATGAAAATTTTGGTACATGGGTATCGTTGTCATGTTGGAAAATTGCCAATTTCCCTGTTGCACATTTGCATGACAACAACATGGAACATATTCAAACTTGTAATTACCAAAGGACAAATTACTAAATTTCGGTCTCTATATTCCCCCTTTAAGTGTGTAATTTAATTTTTTTATGTTTAAATAAAAACATACTTGAGTGTCCACACACACTTTTTCTTCACTTGATAGTTATTCTTTAATGTGTTGGTGTTTGAATGCTCTATAATGAAAACTACAACACAATTTACTCAATGTCTATGATAGAATTGAATTATAGCTCAAAGTATACATAATTCTTGTAACTTTGAAATTGCATGAAGTAAATTAAAGGATACGAAACACATGGAAGGAATACACCTATTCATTCAACGAGGGAGGATATACTATTCTTGTTGTGTTCTATAGATTGGGAATTATTGTTGAGATGATGAAGGATCGGGGATGGTCAGTCCCTAATTGTGTTGAAGGAGAAACTAGAAATTTGAGTGCATGAAACCTACACTGGAGGAGAGGGGGAGGATTCAAAGTACCCCACTAAGAGACAATATTAGCGTGTTAAAAAAATTAGTAACCCTAATATATTCCTTATAATCTTATGAGAGAAGAGGAAGGATATCATATGAGGATACCCTACAAACCACACCACTACAAATGGATCTAGGCCAAATTTTATAAGCGATGTAAGTGACGAGTAATATAAAACAATATGGTCAAACGAAATGGATATACCATGCCCACATTTTGTATTGTACTATTAATACTAAGTGTATGGATTCAAGAATATCATAGAGGAGAAGGCCTATGCCCCAAACTATGTTTGAGTAATGTAGAGGATAAGGAATTAGGAATTAATTCCCCATGTATCATGTTGTAAATGAGTAGTTTGTGTTTGAAAAAACCTTTTAACATCTTAAAGAATATGATATTTTTGGATTTTTTTTGAGAAACTACCCTTGTCCAAGAATGTGTATTGTGGTCAAGACCATACCATGGTCTTGACTAAACTATACGATTTTGACTTGTATTTAATTATGTCACTTTTTACTATTTTTCTTAGGATATGGACCTGTAAAAACCTATTCATTTTTCCTATAATCTTCCTATATATTTAGGATATATTCTAATGAATGCCCCCTCTTTTGAGGTATTGTGAAAAAAATATTTGATTGCATGTCTCAAAAGGATAGATGTGTACCCATGTGTGGTAAGTATGATTATCTATGTAGAATCATATAGAAATCTAGATTGGTTGTCACCATAGGAAACTTGTACACGAAAAATGTGTTGTACATGGTGGAAACCATGGAACTCAAAGAAAACAACATTTAACACACAACAATAAATAGTACATGTGTATAGACATATGAACACAAATATAAAAATAATAAATCATTTCATAGTATAGATTAGAAATAGTATAGAAATAAAAACATAAATGTGGTAAGACTCAATCATAGAATAATCAAGAGTAACAATAGTATATAAATTGAAAAAATCATTTAGATACAAGTTATCAATAGTATAGAACATAGTCACATATAGGAATATAGCTACAAATATGGGACACCCATGGTGTCACAAGACAATCAAAATAAAAGGAAACACATGTTACATACAAAGAAACATGTGTATTTACACAAGATTAGCATAGAGGTAAAAATGTGGGACACCCATGATGTCACAAGATAATCCATGCTCTCGAGACCATATAGAGTAAGAAATAATAGAAATGTAATCAAGAAAAATAATAATCAATAATAAGTAAGTGGCCAAATAACTCATTATTCAAATAAGGAAATAGACCTTATAATCAAGTAGTGACAATAATGTATTGATCGGTTATATCAAACAGATAATAGAAAAAGCATAGATAGTAAGATAGGTTAGAACCACACAAGACACATGTGTTAGTCATGTTAGTTCAAAATATAACATATGCACTATGTATGCAATCAAGCATGATAAGGAATTGTAAAGGAACATAAATGCAAAAATCACTTGTGTAGTGTAGGACATGGCCCCAAAGATTAGTGTTAATAGGAAAGAACCAATATGGCATTTATCATCGTGTATCACCACCGTGTGTCCTACATTGAGCTCAATATACCTCTCAATTGCATGTGTGTAAAGAGTATATAGAAAATACAACCCATATAGAAAACCAATATGAAAAACAACATATATAAAGTAGCAAGCTAGCCAATTAAACCATAAACATGTCATGATTTTTTATTTTTTTACAAATATGTGAATGTTTTTATATTATGTGATTATTTGATTTTTTTGAGTTGTTTTTGAAAATAGATATGTACGGGAAGAGGGTTGTAGCACAATATTTCCCCAATAAGAGCCTCATAAAAAGGCACATTACACATAGAGGGTAAAGGAGACTCGGGGTCCATAAGTTTAAGAAGAGATGAAGGATGTTAATGTAAAATTTGTGTAGAAACTATAACATGTGTCATAGAATACCTAAGGTGGGAAGACCCATAATGAGTAGTATGCATGACTAGATGCCTAATAGAAATACAAGGAGGGTTAGGGGACAACTTGAATGAAACAAATGGCATAATTGTAAAAGAAATAAATTTTACATATTATAATGAAATATGCACACAAACCATTAGCATGAATACTTTGAATAAAGTAGCCATTAGGATCTAAAATAATGCAATGGTAAAGATAAGCGGAAAAGATATAGCTAGAAGTAATTTTTAGAAGACATAGTGTGATGAAGTCTATAGGAACTAATACAAAGAATTTGAAGAGTCACTAGAAAAATTATAAATATAATATTTAATATATTCCCATTCTAACAAACATATGTGGTATTGTTTATCGATCATATATATGTGGTGGAAGAGCATTAGTGTAGTATCACGCTTGCCGAGGGTAGATATGGAGCCATGGTGGGTATAGTCATGATAGAAATAAAAGTAACGATAACCATATCGTACAAGGCAAGAACACATATGCTAATAAAAACCACAATCAATAAGATGAAAGTAATTCGTCAAAATAACTTTACATAAACCTTTGCAAACAAATACACAAAAATATCATATATTATTATGGAACTCAATGAAATATAATGAGAATGGGCCTTGCTTATATAGGCAAGGAATAACAATCTAAGGACCAATCAAGGTTGTAGATCAAGCCATAAATCAAGGAAAGAACTAGTCAAGACCATATATTTCGAGTGAACTAGACATCACGATATAGTCAATACCATATATCAAGGTACGAACTATACCTAACAACTAGATAATATCCCCTAATATCTAAATAAATAAAAAGAAATATCCACACACATAAGTGGGTAAGTATAAATATAATAAAGGTAAATCAAGTACCTAGGTGAACATGAGCTGAGGTAAATACCTACCCTAACACCCCACCTCAAGTGAAGCTAGAGGCCAAAATAGAAGTGGCATGTCCATTGTATAAGTCCCGAGAAAATAGGCATGATGAGGTACTTATGTACAATATATCCATAAAGAGGAAAGAATCCTGCTAGAAGGAAACAGAAGAAAGAAGAAGAAGGAAGATGTTCTCACGAACACCCCCAAAAACAACTTCGAGACCCTAAGCATCCCACTCAACTCAAGGTAGTGAGGTGATGAAAAAGGTTTCATAAAGATGTACGCAACTCGAGGATGAGTTGGAATGTACTCCAACCAAAGAAATCCATCCTAAATGTGCTAACGAATGAAGTGGATGTGTATCTCAATATGCTTGGTCCACTGGTGCTCAATTGAGTTGCGAGAAATGTGAATTACACTTTGGTTGTCACACCAAAGTACAACGAGTGAATCCTGTGGGAATCCAAACTCTTTCAATAAATTTCATAGCCAAAGAATCTACTGACTCACTGTAAATGCTACCCTGTACTCTGCCTTTGAAGATGAAAGTGCAATAGTATGTTGCTTTTTACACACCCAAACACCTGGAGAAGAACCTAGACAAAAAAAATAACCAGAAGTGGAACACTGTCATCAATAGAACCTACCCAATCTGAATCAGTATACCCAACCAAATGAGGAGAACCCTAGTGTAGTGTAGGCCAAAGTGGGAAGTGTCGTGTAAATAGCGCAAAATCCTTTTAGTAGCCAACCGGTGACTACTATGAGGAGAATGTGCAAAACGAGATACAAGACCTCTGCTGCAAATGAAATATCGGGGTGAGTATGGGTCAAGTACGTAAGACTCCCAACCAACTACCTATACAATGTAGGATCACAAAGTGTGGTGGTACATATGGAAGTAAGAGTAATTCCAGACTGAAAAGGAGATGGACTTGGCTTGCAATCAGCCATATCAAAGTGCCTATGAAGATTATGGGTATACTTTTGTTGACTCAAATGAATCCTTGAATCTATTTGAGAAATCTACAAACCAAGGAAATAATGTAATAACCCAAGATCTGTCATGTCAAACTATGTAGAAAGAGCCCTCTGAATACTCTAAATGTGGGAAGAAGAGTTATCAGTAAGTAATAAATCATCAACATACAAGACAAGGATCAAAATATCCTCACCAACATGCTGGAGATATAATGTATGATCAAAGTGGCAATGAACAAAACCGATAGATAGAAGAAAAGAATCCATCTTCTCATACCAAGCTCGAGGGGCTTGTTTGAGACCATAGAGATACCTTCGGAGCCTACAAACAAGAGAAGAATTCTGAATAAATCTAGCTGGCTACTCCATGTATATTTCCTCTTGTAGATCTCCATGTAAGAAGACACTCTTCACATCCATCTGGTATACGGGATACCCCTGTGATGCAACAATAACAAGTACAAGGTGTACAAAATCCATCTTGGTAATGGGTGCAAAATTCTCAGAGTAATCAATACCTTCAACTTGTGAAAAACCCTTTGCAACAAGATGAGCCTTATACTTATCAATGGACCCATCAGCTTGTGTATTTGGTTTGGTATACCCACTTACACCTAACCATCTTTCTTCCTTTAGGAAGAGATACCAAATCCCAAGTATGATTCTTCATCAAAGAAGAATACTCAGCTACCATTGCATCATCCCACTCCTGTATCCCATGAGCCTTTGAAAAGATTGTGGATCCTTAGAAACTTCATGACACAAAAGTCCAGAACCTATAGAATTGCGTGATGATGCCTAGTGGTGGAAGATCTTGTATGAAAGGTGTCACCTCAGAAACTGTAGTATGAGCCCACTTAGGCATAGTGACAACATCAGTGGGAATAGGATCCTCAATGGCATCTATAACCTCCTCATCAACCTCCTCAAAGAAAGGATCCTCAAGATGAGATGAAGAAGGAGGCATGGAAGAAGATGAAGAATCATGAGGAGTGAAGCGTTCATCAAACTTGAACATGTGTTTGAAAAATAACATCATGAGTATCATGATATAAAATTTGATAAGCTCTCATGTCCTCATAATACCCTATAAAGATCAAGGGTTTTCTCTTCTTATCCAAATCTTTCCTTTTCTTCTTTGGCACAAAGGCCCAAGCATGGCTCCCAAAGACTCAAAAAAATGAGACATCGGGCTTAGTGTTGGACCAAGCTTCCTTTGGAGTCAAATGCTCAAGTGTTCTGTGTGGTGTGCGATTCTAATGTAGTTAGCATAATTAATTGCTTCTGCCCAATAGATATGAGGTATATCTCTAGAATGCATCATACAATTAGCCATTTCCTTCAAAGTTCTATTCTTTTGTTTTGCTAATCCATTTTGTAGTGGAGTATGAGGAAAAAAATGTTGGTGAATAATGCATTGAGTTGCCAAAAAATCAAAAAACTCATTGCTAAAGTACTCCCCCTCATTATCAATGTGAAGGTTCTTTATACAACTAGAAGATTGTTTCTCGACCAAATCCTTGAAGAATTTGAAGTGTGAAAAAACATCACTTTTTTACTTGAGAAAATAAACCCAAGTACACCTCAAGAAATTATCAATAAAGGTAAGTGCATACTTAGCTCCATTGAAAGAGGGGGTTGGAAAAACCATCAAGTCACTATGCACAAGCTCAAGTGGTGAAGAAGCTCTCTTAGACAAATTCTTAGGAAATGGATCTTGGTGTTGTTTCCCTAATGCACACCAGAGAAAACTCCCTCAAGACAAGAAACTCTAGGAAGACCATCTACCATACCATGAGTGCTCAACTCCTTCAAATATCTTTGATCAAGATGTTCAAATCTTTCATACCAAATCTTACTCTATGAATATACACAATCCTATCCCTATAGAAGAAGTGTCATCAAAACCCTCAAAGTGATATAGTCTAGAACTATGATCAACAATACCCTGAGAAACAAGTGAATAAGGCTCCAACAAAGTTCTTACTTCTGCCCCATGTGGTGTAAAAGTCACTATTTTTCCTTTACCAGAATGACAAATTTGATATATAGAAAGCAAATTTGTAGTGATGTTAGGAACATATAGTGCATCTTGGATACTACCACCATAAAGTTGTATATCACCTTTTCCCTCAACATAAAGAAAGGAAGAATCTCCAACCTCAATTTTGGAAGTAGAACTCAAACCTAGAGAAACAAAAAAATCCTTGGAAGAAGTCATGTGATGAGAAGCACCAAAATCTATAACCCAACTATCTCTGTAAGTGGTGACTGAGATCAAAATTAAGTGCTTTGCTATGTTGATTAGAAGGAGGTGGATTGGAGATAGAAATTTTGTGTTTCTTGACCGCATCCTCTAAGGCTTGCATTCACTTATAACATGTATGTTCTTCATGACCAATACCCCCATAAAAAGAGTATGAAAGGATAAACTTATTCTTGGATTTAGAAGACTCCTTGGTTTTAGAGTTGTTTTCTTTGGGTTTAGGATAACTTTGAGATGGAGAAGTGGTGGATTTGGTTTTACTTTTTTGTTTTCCCTTGCCCTTAGGATTAGATGCAACTAATGCCTTTTGAGAGGTAGAAGATTCAAGGTGAGACAATTTGGATTCTTCCCTAGTAAGTCTTTCACAAAATGTTTCTAAGTCAGACATTTTAAATGTGTCACCTAAGGCATCCATACTAGAGAAAAAGATAGAAGAAAATATTTTAAATGGTCAGGTCTCAACTTGGATAGAATCAAGTAAACACACTCTTCATCTTTCTTATCTCTTCCACTCCCCTTCAACTATGCGAAAAAATGCTTGAACTTGGTAATATAGTCTATAATTGTTGGAAAATCTTTAGGATTAAGAGAGGTGATCTCAATTTCAAGTTGCATGGCTCTCATATGATCCACTTTACCAAATAAATCCTCCAATTACTCCCATATTTTGAAAGGAGAATCACACTTTTCCAAATGAAACAAAATACTGTAACTTACATAAGTTCCTATCAAACCCATACACTTGTCAAATTTGCAATTGGTATTAAAATTTCTCATATTCTCTAGTGAACACTGGTTGTTTTGAATAAGTTAAAGCCCATAATACTTTCCGCTTAATTATTGTTTCCATTCTTGGTTTCCATGTGTGGTAATTATGTGTTGTTAATGGCTCAACATGATCTAATGCGAGTAGACACCATCCTTAAAAATCACCAAAAAAATGCAAGAACCAAGCAATGCAACAAGACCCCAAGCAATGCAACAAGAGCCCCCATATTTTGGCACTTTATAATGAGTGTGTGTTACAATATGACACTTTATAATTATAGTGAGATTCTCAAAATAAATATTTCCAATGGAAAGAGCACAAAAAAACAAGTACTTTTGTAAAAAAATGACACTCAAAACCGAGTTACCGATCAAAACTTACAAGCTTTTCAATATTATGCTCTATTATTTATTTTAGTTGCCACTAAAATAGAATAAAATGCTCTTGCCTTCACCACACAAATAAAATGAAAGAGGGCTAGAGTTAAGTACCTACTAGTAGGAATCACAAGCTTTAAGCCCTCATATGACCATACCATATGACCAGGGGCTAATGATTTCAATGGGTGTAACTTACTATTCTGGGGTATGCCGCTTGTTTTTGAGTATATGAATATACAAATAATGCTTACAAAATGAAACTTATAGACAGATGTCAACAACAATCTCCTACTTTGATACCATAAAAGGAACGATAACCAGATCGTACCAAGCCAAGAACACAGATGCTAATCAAACACCATGATCAATAAGATGAAAGTAATTCACCAGAATAACTTTACATAAACCTTTGCAAATAAATGAGCAACAATATCATATATTATTATGGAACTCAATGAAATACAATGAGAATGAGCCTTGCTTATATAGGCAAGGAATAACAATATAAGAACCAATCAAGGTCATAGATCAAGCCATAAATCAAGGAAAGAACTAGTCAAGACCATAGATTTAGGAGAGAACTAGACATCAAGGATCTAGTCAATACCATAGATCAAGGAAATAACTAGTCAATACCATAGATCAAGGAAATAACTATACCTAACAACTACATAATATCCCCCTAATATCTAAATAAACACACATAAGTGGGTGAGGATAAATATAATAAAGGTAAATAAAGTACCTAGGTGAACATGAGCTAAGGTAAATACCTACTCTAACAAGAAATTCCTTTGGGGATATTTGTGTGATTAAAGGATCTAGCAATGTGTAAGTAATAAATAAACATAACAATATGGTGAGTATGTGTGAGAAAATTTTGAGCAAAAATCTAAGTAGATATAATTACCCTTGAGAAGTAGAAGAAGGTGTAAGGTACAATGATCCTCTAGGCATAACATGTAAATGCGAATAATGAGAAGAAGATATAGAAGAGAGTAACCACTAGGATTAGTCGGGTAAGTAGAAGAACTAAGGGTAGATGGACTTAGAATAATTGAACCACTAGAATAAACATGCAGACCAAAAATATTATCCATATATGCATGATGGATAAGTGTAGTAACTTCATTAGTTTTGTAATGTCATGGAGGTATAAGCTTATTTAATGGGTTACCCCGATAATAACTACTTTTCAATTATGAATAAACTTTACACATTGATATAAAATAGACGAGATAGCTGAAAAGTAAGCCAAGGGAATCCTAGGCACATGTCACATGAAGGGAAAAAATCACAACCAAAAATGGAGTAACGATAATAATAGAACCAAGTCTCGGAGGGAGAATACTGTGTCCCAAGATTGTTTTAGCATCAAAGGTTAGTTTTTTTACTCTATCCTTGAGAGAAATACAAGACCAAAGAGTCAATAAATTGTGTGTAACGATCTCTTTAATCACAATGCTATGAATAGGAAACTTGTTAATAAAAGCATGAGTGCACAAAGTGCATATGAAAGAAAATCACAAGCCATATTAGTGTCATAAAAAGTAACAAATCAAATGAGGTGGTGGAAGAACATCTGATAGTTTTCCATAAGAATGTGGGGAGGCATTGCATGATAATTATGATATACAAGTGAAGAATATTTAACAATGTTATGATCAAATAATGGGTAATATGACATAAATTAATTGTTAATAGGGTGATATGTTTTCACAAGTATTATCCATTCAATAACACCAACATCAAGAAGATCTTGTATAAATTGGTGAAGCTTAAGACATAGATTAGTACTATGAAAAAGGTATCGATGATATTCAAAATGGGTATTAGCATCAAAATTATTATAATGAGGCACAATTGTATCAACCTCAAGTGGTGGAGGGAGAGATACAAGGTTACACTCGAGTAATTTTTTAAGAACTTCCCATGGTACACAAGGAAAACATGTTAATTTCCATCTAAAAGGTTACAATTATAGCTTCGTAGCTTATGAGATAGGGGCACCATGAGAGTTAGCATGAGAATGCATATATGCACCTTATTTTTAATGTAAAATTATAGCATACAAAGAGTCAATTAGTGAGTGAAGTTTACGTGGGCTAGAAGAAGAAGGATGTGAATCATTATACATATATATTGGAGGCATAACATGTACATGTGAATAAGAGTGAGATACTTTAGTGTTAACATAAGTAAAATAAGTATATGGTTTATGCCCTTGCGCATAAAGAATAAGTATGGGTCCAGTTATAGGGATAGTAGCTTCAACTAGAGAAAGGGTGGGAACACTTTGAATTGAGTTAAATATGATGAAAATGATAATGATCTATGGTTCTTGGAATCAACAAGAGGAAACCCTAGGGATGCTATGGTTTGAGAAATATATTTGATTCAAAATTTAGATTGACCAAATGTTTACACCCTAAATAACCTTTGTTATGGAAAGTACACAACAATAAACAAGATGTAAGGGTTTGTAATAGGATATTATTCTAATAGAATCAATTTACAAATAACCATTCATAACTAGAATAATGCATTAATACTTTCAATAATTGATAAATGATAAATGATAGCTCAAATACACAAGATGGGATGCATACTTAGTTGTACATGCCAAAACAGAAAATATCCAAATGTGTAGATAGGTGGAAAAGACAAATTATATATTGGGAATGCTTCATAATCAATTCTAGAACTAGAAGCTGAGTTGTGGTTGGACTATAGAAATGTTGTATGGTTTATACCGGATTTGTATGGTCTTGAATGGAACTATATGATTTTAGATCCTTTGAAATTTGGTCTCTGCAACTTCCTGTGTGCTTCACTTGTTTAGAATTTCCCTTTAATGTATGTCACTCTTTCTCACACAAACTTGACATGACTTGTAACAAAGTAGAAAACCTATAAACCTGCAACACCTTTCATCAAAGCATTAGATAAATAAAAAAGGTGGTAAGGTTAGACTACCCTCGTATTCGACCCATCTCAACCAATACAAGTGCTACATTATATGCCCTCATGTTATGAACCCTAGTCATTAGTGTTGTCATTGATGTTAAGTGGCATTAATGGAAAATGAGTGAATGGTGAAGTGAAGCTCACCAAAGGATTGAAGGTTGATTGGTAATGCCTTCTCGGTGATTTAGTGAGCAATCAAATTGGTTTTAGTGCGTTGTAGGCTTGGTTTTAGTGGAAGCATGGACATGGTTGGTGTGCTTAGCTCAGATGTTTTTAGGTTAGATATGATGATGTTAGCATGGGAAAGATCTCTTATAGGGTGTTACATGTCATTTTGTGGAAGTCTTAGTTCAAATTGGCTCATTTAGGCCTAGTTCTAGTGCCTAATGAGGTGTAAGAGATAAATAAAGGTCATGGAAAGTTGATCTAAGCATGATATAAACCTAGGAATTTTCTCTAGGGCATGTGTGAGCAATAACAAGTCTTAGTTTGGCCCTTGGAGGAAAAAGTCAAACATTCACAGAAATTGGCTTTGAAAACTGATAGTGTAGTATGATGAAAATGAGATGGATTAGAAGAGTACAAAAATATTTATGAAAAATGAGCTTATGGAACACGTATATGGGTTAGTTTTGGGGATGCATGCCAAATTTCATCAAGTTCTGAGATGGTATGTGAAATTTATGCTAGTATTTCTAAAACAGGCTTTTTGAAAAACACATAGTAAGTTGTCTAACTTCTTAGCACCTAAAAAAAATAATGGATCCTTCTTTAGATAAATCATAGAAGGAATTTTTATAGAAATCCAATACTGAAGTGAGGCAAAAGGTTTTAGGAAAAATGGACAAGTATTAGAGAAGTTATGAGCATTTTTCTGGCTATGTTTTTCTCCTTCACAAGCCCTTTCCTGAGTCAGCAATGGAAAAAGTTGTTTTTTTGTCCTCAAAAATCATGAATGAGATTATTTAATGTTTTTCATGGTCTATTAATGGTGTCTACATGTTCCTCATGATTTCACAGTCTTCAAGCTTGCTTGGTTCAGTGCAAGGTCCTCTCAAGGCATGAAAGTGGTATGTCTATAGGGTTGGTGTGAGATAACAAGACTGTAAAAGTGGTGGCTACATCAAATTTTGAGAATGGAATTGAAGTTGTCTTCCCATCAAATACTTTCTCAATGGGATAGTGGTTGTTATGTGGTACAATGATGACATGTTGCTTCTTATCTCAAACTTAACATTGAAGAAACACCACTCATGTTTGCATCCTTAGTGGCTAAGACTGGTTTTAAAAGAATTGCTTGTTAGTCTCAAAGGTTCTGGAATGGAATAGTGGACCTCAAGTTTTTTTTTCTATCACAAAGAAACATAAAGTAGGTTAGAGATCTAAATTGAAGGGCATTAAGCTTGTTGTTGGCAATATTGCACTTGTGAACTCCTTGTACATGTTTTTTGTTGACAAGTGGTTTTGAGCTTTGATATGAAGGAGTTTTGAAAATTTCATAGAATGGATGATCTTCCAATAAAATCTACTAAATACTACAAGGAATTATATCAAACCCTAGAACCAAAATCTAAGGTAAAGACACAATTGTCATCATATTGTGAATTATCAAAACATTGACTAGGATTGATTGGGTCAAATTTAAACCTATTGAGAGCTTGGAGAAGATGGAGAAACCCCTTACCCGTCAACAACATCTAAAATTTTCAAATTTCATTCAACAATGGAGGAGAAATAAATTTTTGAATAGCCTCAGTCATTCTGATATTTAAAACCCCGGATCTAGGGTTTGTAGAGGAAATTTTCTCAAAACTTGAGTTTTCTCCAATGAAAAATCGTAGAAATTAGTAGATATCTTAGTCTCAGGGATATATGATTCAGTTGGAAAAAACAAAGAATTGATTTGATAAAAATTGAGTGAGAATTTCGTATCGAGTTTTCTTGGAAACTCGTAATAGGGTGCAGATATGAAATTTGGTGTTCTAATCACAAAGTCCTTTGTAAAATCAAACTAGAAGCTCCTTTAAAGTGTGTCAAAATGTTGTACATGCTCTATATAGTCTAGAAGTGCCTTTACACCGTCCCGAAAGACAAATTTTTGTGACAAAGTGGTCTTAAAACTAACTCTCATCACTGTGAAGAACCAATGAGTATTTTTGAAGTGCAAATTTCATTGAGTAGGGTGGTCCAAGGTTTCTTGCAAAGCCTTAAGAGAAAAATATAGTATTAAGGAACCACAATGGAATGTTTTTCTTAGTATGAAAGCCTAAAAGGTTGTAATAAAGAGTCAATATTTAACTTAATTTAGGCAATAAAATGATCTTTAAACTTTTAGTGAAGGTGTAGAAGTTTAAGATCAAATGGTTTAAATTGAGTGAAGCTTAGGAGAAGCCTAAAGGTCAAAGAGTAGTTACAAACCCATTCCATCCTTTCAATTTTGAGCAAGAATTTGAAAAGACAAACATGAAACAAAAAAAAAAAAAAGGAGGAGATGAAAAGAAAAATTCATTAGAAAAGTTGAAGAGGTTGTATTCTCGCAAGATGAGCTTGAGTTGGTGAGTTAGAGTGTAATGTGAAGAGTCTAGAAATTGAAAATTCATTTTTTTCCACTCAAGGAATTTGAGCAAAATGTTGAAGTAGGTAAAAAGGAAGAACTATGAAAAAGAAATATGTAGAAAACAATGAGTTGTCAAGTTGAATGGTAAGTGAACAAACATGAGAAGGTGAAAGGTCATGAAGTAGAGTGATGGTAGCCTACAAAAAGGAAAATTTCTTTTGTATGCTATGTTGATGAAAACCCCTTTTATCTTCTATTGAAGAATTTTTTTCTGCAAATCAAAACCCCTTGGGCCTAGCCCAAACCCCCTAAATTCTTTTCTAGGTTAATATCTTTTTGTAGTGAAACAAAGATGATGAAGTCTCTCGTAATAACAAGTTGATGAAGGAGAGCAGTTTTGGTGTTTTGTAGTTGAATGATATTGTCACAACATATTGATGTTAGTACAATATTTATGAGCTCTTGATTGTATATTGTAGACTGTTGATGAGGAGATCAAGTCATTGTGCTCTGCTTTGAATATCAATAAAGAAAGACTCTGAGTATATCTTGTTTTCCTATTATGCATGCATTTCATGATGAACTATATCTAATGGTGATCAAGAATTAATGTATGTGGTTTAGAGGGTTTTTTGTTTGATGTTTGAAATAGAAAACATAAAGGTTTTATTAGGGACTGATTCACCCCCTCCCAGTCCTTTGTCATTTCTAACACATGTGGGATTAAGCCTCATGTAGTTCTCTTATGTGCATGTGTAAGTGTGATCTAGCCAACCCTCTATAGGTTCCTCATGTCTCTTAACACAAATAATAATGGGATAACTATAGATTATATAATATACCCAATACATTAGTAGTGTGATGTGGTGTGCTTTAGTTGTGTGACATAAGTTTCTTTTATTCCTTGAAACCCTTTAACAATGTTTGGAGTGATTTTGTTCTTCCTAAAACATGGCTCTATGACCTTTGGATGCTTGGGAATTAAATAAGATAGAATATTTGGCTTAGTTGAGTGCTTTAGAACTGTAGTAGGGGATTCTGTAATTGATGTGAAACTAATTTAGAAATGATTTTGGAGATCCTTGAGTGCTTTTAGAGAGATATTTGTAATAGTATCTTATGAGAGTGCCAATCGGGTTATAAAGTGATATTTATTTTATTACATATCCTTTCACGGGTGAAATATCCTAATAAGGTTGACCCTAAGAAGGTGAAATGAAGCAATCATGATATTTAAATTGAAAATCGAGTTGGATAATATCGGGGTTGGGACCAAACAAGTCTGCTAAGACTAAGTTTTACATCTTGATCACCAAACCGCATGCGGTTGAGGACAAGAGAGATGTGATGCAAAATAGAAATTTGTATCATGATGCATAGGGTAGTTGTTACTTTGATTAATTGATATTTCCTAAATCGTGACAAAGTAGAGATTAAAGATGAGAAAGTCACAAAAGAGCTAGGAAGTGCAAACATTAAAATCTACACAAAATCATTATTACATCATGTTTTCATTATATTTTTAGATACATGATTTCTAAACATTAAAAATAGATATTAGTGGGATAATCTCCTTTTCTTCCATCTTTTGTGGCTTGATTTGATTGTCCTTATGTGATTTTCTTAAACTTTTCCTCATATTTTTAGTTGAGTCATAGATATCTCTATCCATGTGCTCTTGCAGTTTTTTTCTCATGTTATTGTTAGGAATTCTATATAGTTTGTAGTGTGAACATTTAAATAATGTAAAATATATTATCATGGGGATAATATATATGGGTAAATTGTAATATTATTAATGATGAGTTAATATAACTCATATTAATAATATAGGATTAATAGTTGTTATATTAAACTAATATATGATTAATAGTTGTTATATTAAACTAATATAGGATTAATAGTTGTTATATTAAACAACTATAACTAATATTGTTTATACGTGAGATTTGGTTAAACAACCAACTCATGAATATAGGAGTTTGTGGAGAGAATTATGGGGAGAGTTGTTGGACAACCTCCGTGAAAATAGGAGTAGTCTCTCCTATAAATATGTGATGTTGTAATAGCGTGAATTGATTGAATATCAATACAAAGATTATTATTTGTGTTAATATTATTGTTTTATATTTATCTTCGGCTGTCCAAATATCTAGATTTGGTATCAGAGCAGGATGGTCGATCCATGAGAGATTTGAATGAGATTTTATTAGATATTGAATTCTTTTAGTGTGGTTTAACTAGTCATGCGTTCAATCTCTTGAATTCTTCGATGGTGTTCTAATATCTATAGATATCTTGGAGAATATAAGGTGACACATATTCATCATTATATATTTTGAGAGTTGTCTAAGGGCACAGTTAATAAAGCATTGATTCATCAAAGTCTCAACCATTACATTGAAATTTAGTTATTGATATTTCTTAGCATTCGAGGAGGCAATCTATATATCCATGTGCCTGCACATATAATGGATTGTGGTTTCTACCTCCAATGATTATGATAGATCTGGATGCTTCTTTGCATGCCCACATCTATCATTCATATTATTTTATGCTTTTCCAGTGCATAATATCTCATTGTTTATCAAGATATCTCCTCGCAGTAGAATAAATTTAGTTGGAAATCGTGATACAATTCTTTCTTTATACATTTGGAGCGGAGGAATATTGTAGCTGTGTATCTTTCAGATCGATTGATATAAATTCACATTCAATTTTTTTATCATACGCATGCAGCCAAAACCTATGCAAGATAAATCAAGAGTGACGACACTTACTCTGCCATACTTTTGAAGGATATTTACACAGTTATTTTGAGGAACGTTCTTTCAAAAAGGAGAGCTCTATTCTGCAGGGCACTATTCTCAGGGCTCAGTGCATTTGTGGCATCTCATTTCTATGTAGAGACGTTATTCATTTCCTTATAAGATCCTCAAATTTGTTAGTGGCGGCCAAATATCTATGACCGAATACAAGGTGTTTCAAGATCTCGATAGCGATCTCCTCTTTGCATCTTTGCCTCCACAAGAGCCCGGATAGATATGCGGGATTTTGTATGTTTATTTTTCATATCCTCAGGTGGATTGATGATTCCTATTTAGAAAATTTACATTCTCCAAAGTTAATCTCACACAATGACCTCCCAACTCACTCTTGACGTACACTCACCATGGGATTCACAACAACTCTAATATGAGAATCATGCTATTTTTGGTGTAATCGACACTCAATTTTAAGGGAAAAAGAAGATGAAAACCATTCCCGGCTTCAGGGGAATTTCCCCTCGACCCCACCTTGTATTGTGATAGGGAGCGCATATCATCCTCGACTATACCTTCTGCTTTGAGTTAGCAACGACCTTATCAGAGGACAGAGGCATTAGAAGGTCAATTAGAGACCTTTAAATCGATTCTTGCTAACGATGGGGCCGCACATATGATTTATTGAAAATTTTTAGTAGTGTGTGATATATATTCATTTCGGTGTTCTGTTTGCATTGTGTTGGTTTGCTTTGAATAAACCCATTTCCAAAATTTTGGGAAGATTCATATTTTTAGAAGACTCACTTTTGGGGAGTAGGAGAAGATTTTGAGGTAGACTCAAGGGATGGTTATCCAACTAGTGTCAAGCTTGTGGATCTTGGAGATTCAGAATTTGGGTGCCCAGGGAGGAAGGGAAAGTCCCACAGGAACCCAAAGAGGAAGGGAACATTCCTGAATAATTTGGCTCGACACTACACCTTTACGAGGGTAAAGATATAATATATGGAGTTTGTACCTAATCTAAGCAGTGCTTTCAGGAGGTGATTCAACTTCTTTGAAATATGATTCTTTGTCGTGTTCACATTAAGGGGGTGACTAATGTCGAGTAATTAATAATGTTCAAACTAAGGGGGTGAATGTTAGGAAATTTAGTGTTTACATTATTACTATTGTATGCGTGATAAATAATATTATAATTTACCCATATACATTATCCCCATGATAATATATTTTACATTATTTAAATGTTCACACTACAAACTATATAGAATTCTAAGATTCACCCCTTAGTGTGAACATTGTTAATTACCGACATTATTTATGTCAATCCAAAATAGTACAACTAGTTTAAGATCATACATATGGTCCTGCCCCTAATTGTATAGTCCCAGCACCCTTTATCCTTTGTTTATTTTTGTCTTATGGGTCTCTTCATTACTTTGTTATATGTCCTTTCTTATGTTTTGAGTTTGCATTTCCCACCACTAAGGTTTGAAATTTAAGATGATTAACTCATATATATACAAGTCTAATGTAGGCATTTATTATCTAGAAAACACGTATTTATCTACCACCTATTGAGCTAAGGAAGAAAGAGATACATTTACATGTTTCATACACAACCTATGAGGGTATAAATATGATTTTTCCATCTACACACAAGGGTTTATATTAGGATGAAGTAACATAGCTCTCAATTAGTGGTGAGGTAGAAGGGCCAACCTTGGTGAAGGGATATTTGTAACACATCATCACAAAGCAATTTGAGAACTACAATAAGTATAAAATGTAGTGTAGCGTTGAATGAATCACAAACAGGGTAATCACCATGGTTAGACCGGATAAAGTGTTTACATATTTTTTAGATATAATGATTTATTGAGTGTGTTGCAGGGTAGCCAGGGTTTGTTTTACAAGTTCAAGTGTAAAATCTAGGGTTTCATGTGAAACTAAAAATATCAAAGTGTGAAAAATAGTACCACACAACACAAAAAGTTGGATATTTTTAATCTCCGCAAGGGAAAACCGTATAGTTCAATATTTTTGTGATATCCAATGCTAGAAATTTGGTACGGTGCTACCCAGGAGACATAGAACTTGTTGTCATGCTAAATGTATAGCATGAAAATTTGATTTTTTTGCCATGACAACTAAGCCCACACTAAAAATCCCTGAACCGGGTAATGTAAACTTGCCCTCCGACCAATTGACTATGTAAACCCCATCATGGCCGAGAGGGATGTTCTAACTATATTTTTATAAGTTTGTTTCATGTGTAGGTAAGTTGGTGGGAATAAATTCATGGATTCATTTTGATCCACTTTGAAGGAACTGCTCCCGGAGGCCCAAAAAGGCCTATTTTTAAGACTTTGGCACCTAATGAACACCCTCTGAGATGAACCAAGAAGAGATAATTAATCCAAGCAGTGTGTGACTAAGCTATGATATCATCTAAGGAAATTTAGGGAATTTTTGTAAGGAGAAACATGTTTAGGAACAAGTTGTGCAACATCGGGCTACTTATAACACGGTGTAGGGAAATGAAAAAAGTAAAAAGCTAGTGAGCTTGTTCTAGATGTTGCACGAGGCTCGAGTAATTTTGTTAAGTGACCGAATAATCATTAGAAGTATAATAAGGTCTACTTCACATTACAAAATATTTCGGGAGATTCTACAATCCAGATTTTGATATTGGCTCGACAAAGCGGTACGATGAAGATCCTTGATCCTAGTGAAGATTCAACCGAGCATTACAAGATTTATATAAAGAGTTGAGGATTGATTAAAATCCCAATATTACCTATTTAATGGAAACCATTCACTCACAAGGCGTTGGTTTCCCTTTTCATCATCAGAATTTTCAATAACAATCACTTTCATTGACACACGAGTTCAAGCATAATCAAAAAGGGGGAAATTTAAAATTGAAGGAATAATTGGCTCCTAAAACCTACCTTTTTGAGGCAAAATGATATAGTTTTTTCCTAGGTAACTCTTAGGGATGCTCCCGAGGTGGAAAATCACTCTTCGGTGTCTATTTTTGGCAATTATTGGTGAAGGCATGCTTTCTAAATTTTCCATGGCGCATTTTCACACCTTGATGAAATATTGCACATTTTAACTTGGTGAAAATGTGAATGGGGTGCAAAAACATATGCCACCATGGTGAGGAGATATGGGAAGAATACTTTCATCATTTAAGTGACAAACATGTGTGTTAGGTGAGTGTTAACAACTCACAACTTAAAAAGACCCCCTCTCCATGAAACAACACAAAAATGGTGCGATTGGGAAGCATTTTTTCACCTTTACACCGGTGCAAAATTGAAATGGGTGCAAAAATGTGCACCACCAAGGGGATGATCCATTTCGTCACTTAAGTGACAACTTTGAGTGATAGGTTTATGTTAACAACTCACGCCTTTTAAACACCCCCTCCCCATAATGAAGCATAATCATGGCACAATTTTCCATCCCTATTGCACCTTTTAACCTGGTAAAAAAGTGCATCAGTGCATAAAATTGTTCCACCATGGAAGCCTCCCTCTTTTGGCACTTAAGAACTTCAAACTAGCTTCATAGGAGTTGTTTTCCACTCACCGTAATGAGCAAGTTTGTCCCCCTCCTCATGTTGACTACCCCCATGGTGAATTTTATCCATGATGTTACACCATTGTACCTCATGAAACCTTACTAAATGTGGTAAGGTGCATTGGAGGCTCCTAAACCCATTAGTAAGTCTCAACTCACTCTCAACCCGGGTTAAGGAGAAGGTGTGCAAGTGAGTCAAGGGTGAGTTTTGCTTAACTAGAGTTAAATTTAAAATATATAAATCATGCTTGTGTATTTTTAGATGCATTTTAAAAATATATCCTCCCTCCATTGCTTCTGCAACCTGTTCATGCTATAATTTTTCTAGGAAACCGCATACTCAAAATGATAATTTTTCTCATATCTCACCCATTTTCACTCCATTTCTTCTAAAATATTTCCTAAGGACTCCCATGGTGAACACCTTTAATATGATCTAAACATAACCACCATTGATCCTATAATTTTTCATGGTACCTAGATAAATATTTCAGCAAGGAAAATTTCTTATTCATATTTAGAGAGATCCGAAAGATATAAATACCTAAAAACTAGAACAAGAACTCACATTAAAATTCCTAATCCAAAAGCAATTTTCATCTCAATTGGAAAATCAGAAGGCCTATTTCTATTTTTATTAAGTTGAAATCCAAGCCTTACTAAGAATAGTAAGTATGACAATAAAGAAGCAACCATACAAAATCCTCTGTGTAATTCTTAAGTTCGGGAATCCAAAGCTGAAATTGTGAAAATAGGAAAAATTGGCTAAATTTAGAAACTAAGAGTGAGGACGAATTACTAAAAATAGTAAGTGCTCATATCACATTCAAATTTTGCATACACCCTCATCTCCTCATTTCATCACTATTATGGGAAACTATGAAGATCAAATACACTGGTATGAGCCAATCTCAACTCTATCTATTGAATATCCACTTGTGGGAGACAATGATGTAGCCCACCTAGATCTAGAAGAAATGAGGAATCGAGATGACAAAAAAATTCAGAGATCTAATAGAAGAAAATATAGTTACACATGGGCTTTTTAAAGTAAGAGGTCACCCAATTTCAGTTCAGAGCATTGAATCGGTCCTAGGAGTGCCAAACACTATGACCCTGCCTCCCGAACAATCACTTTGTAGATGACAACTCACTTTGTTGGAAGTCCTAAATCCAAAAGGGATTTCAAGTTGCCTACAAATTCCAACTCGAGCAACATGGTGATCATCACAAAAGAGTTTTCAACCCAAAGAATGGCTCAGAAAAATCCTATTTGTAAAGGATTATTATTGGTTCTAGTTGAAACATGAGAGAAAACCATCGAGGTTACCATAATCATTGTTAAGGAACACTTTTCATGAATCTTACTTAGATGCCATTATCTTACTAAGTAGAGTAATGGGTGAAGAACACACTAAGAACTTCCAGGAATGGATGGCCCAATTCATGCTTTGACGATCATGGAGGGAAATCAAATGATAGATTGGGGCTAGATCATCGGTGAGAATATCCACCATGCCTGCTGATGCAACTATTCACCACTAAGAGATTCACAATGACCTCCTATCTGGTGTATGCCCTCACATACACTAGACCATACAGAGGATTTTCCATTGCCCATAAAATTCCTCAGAGAGCTCCTACCTTCTAGAACATACAAAGGATGGGTGAATGATGCATTCACCATGTTAATCATTTGGATCCTCAAAGGAAATCCTGAAAGAAGAATGTCTCCTTAGGAAGAAGAGTTGATTGAGAATTATGGGTGTCACTTCACACAGTTTCATACCTTTACCTACATCAGGGTGAGTGGTTTTGATCTTGTTCTACTCAGATTACCCAAGTTTCCTAGTGATAAGATCATTATGGTAGAGCTATGAAAGTAAATTTCTCATGAGCATCTCAAGTGCAAGATTTCTAAAAGGAAGGGCATCTCATTCTCCATCTTACTCAGTGTCTTCTCTTGTAAGAGTGTAGCAGATGCCACAAACATCAAAACCTCCCTCGCTACATTTAATTTGTTTTCCTATGTCCCTAGGCCCAACTTTGACATACGGAAAGATCCCGAGCCTTTCAATGTTCTGGATTGCATCATATTCCCCAATTGGAATAATATTGGGAAAATTGTGTGGATGACCTTGAGGTCGGGAAGAAAAATACATGAGGATAACCGTGGAACAAATGGAAACATTTGGGTTTGATTGGTTCACTAGAGGAGTTCAAGAAGATGGTTCCAAGTTGTTTGATCTAGAGTACTAGGTAGTGAAATCATCTCCCCTTCCTCCTCCCTCATGGAGCATTCATGAAGATGGAGATATCAAGGAGTGGACCAAAGTGGTGATTCAAAGATTGAGGGACTAGTTCAAACAACGAAATAAATGAACTATATAATACAAGGAGGGCAAGATTCTTGGCTTCAATGTCATGCTCAACAAAACTATCGGTTAATATCTTTTGAGGGACTATTATGTATGAGTCGCACACTTGTATTTCAAAAATTCAGCTAGCATATGATGATAGCTCTCTAATTGTTGCTTTGATTTTTATGCATATTAGCAATATAGTTCAACATAACATGATAAGAGAGTATAGGTTGAGAGTTGACATTTGCTCTTCATGTAGAAAATATTTCATGGTTTTCTCAACATGACGCATGTGATGTCCTGAATGACACAAACACCTTGGATGAAACCTACTCTAAACTAATAATGAACATACACACAAATGCACTAAAATAGTGTAAAATTATGACAAATAGCTAGTCCTTACCAAAAGATGGTGCCTTTGTCAATAAGGCCTAACAAAATATTGGTGTTCCTATTTTCTATTAAGAGGTTTTAGGCACCCATGACATTTTAAGAATAGGATTAGTCTAGTGGTGCATTAAATAAAATAAATCTCAACACTGACATTCTAGTTGAAAAGCAAACACGCCAAACTCAAAAATCCATGTATTCCAAACTATTGTTGAGCCTTAACTTGTAGCTTCCTTGATGCCTACATGAGCTACCCTTCCTCAGTGGAATCATTTTAACATTTATTGAAACTATTAGATCATGGTCTTACAAAAAATGTCGTTCTATTACAAAATAGAAAGGAAAGAGTTGTTTTCTTTCATGTCTCAAAATATTGTGGGATCCCACCAAAGAACTCTCCTCCTTATGAAGGTTTTTTTGGAGTGAGCTCCTTTTATACAAACCATTTTGTATCTCTTATTGCAAATGTTGGTGCCAAAAGAGAAGAAATTATTACAAATTGGGAATGCATGGGAAACTCGACCATACATGACATGTTGAGCAAACCCTTATAGAAAGCGAGCTAGTTGTGATTACCAAACCTTTGAGAAATCCCATCTTTGGACATGACCTTGAGCAACTTTATGAATGGCAAGTGGTGTCTCACCTATGTACCTTCATTTTTGATCTATAAATAAATGAAATTAACAAGCTTGGCCACCATGATTTTGATCTCCACCATAACTATACCAATATTGATCCCCTATTCTTGCATCAAACAACCCTTTTTTGTCAAAGTACAATCAGACAACCTTTCCTACCACTCAAAATTATTTATCCATTTATTGTCTGTGTGTGCAAATGAAAAGTTTGTTAAAGCTATGAAGATGGGGTAAGAATCTCTAAAGAAACCCGAAAAGCTTTGGAACAAACAACTCAAAACACCATCAGATTAGAGATAAACAAGAGCTACCTATTTGCATGCATATATAAAGCTTGAAATAAACAATCAACCTCTAAACATGACTATATTAGTTCTCTACTCCATGAAATCTATCTATAAATGAACCTATTAAAGCTCTAGTAATCAATTATGTATTTACCGATGTTTTAAGTTTAAGAATAGAAGCTCACCATTAATGGCTTCTCCCATTTACCTCAAGCTTTGAAAAGATTAACAAATAACAAGTAGCTAACTCAAATAACATATGAAATGACTCTAAAAGACTTAAACATGACCTAAATCAAAAATGAGAGAGAGAGAGAAAGAGTTATAAGGAAAAGGTGGGAGGGGTATCCCTCTATTTATAGTTTTTGGATTTGAGAAAAGGATGTTTTGGATGCATGTGGGACTAAAAAGGAGTCAAAAAGTTGATTTTTAGAAAAACCTATTTGGAGGTGTGAACAAGATTTTAGGAGGCTAAGTGGCTATTTGGAAAGGTAAGATATTTGTTTAGAAAGTCAATAAGAGGGTTAATTAACCTAAACAAGGTTAATTAAAGGGAAAATAAGCTTATAGAAGCTGGTTAGAGAGGGATTAACATGGTTTAGGGGGTTTAGAGGTTAGAAAGGGTGTTTTACTAGCGTAGTGTAGTAAATGAACACGAGACTAGGATAGTTAATATGATCTTAGTAATAAGATCATGTAGACCAAATTATAGGTGTCTACATTTTCCCCTCTTTGAGGTGACGTGTGTGATGTCACTTCAAAGAAAGTAGACAAACATAAACAAGTAGAAAATTTTGAAAGGGTAGAAGAAAAAATAGTAGGATGAAATCTGCCCCCTCGAGTGTCGATGGGGTGATGGAGGGACGTGATCAACAATCGAACAAGAGGACTAAAGAAATAACAAAGTGTGAAGAAATAGAAAATAACAAGAAAAAGGGACATTGATCTATCCACAAGGTATTGCTATATAAACAATTCTTATTCATCATATTGCTAGTAATCTTCATCATCAGTCCTTATTAAACTATAAGCATACAATATAAGCGTAAAATGACATAAAAATTCGGGATACAAAAATAGTCTATTCTAAAAACGGTTAACTTCATGCAACATACACGAATGTAATGTAATACGAGAAGCAAACAAACTCACTTAACATGGAAATAAGTACAATCACACACACTCAAACCAACAACGCTTAAGATGGTTGCACAAATATTTTGTTATCGAGTTGCAATCCCAAATGTTTTGATAAACAACAAGGGTTTAAAATGATGCCCCAAGCAATTTGTATATGCAAGGGAAAGGATGGAGGACACTTAGGTCTGATGAAAAAGTAGTGTGCACAACGAAACAATACCAGACAACTCGTGCCCCAAAGTATCGATGAAGTAAGCAATGTAGCTTTTGTAAATGGTTTAAGATTCAGAGGATCCACGAGTCATTGTTTCAAAATACGTGGAAATGCCAACAAGATATGAGATGAATGCCATGTGAGAGACATGGATTTCAGCTCAAATGAGATGTTTGACAAATTTTAGTCCATTTTTAAAGTGTTTACGATTTTTTTTTTTTAGATTTTTGGATGATTTTATAATTTTTAAATTTTTGATCGGTCAGAAGAATTTAGGAAATGGAAGAGCTCCGAAAAGCACGCGAAAATGCTCCAGAGTGAGGAGAACGGGCGTCGGGTAACAATAACATGCCCCTGGTGAGAAGACAAATGGGCCAACAATAATTATTTAAAAATAATCATGGCGATAGATAAAAATAGAAGACAAGAAGTGCCTAGAAATATTTAAAAATGCCCTAGGGTGAAGAGATAAGCGTTAGGTGGCAAATAGTGCCGAGGATGGTTTAGATGATATCATATGTTTTGTACACATGATATTCAAGTATATGCTATCTTTTGGGATGATATTGGGGTTGTGCATGATATATTTGTGATCATGCGCAACCCCTCTTGCCCCCATTGATGATACAATATGTGATGATTAGCTTAGTATACATGCATGATGTAAAAATTAGCATTTTTGTATATATGATGTATTAGATGATGTTATATGTGATGAATGATAGATGATAGATGTGATAACAAACAGATGTGCAGTAAACAAACACACAAGCAAAAGTTAATAAAACTAAACAAATGTACACCTTCAAAACCGCACAACAATATGCAACTAGAAATGAACTCATGCAAATTTTAACAACAGATTAAATTGGTATCCAATCTAAGTAAGTAAAATGAATCCTAATAGATGCATACATAAAAAATGAATATATAAGAATATCTTACAAGTATGAAAGTTTACAAATGGACTCAATGCAAACCTAATTTAGAGATAAGCTACGAAGATGGCGTAAGAATCTCTAAAGAAACTCCAAAATATTTGGAACAAACCGCTCAAATCACCATTAGATTAGAGATAAGCAAGAGCTACATATTTGCATGCATATATAAAGCTTGAAACAAACAATCAACCTCTAAACATGGCTATATTAGTTCTCTACTTCATGAAAGCTATCTATAAATGAACCTATTAAAGCTCTAGCAATCAATTATGTGTTTATTGATGTTTCAAAATCTTAAGAATGAAAGCTCATCATTAATGGTTTCTCCCATTTACCTAAAGCTTTGAAAGGATTAGCAAATAACAAGTAAATAACTCAAATAAACTATGAAATGACTCTAAAAGACTTAAACATGACCTAAATTAGAGAGAGAGAGAGAGAGAGAGAGAGAGAGAGAGAGAGAGAGAGAGTTCTTAGGAAAAGGTGGGAGGGGTATCCCTCTATTTATAGTTTTTGGATTTGAGAAAAGGATGTTTTGGATGCATGTGGGACTAAAAAGGAGTCAAAAAGTTGATTTTTAGAAAAACCTATTTGGAGGTGTGAACAGGATTTTAGGAAGCTAAGTGGCTATTTGGAAAGGTAAGATATTTGTTTAGAAAGTCAAATTCTCTTTAGAAAGTCAATAAGAGGGTTAATTAACCTAAACAAGGTTAATTAAAGGGAAACAAGCTTATAGAAGCTGGTTAGAGAGGGATTAACATGGTTTAGGGGGTTTAGAAGAGGTTAGAAAGGGTGTTTTACTAGCGTAGTGTAGTAAATGAACACGAGACTAGGATAGTTAGTATGATCTTAGTAATAAGATCATGTAGACCAAATTATAGGTGTTTACGATGTATGCAAAGCAACAACTTGCAATTGACATTATATTGTGTCACTTCCCTCAACAAGATGTTGTCCTTCTATTAAAAATGGGTGTCCAATGGACTACTAATACAAGAAAGCCATTCCTCAATAACCAAATCGAACTCACATTTATTTTTCTTATAGGGTGCAACATGTTGTGAATAATATTGTTTATACTCACTTGTATTCCAATGTTCAACATTAGTGCATCCATTGTACATGTCAGGCTTTGTATACCTTTAAAGGACATGAAGGTACTCGAGGAAAACACGAAATTTCCAAGAGCCAATGAAACATGTTCATTACATTGTCATTTGACAAAATGAGCTTCAATATAGTCAAAATTGTTGGCTAGTATAGACTAGTATTTACATGAGACTTTCCCTGACCATAAGTCCTTGGTATTTCGTAAGAGGTCAATTATTCTTATTGATGACCTTAGACAACCGCATTTGGTGAAGGATATACCTATGTATGTAGGAACATTGTACGATACAACCATTTGTCTTAACTTTACCTTTGTTGTAACTTTCAACACAATTTTTCCGGCAAGAATGTTTAAACCCATGCTAGGTGGATTTATACAACCTCTTGTGGAATATTAGAAATGTTAGACTAAATATTGAAGTGTGGGAGCTCCTCGTCTCTTGGACCAATGCATTGTTGTTCGCAAAAGGAAAAATGAAATTCATTCTTTAACACATTTGTCTATGTAGACACCTAAATTTGGTAACTAGGCATTTGATAATGGTAATCTGGATCATATCCCTTAGTCACGATTTGTACACAAAGAGAGCTTAACTGCATTATCTTACTCTCTCATAAGGATTGCAAACACTTCTTATTCTCCTATTTTCTAACTTAAACACCTACAAAAAAATCTCATTGCTCACAAATGTCTTATACCTCATATTAACCTCTTCCAAATCTCCGCTTGCAATATTCTATCCTCATGGATAATACCATATAGTTTGGACAAAATTGTCATACAGTTCTATCCTATTTGTCACAGTTCTATATTTTTTAGAGCAATGGTCAAATCTTCTCATGTTTATCTTCATTCCCCTCCTAGGCTGGCCTTAGTGTGAAATTATATCCTATGGAATGTTATAAATATAAGCGAAGCATACTCATTTACTTACCTAGCACTCACCTATAATTCTCAAGAACTCCTCTAACAATATCTACCAAATCTCAAGCAAAGGCACCCTAATCTTCCCTAATTCAATAGCAGACATGAGCAACATCTAAACAAATTTGAAGAACTCAAAACTAAGTTAAAAATAGACCAAACCAAGCCAAGAGCCTCTGAACTCACATTAAGCACTATGAAGCATGCATACAAATGCTTCTTCCAAAATCACTTCAAAGGGATTACTTTATTCTTGTACTTCATAGAGTCTATTTCAAGTGTAATATTTTTTTATGTGAGCCTCTTTTCATAGAGATATCTCCTCCTTCATTTTCTCAATAAGAAACAACTCGCTTGAATTGCCTACCTCTCAAATCACCCACGTGGATTTTTTGGCCTTTCATTTCTCGAAGAAAGACAAAAATAAATGTTTAGTTTAACTCATTTTGTACAACTCTGGGTTAATATGTTCTCTATTTATAAAAAAACAAATGCTATCATCTTTGTGATTCTATTGATGGGTGATCCTCATTTTTGTTCATTTTTATTGTACGCTTTGTTGTGATCCGAAACATAAGATATATCCCAAGTGAAAGGGAGGAAGAAAACAATAGAGAGTAGGAACAAAAATAGATTAGAACAAGGGAAGAAAACCGGAGAGCTGAGAAACAGACTTGGAACAAAAATGCAAACGTAATGGTGTGAAGGCGATAGAAGAATAATACCTGGAGCACATTAACACCGGAGAAGCATTCAATTCATTATCTTTGAAAATGACGGGAGAACAGTGCGCCACCTTCCCATACCCTTTCCACGGCCATTGACGTAATGACCGCATACGGATAAGACGAGCATGTCCTATTCTCCATAAGAAGTACATTACAATTCGAATAGGAACTGGTAGTGTTTCAAAGATCATCCCGCATCCCTTCCAACCTTCAATTTTGTTAGATAGCTGTTTTTCTAAATATGATGTTTGCAGGCCTGAATCGCTTGTTATTTATCTATTGGGAAGTCAAAGTTCAAATAAAATAATCTCTCAATTTTATTGAGGCCATCTATATAATTAAATTTGAGTTTCAATATTTGCAGATTAGAACTTTAGTTTCAACTTTAAAATTATCTAAAATCATATCCCAATGTTCTACAATCATTGTTGATGTGACTATCTTGTGGCTGGGCCAGATCTGTTGATCGTGTGAGAAAAATAAAATTTTAAAAAATTTAATAGTGTTTTGAATCTAGTATCTTGATGGAAGTGTATTGTATTTTTGGTTGGAGATTGAAGGATTTTGTATGAGAGGATCTTGCATGAAGGATTGAGTGAAGAGGAGAGTTTGTAGGTGCTTGGTTGACACAAAAATGTTATACCATCTTATAACATATGTTCTTGTCATATCACCATTTTCATTTAGTGTGTTCAATTGAAAAGAAAAACAAATTTAAAGTTGATTTAATACTAAAACAGTTAGTAGTAAACTGTTTGAAATGGAAAGTGGAGTTAGAATTGATTTAATACCAAGATAGTTGGCATTTAAGACCAATAGTACATCTTATATGTTATATTGTAGTTGCCTTAGTAAACTGTTTGAAATGGAAAGTGGAGTTACAATTGATTTAATACCAAGATAGTTGGCATTTAAGACCAATAGTACATCTTATATGTTATATTGTAGTTGCCCTAATAAACTCTTTGAAATGGAAAGTGGAGTTAAAATTGATTTAATACCAAGATAGTTGGCATTTAAGACCAATAGTACATCTTCTATATTATATTGTAGTTGCCCTTATGCAAAACTATCATTAAGTAAAAATTAAACTATTAATACTTTTATAAACAATTTATAAAGAAATCAAATATACATATTTTTAGTGAATACACCTTTATAAAGTTGCCATTGCAAGGGCAGTAAATAATTTTGGAGGGTCGTTAATCAAAACAATAATAGAATGGTGTTAATGTACCTCTTTTTCATATACATCTCCCCTTATATATTTTATGCCGCATGATTATTAAAATAATTTTATTAATAATTTTTAAATTGCATAGTAAAATATGAATTGTATTGATATCAACCATATATTACAATTTTTTTAAACCACACCCCTATACTTTCCACTGTATATTGCGAAGAATTCAGACCTACCTGCGTAAGAGTTGCTTATGAGTTTGCCTGGACATCGGTAATTTATTATATTAAGCTTTTTCAGTTATTTGAAACGCTGCTGGTGAATTGAAATGATGAATTCATGGATCACGCCCCAATTTAGTGTATCCTGAAATTCCTGTAACACTCTTCCTGCTTATCGATTATGGAGTGTGATGCAAAACTGTTAATAAAAAAACCAAATTTATCCGATGTTTTCTCTCTGAATTATTAATTTTGTTTTGATAATCAAAGATTCAACAATTGATGAGCTTTGTTGAAGATTGTTAAGAAAATTAATAGTGGCCTTATCAACAAGAAAAGAAGAGAAAATCTTGGGCTGAAGATTGTTAACAATAAATGAATAGTTGCCTTATCAATTAATGGAGGAAAAAGGAACTTGGTTTCCAATATATTTAACTGATTTTGTTTTTAATTGAGCTTTGTCGTAAAGTGTTAAGAAAATGAATAGTTGCCTTATCAATAAATGGATGAAAAATTTTAACCAATATATCACCTGATCCCATACCAAAAATACTACAGGTCTCTTCCAGATATAAATAGAATAGTCAAAATTGGCCTCACTTAAGAGTGAATGTATTCATATTGAATGGTGTTGAATACACAGTGTCGAACACTCAAAAACAGTAAAACTCCCGCTCTATAAGTAATGTATAAACAAGAATCTCTGTGGCTGAATGAGGCCTTTCCCTAATGTGTTGTCTCTCTCTTTACACAATACTAGTTGTACAATACATGTCCAATCTCTTCACAATAGTACAGTTACTATGAACAACAATTATATGATGTGAAAGTGAAGGACCAATTTGAATTTGATCGATTAGAACTAAGAGATACATCTTCTATGACAAGCTGATTTGCCCCGATTAGTCTTCGTCTGCTTATTCTCTGCCTTCCACACATCTCCTATGTCCTTGGCTATACGCCTAGCATCTATTGATGTGCCTAGCAATCCTCTTCTTGTGAACCCAACTGCATATATACCACTTTCTCCCTTCCACCCATTGGGAAAAGGTGTTTTGGGCATTCCACTTCTAGAAAAAAAATCACATTTCTGCAACCACAAGAAAAAAGATATTTTGAGTTTTAACTCCAATACAATACTGTGCCATCCACAATACAAGTGGGTGTGGGTACCCTTTTTAAGATGTAAATTCTAAGGTCCAAAAAGCTCACCTCCAGCCAGCAGGGCACATTGCTCTTGTATCCAGTTGACAGAACCACAGCATCGAACTGCCCTTCACTTCCATCGCCAAATTGGGCACCATGGGCTGTAAAGCATTTTACAGCAGGTACAACCTTGATATGACCACTCCTTATCTTTTTCAAGGCCCCCACGTCCAGAACAGGAGTCTTTCCTGCGACATTCTTCAGCTCAATAGGCCCAGTTTTGGGCCTCTCGAGACCATATCTTCCAGTATCGCCAAGCATTAGCCACGCAATACATAAAAGCAAGCGGTCCACCAGCCATAGTGGAATCCATCTCATTAATGCCATTGCTATACCAAAAGTGGACTTTCCAAACATTTCTCGTGGCAGCACATGCACCTGCACATTTCAAACATATATTTAATTTACTTCCTTAATTCCCAAACCCACATGCCTTGCCTTAAAAACTCATCACAATGATGTTAAACTTTTGATGGTGTGCTTAAGTGTTTTCTCTTCAAACTTTTGTAAAAACTTTTTGAAAATCGAAATCACCCACTCTACATTTCTGTCCACAGGTAAGCCTTTTTAGTGTGCCTCAGATATCATGTCAAATGTTCAGTCTTTTTAAGTTCTCTACCACTGGTGTTGATTGTGGCTGCTATTTAACTAGAATCACAAATTGTATAGACTGAAATGTTGTGAGATGGTGATAAGTATTCACTGGAGCAGAATTCCTGATCTCGATAGAGATAATGAAAGATTGTACCGGATTTCTCTGTACAACTTATAAAAACAAGACACAACACTGGCCTTGAACAACACAAAAGTGTGGAAAAGTTCAAACAGTTTGGCGGTTGGTGGTTATTAGAATGAACCGGCTCTATTTAACACTTTTTAAAGTGTTTATTTTCAGAGCCTTCTATATTAAGGTTTCTAATCCAACTTCAATACCCTAGCAAGGGTTTAACTAGTATATATTGTGTAGTGTTTTTAGTGTTAAAATGCTTGCCTTCTATACCATTCAATGTGAACGTACCAATTATTTCCTTGAAACTTTCATTTCCTAGCCATTACGAATTGCAGAAGCTTGAAATCACTGATATAAGATTTATTTTGGAACTCTCAAACATTTCTTGTTTCTTGGAAGTTTGACTAGAGAAAAGTTATCACCAAGAAAAGCGTGTGCACTAAAAAACCTGAAACAGGTATGAAAATGACGAAAATAGTTTACCTGGCTACGCACAACCATTGAAGGATTTGCATTGTGATTAGATAGATCCAGGCTGACTTCCATCCCAGAGTTCCCACATCCCACCACCAGCACCTTCTTTCCTTCATATCCTGCACCATTTTTGTACTTGCAGGCATGAATAATCTGCCCTTCAAATTTCTCCATCCCAACAATATCTGGAATCACAGGCTCAGCATTTTCTCCAGTAGCAACAATCAACCAACGGCAAATATACTCAAACTCGCGCGGTACAGCAAAACGATCAACACAGGTCTTGGTGATAACTCTCCACAAACCACAGGTCTCGTCGTACTTAGCAGATTGGACGCACTGGTTGAACATGGGTTTAAGCCCGAATTCAGCGGCATAGGACTGTAAGTATTCTATAAACTGTTTCTTGGAAGGATATGTGGGGAACTCTTCAGGAAATGGCATTCTAGGGAGCTCGCAAAATTGCTTGGGAAGATGAAGCTTGAGTCTGTTGTAAGTTCTGCGCTGCCACAAAGAGGCTATGCAATTAGCTTTCTCGAGTATAATTGAGGGGACTCCTTGCTCTCTAAGGCATGCAGCTGTGGCCAGTCCAGAAGGGCCTGCTCCTACAATTACAGGGCCATTCACCCACATACATTTTTTCTTATTCAGATAATCATCGTTGGACTCCTTTCCAATTTGCTCAGAGAAGCGATCCATCTTCTTCTTTATAATAAGACTAGGTAAGCAGAGGAGGATTGTATTCTTTTTAGGGGCAGGCAGGCAAATGATCACAAACCAGAAGAGTTAATGACAATATAAATGCAGAGCAAGTGTTCACAGACAGAGTCGAGATAAAACGTCCTTGCAGATGGGGTCTGTTATATAGGACGCTATTGACTACAAGTCCGTGAAAAAAACAAATCCCCTGCGAGTGGACGAAACTTTTACGGAAAAAGTAAAAAGTAATTTCATGGAGAGAATGGTTTGCAAATTGCAAGCATAAAGGAAGGCCCTTTTTGAACAAAAAGAAGTTAAACTTCATTAGGGTAATTAAATTAAAGGGTGGCATTACCACTATAAAACTAGATGAGATCATTGAAGATGTAGAGAGTTGTTTAACGTTAACAATATTATAATTAATTATAATAAGTTACAATCAAATTTTAATAGATTTATCAATGTTTTACAAATATAAATAATTGAAATTTAGATTTTATACGAACACATGTTGGTAAATAATGGATGGATCAACAAAAATCTCAAAAGGTTTGGGATTCAAAAATGGTCAAACCACAAGGTCAAAAGGTAAACTTGATGGGATAAATAAAATTAAAGGTAGTTATGTCACTATAAAATCAGTTATTCAATGAGTTAATTGCAATTGATGGAAATGAAATGAAGTGAAAGATTTCATTAATTATTATGGGATCATTAAGTACTACTATTACTTGATGTGCAATCTTTGTTTTACATTAACAATGTATTACAACTAATTATAACACATTACCATCAAATCTAAATAGATTCAACACAATAAAATAATATATAATTGTACAAAAAGAATATTCGTTTACTTTAGGAATATAGAGAGTTCAAGCAAATACCTTTCTATTACGCATGATGACACATAATGGGTGGAAAATGCTAACAAAGAAGGGTCAAAAACTTGAAAGGACTCAAAACAAGGGTCAAAGGGTCCCATTAAAACATGGAAGCCAAAATCGTGATACACTCCTATTCATTGACCAAGACATACTATACTTCGAAAAAAACTAAAAAAAGTGGAGGAAAAGAGAAACCACTTAGGAGGAGATAGAAAATGAGAGGAAGGGGAAAGAAACACGAGGATAAACATGAGAATAAGGAAAAGACGAGAAAAACAATAGAGGGGAACATTTTGAAATTCAAACAAAAAAAGGAACACGCTCCAACAAGAGCTTAATCCGAATAAGTAATCAATTAACACAAATTCACTAGAATAATGTAAAAACATGGTAAATAACGAGTCTTGCACCAAAATTAGGTGTTTACAACTATGATGGGTATTTTTAATGAATCACAAATTTTTAATGTATCTAATTGTAGGCAAATATTTTTAGGTTGTAAACTATGAAATGCATACACACAACATGCAAATTACAACGAAAAACATTGGAATTTTTTGGAAATTTTGGTGAATTAATTTTCAAAATTTTTTTGGCAATCTAAAATTTATCAAAAACTATTCAAAATATCTTAAAAATATCATGAACTAATGTATACAAAAACTAAGAGGGTTGTGATTCAACAATTGATAGAAAATGAAAATGTCTACTTCTTGTGTTGGGTCATAGGTTCAAACCACGTAAAGTGACTCCCCAATAAATATGGTACCCAAAGTATGTGTTACAAGATGTAATCTGGTACTTAAAGCACATGATTTAATATGCACGATATGTTATCCAATCACATGTTTTAGTACACCTAAGGAATGAGTATGTATTATGGCACACAAGTGTTGTAATATGCAATCTAGTACTATGTGACATAGGATGTTCAAGGAAAAAGCAAATGATGTAGTAGGTAATCTAGAACCCAAACCACATGATATAGTACACCCACAAATGGGCATGATTTATAGTGCATAATCTAGTACTTAAACCTCATGTTATAGCATACTCGGAGCATGGACATATGTTGTATGCAATCTAGAACCTAAACTACATGTTGTAGTCTATTTGAGGAATGTACATGTGTTTGAATGGGACCTTAATAAAGATTGTTAGAGTTGTAGAAAAAATTCCAAGATGCACAGAACATGGTGTAATACATTCGTTGATTGGGAACATATTAATTTGGAACCTAAAACATATATTGTAGTATAACTAGGACATAGGCCCATATTTATGTACCACTTAATTTTGTGTAAGTCCTAAAAAACTCCCTTTAATCAATTAAAAGATATTATGTACATTAAATAACTTAAAACTACTTAAATAAATTTGAGATATTATTGCTTCCTTTTTATCTTGGATTTAGTATTAACTTTGGTAGAGAGTTTATACTATTTTTTTACTATTTGAATCTTTTCTTTTAAAAATCAAAGAGTACAATTTTAAGTTATTCATCACCTAAAACACCCACATAACCATAATTATAATTTCTATGTTTTTAAAATATAAAATGAGTTATACCTTTCCTTTAAACATAAATTAATTTTAAACTCTTCCCGTATTAAAATTCAATTATACGAGTGATCTATAACAACCAAAATAGGAAATGAGGAGAGAGCGTCGATTGTTTTGATGGTTGCTCGCGAAACCTTAATTCCATCGCCGCCATTGCCATTATTTTGAACGAGCCCAAGTAATGGGGCAACACAACTGTGTAGGGGATCCCAGTGTGAGTATGCTGTCGGTTTGGTGAGGGCAACAGAGTGTCGTATACCCTCAACCTTTCACACCGTGGTAGGGTAGAATGTAGATGGGGATGGGAGCCGACCCCACAAAGTCGACAGTTCCTGCTCAGACAACAACAATGGAGGCAACGGGTCTTCTGCTAGGCACGATAATGTTGTTCCTCTCCCTCGTGGCCCTCCAATGGCTCCTCCAAAAATGTTCTTGGTCATACTTTTAGTGGAACACGCACACAGGTTTCTTCGAGGGATCCTGATGCACCATTTATTGTGGACAAGGCAACCAACACACTTGTTGTTGTTACCCTTTCACTCCCAGAGGTAATTGATTCCATTTGTGCCCTCAAAATTCTGGCCATTATCTATAGATTTAACGGATTTTGGCCTGAGTGAAGAATTGCATCAATGGATTTATTCTACTTGGTCCTGCGATTGTGAGGTCTAGTTGTGTGCCAAAGGTTTTTTTATTATTCAGTTCTCTTCTCCTACAAATTATCAACGGGTTTTTAGTGAGGGTCCCTGGTTTTGGGGTAGGGTTGGTCTTTTTTTTACACCATGGTTTTGGGTTTGACCCATCGTCTATGGTTGTCTCAAAAATGCTAGTTTGGGTTCGTCTACCCAATCTTCCTCTTCCTTTTGGCATCCTCAGGTTTGTGCAGCTATTGGTAGTTCTCTTGGTGGTTCATCAAGTTGGATGATGAGCGGTCTAAACAGGGGCTATTCACCTATGCACACATCTGCATTGAGGTGGATTTCAAAGGTCTTCCGACAAATTGGAATTAATCCATGATGACTTCAAGTGGACTCAAATTCTCAATTATGAGAACATAACCTTTCGATGCCGGTTGTGCCATCAAACTGGGCACCTTCACGAGGCTTTCCCGCTCTCCCCCACTCAGAATAAACAAAAGAAGAACAAAGGGGCTTCTCAACGGCCTAAGGGTTGGCTACCATTCTCTACGCTGGAAGTCAAAGATCGGCCAAATGACATGACGATCAAGCTTTCCACTATCAAGGTGGTGCCAAGCGGTCACATGTATCTAACTCTTCTGACTCTGACCCCATTTAGGATAGCTCGTGCCTTGATCCTCCGCTTGATTTGGCACCCCAACAGGCGCCATGGACCATTGTCACACGTTCGAAGGAGAAGAAGGGGCATTTTGAGCCTCATGTTTCTCATTCTCCATTAGACCTGAGTAGCTTTGTATTTGGTGTTCCTCAGGCACCCCTATAGTTGTTTTATTTTGTTGTTTTGCTAGGCTTGGCCTTTTCTGTTTGTGGTTTTGGGGTGTGCTCTCATACTGCCTACTTTTTTGTTGAGAGAATTTTGTATCATGTTGCATTTAATATAATATAAAGTCCCCTTTCATCAAAATTCAATTATACACTTTTACAAATGTTATATAAACAACATAAAAAATTATTCCCATTTTTAATTGAGCAATGTCCAATCGGGCCTTTGTATTACATAGTTAATGGCATCTTTGCCTAAGTTCCTGGAGGAACATATAAATTCAGCGATACAAAGTATGCGAAGAAACTAAACCAATGAGCGCCTTCAACTAAGCGGCTACTCCGTGTCTGGGTATCACTAGGCCTTGTATTTAGTAAGACTTAATCACTCGTGAGATCAATAAGAGCTAGTATCATCACCAATGGACCAAGGACCTTATAAACCACCACCAATATAAGGGTAAAAAAACATTGTACCATCCGTATTAAAACAAATACATTCCATTAAAATCAATTCTAAAGCGTATAATAAGTTAACCCTCAAAACTCTTCAATAGATATTTGTTTGATATCTCATACTTGTGTCAATATCATCATAAGTTACCTGGCTACATACCATCTTTGTACTCTCCTCATAATCATTACCAAGATTCAGATACAACACTAGTCTGCACCTAGGAAGTATTATAACAGATCACCAATAAAAAAATTTATAGTATAAATTTATTAGACGATAAGGATAAAACGAGAAATGCGACCTCGTGCAATAGACATTGAGATCCTTACTTTGCTTATCCTCATGAATTTTACGGTGAACGATAAAGTGAGGGGAAACCGCAGAACGAGGGCCGTAAATACCGAGGCTTAAAACGCGTTTGGATAACGGGGAAAGTGTTAACAAAAAGTAAATTCCGAGGACGACGTGTCCCGCTCTCGCGCAGCGCAGGAAATTAATTTGAGACTCGGAAGAGAAGTCGGCCGGTAAATATTAAAAAAGGCGGCATGTGCGGCCATGGCGACGGGCATGTGCCGTCGTTCCGAGCGGCGAGGAAGGAGAACAGGGCCCCACGGTTGACGCGTGGTTAAATATCTCGGCCGTCAAAAAAACTATAGCCCTAAAGCTTTTAAGTAGGCATGTTGCGTTTACAAAGTAAGTTTTTTCCCAGTCTAAGTTTTTTTCCAGTCCCACCACCACATCCTCCTAGATGCATATGGCCTCAGCCTCTCCTTCCCTTTTATCATAATGACGAATCCGGAAAATAAAAGGATAAAAAAGGTTTCTTTGTGTGGAGGCGGTGTGGTTTTTGTATGGCCCATTGAATGATTGGGAAGGCGCCGTTGAATGATTGGGAAGATCAATCTCATTTCCTTGTCAAGCAATACTTATGTAGGCAGGTTCCATTTAAGGAGACGAAGAAGGGTCATTACCCTTCCTTTTCACTCGATGGGTATATCCTTTGCCATTTATCGACCCTGTAACCCAATAACTCATAGTCTAGAATCTAGTCTAGATGAAGAGAAGCATGGGCTTCCTTATATTTTGTTCCTTTATGGTCTCAAAAGCTTTACTAATTTATAAAAGATAATGGAGTTAAATATGTAATTGTAAAAAGAGATGGTTTTTAAGGATATGTATTCTTTGTTTTGAAAGATGTTTTTTTCAAAACAAATTCCTCAATTTCGAATTTTGAGTAGATTTTAGAAAAAAATCGGGGTATAGGTGGTATTTAGGGTTTGAAGGGTTAATGCGATGCCTACTTACATAAATATAGATTCTCTTAAATAAGAGAACACTCATAGATTTTCGTAGATCAAATTTATTATTTATATCCATTGATATTATTTTTTATAATTTTTTTGTTGTTTATCTATATTTGGTACATACTACTCTGTTTAAATCTAAGGGACGATAAATTTCTACAAAATTTGAAGCATTTATCTTTGTTTTTCTTTGGATCCCAAGTAAATTTCAAATTTGATACATTTCTTCTTCCCGAGACCAATATAATGGATGCTTGAACAATAATAGACTCCCCTCAAATAAAAGAATTACACAGCTCATGATAAAAACTATCATTCTTTTATAATTTCCATAATTTTTTTCTCATCTTTATTTATTCATTTTATTCGTTTATCAATCGTTGGTATCCTTTTAAGTTTTCCCCTAATTCATCTCCTTCCTACTCCTTACAAAGGAGAGCCTTGTTACCCTACAAGTAGTTGCGTGGAATGGCTTTTCCACCCTTTCCTCCCCTTTTTGTGCCTTTTAATTCTAATCTTCTCCTTTTCATTCCTATTAAGTCATTTGTTGGGGTTAGCACATTGGTTGTCAGAGATAATATATCGATCTAAACATACATGCAAATAAAAGTGAATATTCTACCGAAGAAATATACAAAACAAGAGATATAAATCAACACCAAATTTAACGTGGTTCACCCAAAGTGTGGGCTACGTCCACCAAGAAACAAGTCAATCTACTATCCAAAGCTTTCACAGATATACAATGAAGATTTACAATTTTCTACACCTCTCGGATATACAATACTTTATTTCTCTCAAGCTTTTGCTTCTTCGTTAAGAATTCTTTCTCTCACAATTATTTTCACAATAATAATCAACTTTTTCAAGTTCTTATTAATTCTTACTTCTAAACCTTAGCTTTCATGCTTATATAAGCATATACAAACTTAGGGCACTTAGCCATGCAATTACAATCAATAGATATGCTTTAATACTAAAAATAGATCTAATTCTTGTGAGTTAATTAAAACACCCACACACAAGTAACCAACACCGGTTAGCCCTAACCAATGTCGGTTCCTCCTTGCCTAACTGATGACGGTCCCTCCACAATCGATGTCGATTATTGTGTTTTCCAACAAGTTTTATGTTGCATGTTAATCCGAAGTAATTGAGCTCCACAACTCAACAATCTCCCACTTGGAGATTAATTACTACACCATACCTATACAACGTCGTTCTTGGATCCTTCCTTAGGTTTATTTCTTCCTCTTCAAGTCTCAAACTCGAAGACCAACAAAAGTGGAGTGTAGCTCCAACTTCTCCTTTGTTAATGAATTTGTTAGCATATCCGTAGGGTTTTCACTCGTATGAATATTCTCCAGATTCAACTACCCATCCTCTAATACCTATCATATGAAGTGATACCTAAACTGAATATGTTTTGTTCTCGAATGAAACACCGAGTTCTTTGCCAAATGAATTGCACTCTAACTGTCATTGAACAATTTACAATAATTTTGCTTATTTCCCAACTCTTCCACGAACCTATTCATCCATATCATCTCCTTGCTACCCTATGTAATCTGCAACATCCTCTACCTCGGTAGTAGACAAAGCCACAATCTTCTGCATCTTGAAATCCAGTTAATTGTTGTCCCACATATTGTGAAAATATATCTAACGGTGCTTCTCCTACCATCCAGATCTCTAGCCATATCTGAATCAACATAGCCACATAATGAAATATCCAAACCTCCATAGCATAATTACATGCTAGATGTCCCTTTCAAATACCTGAGTATCCATTGGACTACTTTCCAATGCTCTTTACTTGGATTGGCCATAAACCTACTCACAACTCCCACTACTTGTGCAATATATGGTTTGGTAAAAACCATAGCATAAATGAGACTCCCAAATGTTCAAGCATATGGTACTCATGTCATGTATTTGACCTTCTCATGTGATGAAGGACACTGATCTTTTCTCAATTTGAAGTGTCTTGCCATAGGTGTACTTACAGGTTTTGAATCTTGCATATTAAACCTTTCTAACACCTTATTGATATAAGCTTCCTAAGACAAATACAATTTCTTGTTCTTTCTATCTCGGTGTATTTTCATGTCGAGGATTCTTTTTATGCTCCTAAATCCTTCATAGAAAATGTGTGAGCTAGCTTTCATTTAAGCTCACCAATGTCCCGCATACTAGATCTCGATAAGCATATCGTCCACATATAGTAACAAAATAATATAGCTCCCATTTTCAAGCTTCTTGAAATAAATACAATAGTAAGATTCACATCTCAAATAACCATGCTCATACATGAAACTATCAAACCTCATGTACCATTGCCTTAGAGTGTCTTGAGCCCATATAGACTCTTTTTCAACCTACATACTAATTTCTCCTTACCCTTGACTTCATACGCAAATGATCGCGCATATAAATCTCTTTATCTAAATCACCATGAAGGAAATCCGTCTTCACATCTAGTTGTTCTAAATGAAAATCCTTTATCAGTAACTAAATTCAATACAATACGAATAGAAGTCATCTTAACAATAGAAGAAAATATTTCACCAAAGTCAATACACTGTTTTCTGTGTAAACCCCTTTACTACAAGCCTTGCCTTGTACCTTTTTCCACTCTCTTCTTCCTTGATCCTATAAACCCGCTTGTTTCAGCAATGTCCTCTTACATGTTGGCGGCTTAACCAAATCCTAAGTTTGGTTACTTCCAAGAGTCCATCTCTTCATCCATGCCATGCTCCCACCTTTGCACGTGGGTCTCATCTTGTATTGCTTCTTCAAAACTTTCGGGTCACCATTATCAGTCAACAATAAATAAAATAGAGAAGGTGCAAACCTTTTTGGAGGTTTACTTACCCTTTGTGACCTTCTCACAAGAGTTTGGGGTACTAGAGGCTCATTTTGGACCTCTTGGACATTTGTATCCAAATCATTAGTGAACGATCTTTGGTAACCTAAAACCGACATTAGTTCTACTAATCGTCTTTGGCTTGGCTCTTCTATAACCGATCTGGTTACTGCTAATCGGTGACGGTTTGGCTCTTCTGGAACTAATACTGGTTACGCTAACCGATGTTGGTGTGGGGTTAACCACACCGATTCTTGTGTAACCTGTCGATTACTTTTAAATCCAATAGTTCATTTTCATTCACAAACTTCTCAACCAGTTCATCCTTGGGTACCAAAATTTAATCCCTGTACATTATCTTTTCATTCCATTCAATGTCATGGCTCCTAATAATTTTAGAATTATCTAAATCCCAAAAATGGAATTTGAAATCACCATATCCATAACCAATAAAAGTGCATCTCTTGGATTTTGCATCCAACTTTTTCCTATTTTCCTTATCAATATGCACAAAAGCTTCCGAACCAAAAAAATTAAGAAAAAAAGATCTACCTCTTTTCTGGTCCAAGCTTCCTCTGGTACTCTTTTATATAGTGAACTTGAAGGCCCATAATTAATCAAATAAACCACGGTATCAACTGCTTCTGCCTAAAACTACAAGGGAAATCTAGAATGTATCCTCATACTTCTAGCACGTTCTATGATTGTCATGTTCATACTTTCTGCAACACCATTCTCATGTGGTGTTCTTGGAACCGTTCTTTCTCTACGTATCCCATTCGAACAATAATCATTGAAATTTTTTCTACATTATTCACCACCATTATCGGATCTAAAGCACTTTAAATTTGAATTTGATTCATTCTTAATAAGGGATTTCCATATTTTAAAAGTTTCAAAAACATCAGATTTATGTTTAATACAATAAACCCATACTTTTTGTAGCATCATCAATGAAAGTAACATAATACTAGGATCCTCCATGAGAAGCTACCTGAGTTGGTCTCCACACATATGAGTGTATAAACTCCAATTTCTGCTCCTTAGTTGCCACAAATTGAGAAATCTCACTCTCTTTTACTTTCCAAAAACACAATGCTCACGAAATCAAGATATAAATCTTTCAAATATAATAACTTACCCTTAGCCTTTAAGATCTGCATTCTTTTTTGACTCATATGGCCCAACCGATTATGCCACATACATGCATCTGAATCAAATTAGATAATACATAAAATAAATTAGTAACATAGGTAGATAAATATAACGTTCCTACATTCTTACCTCTTGTCACAATAAAAGCACCCTTGGTTACTTTTAAGAGTCTCCTGTAAATGTAACCATGCAACCAAATTCACGTATTTACCTTACGAAATAAGATTCCTCATGAGGCTTAACACATGCCTCACATCTTTCAATACCCATGTATTTCCATTATGTAATTTTAGATGAAATTCCCTTTTACCATATAATACTTCAAGGTTCATCATCACCCAAATAAACATGCCCGAAATTACCCTAGACATAATTTCTGAAATAACCCTTATTAAGAATTGCATGGAAAGAAGCTTCTAAATCTAAAACCCATGATTCAATTCTATTATCTAAAGAAAGAATAATATCATCTTGCATTACCTCTGCTGCAACAAGATTTACTTCTTTACCTTTGTTTGGTTGTTGGTTCTCTTTATCCTTTGACCAACAATCTTTCTTTGCATGTCCTTTCTTTCCACATTTCCAACAGGTAATTCCCTTACCTCTGGATTTAGATATGCTATCCCTTGAATTTTATTTCCCATTACTCTTACTCTTGGATCTCTCCTTGCCCCCCTTGCTTTCTACACTCAAAGCATTCCTAGATGATGATCCCTCTATACTCTTCCCGCAAAATTCTTCATTCAAGATTATACTAACCGCATCATCAAACTTCATAATATTATTAGCGAGATGTTGTATTACTAACAGTCATTACCAAGTTATCCCAACTATCGTGAAAATAACATAAGAATAAAAGTGCTTTCACTTCATCATCAAATGATATATCAACCAAATTTAACCAATTTACAATAGATCTGAAATAATTCAAATGACTAGATGCAGATCCACCTTCATGCATCTTAGAACTAAATAGTTTCTTCATCAAATAAACTTTATTTGAATCATTATGTTTTCATATAAATTAGCAAGATATTTCATTAACCGTACACTGTAGATGTCGCTTCCGTAATATTGAAAGGCATAGATGCTTTGTCATGCCTAATCTTATAGATCCCAAAGCCTTTCTATCAAGAATATTCCATTCTTCATTAGTCATCTTCGTAGGTCTTGACTTCTCATCTAACGGTAAATACAAATCTCTTTGATACGATAATCCTCAATCTACATATTCCGAATTGATAATTTAGTGTTCTATTGATTCGGATCATGCAGAAACATGGATGATAGGAAGTCAACATCAGGCTTCATCTTCTTTATGGGATCTGGACCGATATCATGGGGAAGCAAGAAACATAACTTTGTTTTTCGCTCTTCTACAGAAGCAGAGTATCGAGCTACAGGTGAAGTTGTTTGTGAAGCAATATGGCTACGCTGAATACTAGAAGGAATTGGTCTACCACAACAGAAATCTACTCCAGTATATGTTGATAATGAAGGAGTTCTGAAGCTTGTTCGCAATCCAATATTTCATGAGAGAACCAAGCATATTGAAGTACAAGTTCATTTCATACGCGAGCATGTCTTGAAGCACAACATACAACTCCAGTTTGTCCTACAATTGAACAGAAGGCAAATGTTTTCACTAAGTCACTTACATGTGACAAATTCACACTGTTCAGAGAGTTCCTCTCCACTTCATTGAAAACTATGCAAAATTAAGGGGGGGAATGTTAGCATAATTTAACATAGACATATTTATTACATTTTATTGCATTGTCTTTTATTTAATAATGTGCAACATGTGCACTCTAGTCTAGTGACTTGCATTCAATATTTTTATGTTAGATAACATTCAATATTGGTATTAGTAGTAATTACATGTGCATGTGAGATGGGTCTTATCATCTCGTAGTTGGTGCCTAATAAGGTGTCATGTCTATCCATATGAGGCTATCTAATATCTATAAATATTACAGCTCTTGCATTGTTATGTAATCTGATTTCATGATCAATAATATTTGTGAGGCTTCCATCCCTCTTTGGTCATTGCAATTTTATTCTATTATATCATTTGGTATCAGAGCTATACCATTATTATCATTTCATCTCACAAAACTTCTCTACCTTGTATTTGTTTTCTCATACCATTGTTGTAACTCCCACTCAATCAAAAACCCTCTCTAAGTAAATCACAACACACAAAGCCCTCAATCAAAGCTATGATACCAGATTATTGGGGTTAGCACATTGGTTGTATAGATAATATATAAGATCTAAACATACATGCAATGAAAAAAATATTCTACCGAAGAAATATACAAAACAAGAGATTTAACGTGGTTCACCCAAAGGTGGGGCTATGTCCACCAAGAAACAAGCTAATCTATTATCCAAAGCTTTCACAAGATATAAAATGAAGATTTATAATCTTCCACACCTTTCATATGTACAATACTTTCTTTCTCTCAAACTTTTTCTTCTTCTTCAATAATTCTCTCTCTCACAATTATTCTCACAATAATCATCAAATTTTGCAAGTTCTTCTTAATTCTTACTTCTAAACCCTAGATTTCATGCTTATATAGGCATATACAAACTTAGGGCACTTAGCCATGTAATTACAATCAATAGATCTACTTTAATACTAAAAATAGATCTAATTCCCGTGAGTTAATTAAAACACCCACACATAGGTAACCAACGCTGGTTAGCCCTAACCGATGTCGGTTCCTCCTTTCTGACCGATGTCGGTCATAGGTGACCGATGTTGGTCCCTCCATAACCGATGTTGGTTACTGTGTTTTCTAGAAAGTTTCATATTGCATGCTAATCCAAAGTAATTGAGCTCCACAACTCAACATCATTATGTCTAGACACACGAGGATTTAGGGTATAAATTGCTATGGAAAGTATTAAATTGCAACAAAATATCACATTTCAAGTGTTTTCAACTTAATCCAAAACAAATCTCACATATAGTCTCTCATTCCATTATCATTTTTTATAAGAGATATCCTACCATATAGAACACATGGTTACTAAATTTCATTTTGTATAAGAGATATCCTACCATACAACACATATAGTAGTTATTAAATCTCATTTCGTATAAGAGATATCCTACCATACAACACAAATGGTTGTTGCTTTAAATTTAATAGCTTAACGATAATATGTTCTTAAATTGAATAAGTGCAAAAGCTTGCATGACAAAATTTTAGGCTTGTGTAGTCCCGAGAGGGCTATTTTTGGGGTTAACTTCAAAAATGTTGAAGATGAAAAATATACAAGGACATGAAAATCAACCCCCACCCCATACACACATAAGTACATAAAGAAGCAAATGTTTGAGAGAATATCAAGATGGAAGAATTGAATTTAAGGTGATAGGTCATCATTCTATATTGATAATATGGGGTGGGATGTAAAGGCATGAGTGTGTTTAAAATTTTTTGGATCTTAAATTTGATGTTCATTTATCCGATCACAAGAAAATTCCATCCTTAAATTTGACATCCATTTGACAGTCACTTTAAACTTATTTTTCTTTTTTGTTTGTTTGGAGAATTCATTTGAAAAATGTAATATCATGACCATACTTTATATTTTAAGTCAATAGGCATTCTAAAATGGTAGCAACATATTAAATGTAATGGTGCAAGCGTGTTCACAATTATTTGAGCTTAAATTTGACATTCATTTAACCTTCACATGACAATTACATTCTTAAACTTGACACCCTTTTAATCGTCACACATTTTTTTTTTCTTTTTGCTTGGAAAATTCAATTGAAAATAGTAATATCTTGGTTGCGATGTAGAGTTTAGACCTATTTATTTTTGAAACCAACTTAATAATAGAACTAAATTAATATCATTTTACAATTCAATGAGAAATTTAAAGAGAATACAATAAAATTATAATCAATATCAAATATGAAAAATCTAAAATAAAAACCTTCAAATTGATATTTCTCATAAACTTCATATCATATGTTTAAGATATCTACACTAGAGCCGATTAATGGTTGGGATTGCCTTAGGCAATAATTAGAGTGGACGTCCTTCTTTAAAATTCGATTAATTTTTTTCTCCATCAAGTAAATAAATACAAACTTTCTGCATTCTAGTATTTTGATATATGCGCGTGGTCATAATAAATCACAAATGTGGAAAAATTACTATACAAAAAGAAATAAAATATCCTATAAAATTATCACAGAAGGCCAATAAAAATTCCATGGATGGATAAAATTAATGTAGGAGGCACTTAAAATGCAACAAATACAAATTTTTAATACAAGGCTATTTTCGTGGTCAAATTACCAATATCATGTGTGTGATGAGACTCAAACTGAACAAATCACATATATTTCACAAAGCAAAAAAACATTTGTAGCTCCCATGATTTTGCGATGAGTAATATTTAGACTAGACCTATAAATTCCTCTATAAAAATAATAGACATTTCTCCTAAAAAAATAGGAATAGATAGTTAAATACTTCTTTCCTTCAATTATAATCCGGGATGATATTAAAAATACATAAACCCTTTCCTAGAAAACTTTACACACTTGTATAATCTGGAGTTGTAGAAAGGTTAACAATAACAACAAAATCATATGAACTCATAAATATGTCATATTTGTTTTACTTGAAAAAATATTATAAAACTTTTTATGTGTGTACATATAATCCATGTTACTATATGATAATATTTTTAAATGAGTTGATTAATATTATTTTTTCGGTAAATTATTTTAATATTAAATTCTAAAAATAACAAACAAAAAACATCTTTAAATCAGGCCCTCTAACTTTTAACACCCTAAAGAACTTAATCTCCATTAATCTATACAAATATAATATTTTAACTTTAGTATCCATTACGTTACGATATATTTTGAATGTTAAACCATCGGTTTGGTTCCATTTCGTAATTTTTCAGTTATATTAATATAATCTTTGACGTGTGTCTTACCCAAACAAAAAGACTACTCTCTCTTACAAAATTTGCTAGTTTATAATTAGATTTTGGAGTTAATGTGTATCTAATTTCGATTACTAACATCACTTTGAATTTTCCTTGTGCCCTCTAATGTAGTAACTATAGTTTGTAACTTAGAAAAATATTTGTGTAAATATTAAATAGTCAAATTTACACCGGTATGTATCACTATATGAAGCTTATGACTTTATTTTGCTACTATGAATAAATGTATGATCAAACAAATCACCATTTGAGGGTGATCACTTCTAACATGACGAGAGTAAATATTTGGAAAATTAAAAATACACTTAAAAAACCTAGAGTAAAGAGTTGGAAAAGTAAATAAACACATATGTGTTATTTTATTTTGGTATTAATTTTTAAAATAAAATTCTCAACAACTAATTTTTCAACATATATTAATTCAATTATCCTTGGAGATAAAATATAATAAAATCATAACATGAATGTTAGGTTATGAAAACTCAAAGAGCAAGGGTCATGTTGTGGAAATAATATCCGTCATTAATGTAGTTTGCAAATGTGTGATTGAATTTGTCATTGTTTTATTAAGACTTTGGATTTTGTGATAATCAAGCATCGAAATCAAGTTACCAATTAGACTATCAATTATAAAAGTGATATTCTTGTAAATGTATATGTAATGAAATATTTTATTTTTTGGAAACACAATGACTAGGGGGGGGGGTGGATCAACCTTTTAAAACTTTTACTTCATTTATCTTAGCTTGCATACATCATTCAAATCATCCATTCAACATTCATTAACCAATTTGTGCATATTAATCATGAAACAATCATCCACAAAAGCATGAAGCAAGAGAGAACACAAGAACACAAGATATAAAGTGGGAAACCCTTAAGGGGAAGAAAACCCACTAAACCTTTGCATATATTACACAACACAAAGGAATTTGTTTAGTGAAGCACCCACTTCACAAGGAGCACCAACCCTACAACTTTAATGAGGCACCAACCACATAAGGAGTACAAACTCTTCAAGGAGGCTACAACCCCCTAAGATGACCAAACACCATCTCAACCACTTAAAAATGAAGATAACCTGAATTCCTTGTTGCTTCACCAATTGATTTGGTCACTTTGTCGACTCACTCTACTCAAAATATTCTAAACAACTCTCTTTCCTTCTTTGCTCAAACTTGCACCTTCATATGTTGATTAGGTCTAATGGCCTTGAAGCCCTTCTTCTCTGCCCTCCTCAACTTCTCATACTCTTCCTTGGTCAGCTCTAAAGCCCTCACAATACTATCTCACTCTTCCTTTTGCTTGCTCACAACCCTCTCCTTATCACCAACTCAAATAAGAAAATGTACTTGCTTTATATACATGACTCATCTCCTAAACCACCTCAAGTGGGATAAGACCAAATTAAGGTCACCATGTTAACATAAATAAACACTCCACACTCTCATATAAATCACATAGAGGGACCATATAGGTTGGCATAGGCCTAAACACACAAACTTGCACTATAAGGCCTAAAACACTAGTTCTTGCTCCAACAGTCACAAATTTGAATTTCAAGTCATAAGACAACAACACCAAGACTCCACAAGATCCATACACATAAAAACACCCTCTCACACTAATCTACAGGCTCAACCAACTATGTACCATATATCCACACCATGACACACTCTAATATGCAAGCAACTCCCATTAGGTCTCAAGCACCTAAAACTCTTCCTCCAAGAACTAACAACTTTGACACAAAAACATGATCTCAATACTTCTCGATCACATGAGCATATGATATAGTGTCCCAACTAACTTATCAACACCATACAAAACCACCAAACAAGGCATGAGACACAAATATACCTCCTTCTCTATCGTTGCTTAAGGATGTTGATAATGGTTGAAAATAGGTCTTCAAAACAAGTTGGTTCATACCTCAAATCGATTCAACAAGACACATATGGCATATCATTAAAAAGGTATTGATGTCTTCTAGCTCATAAAAATCATTTCAGCCATCAAATTAGGGCATAACACTCAAACACTCCCTTATCTCAAAATGCTTAAACCTGCTTGTAGCACTCAAGAACCAATATTGAGTTAATAGTCCTCCAACACCTCAAACATCACTTTGAGGCACAACCACTACATGAAACACTTCACTAGGTATTTACATCATCTTGGATTATTGATGACACTCAAAGCATATGGGAGTGAATCTAATACAACAGATAATGACAGCTTTTAGACCACCTATCAGCCCTGTAAAGATCAGTTTTAGAGCTTCTATATAGACCAGGGCACCCGGTTTGTAGACTAGAGTGGTGCAGGCACCCCAGTTCCTTTTTAGGCATTCTAGTCTAGGGAATCAACCTAGATCCAATATTTTCGAGCTTCTACACCATCATTGCCACCTCCAGATTTTCTAGTCACCTCGGTGACACAATCTTGTGAGCACATGCTATTCAACCGAGTTCTTTTCTATTTCCTCTTGCATATTAGGGTTAGCATTTCCTTTTACATATCTGTTTAGATCATTTACATACTTATTTACTACATTCATTTACTTTCTTTATATTTGTTCATAGCTTACATTAACTATTCCCATCTACCACATATTTCTTATTTTAGTTAATCATTTCCCCACTTGTCATTTTATGGCCATACCAATTAGATTTCCTCTATCGCTTTGAAACTAGGGTTTAGGGAGGGTTTAAACCTACTTAAATTATTAACAATAATTCATAAATGTCGACATCCATTTGACCTCATTCTTCTTGAAAAAAATTCTTAGGTACATGCTCTAACATCCATAAAAGGCTCAGACACCCATGCAAAGCACACACACGTGTGGGTGAGCATTCAAAATTTCTTATCGAGATAGAAAAATAGTTCCGAGAGCTCGATAGAGCTCGAAACACCTTTTCAATATTTTATTCCATCCTTTTAACCCGAAACTTTTCTCACACCTCTACAATGACCTCCAATACTCATCCATGTTTTTCCACCTCTACAACTCACCATACACCATATTTTTCCTATGCATTCTTTCCTTGTCTTTAATGCTTTTACTTGAAAGGACCTTGAACATGTACTTAACACACGAATTGTGACCCTGTAGACATTTTACACATGCTATGCAACATCAAAACAATCTTCACATACTTACATTAGCCTCGCTCTACTTTATATATCAAGCTATCATGTCATCTCTGCTATGCACTAGATCTAGGATTAGGCCTATAATGACTTTCTTCAACCTTTTCCATACTGAAACAGACTTGTTCATCACCTTTTGGAAACTCACACACTTATACCACATCTATCTAAACTTGTTAGACAATATGTCAACTTTTGGAGTTCACCAAAAGACCACATAACACCTTTCTTTCTTGAACCATGCATTCACACCTAGAAACTATGCTTCTTCACCACACTACCAATCAACCTTAATCTTATTTGATGAATTTGACATTATTGGAAACCAATGAAAACGCATGCAGACACATATGCCATCAAGGGTCCCTTTGACATAAATGTTGGACCCTGTAAATATCATATATAAGCGGCATGAGGGGTTTTGACGTGTGGGAGTTAGGTGCGAAAGCACGCATGAAAGTAAGATAGACAACGCGTGGAGGCTCACACCTTGAAATATTAGATTCCATACTTAGCCGCATTTTGAGCCATGAGAAAAATTGGAAAGATTAAAGGTTGGAGTGGTGGCCAAGCAAGGTTTTAAAGATAATAATAGAGCATGAAGATTTGGAGACTAAGAAAAGGCTATTTTTGGACAAGTGGAAGATCAAACATCATGCAAAGCTTAGGCTATTAATAAGATTAGATCTACAGTTTATATTAGAAGATAATATATTATTAGTGAGCTTGCATGCTCTTGTAGTCACTTTTGTAGCGGCGCATGACTATTCTTAGCATGCAACCTATTTTGAGGATGTATAGGTAGTGAAGGACACGTCCCCAATGCCCATCTATATGTATTGATTTGCATAGATTTAGGGATCCGTGAATTCTTGTAAGGTTATGCTACTAGTTTATGGGTGTGCATGACCTATGATGATACTCTTATGTATGTATTCAACTTTTGTGTTTTGTAGTGATTAATATAATGGATCTATGTGGTTGGATAATGGTTATTGAAAGAATTGTTTCGATCTTGTATGGTAGATCCGATCTTGGTTTTTTCTTAAGTTCAAATCTTGGATCTTGGCTTCTAGATTATTACATATGGTTGTGATCTAGATTTGTTTATGCTTTACTTTTGAATGGTTATTATGGATTTGGATTATATGTGTGTTTATCATGCTAAATCCTTGATAAATCTGCCATAAAAGAGGGACCTGATACCCTTGCGCACTTTCGAAGACCACTCAAGTTTGTCCGAGTGATATGCCAACGTGCTTTGGGTTGTTTAGTAGAATAAAAGACTACATGTTGGTTCCTTTGAAGAGACCTATTTTTAAGTTTTTTGTAAGGATGTTTCATGATGAAGATGTACCAGTTGACTTTGGCCAATATTGAGGATTGGGTAGAGAATTTAGAGGAAGAGTTTTCTCACAGATTTAACACTTGGACCTAAATTTGATGCATGCACGTGGGTTGAACAGAATTTATATCATGATCTCTATGATACATTCTTTTCCTATTTCCTTATAGAGTTGTACAAGTGGCTAGTAGCATACACATCAAAGAGAAATTGGAGGTATAGAACAATTATTTGGACACAGGAAGATTACCAAACTCTGTATGATGCTGATTTTGCTTGGAAATGCACTGTAGATCACTAGTGGAATGATGTTTTGAATAGTTATACATTAGAGTACGTTGTTTCTACTTATTCTTATCTAGAGGTTGTTGAGTTTCAGTTTTTGTGCGAACCCAGAGGATCCTATTTACGTGATATCCCTTTAGTGATTAATATCTTGGTCATGACTCTAGATTTGGAAATGTGACCTATGGCTAGCTAAATGCCACCGTGTGCAGGGGAAGGAATAAGTGTGGTGAAAGATGGTGGACCTAGCAACAAAAAGGTAGAGAGAAGAAATACGGTTTCAGTTTAATGAGGAACGCAAGAGGGACTTAGCGAAAAAATGTGATGTTGCGGAATGAATGGTGTTGGAGAGAGAGATGACTCGTGAAGGATTTGGAGATCACGTAGAAGACATGGATCTAAAGCATATGGTACTTCCCCATTCGGTAAGCATGACAAATAACCCTCTTCAGCTTTAGATGAGAGCACACCAACTGAAACTACAAGGACCACGTGTACACATCTGACCCCTTCTAGTGAACTAGCCCTTGCGTTTGGTTTTCCAGTTTCGAAGATGATAATTGATAATCAAGCTAGTGTGGGTTGTAGAGTAGCGACATGTAGATTTAATTTTCATTAAATTCAAGAGTTAATCAGATAGTACATTCATCTATGGTGGCGTAAACATCATCTTTATTATTTGGGGGTCCGGTTGGAGGTATATTTTCCGCACGTCATCTACATAGGGCTTGGGCACATAGAACACCGGTAACATGTCCAGGAGTAGCATAAATTTGCAGAATATGGGAGTTCGGTTCAAGAAAAGCTGTTGGGACACAAGGCAACACATCCTTTGGTCTGATGCCTACTATAAGAGGAGGATTAGTAGGGTTACATGGTTGGGGATCTAGCGGATCTAGTGGTTCGGAGATGGAGGGAATACGTGAGGTAATATAGGTTATAGATTTATTGGGCATGATCCATACCAACCCAAACAAGTTTATTACGAGATGTTTCTTCACCTACCAATATAGAGGAATTAAAGATGCAACTAAGCACGTGTATATATGTGAAATACTATGGCACACTAAGGGGATTACAACTCTAGAGTGTAAGGAAAGTTATTTTGATACTACTCTGTAAGGGTGAGAACATAGTTGGTACATTAAGTATGATCCGAACCAAACTTGTGTAGACTATACCGTGCTATGTGATACTTTCTTAGCTGAGTTCCATATACTCGAGTTTGAATAGAAAAGCATTAGCACACTGAAGGACATTAAGTAGGGCATGGCTCAAAGCGTAAGGGAGTATGATGCACACTTTAAAACTTTTTATCAAAGTTGTCTTATGATATTCACCCTAGTTAGCATGCTCAATGGTTTATTAGAGGTTTGATCACACCCTTTCGGAAGGGAGCTCTCACATAAGACCTTTACAGATCCACACGAGGCACTTGAGGCAGCTCTATGCGCTGAGGAAGTTGGGAGTGTAGACATGGGAGTTAGCCCATTTTTGAAAGCTCATATTGCATCTATGGAAAAAATATTATAATAATTGTCGATTAATTCTTCCCATGACACATATAATGGTATTTGGTGCACAGATTGTGAAGTATAAGCATATACCAATGATAGTTTCCCCCCTAAATTGGTGCGCACCATGTTGTTGGATTGTGAGATATGTCATTTAGATCATGATTCAAGTAGGTACCCCTTTTACAAAGACACGCAATAGGGAAGAATGTGTCTTGTTATTCTAAGATTTGTAAGTATACCACTTGTGATATTTATAATTATAGATTGATTGATCGATTCATGATACCATTGAAACTAGTGTACCTTAGACCAATATTGCAAAAAAATCTAAGGAATAAGGTGAGCATCATAATCATAACCATAATGAGGGGTGCTCGATGGAGGTGGTAGAGGTAGAGGTTACCATGGAGGATTCAGAGGCCAAGGTCGTGGTGGTGGAATTGGAAAATTTCCACGAGGAACCTGTTATACATGTGGATCCCCTGATCATTATAGGTATGAATGCCCTCAAAACATTATTGAATCATAGTGTGGAAATAATCACAAGTTTGAGGAATTTCCATATTTTTATGAGCACATGAACAAGTAACACAAACATGATAAGGGTGCAAGAATGGTTATAGTACAACGTGCTTTGGGAATATCGATGGATGACGAAGATAATACTTGACCTGAGACGATACTCGTACTGGTTACTACATGCATTGATGCTACGTGCATGCGTGAGAATCCAAAGTAGAAACCCATTATTACAAAATAGGAATTTTTGCATGTGAAGTATCCATATCCTTCCCATTAGAAGGAAGTCTATCAAGAGACTATGTAGGTTATTCAAAAGTTGCGGGGGTGAGATACAATGCTTGAAGGAGCAATTAAAGAAGTTGGAGCAGGATAAGGTAGTTGAGCTTCCTCATAAAGACGTTGATGACTTAAAGGAGTTTTGTAAGATGCTATGCCAAGAAAACATCATTCCTTTATTAGGGGAATGGTTCAGGGAGAAGATATCGTGCATTGGATTTAAGCGTGAGAGACAAATATTGCATGCAAAATTACCACCTCACAATCTTGATTATGATAAAGAGATCACTTTGAATGTAGTTGTTGATGGATGGTTGTTGAGTAATATTCTGATTGATACATGTGCAGAAGTAAATGTACTCACTTTGGATGTGTGGAATCAGATGGGGAGGCCACCATTACAACCATCTTCAAATGTGTTTTATATGGTGAACATGACTAAAGCCATGCCCATTAGAGTATTGAAGGATGCCACCATTACCATACAAAGGGCCAAGTTTAGTGGGGATTTTGAGGTCTTAGCATTTTCTCAAGCGAGATTTTTGAGCTTTACTTGCACGCCCTTAGTGCTTTACGTAAACAATGCTGATATGCACTTTAATAAAGATTATATCAGTTTTAAGAACAAGGAAGAGTGTGTGATTATTCCTTTAGTAGATGGGAAAGCTGCACCTTATGTGGAGCCATTAAGTGAGAAGGATCTTAACAAAATTTATGTGTGCACCATTAGAGATCCTGAAGTGCTTGAGCCATTAAAAGAAGGTGTAATTCAATGGGATGATGCACATTCTATGAGAGATATGGCCAACATTGCTTATGAAAACTAGGTGCATGGGACTTATGAAATGGTTGGGTGTGAGATGAAGAGTGTAGTTACTTGTGTAATCAATCCACACTATGTTAGGTGCTTGGGCAATAACCAGTACTAAGATACGGCCGACGAAGGAAATCCTTATGTATTTATGTGTGTTATGGAAGCCCAAAGTGGAAAGACAAAGTGCGAGAGAATGAATATGCTAGTATATACCTTACGTGGGACAACAATGCGTTGGTGAATTACACACAAAGATATTATTTTAGAGTGGCGTGAGGTGAGAATCGCCTTATCTACTAAATTTCTTAGGATAAATGCACTTACCAAGACATGTGAATTTCATGGGAAGGATTCTACTTCACACCACATTCGAAGTATGAGATACTTTGGATAGAGTGGTAGAAGGCCTTACCACCTTCATTGTGGGTGCACAAGTTCTACTTCACTCTACGTGGCTGCACACGCATGACATGTTTATGGTGAATTAAATTGAGGGACATGGAATTGGTAAGAACTGACTGTAAGTACGATTCAGACCTTTGACTATTTTTCTACTAAAACACCGGTGAATGATGCATTACAGATTATGAAGTGCTTGAAAATGGGAGATAATGTAAAGGTTGAGGAGCTTATTCGGGAATTACTAGGCAAGTTAGATCTGGAGGCATTCTTAGAAGAAGCATAGACAAATGAGGAACAACTTGGGTGTGCCTACCTAAAAAAAGAAAAAAAGGAAAGATGGTTTACATGATTGATGATGAAGAAGTGAAAAATATAGATGTTGACCAAAATGTAGGTACGCCGAGGTCTTAGACAATGCAGATGAGCATGTGTGTGCATATCATGAGCCTATGAAGAAAAATAAGGTCAACATTGGGACAAAATTAGAGCCTAAGGATGCCATTATTGGTGATTATTGGTCTGACTAAGAGGTTGCAAAAATAATTGAGTTGTTGCGTGACTTCCAAGACTTGTTTCCTAGAGGCTATCATGAGTTGAAAGGGTAAAATACTCTTTAGGTGAGATGAAGATCAAGTTAAAGGAAGATGCGTGCCCGGTTAGGAAGAGGCCTTTCATGATGAATCCTAACCTACGTGTCAAGGTAAAGGAAGAGATTGATAAGATGTAGAAGTTTGGAATCATTGAGCCCATTGAGGATTCAGAGTGAGTTTATCCCTATGGTGATAAGCATAAAGAAGGTTGGAAGGATAAGGATCTGTGTGGACTATAGGGAATTAAATGTTGCTTGTGTTATATATCCTTTTACCACACCATTTATAGAGGATATTTTGGAAGGCGTTACAGGGCGCGAGATCTACTCCTTTATTGATGGATTTTTTGGATATCATTAGGTGTGGATTGCTAAGGAAGATCAAGAGAAGACAAATTTCACCATTGAGTGGGGAAGTTTTACATACACAGTTATGCCTTTTGGATTAAAGAATGCACCTTCCATATTTTCATGCATTGTTGTGTAAGCATTTCAAGACTTTATTCATAAGTTTTTGCAAGTTTACTTGGATGATTGGATGGTTTATGGGCTAGTAAAAGATCAATGTGATAATTTAAGACTTATGTTTGAGAGGTTTGGAAGTGAGCATCTCTCTAAACATCAAGAAGTGCATCTTTGCTACACCTTTTGGAACTTTTTGGGAAATATCATTTGTAAAGAAGGCTTGTTGGTAGATCATGTTAAGGTTGTTGACATTTTGGGCTTAGAGGCACCTCACTTTGGGCACCTACTAACCAAAGTGAGGTGCACATATTCTTGGGGCACATAGGTTATTACAGGAAGTTTATCAAAGGTTATGCTAGGATTTCCATACCCTTAGAGGAATTATTGAAGAGTAAGGGAAAGTTCCATTGGGGTGAGGCACAACAAAGTGCACGTTTGAGACATTGAAGGAAAGGATTACTTCTTGAGCCTATTCTACTATTTCCTTCTTGGACCGTTGTGGGACTTGGAAAAGTATAAATAAGAGGTTAAGGTAGTCATTTGGCTACCTTTCCCTCGAAAAAAACTTGTGAGCCAAGTACAAAGAGATTAAAAGTGACACAGAACTTGTGCAAACTAGAATTGCCTGAGCCGTGTGCATAAATCCTTATGGAGAAGCAAGTTGGAGTCAACATTAGAGCACATAGAAGGGTTGCGTATATTAGAAGTGGTCAAAAAGTTTGTAGGGCTCGGGTAGAAGGAATTTTGAAGAACATAACACCCGGGCACATTGTTATAGAATAATGGCACATAATGCATGAATGGTGAGAATAATGAGACCATAGGTTGAGGTAGAAGAACCAATGGAAGAAATCTCTTGAGAAATGTAGTACCCTTTAGGTGTGTTGAGGGTGAATATTTGGAAATCGAAGCCTAGATAATGAAAAATCATTGAGTTTAACCACCACACCGAGGAAAACGAGAAGAAGATGAGGGAAGACCTAGAGAAAGTCCTCTTAGGTACATATGAGGTTGGAAACCCTCTAATTGATGACCCAGTGAAGAGGAGCTAGAAAAAATAGGTGTGTTGTAGTTGTGGGAGTTTCATTTCTTTCCAAAACCCACAAACCTCTTTCGATGGCTAATGTCATGGATTCATGAAGGTTTTTCTACTTTGCAGAAGGAGGATGTGTCTCACCCTGCAACTAATTGAGTAGGTCACATGTTTAAAATTATCAAGAGAGGACTTGGCCCTAGATTTATGTGCTACAGCAAAAATTTAAGAACTTGCAAAGAAGTTGAACTACGAAAAAGGGAGGTAGGGCACAACCTATTGTGGATTTGGGTGATCCGGTACTTAGGGTTACATCCCGACTAGTGAGCTACAAATAGGGTGCTTATGAGCATTGGACAGATATCAATAAGAGGTTCTTGTAAGTGGCTTACCAAATTTCAAAGAAAGCACATCACAATTTTGCCTAGTTTTTCACCAAGGGTATAATTGATGAGGCGAGTGTTGGGAATATAATACTGCAAAAATAGAAATAATTTCCCAAAATCTAAAACAATGGAAGTATAAACTATAATAATCCAAATAAAAACAAATTACACACACATAACACAACATGTACCATAGTTCACCCAATATGGGCTACGTCCACCAAAGATAGAGATATCATATATATAATGAACAAGAGTACAAACCAAATCTTCTACATAAGAGTATAATGCATCTCTCTAAGATTATCTCCTCCTCTAGATCTCTAAATGGATCTCCATGAATGCACTACAACCGTGCCTTCAAACACCACTAGTAGATCTCACATAACTAGGAACTACCACATATATGAACTATAACCAAGCTCTCTGTGGATCTACAACAAGACCTCTCACATGGGTCTACCATATGTGTAACTATAACTATGCACCAAGAAGTAATTTTGTCTCTCCATCACTACATCAACATGTGCAAACATGAAGACAACCTCCTCTATAATATCTAGATCTACATGGATCATCAATACAACATGATCTCATGGATCTATGAATATAAGATCTCACAACAACTTGTGGATCTAACAATATAAGACTAGATCTACATGGATCAACAATACATCATGATCTCATGGATCTACAATACAAGATCTCACCAACATGTGGATCTACAAGAAGAAAATCTATGTGCTTTGCATACTATGCAAGCCATTATAATGAGACAATAACTATACAAAGGAAATACAATAGAATATGTTACCCTCTTCTCACCATTGAGATGTACTTGCCATAGTTGTACATGATATTTCCTTCTGTCCAACTTCTCTCCATGGAAGTTCTTTCTTCATGTAACCTATTCTTTATTTCTCTTCTTCTTCATCCTCTCAATCTAGGATAATCAAGGATCTAACTCAATCCTTCTCTTAAGTTACCTCTTAACCCTATATTTCATGCTTATATAGGCATATACAAACTTAGGGAACCATAGCTATGCATTACAACCTTTAGATTCACTTTATAACTAAAGTTAGATCTAATTCCTATGAGTTAAATATAAAATTTCATGCATAGGTAACCGATGTCGGTTCCCTGACCAATGGCGGTTTGTTTGCTGACCGATGGTGGTTAATTTGCTAATCAATGACGGTTCATTTGTTGGCTGATGATGGTTCTTCTATTGACTGATGATGGTTAACCAACTGATTCTAGTTATTGTGTAAACTAGCCACTTGTAATGCATGCTCATTATGAAGTAATCTAGCTCCACAACCCAAAAATCTCCCACTTAGAGATAAATTGCTGCACCTCTTGTACTGCACTGTACATCACCATCCTCTACATACCATGAAGACCAACTATTCTTTCCTTCAACAATTCTCTCAAGTAATTATGAATATTAAACCATCTTCTAAAACAAATAAGATAACAAACCATGACTTACCATATACCTGCATGAAGCTACTACTGATTCGTGATACCCGAGCTATCAATACATCAAGCTCCCACTGTTTCATAACACCAAACCTCTCATGAAATCAAGCCATCATGACTAACACACATTCAAGAGGTCCTACTTGAACTAAATTATTGAGCTTCTATCGTAACCATAGCCATCCAACCATGTTATCCAAGCATATATCCATGTCTCCATGCTACCACCAATGCAATTGACCAAAGCAAATTCAAACTAGAATATGCGAAAGCAAAACTAGATCCTGGGTCAAGACATCCCAAATGAGTTCTACATGTAACCCGTGGTTAATTACTCCACAACACCTACACAACTCAAAGAATCCAAATACTACATTCTGCAAATCCAACCCTGCATAAACAACTAGCATGTCCAAGACAACCATCCATAGATAACATATCTATCAAGGAGTAACATAGTAATAAGAGGAAATACAAACATCCCCTACTCATGCTCAAGGCATCTAAACCATGCTCATAGGCATCCATGTGCAAAACAAATATTTGCATCATCATAGAATCACAAAACAAAATTTATCCACATGTACAAAACTCACCATGTACATCCATCCATATCATCAAGCTCTCCAGAAGCTCCAAGTCTGCCACCGACTAACTCCAAAGCCATATATGAATCATGTGCTCATCAATGTCAACAACAACAACCATGCTAACCATGCTACTAATAATTAGTGTAAATACCAACAAAAATGTCATCAACCTATTGCACAACCATCCAAGATGAAAGCAAACAAGGGAAACATCAATAAGATGTAAATATACAATTCTGTCACATTGTAACTTGTAACAAATGAATTTTCCTTCTTTACCCTTCAATGTCAATAACATTTCTCTCTTCTTAACCCAACGAACAACCATCAAATGCAATCCCATAAGGATATCCAGGCACTATAAATAAAACTAGAAGTGATGTCATCATGTAATAAACTCAAAATACCTGTAAAACCGTGATTGTCCTCCAAAACAACTTGTGCCTCATGCCAAAAAAATGTAGCATACTCCTCTCACTCCACATGTGCATATATGTCCAACCTACAATGCCAACAACCATGGCTTGCTCCCACTTAACATGAACTCCCTTACACTACTTCGATAACAAGCTCAAAAGCTCCAATATATATCAATGAGAAATAAAACTAGATGAAAGAAATATAAACTTGATTCCCTTCTTAACAAAGAATACTTCTACATCACGAAGTTTGGACTTCTTGTGAAGTAGGTGAATCACCTTCTTTTCATCCTTGTGTACTCAATATCTTTCATTACATGCAACAGTGTGTCTAATCATGACTTTTCATTGAGGATCTCATCCTTATAATAGATACCCTTGTCCTCAAGATTCCAACACATCCCGAAATAAAATTCAAGCCCACCAAATATCCATGGTGCATATTTTACTTGTGCACACAATCCAAACATAATACCAATTGCTTGAAATGAAGGAAATAAAACATGAACCATATAGAGATTCCTGACCCAAAGTCTCACTGGACTAACCAAGCCAACTCCATCCTCTTTCTGATTTAAACATTGAAATGATTTGCACTGTTTCTACTTGTACACACCGTGCAAGAAACATGATCCTCCAAAATAGGACATTGAACCATTCATGCCCTCTTCTACTATAAGTAACCTTTGTGCAAACTCATTATCACAGAGACCAACCACGGTTCATTGACCGATACCAGTTACCCATGTGACCGATGTCGGTTCCATGGCCGACACCAATCTTTCTTTGGAATGAACAAAATGCCATAAGTTGGCATAGGTCACAAAAAAAGGTGCCTACTCCAACCAAAATCTAATAGTTGTGCTAAGCTAGTCATTTCAAGAATCACCCAACCTTGCACAAAAACTTAACAACAATCATACATGCAATAAAACTACACCAAGATGAAATACATCACCTTACCAGCACCAAGACACTCATCCACATCTTCAACCTAAGTACTTTCCTATCGATGGAAGCCTCGTCTTCATTCTGTGCTATTATATTCTACTTCTCTAACAAAGCCCATACATCTAATTGCACCAAAGGATGCATAACTGCTCCTCTATCTCATACTCAGATCTAGATCTGAAATTCCAAACATACATGTGCAACATACAAGCATTGAAATACTAAGGTAATGAAAAAACCATACGTCTATAATTTGGATCTGCAATCTAAACAACATTCTTATGTCTCAAAGAACCAAGGAAACCTTAGAAAATGAAACGCATTCCATGCATCTCTCAATTTATTCAAATTTGTGATTTTTGTTTAAAAATTAGGCTTCCCAAGAATGATCATGGTCACCCTGCGATGCCAGGTTGCCACCTAACTAATGCTAGTCATTGTATTCTTGAAACCTCACATTTCTAGCTTCCACTTGAGATTTAAATCTCTTCCTATGATTTTCACATCAGGAAAAAACAAACCTTGATCTCATACACCTATCATTAAACCACTAACAATTATCAAGTAGAACCTTGCTTTGAAATAACCAAGCTCACGAAAAACCGGTTGTTGGGAATATAATACTACAGAAATGGAAATAATTCCCCAAAATCTACAACAATGGAAGTATAAACTATAATAATCCAAATTAAAAAAAGTACACATACATAACATGACATGTACCATGGTTCACCCAATATGGGATATGTCTACCAAAGATAGATATCTCATATATATAATGAACAAGAGTACAAACCAACTCTTCTGCACAAGAGTACAATGCATCTCTCCAAGGGTATCTCCTCCTCTATATCTCTAAATGGATCTCCATGATTGCAATACAACCATGCCTTCAAACACCACTAGTATATCTCACATAATTAGGAACTATCACATATCTGAAATGTAACCAAGCTCTCTGTGGATCTACAACAAGACCTCTCACATGGGTCTACCATATGTGTAACTATAACTGTGCACCAAGAAGTAAGTTTGTCTCTCCATCACTACATCAACTTGTGAAAACATGAAGACAACCTCCTCTACAATATCTAGATCTACATGGATCATCAATACAACATGATCTCATGGATCTATGAATACAAGATCTCACAACAACCTGTGGATCTAACAATATAAGACTAGATCTACATGGATCAACAATACATCATGATCTCATGGATCTACAATACAAGATCTCACCAACATGTGGATCTACAAGAAGAAAATATATGTGCTTTGCATACTATGCAAGCCATTACAATGAGACAATAACTATACAAAGGAAATATAGTAGAAGATGTTACCCTCTTCTCACCATTGAGATGTACCTGCCATAGTTGTACCTGTTATTTCCTTCATCCAACTTCTCTCCATGGAAGCTCTATCTTCATGTAACCTGTTATTTCTTTCTCTTCTTCTTCATCCTCTCAATCTAGGAGAATCAAGGATCTAACTCAATCCTTCTCTTAATTCACCTTCTAACCCTAGATTTCATGCTTATATAGGCATATACAAACTTAGGGCACCATAGCTATGCATTACAACCTTTAGATTCACTTTATAACTAAAGTTAGATCTAATTCTCGTGAGTTAAATATAAAATTTCACGTGCGAGTAATCGATGCCGATTCCCTGACCGATGGCAGTTCCTTTGCTGACCGATGGCAGTTAATTTTCTGACCGATGGCAGTTCATCGGCGATTGATGATGGTTCTTTTCTTTGACCGAAATTGGTTAACCAACCGACACCGATTATTATGTAAACCATCCATTTCTAATTCATTCTCATTGTGAAGTAATCTAGTTCCATAACCCAACAAGGAGGCATCATAATGAAGAAGGGACAAAAATTACGTGGGGGTATATCCTATTGTTGATCATGTTTTGGGATATTGGGGTACTAGGCAAGCACGATGATAATATGTGGGAGTACCCACCAGTGAACCCGTCCCCCACACTACAGTTTTCAGGGTTTACTTGTGATGGCACCATCACAAGTATATATAAATCCAAGATTGATACATGGTATGATAGACTTTTGGGGATTTTGAGAATGAATGATGCATTCTGTGAATTACCCACATTGGTTGGGGAAAAAGTAAATTTTTTAGTGGTGTAACATTTTATCCTGGCTCTTTTCAGAATGGTTAAGGGTGAAATGAGTCCATGGTGCAAACTTCCATTTACATTCTCAGAAAAGTACCTTAAGTGCTTCATCAATAGGCTTAAGGAAAAATAGAAGTTAACCTATGAGGTGGACAAGGTTGATTCCGATATACACACATTGCACGCAATGTATGGGTGATTCCAAGCCTAGGTACTTAAAGGTCTTGGAGCCGAGAAAGATTGATTTTCACTCATAGGTTACTTTTATCATTAAAGGGTTTAGTAGCGAGTATTTGTGCGATTCTGGAAAAAGACTCGAGAGAGGATTCAAAGTGGAGGTTACATACTCCACTTTTCCACACAGTAGGGGGCTCAAGTGTTGCCTATCTAGTAGGTGCGTGAAGAAGAGGTGCAAGAGGAAGAGGAAGGTGATGAAAAAGGGGGAATCTTGACACTTCCCATAAAATGAAGTTCTATACTCGTAGGAGTAGTAGTGGAGGTGTTGGGACCTCGAACATGGTAACATGGGGAAAAAAGAATAAACATGCTAAGGCACAAGTAGTCTCAAGTTTGGAGGCAAAGAAAAGAGAAGAAGAAGATCTGAAGAAGGTAGGAAATTCCTTGCATGAGGAATTGGAACATGAATTTGAATAATAGGAGAAGCGGGATAAGGAGAAGGCAGAGGCTGAAGCATATGAGAAGAATAAAGCACACATGAGTGAAGAACAAGATAAGATCCTAGAAATAGAGAAGCAAGAAGAGTGAGAAAAAGGTGATACCTTTATTATCAAGGAAGATAAAGGGTTGGGGACATGAACCAACACCCCTACTCCAAAGAAGCAATAATAAAAAATGAAGTCACAGAGGAAACCGTAGACCCCAAGGTCACCGCATATGGATTTTGTAGATGATCCAACAAAAGCATTATGTGCACACTTCCAGTATAATGCCTACAGAGAAGTTTCATGCAGGATATATTAGACCAAGAAGGAGTAGTGTCCGAACAATGAAAGTTGGTTTACATGATTAATAAGGAAGAAGTGGAAAATCTAGAAGTTGACCACACTTTGTAGGTATGCGCGAGGTCTTAAACAATGCGATGAGCATGCACGTGCATATCATGAGCCTATAAAGACAAAGAAGGTCAACATTGGGACATAATAAGAATGTAAGGAGGCCATTAGTGGTGATTATTGGTTTGACTCGAGGTTGCAAAAATAATTGAGCTTCGCATGAATTTTTGGACTTGTTTACTAGAGGTTATCATGAGTTGAAAGGGGTACATCACTCTTTGGGCGAAATGAAGATCAAGTTAGAGGAAGGTGTGCACCAAGTTAGGAAGAGGCCTTATAGGATGAATCCTAACTTGCACGTCAAGGTAAAGTAAGAGATTGATAAGATGTTGAAGTTTGGAATCATTGAGCCCATTGAGGAGTTAGAGTGGGTTAGCCCTATGGTGATAAACATAAAGAAGGATGGAAGGATAAGGATTTGTGTGGACTATAGGGAATTGAATGCTTCTTTTGTTATATATCCTTTTTCAACATTGTTTATAGAGGATATTTGGGAAGACATTATAGGGCATGAGATCTACTCCTTTATTGATGGATTTTTTGGATATCATCAAGTACAAATTGCAAAGGAAGATTAAGAGAAGATGACTTTCACCACTGAGTGGGGAAGTTTTGCATACACAATTATTCCTTTTGGATTGAAGAATGTGCGTGTCATCTTTTTGTGCATTATTGCGGAAGCATTTCAAGACTTCATTCACAATTTTTTGTAGGTTTACTCGAGATGCTTGTATGTTCGAGAGGTACCAACAACTATCTCTCTAAACATCAAGAAGTGCATCTTTTCTATACCTTTTGGAACTCTGTTGGGCATATCATATGTAAAGAAGGATTATTGGTAGATTTTACTAAGGTTACTATCATTTTGGGCTTAGAGGCACCTACTAACCAAGATGAGGTGCGTGGATTCTTGGGGCACACAAGTTATTACATGAAGTTTATCAAAGGTTATGCTAGGATTGTTGCGCCCTTAGAGGAATTATTGAAGAGTAAGGGAAAGTTCCATTGGGGTGAGGCGCACTAGCACATGTTTGAGACATTAAATGAAAGGCTTACTTTTGTGCCTTTTCTATGCCTATTAAGGGAAAATGCAGGCCTATGGAGGAAGAAATTGTGAAGGAAAAGGAGATTAACAAGGTTGCAGTGGAGGCCGGGTTCACCGAGCGGGGAATTTCTCACCCAACTCATGGAAGAAAGTACAAAGGTAGATGCAGGGATTCACTAGATGTCGAAGTGCAGGCCCTTTGTAGCAATTCCGTTGGTGGATGAAGAGGAAACCTTGAAAACTATACAAGAGAATCCCCAACCAATAAAATTGAATGCACATAGTTGATCATAAAGACCACAATGCAGAAAGAAAAAATTAAAGAAAAGCGCAAGAAGCTTGAGTAGAAATTTGGTGGGTTCCGAAATTCTATATTAGAATATATGGACATCTTTGAAGGTTCATGGGTAGGGCTGGTGGTGGTGATCAAGGAATCATAATTTTTTTTGAAGAAATTACTCCAGACCAAGTACCAGATGTTGTTGGAGAAGTACCGGGAAGGCCGTGAAGGAGTTGGAGAAATGGAAGAAGTTAGTAGGGGAAGTTGATGTAGAGTTCCGAGAAATCTTCTAGACACCTTAGCACAATTTGGTATGGTGCTCATTCAAAATTATGGGTTTTTTGGTCCCCTTTTGAAGTTTTGGACTTGAGAAACGAAGAATTGCTTGAGGAAGAAATCGAACTAGTGTGGGGTAATGCTAGACCCATGATAAATGCAGAGTATAAGCGGTATGAGGGGTTCACTGCGCTGAAGTTCGGTGTGAAAGCATGCACGTAAGTAAGAAAAACAATGTGTTGAGGCTTGCGCCATGACAAATTGGATTGCATACTTAACTACATTTTGAGCCACAAGTAAAATTGGAAAGATAAAAGGTTAGTGTAGTGGCCAAGAAAGGTTTTGAAGATAAGAATAGAGCATGAAGATTTGGTGACTAAGAAAAGGCTATTTTTGGACAAGTGGAAGATCAAGCATCATGTAGAACTTACACTATTAATAGGATTAGATCTACAGTTTATATTAGAAGATAATATATTATTAACGAGATTGAATTCTCTTGTAGTTACTTTTGTAGCAGCACATGGCTATTCTTAGCATGTAGCCTATTTTGAGGATGCATAGGTAGTGAAGGGAAAGTCCCCGAACCTATATATAGGTATTGATTTGCATAAATTTAGGGATATGTGAATGCTTGTAAGGTTATGTTGTTGGTTTATGGGCATGCATGACCTATGATGATACTCTTATGTATGTATATAGCTTCTGTGTTTTGTAGTGATTAATATAATGGATCTGTGTGGTTGTAAATGGTTATTGATATATATATATATATATATATATGTTTCTCGGATCTTGTATGGTAGATCTGATCTTGGTTCTTACTTAATTTCATTCTTGCATAGAATGGTTGTGTTCTAGATCTGTTTATGCTTTACTTTGAATGGTTATTATGGATCTGGATTATATGTCTGTTTATCATGCTAACTCCTTGACAAAGCTGCAATAAAAGAGGGACTTAGTACCTTTGTGCTCTTTGGGTGAGCACTCAGGTTTACTTGAGAGATGTGCCATTGCACCTTAGGCAGTTTGGTAGAATAAAAGACTACATCAATTTTACTTAACATCAATGAAAATAACACTAACACAATGCCCAATATTCTTCTTACAATTTGGTAAGCTATACATTTTTGTTGCGTAACTATATTATGATTTGAATATAACCCCGATTAAATATAACAATTAATTCTTAATTATTACATCCCAATTTATAACCAACAAATTGTACTACTTTAGAAGAATTAAAAAAAAAGTAGAATAGAACATAAAAACGAAAGAAATAAAGGAAGTAAAAAGAAAGAAGTAGTCATATACAATTGTAAATATGATCAACAATATTTCATTTATGTATACATAAATAAGAAAGTAAGTTGAGAATTAGATCATTATATTTTTGTATCTTTTAGATTAACAACAATACATGAGAAATGTCAATATAATTAACTCTTTGCTTAGAATATTTTTCCCGCAAGGTTCATGATAAAAGATTTTATATCTTTAAAGTGTAAGTTTTGTATTACTGATAAAAAAACAACATATGTACTATACAACCTTGCTTTACTGCAGAGTTTCAATGCATTCAAATAAGGCATATAATGATATTTCTATCCATAGATACAAGTGACTTAGAATTAAGCAAAGCAGACACAATATTTCTTGATTTTCTAAGATTTAATTACATCTAACATATTAATTAATATATATAGAATATGTGATTATTAGAATAGGTTGGTATAAAAATAATTTTGGTAATCATTATAATAGTCACACTTGTACACGTAAAAATTGTTATTATTTATCTACAAGTTGGCATCGTAAGAAAAATTTGTCCTAATGAGTTTTGCGTCAATCTTCTAGCTTAAGTTGGCATCCATCCTTTTACAAATATAAGACAACTTAATTTCAAAGGTGAGTAATCGGATGTAGAGGAGGATGTTTCCACCGATTTTTTTGATCCGATAAGTAAATGTATGCGAGAAGAAATATATCACATAATTTTTAATATCAACAAAAATAGAGAAATAATAAACAAAAAATAACATAGTACATAAGATATATCTTGGGAAACCCTTCCAAGAAAAAACTCAATGCAGTAACTTATCTCCTTATCATATTAACTCAATTGTTTTACCATACAATTACATGCTCTCAATTTTGCTTACATGTCCAACTATATGTAATCACATCAGTAGGTAACCACCGTAACTATATTTCAAAACACTGGGTACCAAAACCATGGGATTAAAAAAACCCATAACTCCCTAGATAAACACGAGTTATCTAACCATCCATAATTAACATATGATAAAAATACTTATATGCACCTTAACAAAAATTTGGACCCCCATAACCATGTCGGGATGTACATTTTACGGGAGTGCAACTCGGGGAAAATATAAATCACATTTCTGAAATTCTGTCCCACATTTTAAATAATTTCCATAGGGGTTTAAGGCCATATAGTGGGCATTCCAGATAATCAAACCCATTGATAAACTCGCACCAAGAACATTTCGTAGTTCTCACAACCATTTTCAAAGAAATCAACATAATTACCTTTTGTATCCACCTTCTACGTAGTATCTTCTTCTCCTCCACCATTTCTTTAAAAAATGACCTATTGAACATCAATGTGTTTCATTCTAGAATGATACCCATGATTCTTTGCTATAAAAATTACACTTTGAATATCATAATCTATCGTTACAACATTTTGAGTGAACCCAATTGTTGAAATTAGTCTTTGAAGCCAAACTACTTCCTTACTTGAATGAGTAGCTTCCATGTACTTTTCCTCTATGGTGGATATTGCAAGACTTGGTTGATGCTTACCAATCTGACCTACAACTCCACCAAACAAGTTAAAAACATACTAACTGACATATCTATGCATGTATAGATCTCCACACAAGTATACATCCACAAAACGATGTAGATTGAATGTTTTGTGTAGACACCTAATTATCTCCACCCTATTAATCATTTAATCGATCACCCATAAAATTAGCATAAAAATTCATGAATGATTAATCAATGTTAATAATTTAATTAACCCCATTATCACTTAATAAAATCCTCCATACCACCTTTCCATATCACCTTCCACATCACCTCCACATAACCCTCCACATTACTTTCCAAATCAATATTCCACTAGCCCCACCATTATAATAAACTAATACAATTTATCTCGCATGTCCCTACGCCATCGAATAAAATATTTTGATTTATCCTCATGATCCCTACCATCAAAATAAAATATTATGATTTATCCTCCATTATCACTGCACAATCGAATAAAATATTCTGATTTGTCCTCATGCCCCCACCATCAAATAAAATATTATGATTTATCCTCCACCATCGAGAATAAAATATTTTGATTTGTTCTCATTCCCCATGATCTCATCGACACTAAAATTTTCCTCCATAATTTCTATTTCATTAATGTTGTATTAGAAATAGGATGTTGTTAAGTATAATTAGTAGTAGTGTTTGATAGAAGATAACGGCACCGTCAGTACGGTGTCGCCAATAATGTGGAGTACGGTAACAGTCAAAGTACAATAGGAATGTTGTAAAAAGTAAATATTTGTCGTAAGTGGTCCGGTAATGTTAAAATGTCAAAGTTTGGGTAATTAGAGAAGTAGGGTCTACATGATTAGGAATTAGAAATATTATATTGGTAATAAGGACAAGGAGTGAGGTCATAAATATTTTGTGTATTTTATTTGTAAAAAGTCTAAAAATGTGGAACCCATGTAAAATGATAAGGTTTATCTTATCTTAAGAGATAAGCTTACATGTACGAGATAAGAGTTAAGGTATGGAATATGATTTGTCGAGTGGATTTCTTATCCTATCTTAGAGATAGGATGGATAAGCTGAAGTTCTATAAATAGAGAGCCACCCCCTCATTTAGCATAGAAAGAAGTAGTGAGAAATATTATAGGAAGTGTGCGAAAGGAAGCCATCGGTTAAAGGTGTGTTGAAGAAGCCATCGAAGGTGTAATTGTAAAGTTTCTCCCATAGTCTTGTTGAAGTACCTCATGGGTGAGATTATATGATTTCATGTTAATATTATAATTTATTTTGATATTTCAGATTTGTCATCATTACGTCTTATCATAGTCGATGGTATTCTTGTATTATGTTGTTGTTTTGTTTTGATTACATCCACCAAACTAAAGGTTGTGCATTAGTAAATAATCATAGCACGAGGAGTTCGGTGAAGAATTATCATAGTGCTTAGGATTGGTGATGACATTTTGGTTCCGTTCTTTGGGACCATTCCTCGTTAGGTGGATTTTACGGAGAGATATTCCCACTTAGTCAAATCAATTAGAGGGTAACCTTGTTTTTCTTTGCATAGTAGTTACCATGGTAAAGTCATTTTTGCCATGAATAGTAGTTACCATGGTAAAGTCATTTTTGCTTTGGAATAGTAATTACCGTAGTAAAGTCACTTTTTACCGTGAATAGTATTTCTATGCATAACTTCACTTTTACCGTGAATAGTGTTTACCACAAGTAAAGTCGGTTTTACCACGGTAAGTCAAGTTTTACCATAGTTTACCGTGGTCATTTCTATAGTGATTCCAATTATTTGTGCACATAAGTCTTGTTGATTGTACTTGTGAGTTGGTATTTCATGGTGGTTACTTTTGAAAATGGGAAAGATTCCTGTTTTTTCAGCTCAATCTAATGAAGATGCTTCTTCTTTCATTCAAGAGTTTAAGCAATCTTGTATTTGTAATGGCCTTATAAGAAGGGAACAATGGACTGAATTTTTTCCTACCTTTTTGGATGGTTCAACACTTAGGTGGTTTGAAACACTAGGTGATAATGTGAAAAATTCATGGGATTTATTAAGCTTGAAGGTTTTCTTGAAGAATTTGGTGAACAACGAAATATGCGAGATCTCATGATCGAGATCACAAAGCTATCCCAAGGAGAGAAGGAGAAGATAAGGGATTATCATGCTCGTGTTCTAGAGCTAAGGAGGAAGCTCGATGCCTAGATCCGGAAGGAAGGACTAGCGGATGGGTTGATGAATGGCGTGGATAATCTCCTCTGTAAGCACTTCATTCTTGGGATGAAGCCAGAGATCGACAACGAGTGAAGTATGACCGCCCACTACCATTAAACAAGCAAAGGAGATTGCAAGAAGGCGAAAGAAAGCATGGAAGAGGAGCCCAAAGAAATTGTTGCTAAAGTAGAGCCTACACCAAAGCACCTTTGGTCCGAGAATCCACAACCACTCCCGGTGAGCACAAATATTTCTCCTAATACATCTCTTTGAGTATGAAGATCTGCTCAAAAAGATAGGTCGATTAACTATTAATCTTCTTCAAGGAAAGGAATTTAGTTCTCAGGGAGGAGATAGAGGTCTAAAAAGAAATATTTATGAAGTTGTTTGTTATGGTTGTTATAAAAAGGGTCATTATAAGTATAATTGTCCAGATAGAGCTTCTACATCTGGTAAGGAGATAATGATAAAGGAAAAGCACCTGTGAATTCTTTTGATGTAGTAGATAAGAGCATAAATAATGAAGTAGATGTGTTTGTAACAAAAAGAAAGAAAGAAAAAGATAATCAAGATGGAAATGATCCTAAGAAGATGAAAGAAGAAACTAGTAAGAAACATAGGAGAAGAAAGTTGGGTTTGCAAGATTTTCGATTTCACGGGGCAAGGACCATACTCCATCTTGGAAGATCTGTCCAAAAGGCTGCAAATATTACATATGGTCAACTCTTGGCTATGTCTTCGAGAAGAGGGCGGGAGTTGTGAGGTGGACTCAATGCTCGAAGAAGGAAGGAGGTTGAGGTCCTTGTTTTGGAGCGCGGCGAGATCCCTATGCTCCACAAGGTGAGGTATTATGTAATGGTATTTCAATTCATGATGTCTTAGTTGATGGAGGTGCTGCGATTAATGTAATGACCGAGTCAGTAATGAATATGTTGGGTTTAAAAATTGATCGCCCTTGACACTTATGTTAAGGTCATTAAATAAGGAAAAACTAAACCGAAAGGTGTAGTTTCAAATGTGGCAATATCTGTTATGGGTGTTGTATGTGTGGTAGACTTTTAGGTGATGAAAAATGGTAATGCTTGTTGCGTACCCAATACTCTTTGGGAAGACCATGGCTAAGGAGAGTTCATGCAAGAAACTCTTTGGAATGAAGGTTTCATGACACTTGGACGTGGTAGAGAGAGGGTGAAGATAAACGTGATCCCTCGACATCATAAAGAAGAACACAATGGATTCAGTGATGAAACGATGATTGGACATCCTTTGATTACTCTAGTACCCGGTGAAGTGGACACTTTGAAGATGAAGAAAGTGAGGTTGATGTTTCGAGTCATGGATATTCTTCCAGGTCACACCAACCCAGGACCCCATAAAATTATCGAAGAAGAAGTTGATGTTCGTCTCCAACAAATAAAGATTGGTGATCTTTGTGATGGAGAGTGAGAAGGAATCCTACCTCCACCTCTTTGAAGGTACATACACCTATTCACTTTTGATTACAAGGAACTCCGTCAAGTAAGTTGGGTAGAACATTGTATTGAGTTGGTAGATGGTGCTAAGCCCATAAAGCAAATGCCATATAGAATGAATCCTAATTTTTCCAAGAGCGTAAAAAGAAGAAATAGATAAGTTGCTTGATGCGGGATTCATATTTCTTGTGGAGAATTCGAGAATGGGTTTCTCCCATTGTGATCTCAATAAAAAAGAATGGGAAGCTACGCATTTGTGTTGATTACGAGGAAGCTCAATAAGGCAACAAAGAAGGATCATTACCCTCTTCCATTTTCGAGATCGGATCTTGGATGAAGTAGTGGCCAGGGGAGTGCTTATAGTTTCTTTGATAGATATAGCTGCAAAGCTTCTGACCAAGTTCGTATAGTAGAGAAAGATCGAGTTGAAGACCACGTTCACCACTCCTTGGGGAACGTTTGCTTATAGAGTTATGCCTTTTGGGTTGTGTAATGCTCAGCAACATTCCAGCGTTTGATGAATAGGGTGTTCGAACCCTACATTGGGACCTTCATCGAGTATTTACGGATGATTTTTGCATATATGGGAGCAAGTTGGACCACTCGCACCAAATGGAGACAACATTTCAAAGGTTAGATGAAGCACAAGCCTCACTAAACCCTACAAAGTGTGTCTTTGGATGTTCTAAAGGTGTTTTGTTAGGGCATGTTGTATCCGAGATGGTATTGGTGCGATCACGATAAAGTTTCAAAATCAAAGATTTACCATTTCTATGAATAGAAGTAAGTTGAGATCATTTTTAGGCCATGTGGGTTCTTATAGAAGGTTCATCAAGAATTTCTCAAAGATTGCACATGACCACTAACCCGAGTTCTTGAAGAAGGATGTTACTTATGAACCGAGAAATAAGGCGCATGAAGCTTTTGGACAATCTGAAGGAAGCCACAGGTGTCTTCACCTATTTTGAAGAATCCAGTTGGAGTAAGCCATTCATTGTGTACATTGATGCCTCAGATGCAGCACTAGGAAGTACTTTGAGCCAAAAGGATGAAAATGGGAATGAACATCCAATTTACTTTGGGAGCAGACAAATGAGCGATCTTTGAGGTAAACTATCAGAATGCGAAAAAGAGGCTCTGTTTATCATTTTTGCTTTGTAAAGAAGTTTAGAAATTACTTGCTAGGGCAGAAATTTATAGTTGTAACAGATCATCAAGCTCTGAAATATATTGTCAATAAGCCTAACCCATTAGGGAGGATAACAAGATGGATAATTTTGCTACAAGAATTTGAATTTGATATTATAGATAGGCCAGGAAAGAAGCATGTCAATGCGGATGCACTCTCTCGAGCCTATGATGGTTTAGGATCATCTTGTGATGATGATGATTTCCCCGATGCAACATTGTTATCCCTTGACACAATCCCTAGTGAATACATAGATATTTGGAATTATCTGAATGAATTCAAGTTTCTGATGGTGGTGCCAATGCAAAGACTAAGAGAAAGATTACTCAGCCGATCGTCCATATTCTATTCTCATGGAGCATTATTTCGAATAGGACACGATGGAGCGATCTGATAAAAGGGCGATTGGGCGTGATCGAGGAAAGGAGCTGCTAGAAGAATTCCACAATGGTACATGTGGAGGGCACTTCTCTGGACAACTTACAACAAGAAGGATCTTGGATGTAGGTTATCACTGGCCCACTCTTTTTAAAGATTGTTATAATTATTGTAAGACATGTGATATTTGTCAAACACATGGTAACCGTAAGACTTCATCAGCTCCATTATGTCCTATTCTTCCCCTTGGTCCCTTTGAAAAGTGGGAATAGACATTGTAGGTCCACTTTCTTCCACTACATCACGTCAAAATAAGTATATTGTAGTTGCCACAAATTATTTAACCAAGTGGGTTGAAGCTAGGCCATTGAAAACAACTTCCATGGATGAAGTGGCAAGGTTCATATATGAACGCATTGTCATCATATTTGGTTGTCCATTAGAAATTGTAACAGATCAAGGAAGCCACTTCATTAATGAGGTGGTAGAAGCCCTAGTCAATAAGTTTTCTATTAAGCACAGGAAGGCAACAACATACAAGCCAAGCACAAATGGACAGGTGGAACGAACAAATTTTGTGTTGTGTCAAATTCTAGCAAAAGATGCAGCCTTGTAGGTACATAAATGGGATAAAAGGATTCATGCAACATTGTGGGCATATAGGGCAACATCAAAGTCAGCAACAGAGATACTCCCCATTTCGGTTGGCCTATGGCATTGATCCAGTTCTTCCTATTGAGTTTGATATTCCCACTGTGAGAGTTATGAAAAATGAAAGGATGGATGAAAGTGATTCAGTAAAAGAAAGGTTGGTACATCTTCATTTGCTGGAGGAAATGAGAGAAATAGCAAAGGATACAAGCCATAAGAAGAAAATGAAGCAGAAGGAGTACTTTGATCAAAAGATCCGGTGGTCTCCATTTCATGTGAATGACTTGGTTCTAGTATATGATTCCAGATACAAAAAAAGAAGACAGAGAAAATTTCTTCCAAAATGGATGGGGCCCTACAAAATAGCAGCTGTGCATGAAAATGGTACGTACCGACTGGAGGAATTGGATGGCACTCCCATTACGAAATGGGTCAACCACGACAAGTTGAAGATTTTCCAAGCACCAAAATAGTCTACTCCGAGGACGGAGTAGAAGCTAGGAAGGGGGAAGATGTCGACACTAAAATTTTCCTCCATAATTTCTATTTCATTAATGTATGTATTAGGAATAGGATGTTGTTAAGTATAATTAGTAGTAGCGTTTGATAGAAGATAACGGCGCCATCAGTACGGTGTCACCAATAATGTGGAGTACGGTAGAGTCAAAGTACAATAGGAATGTTGTAAAAAGTAAATATTTGTCGTAAGTGGTCCGGTAATGTTAAAATGTCAAAGTTTGGGTAATTAGAGAAGTAGGGTCTACATGATTAGGAATTAGAAATATTATATTGGTAATAAGGACAAGGAGTGAGGTCATAAATATTTTGTGTATTTTATTTGTAAAAGTCTAAAAATGTGGAACCCATGTAAAATGATAAGGTTTATCTTATCTTAAGAGATAAGCTTACATGTACGAGATAAGAGTTAAGGTATGGAATATGATTCGTCGAGTGGATTTCTTATCCTATCTTAGAGATATGATGGATAAGCACGGAAGTTCTATAAATAGAGGCCACCCCCTCATTTAGCATAGAAAGAAGTAGTGAGAAATATTGTAGGAAGTGTGCAAAGGAAGCCATCGAGTTAAAGGTGTGTTGAAGAAGCCATCAAGAGGTGTAATTGTAAAGTTTCTCCCATAGTCTTGTTGAAGTACCTCATGGGTGAGATTGATTTCATGTTAATATTATAATTTATTTTGATATTTCAGATTTGTCATCATTACTGTCTTATCATAGTCGATGGTATTCTTGTATTATGTTGTTGTTTTGTTTCAGTTACATCCACCAAACTAAAGGTTGTGCATTAGTAAATAATCATAGACGAGGAGTTCCCGGTGAAGAATTATTATAGTGCTTATTGGTGATGACAGATCAAAATAAAACATTATGATTTATCCTCCATTATCCTCCACCTTTAGAACAAAATATTCTGATTTATCTTAATCATAATACCCACTATCCTACATGAATAAATAAAATAATGTGTCAATTTGTATATTAGTCCCCCGCTTTCAAAGTGCATGTACTATTCTGAACTATTCAACACTATTCACTACTATTCATCCATTATCTCAAAATCACAATTAATTAACCTCTCTTAATTAATCCCATTTCTAAAACCTATAAATACAACCTCTCTCCCCACTAAACAACATGAATTAAGTGAGATCCTTCATTATGTTATTTTGATTTCTAAGTCCTTGCTGTTGAAATCCCCAATTAGAGCCCTCATTATGTCCTCATGAGCCCAAAGTTCTAATGTGTTTAAATCACTCTCTCCATTTTCTAAGAGAAAATAAATGTTGTTGGAATGATCATGTAGTGGAGGCATATTTGTTGGGGCACCTACATCCTCTCCATCCTCGAGTACATCCATATTGTGATCGATTTGAGGTGTGTAATGGAAGTTGGTAAGTGGTGTTGTTTTATATATGAAAATTATTCTACTATTATGTTGCTAACTTTTGTTATTCACATTCTGCACACCGGTGGGAAATACCCCTTCCATCCATTAACGTTTCTTTTTTATAGGTTATCTTGTTGTGATGTGTACTTGCAAGGTTTTACGTAAGGTTGATGAAGTCTCATGAGGAATCTTGGAGATAACCTTTTACGTGAGTGTTTACAAGTCCCCAAACCTACTCCATAAAATTTGGAACATATGAAAACCATAGGAACTCCTATAAATGGGCTTACTTTCCAATTCTCTAAATAAGATGGCCGTCGAGGTAGGAAGGCAAAATATTGATAAGGGGGCCATAATAAAGAGAATGCAAATGAATATAGAGTGTAAGGATAAGAGGAATCGAAGCTCATTGAGGAATTGATTAACATAAAGAAAATTATGGTTGATGCATATTATGATAAGGAAATTTCCATTATCGGTAATATTGCACGCACATGCCCGATGTTGTGATGTAGGCCAAACCCGATCACAACACGAGATGGAATGCTTAGAGGAGCTGTACACCTATTACTAGTTAAAGTAAATAATGGGCCATGGCCTATGGTAGAATAACTAGACACAATAAATAAGGATAAGGTATAGAAAAATATAGAAGAATATATTACATTGGGCACATAACTAAGGAGACCGTGTAAAGGGTCGAAAAGATTTTTGATAACTTTGAGGACATCACGGGAATTTTTTTACACCATAGAATATGAGGCAAAAATGAAGAAACTACATGCCAAAATGTGGAAAAACAAGGTTGAATGAGAGATGTATCTGTAAGAAGTTGGGGGAAAGAAGGAGATAATGAAAGCCAAGCGAGATAGAATTGAGGAAAGACTTGTTGAAATTCAAACTTTGGTGATGCGGAGGGTAGATAGTTTGGAAGGAATCACCTCAGTATTTGATGTGGTGATAAAAGAGTTGCAGGAGAAGGATGATGAGATAAATATAGAGAATGTTCTAGGAATTTTGAGATACCACCGGACACTATAGATAATGAGCTTGAGGTATGGAGGTAGCTAGAGAAGACAATAAACTAGAGTTCCCAAAACTTCTACCATCACCTTAGTTTTGATTCTTGGAATGTGCAAAAGAAAATATTTCTTATTCTTTGACTCATTAGGGTGATACCCATATTCTTTCATATATTCTTTCAATGCTATTATTTGATTCTTTTTGTTACCGAGGAAGGACAATGCTCCTAGTATGGGGTAATGTTGGTTTGAGAATATGAATAAATAAAATCCACACACGAGTTTGAATAATGCCCACAAAGGCATGTCTAAATCATGAAGAAGTTTCAAAGAGCTAAGAAGATATGCATAGGAGTCCATGTGTGGACACGAAAAGATAAAAGTTAAATTCGGTGTGTGAAGGTGAACATAGGAGATGGAAATACAATAGGGCATGAAGGTCTATGCATAGAGACATATGTCGGGGAGTTAGTCGATCTCTAAAAAACCTAAAAATAGGAAAAGTAGAGATGGCATGATAAGACATGCTATAATTGGAAAAAGATAGCATTAAAGAACGTGCAAAGATGACTAATGACTATGCATGGATAAAGATAATTATAGGGTATAGGCATGAATAAGGCCGAGCTATTTATAACACGGATTGGAGAGTAAAGCGGGAGTTAGAGGGCATGGAGGTATATAATTATGAAGTCTATTGTTAGAAATAAAGCATGTAAGAGGTGAAGGAAAAGTTCCCACCTTATATATGTGTGTCACATTCCCTTAAAGAGGAGAGAGGAACTGATGATTTAGGAGAGGCTTGTGTAGGTATGAGTGCACCTTGCACATGGTGTATGTCAAGATTTGTGTTTGTAATGGATACCTTTCTATTCATTTCTAAGGCTAGAAAGGATGCACGTGATGTAATTGAGTCTAGATATTGTTGTTAATTGTTTATATTGATGAATGAATGATAACAAATATTATTGTTGGCATTTGTGTTGTGATCCACATAGTCCATCTTCTATATGATGTTGTGCATGATTTATACTAACTACACATCTTGCATGATCTAACAAAGAGGGACACAGTAAGTTGAGTGTGCTTCAGGGGAGCTTTTGGACATTAGTCTAAGTGATGTGCCATCGCACTTTTTGACTAAGAGGTTTTGGTAAATAAAATACTATAAGGATATGAATTGAATGATTGCACAACACCCGATGTAGACACTAAATCATGCAATTTGGGTATATTTATAGTCCCGATCACATACCACTATTTATATGATTCCCGAGCGAGAAAATAAATAATTGATCATTGTCTTTGGCCTCTTTGCTTTCTTTTTTATTTTCCCTTTTGGTCTCACACACCTTCTTGCCCAGTTTGAATTTTGACACTTTAGTTTCTCTAAGCTGGACACTAGTGCCCTAGTACCCTCGACCCTGCATAGGCACCCTAGTCTCGACATTTCTAGCATTCACATGATTTTATGGGCTTAGTTGAGACACTTTGCTTTCTATTTCATCGGTTTCCCATATCAAAGCATAACTTCGCATTTATTGTGAATCAAATAAGTATCTTACCCTCTTTCTTGCAACTAGGGTTTTAAATTTTTTCTAGCTCACTTGCTTGTTTCAAATTTGTACTTTAACTATTTATATCTGCATTGTTACATATTTATATTTAACATGTATTTATTTCAATATTTTTAAAATCATCTAGTGAACTCGTCGTTTGATTCCAATCTTCTTTATAGTGTTTTCTTCTTACATGCCCGTCACTCATAAAGTGGTCGTTTTGGGTATTTTGAGCATCTCAAGATTCCTCCATCTTCCCGTAGGTTTCTAAATCAATGGCTGAAATTGATAATCCATTCGTTAACTCTCAACAAGTTTCTCTCAAAAACATTAAAGCATCTGATAGTGAAAATTCATATGATGAAGACACAAATTTTGATCAAGAACAATTAGACAAGCTCACAATTTTTTGTCAAGCTTTGTGTGATAATCCTTCCCATCTTCTACATATTATTCATGCTTTGATATTGCTAAAAACTCTCGTGATGCTTCTTCGGAACCTCTTGTCGGTTCTTCCTCAGCTACCATGGCCTCCACCCAACCCCTTCATATTCTTGTTTCCATTCCCACTACTACCACTCCAATCATTCAACCAATGCTTCTAATGCATGATGTGGAGATTCTTCAAATATGCCCAATTTAACATCTTTATATCAGAATTTGCAAGCTCAAATTCATTAACTTCAATTGGCCACTTCTTGTATATCTCCATATTTGGATTTCGTATTTCTCCTTCATACTCCTTTCACACCCGCCACTTCCGCTTATGTGCTTCCTCTTGATTTCGTCACCCTTAAGTTGGCCATTTTCAAAGGTCATGGCAAACCTCAAGAACATATCCGAGCATTTCATATATTATTTATAGATTATGCGGATGATCACACTTTAGTAGCAAAGATATTTCCTTACGAGTCTTCAAGATTATGAAGTGCATTTATTTTATGATTTACTGTCCACTTGGTAACATATTTTACGCATTTAGTTGATGGTTTTATTGCTCATTCCTCTATTAATAATGGATCTAAGATATCCTATGCTCAACTCATGCAACTCGTAAGGATATAACGAAAATATAGCGGATTACGTCTTGCGATATAAGAACAACTTAGGTAAGATGTCTCTTGTTCTTGTTAATTGTGAACTTCAAGATTTTTTTGTCCAAAGTTTATTACCACCTCTCTAGGAGAGTGTCATCTTTGAAATGTCTCCACCATTCAATCATTTGTGTAATGTACTCTTAAGCTACGTGAAACTAAGTTGTTGTCTATCAAGAAGCTTAAGTATCATAAACAAGCTCCATCTTTGGCACACTTTCAAAGTAAATAAACTTTTAAGCCATTTACAACACCCAAAGAAGCTAAAGCTATTGTAAATGTTGTATCTAACATCAAAAGCTTCAATGGAAACCTCCTAAGTGTACATTTACTAAATTGCCTAGTGCTCCACATTTTCTCTTTGCCACAACTCGTTGAGAGAAATCTTATTATGGTTCCTCCTCCACTCAATCTATACCTATCTCATCCAGAAGGTCGTAGGTTACAATAGAAATTTCAGATGTGGCTATCATCAATGCATTGGGCATTCTATAGATCATTGTTTCAAAATTCACAATCTTATTCAATATTTTATCGATAATAATGCAATTGAGCTTCTTGAGCCTGCAACATCTATGTTGGTCAATGAAAATCACAAGCTCAAGATATTCAACAATCCTCTTCTAAAACATGACAAGCAAATGAATGAATCTTCAACCAATCATAAATATTGCGTAGTGCCCCTTTTGCATTGGGGGCTCTCAATTTTCTCATTGATCATGTTGAGACATCTCCATCGATCGTTACTTTCTACAATCATTACTATCACGCTACATTCTCTTTTGATTGTTTTCACATCACTACTTCTATTGGATCTATTACTATTAATAACACTATGGTTGATCCATAATTTTACATAAGTGCATGTTCTATTGCACTTCTTGTCACTATTAGCTATCCACTCTCATAAATTTCATATCCAGTTCCTAAATCATATGGTTATGTCGAGCTTCTAGTTACCATCGGTCCTCTTACCATGCTTGTTCCTTTTCTTGTGGCACCTTTAGTCAAAGGGTGTGACATGCTCTTAGGTATTCCTTGGCTCCATGTAACTTAGGCTATTATCTCCATGAATCACCTATGTCTAAAGTTCATTCACAACAAGCAATTCATTACTATTAATGATGTTTCTCCATCTACACCATGACCGCAACCTCTTATTGAGGTTTCCATTGCACTCACTAGAGAATCTAGGTCCTCTTGACCTCTTAAATATAAAGCATAATATGCTTCTAGCTCATTTGTTCATGTACGACCTACCCGAGTCTCACAGGTTTACTAGTCCATCTCATTAGTCTAGGTCCATCACTTAGACAACTCCTTCACATAGGTATACATCACCACCTCATTTTTCTTCACATATGTGTTCATCACCTCCATGCTCTACCTCACATAGGTGTTCATCACCTCTGCGCTCTCCTTCACATACGTGTCTATCACATCCCGGTATCAAGTAAATAGGTATCATTCACCGACACATCATTTTTCTCATGCACCACTTGGTATTAGAGCATGGTCACACACCTTTAGCTCCACAAGCATCAGGTGGAGGACCCTCATCTTTCAATTTCATTAGATAACATATTCATTGGCATACACTTGGGGGAATCATGCTTATCTCCCCTCTAAAATTTTCAGTGTCTTATAATTATACTATCTCACTTCTTACTTTGCATCTAGTGTTTTACACACATTTTGCACATCTTGATACATTTGTATCATCATTACTCGATGATGCACTCTTGTGATATGGTTCACACTTGACTGTTGAGGGCTCACTACATTCATGAAACTCACATCATTACATGAAACATATCACATTCGACACATTCATGATACATCATTCTAACATCACATTATCACTCATCACACTTCCCTATGACACACTTTAGTTCCACAGTTGATACTTGATGTTATTGTTAAGGGTCTCAATTTGAAATGAACCTCACCACACTCACACACTTTCTACACTCTACACTTTATCAATCATATCTTTATAACGCACCACTCAAACCATTTTCCAATGATGTACTCTTGTTATATGGTTCATTCTCAATTATTGAGGGGGAATTATAAATAAACCTCACCTCATGCATACTCATTAACACTCACCTAGGGAGCATGCGAATCCTATCACACTCACATTGTATTCCATTTCATCTCACTCATCCATGACATACTCCATATCTTAGTTGCACATTGTTCATGTTTACTTATACTTCCATGGTACATCTTGCTTACTATGTTAGCTGGATACATTGTATGTAATTATATTTTCTATATACACATGGACGCTCACTTTCCTTCAAGTTATGATTACAAAATTTACAAAGATCATTACACACAACATGGATGCTTGGCACTTTACCTCTTACCGGTCTGCTGCAACATGCTCAGGGGAATCAATTTCATACACATCACAAGTGATATTGTTTTGATTTATACTACTTCCTATTCATATAAGAACACTACATCATATCAGACCATACACATTTCGACATACTTTCTATCTTTCTCACATGCTAACGGTACTTCATTTGTAACATTTTCTTTGCAGAAACTATTTGTTACCATGGTTGTCGATATTTTATTTTTTCACTATTTGTCGATTGCTTGCTACTATATGTCATTATTTGTAGGATTTTCCCTTTATCTTGTGTTCACACTTGTATGCTTTTGGCCACTTCGCCTCTATTTTCTTGCGACACCATGAGTGATGTCGCATGTTTAAAACCCACTTTTTGTAGTTTACATTGTCTTCTTGTGTATTATATTATTTCTTCCTAGGTTACATATTGTCTTCTACATACGTATTTTGTCTTGTTTGTACTAACACTTGTTTTTAGCCACTTTTTTTTCATGTGCCTTGGTTTTTACTAAGCACATTTCCTCCTGTAGGGCTCAATTTTAGCACAATGTCTGGTCCTCCTTTGGGTCACATACTCCTTGTGACGTCACATGCACCCCAAATGAGGGGGGCATAATTGGGTGAATCAGTCACCCCATACAACATTTCACAATCATAGTAAAATATAGTTTAGTATCGGTACAACACACTCTTTAGTCATAATAATGGAACGAAACTGAGTTGGGTACTCAACACAACACATACACTAGTGCTCAATATTAAACAAGAGCACACAGGGACCCCTAACCCTTCTTGGGCACATATGACCAGGGGTAGTTACACATTTTTCTCTCGTTTGGAACAATTCATAAAAATTTACACAAAAATTTTATAGGACAAACATAGTCCTTTAGCACTCGACATGCATGCATTACATCTTCTTATCTATTTTTGCATTAGATTGGACTAGATCAAAATGGATTGGATTTATACACATAATATACAATGGTGTTTATATTTCGGATAAAATTAAAGGTTGGAGAATAACACTAGACCTTTCTCCCTACACTTTTACATACTTGGCATGAGATCACCAAAAAAACTCGTACTTGCACAGATGGCATGAGATCATCCGAAAAAACTGGTCTTGGAATGAGATTTCCCAAAAATCATTCTTCCGCAACATCTTCGAGGATCCTTTCTATCTCTTTCACTCATCACGGATCAAGTGCACATGTTCATTTTCACATTTTTACATGCTTTCTTACACACTTTTTTACGCGTTTTGATAAAATATTTCATATACACATAGTTGACTACTTGTTTGCTATTCTCTTTTAAAAGTTTATCCTTATGGGAAGCAACAGCCACATCATCCAACATCACGACATCTACACATACATTTTCACCCCTAAGGTAATCATCATTTTCACTTCCTCTTCTCTAGCTTCCATGCTTTGCTTTTTATCACTCCATACTTTTTCATATCTCTGAGAAATTTTTTCTCCATTGATCTATATGGTTATCAAGTACGCATCTCTTATCTACTTTATGTTATCAAGAATTCACTCAACAACATAAAGTGGGGAAAATTTAGACACTAAATCACACACTTTGGGTATATTTCTAGTCCTAATCACATACCACTATTCATATGATTCCTAAGTGAGAAAAGTACTAATTGACCACTTGTCTTTGGCCTATTTTCTTGATTTTTTTTCCCTTTTTGGTCTCACACACTTTCTTGCCCAATTTGAATTCCGACACTTTAGTTTCTCTGTGTTTGGACACCAGCGCACCAAGTGTCCCCGACCTACATGAGACACCGGTCCCAACATTTCCAAAGATTCTCACATTTTTCGGGCTCAATTGCGACACTTTTCTTTCCCATTTCACTAGTTTCCCACTCAACACAACTTCATATTTATTGTGAATCAACTAAGTATCTTACCCTCTCTCTTGTAACTAGGGTTTTACTTTTTTTTGAGATTACTTGCTTACGTCAAATCATGTACTTTAAATGTTTATATCTTTAGTGTTACATATTTAGATTTAACATCTATTTATTTCAATATTTGTTAAATAACCCGAGACAAAAATTGTAGAAAAATTGCTACCGGTTTTGAGATATAGCTAAAGCTTCACAATTAGGGTTTTGATTGCAGTCTAACCGATATCAAGATTGGATACCGTTATAAATAAATTAGTTAGATATATGTGAATATTAATAGCAATAGAACAAAAAAGATCACCAAAATATAAAGAAATGATAACAATATGAAAGTAGAATGACTTAGCCACTTCAGGGGCAACCGCCAAACCATACAAGAAGACCGAAGTGCTCAATACGATGATAATATCCTACTCTCTAGCTCCTACATATAACCTAATATACTATCCAAATCCCTAAGGCCAACCCAATAAGAATATGGAAACCAAATATTTATGATACGACATGATAAGATATTATGTTAGCCAAAGGTCGACTATCTATATCTCGATATATGAACTAGGGTTAAAGGTATAACAATAAAAGGATAAAACCCAAAAGAATAGTAATACAAAGATGGAAAGAGGACAAAATTTGATTTTGAACAAAAATTAATCATCGTCAAATTAGTAAAACGACATGTGTATGAATACAAAATGAATTTAATAGAATGAAAAGATGTATTTTATAAATTGAAGATATGGAATAAAAACCTCCAAGGAATTCATTAAAAAACCTATATATTTTTTTGGGGTTCACCAAATGATTACACCCTAATTAAATTATGTTATGGAAAGTACATAATAGTAAAGAGGAATGTAAGGATTTATTATTGGAGATTATTTTGATCTAATTAATTATAATCAACCATATATAATAAGAATAATACAAGGTAATGATTTTAACAATGATAAATGATAAAATGATAGCTCAAATACACAAGAGTAAATGAATACTTAGTTGAATAGGTAAGAAAAAAAAGATACAAGTGTGCATATTAATAACAAAGATAGATAATTTTTTTGAAATGCTTCGTTATCAACATCCGAACTAGTAACCAAACTAGTTGAAAAATGTAGGAATTTTATATGACCTAGACCTAAAAGTGTGGGTCATGACCGAAAGTGTATAGTTTTGGTACCTTTGGAAATTAGACTTTGAAAATTCATGTGTGATTGAATTGTCTAGATATTTACTTAACTATATTTTTCTCTTCATTGTGTAACCTCGGGATGACCTGTAATCACCTGCAACAAAGTGGAAATCCTAGAAACCTACAATACCCTTAATCAAAGAATTAGATAACCAAAAGGAGAAATCATGTGTATAGTGAGGTTGGACTAACCTTGGAAGTTGACTTGAAAAACCAATAAAAGTGTTCCACAATATTCCCTTATCTTTGGATCAAACCTCGTATATTTATTTTAGGTACTTGTGCAAGTGTTGTGATATAAGAAACCCCCTTAGGCTCCCTTGTGTCTCTTGACATAATGATAGGTAACTAACTAGACCAAAGAATATACCTAGCATTGTATTAGTGTGGTGTGGCACGCTTCATTTGCATGACCTTTCTCTTATTAAGGCATGGCTCTATGACATTTGCATGATTAGAAATGGAGGAAACTAGAGTTTTTACTTGGTTCAATTCTTCATACCTATAAAGATGGCTACTCTAAAATAAGTGAAAATAATTTAGGAATATCTAAGAGATCCTTGAGTGTTTTTAGAGGGATATTTATAATAGTAACTTATAAGAGTGTCAGATGAGTTATAAAGTGATATTGACTTGTTTATATAGCCTTCCATAAGTGAAACATTATGATAAGGCCAACCCTAGGAAGATGAAATGACACAATAAAGGTATTAAAAAAAGAGTTGAAGGAGAGAAAAATTTACGAATGTAAAAGTCGAGAAGGAATGTATTTCACATCCTCATCGAATTGTATGTCCAAGACATGGGATATGTGATACAAAACAAAAAGTTCTAGTATGATGCACATGGATAGTTTATTGCTTTGATTAATAAATATTTCTATAATTTGTGATACAGAAGAGTGCGACTTTGAGAAATTCATGAAAGAGCCAAATAAATATAATAATTGGACTTAGAATGTGAGCATTTTCATACAAAGAGAACATAACAAAACTTTTCATTACTAAAAGACAAGTTACCAACTTTTAGTGTGTACAATATCTATCAATTTTTTTCAAATAGATGTATTTAATATATTTGTACTAGTTGTATATCTAGTTATATATGCAATGCTATTTAATAGTAGGAAATAATAAAAGGTACATTGTAAAAATCAAAGAACTGATGAAAGGTTATAAAATGAAACATCTGGTCATCTTTATTACTATTTGGGTATTGAAGTGATTCAAAAGTATAAGTATATTTTTATCACACTAAAAGTATATTGGTGAAAATTTGAGAAATTTTAGAATGATAGAATGTAAAACACTCATCATGCCTATGGAAAAATATGAATTTTACGTTAGATGAAACTATGAAGTTTAAAGATGTATCTAATTATAGAAGATTCATTGGAAGTAGGATCTATGTAACCAAAACTAGATCAAACACTTCCTTTTGTATTGGTTTCCTCTCTAGATTCATGCAACACCTAAGAGAGAGTAACTAAGTAGCAATAAAGATATGTTTTTGATACCAAAAGGGTACCCATAATTTTGGACTAAAATAATCCAAAGCAACAAACTTCAAACTACTTAGATATTTATATTCGGACTATGGAGGTGATTTTGAAGATGGGAAATGTACTTTAGGTTTCTTGATTAAGTTAGGATCAACAACCATCACTTGGAAGTCAAAGAATTATTTAGTTTTAACAATTTCTTTTATAAAAGAAGAATTTATAAAAATTATAGAAGCAACAAGGGAAATATTATGGCTTATAAAGATTCTTGATGATTAACGGGAAAAATAGGTTTCATCAACACCACTCATAGTCAATAACACTTTTGTAATCTAAATAACGATAAATCTAGTATTTCACAACTAAACTAAGCATATCAACAATCAATTATATTTGAATTGGTATTATGTGAAGATGATAGTGATAAATCGATACATTGTTGAATCGTAGAGCAACTAGTTGATATCTTAACAAACGTTCTTGGAAGAGATAAATTTTAAAAATTAGAGGCATGTTTTGTCTTAATTTAACCACTTTAGATTAAGGGGGTGTAACATTATGTAGTCTAAAATCCTAGTAGTATTTATCTCCTTGTAGAATCTAAAAATTCATATTGACGATGAATTGAATTGTCACCCCTAGAGATGAATTGAATAGTCACACTTTATGATAAATATGTATAACTTGTAGATCTCATTTTCAATTATAAAAGTTTTGTTTTGAATGTTTACAAAATTTTAATTAATCTACACTCTAGATTCCTATCTTAACACATGCCACCTTTCAAAACTCACTTCTTACACTTCACTTATATGGGGTATGAAACTCCTATATTTTCATAGCTTATATATTTGCCACAAGGAAATATCAACCAATTTCTTATACAGATTATATCATAGGCCCATATGGTGCATCTTGCTTATTACATGCTTCCATAATAAGACCTTATTATGTTAGGTATCAAAAATTACATTTCCTACCTTACACATGGTACTCTTTATCCCTTTTTTTTGAGATATGTGATTCAAAGGTTGAAAATAATTTGGGCTTTTCAAGATATTCAACCCATACCTCAAAGGGGGTCATATATTCCACTCATTTTGTCTCCAAAATCTATGACACAGAACACTCCTCATTATTTCACTCGAGGCATAATCATGAGAAATTAGGTGGTGTTTACTTCAAGAGGTACCTAACAGATGAAAATTATTCCCAACATGGGTTATACTCATGACTATTCATAACCCCAATCTCTTTACATTACATTAGATATATTTAGATTTGATTTTTGTACTAAAAATTGTCTTGACATGGATGTAGGATTTAACATAGGTTCTAAGGGCATCTTCATTATTATTAGCAAAACCACGTGCATTTTTTTCCAACTCTTTTCTCGGACCTCTAATAGTTAATTGATTATTGATTATGCAGACACTTATCCACTTACACATATCCTTAATATGTTTGTACGGACGTATGTTTTTATATCTCTTAACACATAATCATGGATGTTAGTTCCATAATCTTCACAACTCTCCAATGTGGAAGCTAGGTAATATCTCCCTCATTTTGATTTTTAAGTCACTATTATTCTAGTATTGACTTCAAGAACTCTCAATAAAAGATATAATGTTTCCACAATCCATATATTCTAGTAAGTAAATTCTAGATTAAATAGTGTGAGATTTTTATATAATATATTGGATCACACTCCATGATCCATCATAAAGTTGTGATAGTAGGATCTCAACAAGTTTCCATATGATCGAGGCAACTTCTATGTATCTATTTGTCTATTTTTACTTTGATATGTATACACACATCAATGTGAAACATTATGTAGAAATATAAAAATGGTCTCATGACATTATTACGTGTCAAATTATATTAAATTAGTGTGTTTGTCTCTTGTTAGGCTAGTTGGTTTAAATTAGGCACCCTCTTGATGATTTATAATATGTTCATCCCCCTCCTCGTGCTCATCTCCTCCACTTATCTTATTAACTCTCTAACTTAATCTTGGGCCCTAATGTTAAAAGTTAGTATAGATGTGCATGATTTTAATTTAAATTTATATCACTCACAAGTCGAGAGGTATGGTAGAGTCATTTACAATGGAGAAAATTTAAAGAGAATTCATTTTTTTATCTATAATAATATATTGAACACTTATAAGCATTTTAGCGGATATCAAATATTCATTCTAGCATTAAAAGTGATAGGGGTTGGGAGCTTGCATCACACTAGATTGTTTGATTAGATTGTATTACAAGTTTGATATTTTATTTTCAAGACTTTCGAATATCCTAGAGGTATGGTTAGTTTTTTTTTGTGATTTTTTCATATCTTATTAATACACTAAAACTACAAACTATGAATAAGAGTGTCATTCCAACATGAATATCCATCAAGCTCAAAAAAAAAAAAAACAAACATAAACTCTCAATTATCATTTATTACTCTTGTATCAAATTAATTAACTGATACAAATCACCAGTCATCAGCCATCCCCTCCTCTATATAGAAATGTGGTTGGCCCCCTCTCTATCTATATGGGCTATATCTGGGCCTTATCTTGATAGCCCCATCGCCTAATAATGTAATGTAGCATACTGTATCGGAATGACGAAATCACGCTTTGATCATGGAGAGCAGCAGATCCGATATTAATAAACTCATAAAACCTACACAATCCTAATAATACATATCTTCTCTTTCCTTTAATATATATATGAGGGTGGTTATGGTACCACCCATAATTGATGTAGTGATATGGATGCTAATACCATATGTATTTAAGCTTCAAATAAAAGCCTACCCAAAAGTTAATAAACTCGAGCCATGATGAGTGTGGGTCATCAGAAAAGTTTTAAGAGCTAGAATATGGATGGAAGCTTTCTTGGAAGTTGAATTCGAACATCCTCAAGTTCGTAGGTCATTTCAATCATTTATATCCTACCCGGAAATAATTATTATGCAAAAATCCATCTTTAAAATGTTTTTGGTAGGTAGGCGCGTGAAAGACTAAAGTTATTACACATTAAATATTTCATAAAAATGTCATAATGACCTCCACAAACTGGTCAAAAGAGGTCAACGAGAAAAAAGATTTAAAGAGTCACTTAAAATAAGTGTGACATGAGAGAGATGGAGGAGGTTTTTTAAAACTGAATGTAAAGCAAAAGACATAAAGTTGATCCCATAATCCATTCAAACCAAGATCTATCATTACTAAACGAACATAAAGGTTTACTTTTCAACTTTATAAAGATATTGATTATAAAAGTATGCTTAATCATTGTTAGAGTTTTTATATAAGGGTTAAATATCGAGTGTAAGATGATTTTTGACAATTTATTTTTGTATCGAATGGATTGTAGTTCAACGGTGTATATGATAATGTAAATTGTAAGAGATATTTATTAATAAGGGATGAGGCTAGGACCATACCTCAAATGAATTTGGTAGAATGGATAAGCTGTTAGTCCTTAACAATTACGTCCAAGAATTCTATGCACGTGACCAAGATACAAATTCAATGTAAAAATTTGTTATTCTTGAATCCCAATTACGTTTGAAAATAATGTCTTTTTAAAATTCATTAAAATTACAATGTTGGTTTGATTGTCATATTTTTTTAATAGTGTATGCACCATATCACTTAAGCAAAACTTCAAACACTCAAATAAATCATTGTAATATATCACTAAATCTCCATAAAAATAAATTTACATTAAAACTTCTTATACTCAAACCGTAATAAGTATATAGTTAAATATACGAAATGAATAAAACAATTCAAAGACAAGATTCAATTACATGTACAATATGCAAAGTGACTCAAGCAACACAAAAAGACTATTCATTTACATACAAGATTCAATACCCATCCAATGATCTCATATATTCCACATTCATAAAAGTGTCCATCACCTTCAATTGCGAATGATTAGCCATTAACATCATAGTAAACTCTTATAGACGAATATATGCATTTATGTGTTGGTGTCAATTCTCAACATGATGGGATTATTTATAGTCTTTCAAGAATAACCATATATTGATAGTAACAAATTACATTATAATATTTATAATTATGTTGAGAAATGTTTCTACAATGGTTTAGGAAATGTAATGAAATGAAATATTCATTTTTATTTTTTTATATTAAATTTGATATCCATTTTACCGTTATTAAATTGTTTTTATTTTTATAAAATCAATCAAAAAAGTGATTTGTAGGTCACATGGTAGAGTTTGGAGCATTTTTTTGTCTTTTAGATAGATTATTTCAAGACCAACACAATGATGTAGCTAGATTGATGTCATTTATCACGACTCAATGAGAGATTAATAGACAATGTAATATGTTTATTAGTGAATGCGGTATATGGAAAATGCAATGCAAGAACCTTTAAATTGATATCTATTGGAATATTTTAAATCGATGTATTTAAGATACATGTGCTAGTTATCTAAACATAGAACTACAATGATATTAGGGAGTGAGATATAGTAGTACAAACATGCCCAAACTTATTTTCAATTTTAAAATTAACATCCATTTAATTGTCGTAAGGTAATTTCAAACTTTTATTTAACATCTATTTAACCATACTTAAAAAGACTCTTTACCTAAAAACATCAATAAAACAACCATAATAACTTCAATACAATTGATTTTGACATTGGCCATAATATTTGTTTACACAAGAGTCAATATCCACTCAATGATCTCATATATTCCACATGTATAAAAGTGTCCATTGCCTTGAATTACAATGATTTGCGATTAACAATATAGTAAGCTCGCACAAACTACATAATATAACCTTACATATAAATCTTTTGGAAAAAAACTTGTATTTCTCTATAACATATTTACCTCTAAGGTTATAGAGTGAAAGAAATGACAATTCTATGAAACTATTAAATATAAATTAATTTATTTATTTTTGCTCTCTACATATGTTTCCATGTATGTTCAATATGTATTTATGTGTTGGTGTCAAATCGAAATCAACCATACATTTATATCAAGAATACATTATAATCAATACTCTTAGTATAATTATGCAAAGATGTTCTATAATAGTATTCGGAAGTGAGATGTAATCTTAATATGAATTAATGTTTATTTGATGTCAAATTTCAAATTTAAATTTGATGTCTATTTGGTACACAAGGTACTTTCAAATTTAGATTTAAAGTCTATTTGATTATCACTTCATAGTTTTTCTTTTTCTTAGAGAAGTGAATTGAAAAATTATAATAGCTTTGACCATAATCTTAACCCAATAAAATGATGGAAGTAGATTGATACAATTTATCCTCGATCACTAAAAATTGATGAAAAGATAATATAATAATTAATCAAAATAATATATAAAAGATCGAAGATTTTAGTTTAGAGGTTGGCTCACTTGGCATTGTTCACCTAAACATTTGTTGGGGATTTGGACCATTACTTTAAGTGGCTTAGTTTATGGGTTTGAAAATCCTATAATTCACTTGCAAAATGCATTAGCGTTCGATGTGTGTGACTCTAAGTAGACTTGATTAGTGACACTCTTAGTGTATTAGAACTTCACTCTCAAAAACTTTGAAAGTATTTCCCGATCACTCTATATTACTAAAAATAAAATAAAATCAAATATTTTATACATAATAATAAAGAAAAGACTAAAAATTATAAATTGAAAACAACTTAAATAATATATTTATTCATGATCATAGATTTTGTTAATTGCCAGGTTAAACTTTATTTTAAAATTACAAATTATGGAACTATTGGAAAAGATATTTCGAATATTATTGATTATAGGCGAAACGTGGTTTAAATTATCCACCATTCATCCCTCATATAACCATATCAAAGTGTTGCCATATAATACTATACATTTTGGTGGAATAAGATTTATGCGTTAAATGCTAAGGAGGTTTAGGAGAATAAGTGTTATGCTCATTTATGAGTTCCAATATATTATAAACAACAAAGGTTTTGAAATGGGTTGAGTTAAGGAAGGTAACATGGTGTAATGACATCCATATGGCCCATATTTAAAAGGCATCAAGAAGCCACATGGAAGCACATTACATAACACCATTATTCTCGGTGATTATAGTTCAACAAAGCACCCTTCATGTGATCAAAACACATGCATACTTGAATTAAAGCATAACTATATAGTATTTCATAAAGATCTAGATCTTGTCATTAAATAATTTATGTGACCAAGCATTGAAGCACACATATACATTGCATTAAGACCTTAGTATAAATTACTTTTAAGAATATGTATAAATAAATCATCGAGAAAGTAGGAAGGTTTTCTTAATGGTATTAAAACATTGTGATTATGCAATGTCCAAATAGTTATATCTCCAATGATTATTAGAATAAGAAAGACAATGTGAGCATAATATTTGTGTATATATATCATTCTTTTGGAAGGAATCATGTGATTTCATTGACTCCAAAGCTTCTCATTCGTTGTTTTGACCAAAACAGAAATGAAAAGAAAATTTGGACATGAATCTTAACAAACATTTGTCTTCTTAGTTATTTTTGTTGTAAAATATATATATATTTTTCTTAATTGATTCCTATGATTTAGTAACGGTTGTGGAAATTTCTTAATATTTTTGTGGCAAGTTATAGAATCGTAAGAGATGGGAATGCTATGTAGTTGACAAATTTTTATTTGGTCAAACCATGGTGATGAAAGTTGTCTCAAAAGCATATGATTAGCTAACGTTGTAATTTTTTAACATTATTTTTATTTGATGCGTTTGCTCTAAGACTCGGTTCAATGGGTAACGAGGTATTTTGGAAATATCTTTTCAACCATTATTTTTAATGCTTTGCCGACTAGATCTTTGCTAAATCTTGATGTTATCATATTTATTTATTTATAGGAAACACACTTTCTCTCTCACACACACACATATATATATAACACTCGTGTTATGTATTTAAAGAGACTCATATTTTGGACAATCATTCAACAAGCCAACATCCTCATTATTAGACTACAATCCTTTTAATATTATCATGTTTTTTAAAGCGATAGATTTAATTTAATTTAATTTCTACATTCAAATTGACATAAAAAATAGGAAAAATATACTAACACACTCCAAAGAATATATTAGTGAAAACTAACATTAAATGAGTAAAAGGAATCTTATTATTCAAAATAATATGAGATCGAAAAAGGAGGGCCAGTATAGTAAATTAATCTTGTATTTTAGAGAAACGATCTTGACAATCAAAATGAGAATCATTGAGTCTATAATATCATGATGTTGTAATAATCCACCATATAAAATGCAGATTATTAACCAAAAACCAAGGTCACAAAACATGATCGATGCAATTTACAATTACCAAACCCTACATGTAACATGAAATCACACATTTTAAAAAGGGAGAACAATCAAATCTAAAGTTTACAAAATATATTAAATATTCCTATTCTACATTTAATAAGATAAATAATTCAGAACAAATTCTCCAAGAACAAATTCAATAAGGAAGCAGAGGAAAAGATCTTTCTAGATGAGGGAGAAAAGCTTGACATCAAGAAGGAAGGCATTCTTGTTTCCTCTATCCCGCAACCATTTGATGAGGTCGCTCGAAATGATGGTTCGTTATGTCACTCTTGAGGGAAGATTCTCCACCATTCCTTTGCATCACTTGGTTCTTGCTTAATCATTTCGATGGGAGGTGAAGGTGAGTCTTTCCCACTATATTCTGCAGTCTATGGAAAAATCTATTTTGGAAGTTCAGAGTCACAAGAGGATTGTTCCTCTTCACCAAGGTGTCATTTACCTCATTAATCTTTACATTTTTGATGTTATGGCCCTTGACTGTCATCACCAATCCGCACTATGATAATTCTTCACCGGGACTCCTCGTGCTATGATTATTTACTAATGCACACCTTTAGTTTGGTGGATGTAATCTGAAACAAAACAACAACATAACACAAGAATACCATCGACTATGATAAGACAAAATGATGACAAATCAAATATCAAAATAAATTATAATATTAACATGAAATCATATAATCTCACCCATGAGGTACTTTAAGTGTTATTGAATTCACTTGCCTTTCACCAAGACTATGGGAGAAACTTTACAATTACACCTCTTAATGGCTTCTTCAACACACCTTTAAACTGATGGCTTCCTTCGCACACTTCCTACAATATTTCTCACTACTTCCTTCTATGCTAAATGAGGGGGGTGGCCTCTCTATTTATAGAACTTCCAGGCTTATCCATCTTATCTCTAAGATAGGATAAGAAATCCACTCGACGAATCATATTCCATACCTTAACTCTTATCTGTACATGTAAGCTTATCTGATTAAGATAAGATAAACCTTATCATTTTACATGGGTTCCACATTTTGACTTTTTACAAATAAAATACACAAAATATTTATGACCTCACTCCTTGTCTTTATTACCAATATAATATTTCTAATTCCTAATCATATAGACCCTACTTCTCTAATTACCCAAACTTTGACATTTTAACATTACCGGACCACTTACGACAAATATTTACTTTTACAACATTCCTATTGTACTTTGATCATTGTTACTGTATACTCCACATTATTGGCGGCACCGTACTGACGGCGCCGTTATCTTCTATCAGACGCTACTACTAATTATACTTAACAACATCCTATTCCTAATACATACATTAATGAAATAGAAATTACGGAGGAAAATTTTAGTGTCGACATCTTCCCCCTTCCTAGCTTCTACTCCGTCCTCGAGTAGACTATTCTGGTGCTTGGAAAATCTTCAACTTGTCGTGGTTGACCCATTTCGTAATGGGAGTGCCATCCAATTCCTCCAATTGGTACGTACCATTTTCATGCACAACTGCTATTTTGTAGGGCCCCATCCATTTTGGAAGAAATTTTCTCTGTCTTCTTTTTTTGTATCTGGAATCATATACTAGAACCAAGTCATTCACATGAAATGGAGACCACCGGATCTTTTGATCAAAGTATTCCTTCTGCTTCATTTTTTTCTTATGGGTTTGTATCCTTTGCTATTTCTCTCATTTCCTCCAACGAAATGAAGATGTACCAACCTTTCTTTTACTGAATCACTTTCATCCATCCTTTCATTTTTCATAACTCTCACAGTGGGAATATCAAACTCAATAGGAAGAACTGGATCAATGCCATAGGCCAACTGAAATGGGGAGTATCCTGTTGCTGACTTTGATGTTGCCCTATATGCCCACAATGCTGCATGAATCCTTTTATCCCATTTATGTACTTGCAAGGCTGCATCTTTTGCTAGAATTTGACACAACACAAAATTTGTTCGCTCCACCTCGCCCATTTGTGCTTGGCTTGTATGTTGTTGCCTTCCTGTGCTTAATAGAAAACTTATTGACTAGGGCTTCTACTACCTCATTAATGAAGTGGCTTCCTTGATCTGTTACAATTTCTAATGGGCAACCAAATCTGGTGACAATGCGTTCATACATGAACCTTGCCACTTCATCCATGGAAGTTGTTTTCAATGGCCTAGCTTCAACCCACTTGGTTAAATAATTTGTGGCAACTACAATATACTTATTTTGGTGTGATGTAGTTGGAAGTGGACCTACAATGTCTATTCCCCACTTTTCAAAGGGACCAAGTGGAAGAATAGGGCATAATGGAGCTGATGAAGTCTTACGATTACCATGTGTTTGACAAATATCACATGTCTTACAATAATTATAACAATCTTTAAAAAGAGTGGGCCAGTGATAACCTGCATCCAAGATCCTTCTTGCTGTAAGTTGTCCAGAGAAGTGCCCTCCACATGTACCATTGTGGAATTCTTCTAGCAGTTCCTTCCCTTGATCACGTCCAACTGCCCTCTTGTCTCGTCCATCGTGTCCTATTCAAATAATACTCCATGCAGAATAGAATATGGACGATTGGCTTGAGTAATCTTTCTCTTAGTCTTTGCATTGGCACCATCAGGAAACTTGAATTCATTCAGATAATTCCAAATATCTATGTATTCACTAGGGATTGTGTCAAGGGATAACAATGTCTCGCATCGGGAAATCATCATCATCACAAGATGATCCTAAATCATCATAGGCTCGAGAGAGTGCATCCGCATTGACATGCTTCTTTCCTGGCCTATCTATAATATCAAATTCAAATTCTTGTAGCAAAATTATCCATCTTGCTATCCTCCCTGATGGGTTAGGCTTATTTACAATATATTTTAGAGCCTGATGATCTGTTACAACTAGAAATTTTTGCCCTAACAAGTAATTTCTAAAATTTTTTACAGCAAAAATGATAGCCAGAGCCTCTTTTTCGCCATTACTGATATAATTTACCTCAAAGATCCGCTCATTTGTTTTCTCCCAAAGTAAATTGGATGTTCATTCCCATTTTCATCCTTTTGGCTCAAAGTACTTCCTAGTGCTGCATCTGAGGCATCAGTGTACACAATGAATGGCTTGCTCCAATCTAGATTCTTCAAAACAGGTGAAGACACCAGGGCTTCCTTCAATTGTCCAAAAGCTTCATGCGCCTTATTTCCTAGTTCATAAGTAACATCCTTCTTCAAGAATTGGGTTAGTGGCTATGCAATCTTTGAGAAATTCTTGATGAACCTTCTATAGTAACCCACATGGCCTAAAAATGATCTCAACTTACTTCTATTAAGAGGAAATGGTAAATCTTTGATTTTTGAAACTTTATCGTGATCGCACCAATACCATCTCTGATACAACATGCCCTAACAAAACACCTTTAGAACATCCAAAGACACACTTTGTAGGGTTTAGTGAGGCTTGTGCTTTATCTAACCTTTGGAATGCTTGTCTCCATTTGGTGCAGTGGTCCAACTTGCTCCCATAGATGCAAAAATCATCCGTAAATACTCGATGAAGGTCCCAATGTAGGGTTCGAACACCCTATTCATCAAACACTGGAATGTTGCTTTGGAGCATTACACAACCCAAAAGGCATAACTCTATAAGCAAACGTTCCCAAGGAGTGGTGAACGTGGTCTTCAAACCGATCTTTCTCTGCTATATACGAACTTGGTCAGTTGTAGCCGCTATATCCATCAAAGAAAACTATAGCACTCTAGCCACTACTTCATCCAAGATCTGATCTGAAAATGGAAGAGGGTAATGATCCTTCTTTGTTGCCTTATTGAGCTTCCTGTAATCAACACAAATGCATAGCTTCCCATTCTTTTTTATTGAGATCACAATGGGAGAAACCCATTCTGAATTCTCCACAACAAATATGAATCCTGCATCAAGCAACTTATCTATTTCTTCTTTTACAGTCTTGGAAAAATTAGGATTCATTCTATATGGCATTTGCTTTATGGGCTTAGCACCATCTACCAGCTCAATACAATGTTCTACCCAACTTACTTGACGGAGTTCCTTGTAATCAAAAGTGAATAGGTGTATGTACCTTCGAAAGAGCTGGAGGTAGGATTCCTTCTCACTCTCCATCACAGCATCACCAATCTTTATTTGTTGGAGACGATCATCAACTTCTTCTTCAGATAATTTTATGGGGTCATGAGTTGGTGTGACTGGAAGGATATCCATGACTGAAACATCCACCTCGCTTTCTTCATCTTCAGTGTCCACTTCACTGGTACTAGAGTAATCAGAGGATGTCCAATCATCAGTTTCATCACTTGAATCCACGTGTTCTTTTATGATGTCGAGGGATCACATTTATCTTCACCCTCTCTCTACCACGTCCAAGTGTCATGAAACCTTCATTCCAGTAGTTTCTTGCATGAACTCTCCTTAGCCATGGTCTTCCCAGCAGCATTGGGTATGCAACAGTACCATTTTTCATCACCTGAAAGTCTACCACACATACCACACCCATAACAGATATTGCCACATTTGAAACTACACCTTCTGGTTTAGTTTTTCCTTTATTTAATGACCTTAACATAAGTGTTGAAGGGCAATCAATTTTTAAACCCAACATATTCATTACAGACTTGGTCATTACATTAACTGCAGCACCTCCATCAACTAAGACATCATGAATTGAAATACCATTACATAATACCTCAGCTTGTGGAGCATAGGGATCTACCTCTGCCTCCAAAATAGGGACCTCAACCTCCTTCCTTCTTCGAGCATTGAGTCCACCTCGCAACTCCCCTCTTCTCGTAAGACATAGCCAAGAGTTGACCATATGTAATATTTGCGAGCCTTTTGGACAGATCTTCTAAGATGGAGTATGGTCTTGCCCCGTGAAATCGTAAAATCCCGCACACCCAACTTTCTTCTCCTATGTTTCTTACTAGTTTCTTCTTTCATCTTCTTAGGATCATTTCCATCTTGATTATCTTTTTCTTTCTTTCTTTTTGTTACAAACACATCTACTTCATTATTTCTGCTCTTATCTACTACATCAAAAGAATTCACAGGTGCTTTTCCTTTATCATTATCTCCTTTACCAGATGTAGAAGCTCTATTTGGACAATTATACTTATAATGACCCTTTTTATAACAACCATAACAAACAACTTCAGAAATATTTCTTTTTGGACCTCTATCTCCTCCCTGAGAACTAAATTCCTTTCCTCAAGAAGATTAATAGTTAACTGACCCATCTTTTTGAGCAGATCTTCATACTCAGTAGATGTACTAGGAGAAATATTTGTGCTCATCGGGAGTGGTTGTGGATTCTGACCAAAGGTGCTGGTGTAGGCTCTACTTTAGCAACAATTTCTTTGGGCTCCTCTTCCATGCTTTCTTCTTGCCTTCTTGCAATCTCCTTTGCTTGTTCAATGGTAGCTGGGCGGTCATACTTCACTCGTTGTCTGATCTCCGGCTTCATCCCAAGAATGAAGTGCTTACAGAGGAGATTATCCACGCCATTCATCAACCCATCCGCTAGTCCTTCCTTCCGGATCTGGGCATCGAGCTTCCTCCTTAGCTCTAGAACACGAGCATGATAATCCCTTATCTTCTCCTTCTCTCCTTGGGATAGCTTTGTGATCTCGATCATGAGATCTGCATATTTCTGTTGTTCACCAAATTCTTCAAGAAAACTTTCAGTTAATAAATCCCATGAATTTTTCACATTATCACCTAGTGTTTCAAACCACCTAAGTGCTGAACCATCCAAAAAGGTAGGAAAAAATTCAGTCCATTGTTCCCTTCTTATAAGGCCATTACAAATACAAGATCGTTTAAACTCTTGAATGAAAGAAGAAGCATCTTCATTAGATTGAGCTGAAAAAACAGGAATCTTTCCCATTTTCAAAAGTAACCACCGTGAAATACCAACCCATAAGTACAATCAACAAGACTTATGTGCACAAATAATTGGAATCACTATACTAGAAAGTGACTTTACACCTTTCTACAGTAAAATAGAAATGACCACGGTAAACTATGGTAAAACTTGACTTATCATGGTAAAAACTCGACTTTACTTATGGTAAACACTATTTACTGTAAAAAGTGAAGTTACTACGGTAAAATACTATTCACTATAAAAAGTGAAGTTATCATGCGTAAATACTATTCATGGTAAAAAGTGACTTTATCATGCGGTAAATACTATTCCAAAAAAATGACTTTACCATGGTAACTACTATGGCAAAAATGACTTTACCATGGTAACTACTATGCACAAGAAAAACAAGGTTACCCTCTAATTGATTTTTGACTAAGTGGGAATATCTCTCCGTAAAATCCACCAACGAGGAATGGTCCCAAGAATGGAACCAAAATGTCATCACCAATCCGCACTATGATAATTCTTCACCGAAACTCCTCGTGCTATGATTATTTACTAATGCACAACCTTTAGTTTGGTGGATGTAATCTGAAACAAAACAACAACATAACACAAGAATACCATCGACTATGATAAGACGAATGATGACAAATCTGAAATATCAAAATAAATTATAATATTAACATGAAATCATATAATCTCACCCATGAGGTACTTCAAGTGTTATTGACTTCACTTGCCTTTCACCAAGACTATGGGAGAAACTTTACAATTACACCTCTTAATGGCTTCTTCAACACACCTTTAAACCGATGGCTTCCTTCGCACACTTCCTACAATATTTCTCACTACTTCCTTCTATGCTAAATGAGGGGGTGGCCTCTCTATTTATAGAACTTCCAGTGCTTATCCATCTTATCTTTAAGATATGATAAGAAATCCAAGTATGACGAATCATATTCCATACCTTAACTCTTATCCATACATGTAAGCTTATCTCGTTAAGATAAGATAAACCTTATCATTTTACATGGGTTCCACATTTTGACTTTTTACAAATAAAATACACAAAATATTTATGACCTCACTCCTTGTCTTTATTACCAATATAATATTTCTAATTCCTAATCATGTAGACCCTACTTCTCTAATTACCCAAACTTTGACATTTTAACATTACCAGACCACTTACGACAAATATTTACTTTTTACAACATTCCTATTGTACTTTGACTGTTACCGTACTCCACATTATTGGCGGCACCGCATCTTGACGGCCCGTTATCTTCTATCAGACGTTACTACTAATTATACTTAACAACATCCTATTCCTAATACATACATTAATGAAATAGAAATTACGGAGGAAAATTTTAGTGTCGATGCACTCCCTATCCCATTGTGGTTTCTCCTCTTCCCAAACAACCCCGTATTCGCTCCAAAAACCCCATGTACCGAGACTCTATCTCTGAGCCACCCCCTAAAAGGATCCTTCGTAGTAGCAGGAAAGATAAGGAAATTCTGGGCATTGGCCAGAAGGATAATGAAATTTTTGTGGAGGATAGCCCCCCACTATTCTTCCTGCCATGAAAGAAACCTCTGTTCAAGAGAAATTCAACATGGAAGCCGAGATTGTGAAAACCCTCGAAGACAATGTGAACTTCCTTCTTAAGTCTGTAGTTAAGGAACAAGCTTTGATCCTATCACCGACCTCAAAGAGGAAATTTTCACTACGAATCTAAGCTTAAAGCCCTTGAGGAAAAACACAACAACTATATGGCCATGCACAATGTTATTATGGATCTCATGCAAGTCCACATCCGCCATATTTGTGACTCCAATGACATACCGACCGCTGCGTGGAAGAACGGAAAAATTACCAAAAATTTTAAAGCTTCAAACTGGGACCCCACTATTGCCATTGCCTTGAAACTCCATCAGGCACTCAGGGTAGCTTTAAAAGTTTTTAACAAATATGTTGGTTAGTGTTGTTGTCTCCTTTTTCTCGGTGCACTTGTTTTGGTGTTGTTGTTTAGTTGCGGTTTTGTTGTTGTTTGTTCATAGTTGGGTTCTATGTAGGCAAATGGCCCCTTCCTTTGTTTTATATTGTTTCTTTCCTTTTGGTTGGGGTGTGGCCCCACGATCAATGCTTTACTCTGTTTATCTTGGTTTCTGAGCCTTTGGATGTACTACTGGGTAAGGTCCCTCCAGAACCTTTTACCTTCAATAAAAAAGAAAAATAATTAAAGTATAAAAGAAACTATTTTTAAAAATCATGATGTTTTTGTATTTAAAAGCACAATTTTATTTATAATAAAATATAGTACAACACTAATCACACAAAGAAGATGGGTATAAAAAGTCACACCCCCATTGATGAGGAAATTAAGCCGGGTAGGCCTTGAGATAGATGTCGGTTCACATCAAAGTAACAACATTCAAGTTGGATTAACATATAAAAATATGTTTTAATTAAAAAAGGGTGTGGAAAACAAAGCACCATAGCATAACAAAAAGAAGAGAATTTTAATGCAGCAAAAAAACATAGCGGTCAATGTAAGAAGAGGTGTAGGACTTTTAGGCTTATCCCCTAACCACTAACACGAAAGGGGAGGGATTTTGAAATATAGTAATTTTTGTGTCTCTCTACTTTAGTTTTTCATTAGATTGCCACTAAGTATATATGTAAATACATATTAAAATTAATTAGTAATGGAATTAGTTGACTTTTTTATTAAAGACATACATAATAGAATTGATGACCATAAACTCAACTTCCTAATATTATTTTAGCGAACATAGCTATTACATACTATCTCACAATCAATAATATTTTATTTTACGTAGGTCACATGTTTAACCGTTAGTATTCTAAGTCTTTCTTAAGAATCCAAAATGTATTATATATTAAAAAAATTATATATATTTTATAATTGCTATAAAAATCATACAACATACATCCACATATATGCATATACTAAAAATCAATAAAAGTTTAAATTAAAGTCATAACACACATTTATAACATGGGTAACATTACTAAATTTTTCTTATTAAATGTTCTAGCTTGAATTCACCAATATATCAATAACTCTCTTCCACAATGATTATCTCAAACACTATCTCTCTATGCTTTTATAAAGACATGAAGAGGATAGTGTTAGCGTTTAGATAATAGTTAATTTGTATAATAAGTCTACTTTAATATATTAATAGTGGAATTCAATCAATTCAATAACTTGATTGATACTTTCTTATATAAATAGCTTGTAGATAAGTGTAGTGATTAATGCATTATCCACTAATTTTCTTAAAATAATTATTAAAAGTGAATCGTAATTACGTAAAATAGTATATGATTTTAATAGTATACACTAAAATACCCCCTTCGATGTACTTAGATGAAGGTAATGACAAAGGAATCACCGAAATATCCCCCTTTATGACACATTCCTTTATTCCCAAGATTTACTAGGAGTTGAACAAATCATGACTCAAGCATGGGTTTGAAGATGTTTGCAACCTAATCATCTGTTTGGAAAACATTAAGATCAATGACCTTGTCCTCTACCGGTTTTCAAATATAATGCATATGAATTTCAATGTGCTTTGCATGTTAGTGCTAAATCAGGTTGCGAGATGTGGATGACACTCTAATTATCAAACCAAATTAATATGAGTTGGGTTTTGGAAATATGAGCTTGGAAAACATTCATTGAATCCATATCGACTCCTAATTGACATTAACAACTTCACTATACTCAATTTATTTAATAGAAAAAAATTGGTGTCTATTTTTGATACATGAGCATCTAGGTTAATAGGAAATACTATATCAACCAAACATAGTTTGAACAATTCGAGTCAATTCTTTGCATTTTCTTCTATATTTTGTGTTGTTTACAGGCCATGCTATTAAGAAGTACATTGTTGGTGGTTGAGGAGTCATGTGTTGCATTATGTAAAGTGGAGAAGCTTATCATGCAATGTTAATATGGTGCACAATCTTATTGTTCAATGTTTAATTTGATTGCATAATCCATATAAGTCAAAGGAGTTTTTGCACAAGTTGCACAAAATGTGGGAGTCAATCTTATAAGTATAAAAAGTTGGTGTATTATGCGGAACACTAGGGAAACCAAAAATACTACAACATTTGAATTGAATTTGTGGAGTATTGTTTGGAACCATAGAACACTACAAAGTTGTTTGGAAGACACAAATGATGGGATACTTGATATTTAGAACTTGAAAAGGATGATTGTGTATGTGTTGGGTCCTTGGACCATAATGTCATATGTTTTTAGGTGCTAAGTTAAAACATTATTTCGCTATATAAAAATACCAATTGCCTTAGATAGTAAGTTTTAGAACTCAATCTTTGGAAACTTTGTGAGTTAGAGAAGATTGTGGATGTAATCTTAAGGCTCAAAACAAAGTATGTTTGTAATCTTCTAAATGAATCATTGAAGACCAATATGTATGTGTGTTATTCTTCATTAATTATTTTTGTCATCATAAATGTATAGAATGTAAAAATTGAAATTTTGGTCACAAATACGAAGGCCACACTTAAAAATTTCTTTTCCCAATCATTGTAAACCCTTATTCTAGCTAGCTTTGACGATAGTGTCATCCTCATTTTGGCTAAGAGGAATATATTAACATGGTTTTCAAGTGTGTTTCACATGTAGAAAATTATACCTAGGTGGATTGATGAAGTTATCGAGGTCTAAGGTAGAAGAAATCTCTTTGGAGGCATAAAAAGAGCTATTTTAAGCCATTTTGTAGCCAAAGAATATCCTCCAAAAGGTGATATCGAGGGAAAACCCCATCCGTAGGTTGTAAAGAGGAGTATTAAATTTATCCAAGGAACTATTCAGGAGTTATGTGGAGCCCTATGATGTCGGGAATTAACAAAGAAAAAAAAGGTCATTGTGGGTACATGGATTGCCATGCTTCGACGAATAAAATAGACTTGTCTTGAAGGTTTTGGGAGTTCGAGAGGAGTTGGAAGCTAAAAAAATAGGAAATAAAAATATCTTGGAATTATTCACATGGAAGAAACATAAATTTTATCCCAATACTTCAAAATCTTATGTAGTAACTCGAGTCACATCAACCACCCCATTGAGCCAAAAGAGTGACTGAGCCTAAAATTTAAATTACAGGTAGAATTATCTCTTGGAAATGTTGGAATAGTATTAAAAAGTGTTTTCAAGTCAATATAATATAAGTTTTGGCCCTTAAACTCCATGTCATGCTCTCGGGGCCAAAAATCACTATTGTTGTTGTAATTTCGAGCTGAGATGATGACATCAACAAATGAAATAAGGTCGAGCACAATTTTGAGTTGATGATGTCCTCTTGTATTGTTCCAAAATTCAAGGGGACAAGAGGGAAATTTTTTTCACTCCCCTTATCCATTGATATGTTTTGTCACTTAAGTGATAATTTATGTTGTTAGGGAAGTTCTCAATGTTTGCTTTACCCAAATCTGGTCTCTTTCCTCATGTTGAGTTGGCCCTTGCACACTTTTAGAGCTTATGTATTGATTTTCCCTTGTCCTTTGGTGCAAGGGGACATGAGGTATAATAAAATTGACTCCCCATGGATGAAAACTTCTTCGTCACTTAAAGTGACAACCTCAGTACTAGGGAAGTGGAAAACATTAAAACTTGACCCCCATCTCAATTTATCCCTGCTCTTCATGTTGCATGCACCCATAACAAAATTTTGATATGATAATGTCCCCTTAAATTTTTTCAATAGCCAATGGGAAAAGAGGGGTAGTAAAATTCACTCCCCCTCTTCCTAGTCAGCCCTTAGTCACATGCAGGACCCTGTTGCAGCTCTTGGGAGCTTGTTTTTAAACCCTCTCATCTCATCCACATGCCACAATGTGATGACACATATCAAGATATATTGTAAAGATAAATGTGGTGTCCATCTTGTCCCTTTTCACCTCTTTCCCTTTATTTTTATGGTACAACTGTTTAAGATGCTTTTGGTTAGTTTTATAAAATGTAGAAAATACCAAAAAATCAAATAAGCAAGGTTTATTGATACCTACATCGGAAATCACAATTTTGATATGATGGAATGTGTAAGAAATGTGAAAAATCCTCCTTTTTCCAAGTGAGAAGACTTGTAAGCAATGACAACTAAATAAAGAGATATTAGATAAATATGATAACGAGTTGCTCAGTAAGGGCCGATCCCAAGAATCCAAAGGGACTTCCTTGAAGGGTGTCAACTTGTTTGATACAATTAAGTTAATTTGATAATGATAAGATAGATAAATGATAACAAAGCTAGAATTCAAGGGGGATAGTGAGACCTGTTCATCTTTGTAAGTGGCCCAAGCTAGGGTGGTGGCAAGCTCAAAGTCCTCAAAGTAGTCATACTAAAACTCTTTAGTAGCTTCTCGCTCTTCTTGGAGGATCTTGATTTGATCTTCAATGTCCTCGATGTTTAGTGTGAATGTGATGGTGCAAAAGTTGAGTTCATAGAGAATATAAAATCTTTCCCATATGACCGGTTGTTGGACAATCAAAAGATTGTATATGCTAGTGATAGGATGTGATAGACCTAGAACAATCATCTATAGAACATACATCTTACAAATAACTTATTATACTAGAATCAAACCGATAAAAACATGAGATATAATAAAAATGGTAGAAATGATGTAGGGATCGATGACGATCAAAGACAAAATACTTGCTTTGTTAAAATGATTGATAAAACAAACAACAATAAAGTTTAGAGACAGAGAGAGTGATACTAGAACATATTATGAAGACCCTAGAAGTGTGTACTCCAATAAAATAATAATTCAGATGTAATTGTAAGGATAATGATAAAATAAAGGGTTATGGATGCAAATTAATGGTGATTGGGTAGAAAATGTTTGCTTTGAAAAACAGGATAAAATAAACATTGATTAAAGACAGACAAGTTTGATAATGAAAAGATAAGTTATAGGGAATCTATAAACCTATGGGGTTATGAAAAAGAGATTTGGAATTATTTAGGAGGATAATGAAAGAAGTAAAGTTTAAGGAACTCGATCGACGATGATCTCTATATATATTGAAAAATATTCAAAAGGTTGACTAATGACTGAATGGGAACAATGGCTTGAAAAGAGTATGCAGATGATATTAATGATAGACTCGTAGATTATAATTGATGTAAAATGAGTTGATAAAATGATAAAAAGGGAGTACTATCCTTGATAATTGTTTATGCAGATGATAGGGTGATGATTTGAAAGGGTCCCCGAAGGTCTTGATAGCAGAGTGCTTGATAGTCCTAAGCGTCGAGATGTTATCACAAGTGAAATAATTTTTCCTCACACGTATATTATGACTAACTAGGCAAGGGAGGCAAAGGTGTTAGGATTAGCACACAAAGTTGTATAGATAATATATTGAATCTAAACATACCTGCAATAAAAGTGGATATTCTACCGGAAGAAATATACAAAACAAATATAAATCAACACCGATCTAATGTGGTTCACCCATTATGAGATACATCCACCAAGAAACAAGCCAATTTATTATACAATTTTTTTAGAAGATATACAATAAAGATTTACAATATTCCACACCTCTCACGATGTACAGAATTTCTTTCTCTCAAGCTTCTCCTTATTCTCCAAGAATTCTCTCTCATAATTATTTTCGCAATAATCATTAACTATCTCTTATAACCCTAGCTTTCTATCTTATAAACACCTTATACAAACTTAGGGAACTTAGCCATGCAATTACAATCAATATATCTTCTTTAATACTAAAATTATATCTAATTCCTGTGAGTTAAATAAAATACTCACGCATAAGTAACTAATGCCGGTTAGCCCTAACAAATGACGCTTTCTACTTGCATGACCGATGCGGTCATAGGCGGCCGATGTCGTTCCCTTCATAACCAATGCTATTCATGTGTTTCCAGCAAGTTGATATAGCATGCTAAAGTGAAGTAATTGAGCTCCACATCTCAAAAATATCCCACTTGGAGATAACTTATTGCACTATACCTATACAACATCATTCTTGGATCATTTACTTAACTTTGTTTCTTCCTCTTCAAGTCTCAAACTCAAAGACCAACAGAATTGGAGTGTAGATCCAAATTCTCTTTTGCTAATGGCTTCATTAGCATATCCACAAGGTTCTCACTCGTATGAACCTTCTCCAGTTTCACTTCCCATCCTCCAATCCCTACCGTATGAAGTGACATCTCAATTGAATGTGTTTAGTTCTAGAATGAAACGCTGATTTCTTTGCTAAATGAATTACACATTGACTGTCAATGAATAATTTGCAATCATCTTTCTCCTTTCCCAACTCTTCCATGAACTTACTCATCCATATCATCTCTTTGCTAACCTCTGTAGCTGTAACATACTCTGCCTCTGTAGTAGACAAAGCCACAACCTTCTACAATCTCAATATCTAGCTAACTTCCATCCCACCTACTTCATGAAAATATATCCAGTAGTACTCCTACTATCCAGATCTCCAACAATATCCAAATCAACATAGCCACATAAGGAAATATACAACCGTATGCTAGATGTCACTCTCAAATACTCAAGTATCCATTGGACTACTTTCAAATACTCTTTATCTAGATTAACCATAAATCTACTCACAACTCCCACTTTGCTATTCAATGTCTAGTATGGTATAAACCATAATGTACATGAGACTCCCAACTATTGAAGCATATGGTACTCATGTCATGTATTTTACCTCCTCATGTGATGACAAACACTGATCTCTGCTCAATTTGAAGTGTCCACCCATAGGTGTACTTATAGGTTTTGAATTCTACATTTTAAAACTTTCTAACACCTTGTAGATATAATCCTCTTGAGACAAATACAATTTCTTATTCTCCTGTCTCTCCGTATTTGAATGCCAAGGATTCTTTTTACATCTCCTAAATCCTACATAGCAAATGTGTGATCTAGCTTTCCCTTAAGCTCATCAATGTCCTACATACTAGATCCCGAATAATCATATCATCCACATACAAGAATAAAATAATATAGCTCCCATTTTCAAGCTTCTTGAAATAAACACAATGATTAGATTCACATCTCAAGTAACCATGCTCATGCATGAAACTATCAAACTTCATGTACCATTGCCGTAGAGCTTGTTTGAGCCCATATAGGCTCTTTTTCAACCTGCACACTAATTTCTCCTTACCCTTGACTTCATACCCAAGCATCTCACATATACATCTCTTAATCCAAATCGCCATGAAGGAAATCCATCTTCACATTTAGTTTCTCTAAATGAAAATCATCTACTACAACTATACTCAATATGTTAGGAAATATATCTTAGTGCTCCATTTGTATGTATGGGTGAATAATAATTACATGTGTAATTATTATTATGGTAAACTAGTGAAAGTGCATTTACTATGTAAATGTAAAATGTGGTTAGCATGTGGGAGGTTAGTAAGTTAGAATAATAAAACAATTAGTATTGTTTTATTATTATATTAGTGAGAGGTTGAAACCATACGGGTGTATGGTTGTATATGAAGACAAATGTTGTTGTGAGGATTGTTATTATACATCTCCTATATAATGGAGTGTAATGAAATAGTGAATTAATTAAAAATATAATATAGAGTTGTTGATTTCAATTATTGTCAGTGTAGCTATTTCATGTATTCTATGTATTAGATAGAGTAATTTTTACATTTGATACTAGAGCGAGTTAAATCATGTCACAAAGAAGATCTTGTAACTTTTGTTTCATGATCTAGGTTTCTCCACAATTTTACACGTGGAATGATCTACTATATAGGCAACTACAAAAGAAATTTAAACTAAACCCAGTTTTTAGTTTGGGAGAAACATGTAATTTACTCTACAACACATTGATCACTGTTGTTTTTTGAAGAAATCAGAGAATCAAAGGTAATTCAAATCTACATTCAATTTTTTTTTGGATATTTAAATTCAGTAAAATGGATACACCATTAGATAAATTTAATGGGCTGAACTTCCATACATGGAGAGTAAAAATCCAGATGCAGTTAATGAATAAAAACCTATGGAGGATAGTAGATGGAAAAGAAAAAAACCTACAGATGTAAGTAAAATTGTAGAATGGGAAACTAGAGATGACAAAGCCAAAGCAATAATTGGACTTGGTCTTTCAGATTTTGAATTACATCATGTAGATTTAGAAAAATATTCTACGAAATATGAGATTTACTAAACAAAACTTTTGGGGCTAAAGTGAATAATGCAAAATTCTCTTTAAAGTTGCAATTATTCAAATTGAAAATGAATGAAGAAGTCACAATGTCAAGTCATATAAATGAATTGAGATCTCTTCTTAGACAACTAGCAGAAGTTAAAGCTCCTGTTGATGATGAAGATGCAAAAGCCATATTATTAAATAGTTTTCCATCCAAGTACAATAATGTTGTCTTTACTCTAGGGCAAATGTCTTCTCAGTCATTAGAGGGCATGATTTCAGCTCTCCTAGCTGAAGAGAAAAGAACTAAAGAAGATATAGAAGAGGAAACTACTTTATATGTTAAAAAGAAATACAAAAATTCTCGAAAAAAAAGGATGAAATTGAATGTTTCTATTGCAAGAAAAAGGGTCATACTAAGTCTTTTTGTAGAGATCGAGCTAAAGACTTGCTCAATGGAAATCTTAAAAATGAAGCAAATATAGTCACTGAAGAAGGCTCAGACAATGAAGATGAACAAATAACAGATGAAATTGACTATAATTCTGAATACTTTCTATACTAAGTGAAGTTATTGGAGGAAGGAGGCACAAGAGGTTGGAGGTCATTCAACGACCTCTCGTCAGTCACCAACGATGGGGCCGTATCAGCTATGGTGATTTTTTTATACAGTGTGTTCCTATTGTTTCTTTGTGTTTCTGGAAGAGTGTTTGGTTGCAGTGTTCCTATTGTGGTTTGCAGAATAAAGGAAATTTCACATTGAGGGGGGAACATGATCTCAATGTTCCATTTCTAGTTTTCTATATTTCTGGTATTTTCTATATATGAGCAGTAGATTTCAGCAGAATTTCCTATGTTATTCCCTGCAGTGAGATGTGATGAGGGCTAAGAATAGTACTTGGCATATCATGATGTGGTTGTAGGTAAACCACTTGAAAACCTTCATTTTTGGTTTGTGGTACACCACTTGTAAAACCACCATTTTCGGTTGTTGGTAAACCCTATGCAAAACCATCACCCTTTTGGTTTGTGGTACACCACTTGTAAAACCACCATTTTTGGTTGTTGGTAAACCCTATGCAAAACCATCACCCTTTTGGTTTGTGGTACACCACTTGTAAAACCACCATTTTTTGGTTGTTGGTAAACCCTATGCAAAACCATCACCCTTTTGGTTTGTGGTAAACCAATTGCAAAACCATCATTTTCGGTTTATGGTCAACCCTGTGAAAAACCATCTATTAGGTTTATGATCATCCTGTAAAATCATCAGATCATGAAAGTAAGTGCAAGTACAAAGGAAAGTTTTCCCCATGTTCACACTAAGGGGGAATGTTAGGAAATATATCTTAGTGCTCCATTTGTATGTATGGGTGAATAATAATTACATGTGTAATTATTATTATGGTAAATTAGTGAAAGTACATTTACTATGTAAATGTAAATAGTAAATGTAAAATGTGGTTAGTATGTGGTAAGTTAGTAAGTTAGAATAATAAAACAATTAGTATTGTTTTATTATTATATTAGTGAGAGGTTGAAGCCATATGGGTGTACGGTTATATATGAAGACAAATGTTGTTGTGAGGATTGTTATTATACATCTCCTATATAATGGAGTGTAATGAAATAGTGAATTAATTAAAAATATAATATAGAGTTGTTGATTTCAATTATTGTCTGTGTAGCTATTTCATGTATTCGTGTATTAGATAGATTAATTTTTACACAATACAATGCGTATGGAATTCATTTTAACGGAGAAAATATTTCACCAAAGTCAATACCGCTTTCTATGTAAATCCCTTTACTACAAGCCTTTCCTTGTACCCTTTATGTCCATCATGATCATGTAAACCCACTTGTTACGTAATTTCCTCTTACCTGCTAGAACTTAATGAAATCCCAAGTCTAGTTTTGTTCTAAGGAGTCCATCTCTTCATCCATGCCATGCTCCCACCATACGTGGGCCTCATCTTGCATTGCTTCTTCAAAAATTTATAGTTCACCATTATCAGTCAATAATAAATAAGATAGAGAAGGTGTAAATCTTTTTAGAGGTTTACTTACCCTTTGTGACCTTCTCACAGGAATTTGGGGTACCAGAGGCTCATTCTGGACCCCTAGACATTTGTTTCAAATTCGACAAAGGACCGACACCGGTTACCTATAGGCGACACCGATCCTACTAACCGATGCTAGTTTGTCTCTTACAGTAACCGATACCGATTCGGTTGACCGATGCCGGTCAGGGGTCAACCGACATCGATTACTATGTAACCATGTAGGTATGAGTTTTAAATCCGATAGTTTAGTTTCATTCACAAACTTCTCAACCGTTTGTCCTCTAGTACCAAAATTTGATCCCTATACATTCTCTTTTCATTCTATTCAATGTCATGAATCTTAATAATTTTAGAATTCTCTAAATCTAAAAATGGAATCCAAAATCACGAGATCCATAACTAATGAAAGTGCATCTCTTGGATTTTGCATCCAACTTTTTCTATTTTCCTTATCAATATGCATAAAATATTCTAAACCAAAAAATTTAAGAAAAGAAAGATTTACCTCTTTTCCGGTCCAAGTTTCCTCCGATATTCCTCCATCTAGTGAACTTGAAGTCCCATGGTTAATCAAATAAACAACTATATCAATCATACGCCCAAAATTGTAAGGACAATCTAGCATGTATCCTCATACTTCTAGCACATTCCATGATTATCCTGTTTATTCTTTCTGCAACACCATTCTCTTGTGGTGTTCTTGGAACTTCTTTTCTCTATGTATTCCATTCACTGAACAATAATCATTGAAATCCTTACTACAGTATTCACCACCATTGTCAGATCTAAGGCACTTTAACTTTGAATTTGATTCATTCTCAACAAGGGCTTTCCATCTTTTAAAAGTCTCAAAAACATAAGATTTATGTTTAATAAAATAAACCCATACCTTTCTTTTAGCATCATCAATGAAAGTAACATAATCTTTGGGATCCTTCATGCGAAGCTACACCGGGCTGGTCCCCACACATCCGAGTGTACAAGCTCCAATTTTTACTCCTTAACTGGCCTAACTTTGAGAAATATCACTCTCTTTTACTTTCCAAAGACACAATGCTCATATAAATCAAGATCTAAATCTTTCAAATATGATAACTTACCCTTAACCTTTAAGATCTACATTCCTTTTTGACTCATATGGCCCAACCGATTATGCCACATGCATGCATCTGAATCTGAAGTAGATAATACAAAAAATGAATCAGTAACATAGGTAGATAAATATAACATTCCTACCTTATTGCCTCTTGCCAAAAAAGGCACCCTTGGTGACTTTCCAAGAGTCTGTTGTGAATGTAACCATGCAACCAGCTTCACCTAGTTGCCTTACAAAAATAAGATTTATCATGAGGCTTGGCACATGCCTCACATCTTTCAATACCTATGTATTTCCATTCTACAATTTTAGATGAACTTCCCTTTACCAATAATACTGCAAGGTTCATCATCACCTAAATAAACATGCCCAAAATTTACGTGGATATAATTTATGAAATAACCCTTATTAGGGTCGCATGGAAAGAAGATCTTGAATCTAAAACCCATGATTCTATTCTATTATTCAAAGAAAGTGTAAGAGCATATTGCATTACCTCTGCTGCAATATTTTCCTCTTTACCTTTGTGTGGGTGTTGGTTATTTTATCCTTTGACCAACAATATTTATTTGCATGTCCTTTCTTTCCATAATTCCAACAGGTATTTCTCTTACCTTTTGGATTTAGATATGTCATTCCTTGACTTTTATTTCCCATTATTCTTACTCTTGGATCTCTCCTTCTACCTGCCTCTGCTTTCTACATTCAAAGCATTCGCAGATGACGATTCCTCTGTAATTTTCCTTCAAATTTATTCATTCAAGATTATACTAACCACATCATCAAACTTCAAAATATTATTAGTAGATGATGTATTACTAACAACCATTACCAAGTTATCCCAATTATAAGGCAAAGAACATAAGAATAAGTGTGCTTTCACTTCATCGTAAAACATAATATCAACCGATTTTAAGTGGTTTACAATAGATTAGAAATCATTCAAATTACTAGATGCATATCCACCTTCATGCATCTTAGAACTAAATAGTTTCTTCATCAAATAAACTTTATTTTAAGCACTAGGTTTTTCATATAAATTAGCAATATATTTCATTAACTCTACCATAGATGTCGCTTCTGTAATATTGGAAGCCACGGATGTTGCTAGGCTCAATATTATAGATCCCAAATCCTTTCTATCAAGAATATTCCATTCTTCATCAGTCATCTTCGTAGCTCTAGAATTTTCATCCAACGGTAAGTACAAATCTCTGTGATACATATAATCCTCAATATGTATCTTCCATAATTGATAATTTCGGTTGTCAAACTTCTCTACCTTGTATTTTTTTCTTTTGCCATTGTTGTAGCTCCCACTCAATTAGAAAAACCTTTGTGAGTAAATATGTCAACACATAACACCCTCAAACAAAGCTATGATACCCATTGTTGGGATTAACACACACGAGTTATACGAGATAATATATCGAGATCTTAGCATATGTAATAAAAGTGAATATTCTCCCGGAAGAAATATACAAAACAAGATATATAAATCAACACCCAGATTTAACGTGGTTCATCCAGTGGGATAAATCCAACAATAAACAAACCAATATATTATCCAAAGATTTCAGAGATATACAATGAAGATTTATAATCTTCCACACCTCTCACGATGTACAGTACTTTCTTTCTCTCAAGCTTCTCCTTCTTCTCCAAGAATTCTCTCTCACAATTATTTTCACATTAATCTTTAACTCTCTCTTCTAACCCTATCTTTCTCACTTATAAATACCTTATACAAACTTAGGGCACTTATCCATGCAATTACAATCAATAGATCTGCTTTAATACTAAAATTAGATCTAATTCTGTGAGTTAAATAAAACACTCACGCATAGTAATGATGCCGATTATCCCTAATCGATGACAGTTCTACTCGCTTAACCGATGCCGGTCATAGGTGATCGATGTTGGTCCCTTCATAGCTAATGCCATGCGATTCTTATGTTTTCCAAAGAAGTTGATATAACATGCTAAAATGAAGTAATTGAGTTCCACATCCAACAAAAAGATGGATAAATATGATCGATGGCACCCACAACTATTGCCTTCATTTTGACTAGTGAGGTTAAACTCAACAAAAGGAAAAATGATAAATGGTTAAAACCACGTTCCATATGAGATGTTAGGTTGTTGAAAATTTATGGGAGGTTAGGGATTTGGGTTATGAGAGGTTAGAACATTAGGTTAAGTATGGTAAAATAAGCTTGGGTTATTTTAAGTGTTTAGGGAGGGTAAATATGATTTACGATGGTAAGTTTTATGATAATTTGGATAGGGATGATAATGATAGGTTATGGTAATTTAGTTGATGTGCATTGGGTCACCTAGGGGTGAAAAAGGGGTGTCTACATTTTCCCCCTTTTGTTAAGCTCTCTATAGGCACATGATGCGAGATAAAAAAATAGTGCAAGGATGTCCCAAACAGTTGTGATATTATTCTCCACTTAAGAAAATGAGCGACTATGTTGGTCATTAGATTGATGACAATTGATTATTTGGATAGGTTGTTTTAAGATGCTCCAAGTTTCGATTGTAGTTTGAAATGACCATGTTGGAGGAGTTTGTAATGGTAGTAATCTTGGAAAAAATTGGTAGGGGACATGATTATGGACCACCTACAGATGTGTGTCTTGGGAAGAATAATACATGGAGAGGATCCAATGGGAATTATCTCATGAGAATGTGATGAGCCATGGGACCAAGGGTCATAGGCAACATTTGTAATGTATGCAAATGTGATATATGGTTAAAACAAATTTTTGACAAGATTTTGAGCATAAAAGAAAATACAAAAAGATTTTGATGTGATAAAAGAGGTCTATGTGACCAAAATTGACAAGGTTGAGGAAGGAGGCCTAACATCAACAACGATTTGGGATCACCGGTTCCTAGAATAGGAAATCGAAGACAATTTAGGGTTGTTGGCGATTACAAAAACAACAAATATATAAGCTAGTGGCCACACAAATAGTTCATTTGTGACATGTACTTGTATGATTCAAGATTTCGAGTTGTGATTTTTGATTGTTTTGGAGATATGAAGGCTAGCGGCGGTAGAAGGATGATGCGAGAGGACTAGGAGAGGGGTAAGTAGGCTTAATTTTTTTTGAGTTTTTGTATATTTTTAAAAATTTTTGTGCTTTTTTGAATTCGGGGTGGGAATGCTTGATTGGCGCTGATCATAGGATCATAGTCAATTGGGTGGGCCACAAGTGATTATGTTAATGCAATCATCACCAGTTCGCAATCGACAACGATTGATGTGATTTTGGGTGAAGTTGCTAACTATTGTGTTTGTTTATGTGTTTTATAGGCGAGGGACACTATTTATCTCTGGAATAGAGTGCCCGAGATGTTTGAGAGGATCCAAGATGATGCTATTGATGTAGAGTGGGATCATGCGGTGGCTGTTAGATTAGGAGGATTCCTCCATTACCAGCGAATACTTGGGGATGGAGGTTTGATGATATATTTTATTGACGAGATGGAATCCAAGCACCAGGGACATTCTAGTTCCCTACCAGTGAGCTGACGATTACTCCGGAGGGTGTATATATGATCCTCGGATTACGAATCCAGGTGAGCGGTGGTTTTGATCAATTGATAGGCCCATATTAATACTATGAGGTAGATATATGGTGATGAAGCTGCTTTGAGATATGATATACTTGATAGGCCCATATTGCATTCTATTATGATGTAGATGTGCTGAGTAACTAGTTGATGTCGTTATTATGTTGGCTATATCATGTTATGAATTTCTAGAATCGGGGGTGGAAAATTTCCATGGACACTTACGGGTGTCCTTACGGGGATTATGGAGCATCAAACCGTGTATGCCTAGGATTGTGTAATTTTGGCCCACATTTACCATGAGCCTTGGATGTTTATGATAGGGAGGAGATATGGGTTAGATGTGGGGTTTCGCTACATTGTTGGGCCTATGAGCATATAGTTGTTGTGAGGCCACCAGGGCTACCATGGAGGGAAGGTGATCCAATAGATTATGTAGTTGGATTTTTGAGACAACATTTTGTTTATACGTGGGATGATGGGGTTGAGAGAGACCAGACATACCGCACTAATCGACTATGAGGTTTTTTTGTAGATGATTTGGCGGGTGAATGCTATATTTTCATTGATTTCAAAGGAATATTAATGAAAAGAAAGATGCAAGAGAGATAGAGGGATCTTGGAGTGAGTTAGACAAGGAAGAATAGGTCAGAGGCTTGAGAACACTTGATTAAGCACTGACTTCTTGAGTAGCTAGTGAAAAGTACAAGAAAGGTGATTGTGTGATGGCACACGAGGATGATGTTAGGCATTGCATAACATGTATATGATATGGAAGAAGGGTCATAAGGATGAATACAGGGAAAAAGAGTGAAATTGGGTGGAATAGCTTAGTTCAAGATGCCTAATCCCAAGGCCTAGTTAGCAGAGTGACCTGGAAAGGTGAATTGAATGATTGAGGCTTATGGTGAAGCATGGTAAAGGCATAAAACACATGATATGACATGTTTAAGTGGCTACAAGGTGAAGAACAAGACAATTATGGTGTGTTGCAATGTAAACTAGCCAAAATGGGCCTATTTCAGGAACCTAATATGAGGGTATGAAGAAAAATGAGATGAATAAAACAAATAAATGCTTATAAAATGTATAGGTACATTCTAAGAGTCCTCAAATGAAGAATAATTGACATGACTTCCCTTCACAACAAACAATATTATCATTCCCAAATGAGATTGGATTGGAAGTTTCAGAGTGAACTAGGACAATGTAGCTATTGAAGATCATGGAGGATGTAGTCATGAAGGTGTGGATCAAATTTGAGTACATGAGGAGGAATTTTGTGTAATATATTACATTTTTCAGTAAACTCGGGTTAAGTGAGGTGTGTTAAAATAACATTCTAACTTCTTAGAATTCAAAATAAATTATGGAGCCTTATTTGGATAAATCATAAGAAATGTTTTTGAAGATAATTGGGATAAAAATATGCTGCAAAATTCTAAGGCCAAATGGATGAGAAATAAGAAAGTTCTATCCATTTTTGTGAAGCCATCTAAGACCTTCCTTGAGCCTAGTTTAAATCGGCATGGAGAAAATTGTCCTGCAGTCAGATCTCTTAATGAAGTTGTTTTACTTTCTTATAAACCTAAGAATTTATAAAATTCATCATAGAATATTTTCAAGTTGGTTTGAGTTCATGACATTGGGTTGACCCCACAAGAAAACATGCATTTTGTGAATATTTCAGTGTACAATTTTTTTTTTAAAGGAACCCATGCTCGGTTTTTGCTGAAGGATGTTAGAGATGTGATATTAATGTTCATGAAGATATTTGGGTCACTCCTTTGGAAAATGTGTTGTTTCAAGTGAAGTTTTAGTCCTACTTTGCTTGAAAATGCTATGAAGCTAAGAATCAATTTGTCTGCTTTGAAAGATAAATGTGTTCTTCTCATAATAATCCTTGCAAGTGATGGTTTGGATTTGAATTAAAATTATTTTGACAATTGTTTCATGAATTGGTTGAGTATGAAAGTGCATTTGATATGCTTGAAGGCATATATATCAAGACTATTTTTGGGTGCTTTGAAACCAATTTTGTGTGTCTCGAAATGCAAGATTTTTTGGCCTATATAACATGTGATGAAGCTTTCATTAGTTTGTTGAGTTGAATAAGGATGATTACTTGCTAGAGAAGTGATTTGGAAGTCATGAAATTGTGTTTGACTTCATGAAATTCCTAGCTCTATAAAGACAAAAATTGAGTTTAGAAGCCTGTTAATCCTTGTCCAAAATCGCACCTCATTGCTCGAATGAAGATGAGTGAAGTGATTCATTTTCCGTGAAGATGAATCTTAGATAGTATATGACCTTCTCCAAGTGTTATAATGGTTTTAATGTACATATATTCATTAAAAATGAAGATACTCCATGAATTCTACTTGGGATTTTTCACGAGTGGGTGCCTTTTTAAAATAAGGAGATTGCATGAAGTAATCTTATTCATAAGATGAGCCTTCAAGTCCATGGTGTTGTAGAAATCCCATATAAGAGTCTTCTAGCTTGGAATTCATTGCATGACATGATATGAATAGTTGATCCATACTCCATTGCACAAGACTGTATTTTTGAAGCATGTGCACCTAGTTGAGAACATGAGACTAAATGAAGTCCTAACCAAGAAATGGTGAGTTATGGAGAAGATATGAGGAAAAAGGATATTTATGAAAGGAATGTGCATGTGGAGGAAACTTGGTGATGTTTACTTTAGGAGTTATATGACAAACCAACTCGCAAAAAGAAGGAATATGATTTGTCATAGATGTTACATGTCATAAGTCGAATTTTCATAGCTGAAAAAGGATTTACAAATGTTGGTTAAGCTTCATATACTCAAGGTTTTCCATGTCACGTCGGAGGAGTTAGATTATGTAACTAATATGACATGTTAATATCATTAAAAATACAATAGATGGAGTTATCTTACTTTTTCTAAAAGAGCTATCAAGACAAAAATATGAAGTGAAAAGACTTGGGAGCTAAATAGTCATAGAAGGTGAAGGTCCAAAGTAAAAGAGTTGATTTTACCATTTTCTTAAACCTCTTCCTCATGTATGTGAGTTGATTTGACGAAAAATATTATTGTTGGTGCAATAAGGTGCTGAAATAAGAGGATGAATCTAATGTATCGAGAATCGTAATTTTAGAGTAGATAGAAACCATGAAAGATTAGGTGTTTAAAGGGTGCAACCGAGAAAATAAATATGATATAAGTATGTGTATGAGAGAGGATTTGAAATAAAGTTCTTTCAGCAGATGAAAGAGATTGAAACTATAAGGATTTGAGTTGGAGAAGTGATCGAAGCAGTTGTGAAGAGAACACATCTAAAGTGATCAAAATTTGTTAAGAAGTCTCGAGTGAATGCTCAAAATTTAGGGAGTTGAAGATTATAGAAGGTCAGTGGGTGCTTGACTGAAGTTGGGTGTTGAAGCTTCTATACAATTAGAAGCTTGCTAAAGATCAAGTTGTTTCTTAGTTAAAGTTTGGAGTTGTAGCTCCAAGTTGAGTTGATGCTCAACAAGAAATCATTATAAAAATTACAAGACCTTTAAGTCTAAGTTAGTTATTTGGTTTCAGTGGGTTTTTCTCCCTTGAAGGGTTTCCCACAGTAAAATTTTTGTCTCTCATGTGTTCTCTCTTGTTTATAGCTTTTGAATGATTGTGTGATTTCATTGTATCTAAGTAACGAAATTGAATTGTGTGTTAAAGTTTGTAAAGTAATTATTTACCTCCGCATCAATGCCTAGAACTTCCAAAATATGTAGTGTGGATACCATATGCGAGGTACCCTACACGACCAAAGATGGATGGATAGTTGACAAGTTTGAGGAGGGTGAGGTGGGTGTGGGAGAGGAGATCGAGATGATATAGTTCGCACGGTTTCCTCGGGTGTGACGACAATTTGAATTTCCTTAGTTGATTCTTGGTGAGTTGATAGTATATCGACGTGATGATGCAGAGAGAGAATTACCTAGGTTGGTAGTAGATGAGGTGGGGCCAAATGAGGAGGCAAGAGGGCTGAAGGGGATTGATTAGGATGATGTTGGAGTAGAGGAGGGTTTCATGGCTTGGTGGGCACAACAGTGGGTTGCTTGTAGAGATAGGGTGGGTAGGAGGTGGAAAGGGGGGGAGAGGAGGAGGAGGAGGAGGAGCAGGAGGAGGAGGGTGATGGTGGAGATGAGATGGCTAGGCTACAAGAAACTCGTGATATTTTATAGGTGGAGAGAGATAGATTGGTTATAACACGTGTTATAATTCAACAAAATAAGGGAATTTTTATAAGAAAAACCTTTAATTAAATTTTATGCCTTTAGTGATTTTTAACATGAAACATATAAATCCAACATACTAATTAAGTTTACAAAATCCCTTAATTCCATTTATGTTGCAATTATTACCATTATTACTTATATCAACATTAAGTAATCCAAAATTATTAATAATCCAAAATCCATCTTGACAATATACATTAACCTTGTGTAACTGCAAAGGGTTCCAGATCCTTCTCGATCTCCCTTCAACAATCTATATGAGCCGATATACCTTGTATAAATTTGGTCATACATTTTTATAGGTTTAGAGATCATGTGCATCTTATTAGTGTCAACTAGTATAGCATGCAAGTACTTCTCTCCAACTCAAAACACTATTGAAATAAGAAATGGTGAATAGAAAATGTAATTAGTCATTTGCACTATTATGGCCATATTTTTTTGGCATTGTGCTAGCAAGCTAGTTTTAAGACTGCACACTAGCCTACAAATCCCTGTCTTCTAATCACTGCACAACCGTATCAGCATATTTATCATGATTATTTTCTGTTGATTAAGTATTAATTTTATGGTTAACAATTTTAAGTAATCATTTACATCAAGTAATAAAATTTAGTTCCGAAGTTGTAGGTTTCACGACTTGATATTCATGTCACATGAATCCTGTCAAGACCACCTTAGGACCCTTATAGGAAAGGTTACACTCATGTAATGAATTGTATCATTACGTATTTCCTTCCTTCCCCGTAGACATCCTAAAATGGCACAGACAAGGCCCATACGACATTAATGTCATCTTGTGATCCTATCCTTCCTTTACAATTCATTGATATTTTTTCATGATGAAAGGTTATTTTGAATTTCAATGTTATCCAATTCACGATAAAGGTGTAAAATGAACTCATTGAGTCTCGACTAGTATATGTACCTCATTCCACATGTAATTCAAACTATATCATTCTATGATCATTGATTCGATTTAGTTAAGCATGAGAATAAACTAATCAATTGTGTGAAATTAATTTTCAGTTATGGTCATTGATTTTTATTTACTTAGCTTGGTATAACTAGATTATTTAATTACATCTGTAATATATATCAAGATGATTATGAAGTACCTTTGTACTTTGTTCCATATCATTGTAATTGTTTCCCATTAGGATAAAGTAAAAACAAATATGTTATTTTATAACAAATATATGTTATCATAAACATGTATGATGTGGATGTTAAAAACAACAATATGTTTCTCATTATTTCATACTCGTCACATGATTATCTTCTTGAATGATCTACAATCTACTTTGCACTACATCCTTTTCAAGTTTGGGAATTCTACTTGATCACTGTTGCAGTTTGTGAATCCTACTTGAGGATATTCCTCATACAAAGTTTTCTATCCTGAAACTCCTTGTCATTCACCATGGTCACCATATATTTTATCCATTCATCCTCCCTCCCTATTTCCACCCACACACCATTTTTTCACACCTCATACTTTTCACCATTCTCGTCCCCTTCCCCCACTATGTGTATCTTCCTCCTTTTTTTCTTTTATATCCCCTTACACTATTCCAATTTTATCTTTACAATATTACTTAATCATCCATAAAGTGTGGGTCTCTTATTTGAGGTACACCATCTTTATTAAGATCTTCCCACTATATAAACTCCTCCATCATTACATCTCTCATAGGACAACAATCACCACCACAAACATATTTCCTCTCCACCTCTTTCACTCAAAATTCTTGCGTCATCACTCCTGCTGACATGGGAATCCTAATTGAGGATTCCCCTCACAATCCATATTCCCCACCACATATCTTCCTCCACCCATTCAATTCATACACCTTTGTTTCATTACTTCCTCATTATCACCTCCTCTTACTCCTTTCCATTCTCGTACACACCATCTCCTCTTTTCTCATTCTTCATAGTATCCATATTCTATTTGGTAATATTACTTACACATTCTTGCAGTATGGAAAATTTACTTGAGGGTTCCCCTTCTTTCCATCTTGTCATACAACCTTCCCCCACCTCCTTTAATCACTCACATCACCACCTATCTCGCAAAATGTCTTCCCATCATTCTTCTTCTTCATCTTTGGCTTGGTGATCTTACTTAATCATTCGCGCAACATGGAAATCTTACTTAAGAGTCCCTCTTAAGGTTGATTTGTCATCTTGCACTTCCCCATCCAAAAATTCCCCTCCATACCATTTGTCTCTCCCCTTTCCATCATCATCTACTCCAACCAACTGCTCTTCCACTCTACCAATGCATTCTTGTCTCTCATCCTCCATTCACCATCACTATCAATTTGGTGATCTTACTTAACTATTTGTGTGGCATGAAAATCTTACTTAAGAGTCCTTCTTAAGGATGATTTGTCATCTTGCACTACCCCTCCAATACAAATTCTCACCCTCCACTTTTTTCGGCCCTTCCCCATCATCACATCCTCTCACCACCTCTTCCATTCTCACCAACTTCACCTCCTATTTTCCCACTCTTCATCCCCACCATCCTCTTCTTGGAAATCTTACTTAATTACTTCCACCACATGATTGTCTTACTTAAGGCCCCCTTCAAGTGTGATTTGTTGTTCTAGACTTATCCCTCCACTCATTCATCATTCCCTCCATTGATTGTTCATTCCTCATGGTCTCCCCTACAAAAATTATTTCCACCTACCATTACCCTTTCTCAACCTATCATATCACAGAGTGTGTCCACCATCTTCAGCTTGCAAATCCTACTTGATCAATCATTTACCTACCGCGTTCCTTTCCCCCAATTTCCCCTCCTTTTTCTATATTTCTTCATCCCTCTCTCTACCACTCTTTCCATATCTCATTTCTTTACATTCATCTCATTCATCCTCATCCTCTGCATCCTCTCTTCTCCTTCATCTTGTCACAAATCATCACTCACCCTTTCTTTACTCTTTCCACTCCATCTTCTCAAATTCTCCCACATATCCACCCCTATTCCCACCCATCATTATTTTTGGTCTCCCTATAACATTATTTCGTCATCATCTTCTATTTCCTCATTCACCATCCCCCATACTACCACTCATGTTTCACACTTATAATTATTGTTGGTCTCCCACTAAAATTCACTCATCATCATTCTCCACTGCCTTTTTCTCTCTCTCCCCATCATCCAATTTTTCTCCACTCTTTCCTCGCTATTCCCGCAAAATAATTATTATTGGTTTTCCACTATGGTTATTTCACTAGCATATCCTCTTATATCCTCCATTATCTCTTTCCTCCCCTCCCTTTTCTCCACCTCCACCCTTTCTTGTCATTTCTTACCCACCTCTCCATCTTTCCTTCTCCCTTGTCCATATCTTTACTATCTTCATCATACATCCTTTGTCTATACCCGCGTAATCTTCTTCTCCTCATCTCACACATCTCCATGATTTTTCCACTCAGTGTCATTCCTCCACTCTATCTTCTCTGTATGTTCTTGATGATATCCACTCTCACCGAGAATATCCCCATTCTTGATTCCCATCCTTACGGAGCATTTCTTCTCTTCTCCTCTCCTCCTTCCCATTCTTCCTTCTTGTTTCTCTATCTCTTTGTATGTTCTTTCTTTTATCCCTCATTCTTCCTACTTACTTCCCCATAGTTGACTTGTCTCTTTATCACTATATAGTATTTTTATCCTTTCATCTTCCACATGCATCTCCATGCGATTGCCATTCCATATTCTCTCCCTGCTACGATCTTTCCCATTATGCCCTAGTTCCTTCAATCTTCTCCCTATATCTGATCTGTCATCTTTTCTTCCCCATCATTTTCACCTTCCTCCTCCCCTCCCCTTATTTTCTCTACTATCTATACCCTTTTCATTCATTCTGTACCACTTTATCTTCCTTTCTATGATATTATCCATATCTTCCGAGTCTATTTTGTTTACTTTCTTTTCTCCATTCTCTCATCTCTTCCTTCTTCTTTAATTATTCATCTTCCTCATCTCATTCCCTTTTCCATCATTTCTTTCCCTTAATCTTATACATACCTATCCATATTGTATTTTGTATATTCCACTAGCTTCATTTTGTAGCTCTCTCTCCCTTTTATACTTCCACCCTCTACTCTGCCATCTTCTCTCACATCATTTCATATCTTCTTCTACCTATTTTATTTTCCTTCTTGATTTCCTTTTCCCCTAGTATCCTTATCTCTTATCCTCTTATACCTATTTCATTCCCTTTTTCTCTTCCCTCATCTTCGATTCATCTATTCCATACCCTTATCTCCTTTAGTATTCACCTCTAATGTTTCTTTCCTCATGATTTTTTCCCATTATTCACCTACTCATAATCAACCACTAATCCTATCCACTATCTTTCCACTTTCAGTAGTTACATCCTTCAACAAATATTCACACCTAACATTCAAGGTTGATTACATTCTTTCTCAATTTATGCATTGTTTCTGCTCCATTCCCTTACACCCCATTCTCGTCCTCATCTTTGTAACATTGACCTCTCCTCTTTTCAAGAGATCTGTCATCTCTTCCATTTGTGTCAATACACTTGAGGGTACATCATCATATCCATCCCTAATCACATATTCCCATGGTGTTTTTATCTTAGATGACACCATAACATTCATCATCCACCATCTTCTATTCTCAAAACATTTTTTTTGCTTCTTTCTTAGAAAAGGTAGATTGAATTCTTCCCCCTTTGTGCAATCATAATCTTTTCCTCTTCCAATAATTTATTCTATTCTCACAAGCAAGAGTTTGTTCTACTTTTTCTTAGAGAATGATTTCTCTTTTCTTCCTCTAATAACTTCTTATCAAAGGAACACCTTCCTTAAGAAGAATCTCTTCAAAACCTTAAATCCCACCACAGGGCATATTCATCCATTTTGTCTACTTTATTTGAAAGGACACTAATTTCATAGTACCCTTCCAAAGAGGGGAAAATGTAGACACCCCAATTCTACCATCCTCCTAAATCAATTAATTTTCCCATTCCATTTCCCATAAAACCCATGAGGAATTAATTGACATTAGTCAATTAATTAAACCTTGTCAATTCCTAATTAATCTGCCTCACATGTCATTATTCTCCATGTCCCCCCACTTACAAATTAAAAATTCATGTTTAATTCCTATCCACTCTTCATGTCCCCCACTCACCTAATTTTTCTTACCTTTTCAAATCAAAATTAACTAAAACCTTTAAATTAATTAAATAGAGCCTTACTCCCCTCTTTCAACATAACCAAAAATTATGTCAGAGCTCTTGCATTCTTTCTGCATAGAGCATCCATTCCATCTTGTCCTAATGCCCACATAAGCCTTACTTCATCCATCCCTAAATCCTCCATCCTCTCTTGTTTGGTGAAAATTTGTGAGTCGATCATCTCGTGGAGAAAATCTCTTTCGAGTTGGAGAAGGCACCTATATTTCAATCAATCAGGGCCCATTTGAGTCATATTCCAATTCAATGTTTTTGAAGGAGACATGAAGGAGAAGGTATCTAGTTTAGTTACTTTACTTTCTTGTTATCATTTTATTTTTGTAGCGTACACTAGGTGTGAAAGAGAACCTAGGTGAGGCTTGAGAAAGGTGAGAAATACTTGTTGAGAGAAGATGGAAGAAGATAAAGTGAATATGGTGAAGGAATTTATTGAGTTCATAAGAAATGAAAAGAAAGAGAAATATAAGAGAGAAGAAAAGAGAAAATAAGAGAGAATGAGAGATTTAGAATAAAAGAGAAACTTGTGGGAGGAATAAGAGATAAGAGAGCTAAAGAAAGGTATGTAATAGATTGAGATGTTGATGGAAAGAGTAAGCGCAATACAAAACAAAATATTTAAATAGTGAAAAATAAATTGGTTAAGTGTCCTATAAGGTCATTCATAGAAAGTAAGAAGAAAATTCTTATGAAAGCATGGATAAGAGAAGAGGAAAGAAGGAAAAAGAGGATGGATAAGGAGACATGTAAATAAGAGGAAGAGAAAATTAGAGAAATGGTGAGAAATGAGTGCATTTATAAAGAATAAATTGAAAGGAAACAAGAACAATTAGATTTTTAGTTTGTATATGAGAGTAGAGAATATTTAGAAGAAGCGATACAAGAACTTGACTATGATTTGAATGGTGAATAACTGAGATGTGATGAAGCAAGAGTTGAGATGATGGATGAAATAAAAGTAGTGATGGAAACAAGATACAAGATGGAGAAATAGGAAACAATGAATGAAGCACTTGAAGGGACACAAAAGTTTTTTTTTTATTCATCTATGGTTTTGTGTAATTATGTATGTACAAGTTTTATTGATAAACAAGCAAAGTGCATTGAAGAGGTGGATCTTGAAAGAGCTCAAATGAAGAGGAAAAGGCATGAAATTCTCATTTTTAAGATAAAGAATTGAATAAGAAAACAAAGAAAAATGAAGAAAACATATAAGACTTGTTTCTGATGAAGAGAAGAAGATAACATTAGAAGAAAATATGAGCTTACAAATACAACATGATTGGAAGAAAAGGAAGAAATGCCTTAATTTTATAGAGCTCAATTCTCTCCACTTGGGAGTATGATGCAAGAGAATATTTTTAAATATACAAGTTTGGTTTGTCATAGTTATTTAGGTGTTTTAGGGTCCAATTAGGTGGTCTTTATATGTATCTAGTCCATTTGGAATCTTAAGCAATGTAATAAGTGTTCTTTGGAGGTTTCCCTCCAAAACCACATTTTGTATTTGAAATTTCCATTCTAGGTGTATTTAGGTTTAGGTGTTAGTATGCGGTTAATAAATGATATAATAAGAGGAAATGAGGTAAAATCATCTTAGAACATGAAATAATCAACCCTAAAAAGGTGTTAACTCACTTTGGTTTGCTTAGTCATGGGAAATTTTGTTGGTGTGAAACCTAACTACTTATCCTCCTCATTCTCATCGTAAGGATTCGAGCGAGGGCAAGGAAGAGAGTTTGGAAAAGAGTCGGGAAGGAAGGAATATCTCTATAACAGATCCAAAATGGCTCATGAAGATTTTTAATATCATGGTGTTATTAAATAAAGGTTTTTTCCAAGCAAAACTGTGTATAATTGCTTAATGGTGATATTGAGAATGAATGATTGTGATCATTTTATGATGGAAGCTTACTTACATGTGTTGTGTGTGGCTGAATGCTACAGGTATAAATGTATATACATGCTTTTGAAGGACAATAGGAAGTGAATATAGAGTAGTGAGGCTACAAGAGGTCATATATTTGGAAGAAAAACATTAATAGTCAAGTTTAGGGTAAGAAAATGTGATTTATGAAGTTATGAACCCTAACATGATTATATGTGAGGTTCTTAAGAGAAATAAAGTGATATCAAGGTGCGGGAATGATAATCAAGTGTTCAATAACATTTAGGAATTACAAGAATATAAACTAGTGGAATTAAGGATAATATGCATTTACTGATGTTTGAGAAATCAATTTTGAAGCCAATGACTATAATATTGAGTATTTCCACCATGAAAGAGGATTGTTAGGGTTGTAAGAGGGTATTCAAAGGTGTGTGATGTATTAAGGAAACCTCTAAAATTATAAATAAGTTAATTAATAAAACAAATCATTTTCCTAGTCTAGAATACCATGTTTCAGGGATCAAGAACAAAGATATCTGGGTAGTACTAACAAGGAATCAAAAAATATTGTTAGGAGAAGATGATCTAGGGGTTTACCATGTGTTCTATGAGATTATGGAGAATTGGAACCATAGAGAAAGAGACTTTTAAATTAAAATTGTAATCTCATACTTGAATGTGTGTGAATGATGCAAAGATCCTTCAACATTTCATGCACTCATTAAGTTTAAGATCACTTCATTCATGCAATTACCTTGTTTGAGGAGAAATTACCTTAGTCTAGATAGCTCAAACTTGAAAAAATACACTTTTATCCTTAAATTTAATTATGAAGCACAAAAACCTATTGCATAATATTAAACCAATGAAATATCAATCATCACTAAGATGCAAGGTGATCAAATTTTCCAATTCTCTCTCAATTCCACTATGATTGTCTTCGAGGTCTTAAGAACAAGGTTCATGGTGTTTTCATGGTTGGGAGGATCTATACATGCCCAAAACTATATAAATACTTATTGTAATACCATTTTACACCAATATGGTGTGGGTTAAATTTTATTACCCATCTCTTTGTTCTCTTCTCTTTATCACCTATTCTCTCTTCTAGTCCACCAAGACTCGACTAGCCTTGATTTCTTTCTTTTCCCATCATAAATTTCATTTTAAGGGGTTTCTAATAAAAATAAGGACATATTATGACATTGATTAGGGTATTTGAACTATGTGCTAAGTTTCAACATAGGTTTCTTAGGAAAATATCCTTCATTTCTACCTTCTCCTCTCTAATTAGGTCTTCCCAAATGAGACAGTCTCTAGTTAACACACTGTTAGCAAGAAATGAGATTTTGGTTTCTTTAATTAAAAAATAATTTTATCATCTATTTGAGGGGGATGTTAAGCACGTTTCCACAAAATTTCAATCTTTCATTTAGTGGTTAAGGGATTCAATCCACATTTTGACCCGAAAGTCTAGGTTACCTTTGTGCTTACCTACAAGTCTATGAGTATATTGTTCTCTTTATAGTGCTTGGATCAATGATAACTATCTAAATTCTTCACAATAAAATAAAAAATTAACTTAATATCCCTTCTACAAATTTTTGTCAATTTTTATTGGTTGGAGCTCTAGAAAAATGTCTGCATTTACATCTATCCCACATTATTTTCTTACCAATAAGGTCTATCTGGTTCCTTTACTTCCCAAACACCATATGTTTTCACTATCCTACCCTAGGTAAAAAGGATTTTCATCCATGCTCTGTACTACTTGCATCAAGCCATACCTTATTCTTAATGTATATGAATAAAGGTATTATCACAATTAGTTTCTCATGCTTTGAGACCTCCATATGCTAATTCTTCCATGCATTAAACAAAGTATGGCCAACTATGCTAAGAGATAGTCTAGGACTTAATTTTTCAATGATACAAACAGAGTACCCGAGTAACACATACTAGAAGTATTGTAATTGCTCCATCCAAGGTATCACATTCACCATAATGATTCATGCATAGAGACAATCATAATTTCTCCCTAAACTCTATAGGATTCCTACCATACGATCGATCCCCAATCCTTTCTTCACATGTAAACACAATTTGTAATCTACAATCTTCTTACCCTACAATGAATCCCAACGTGGAGGTTTTCCCAATATTGACACAAGATTTCAACATCTGAATCATCTTTCAAAAATAATTATAGTGATGATAAAATCAATACAAGGATGAAAAACAACTTTACAAGATAAGTAATCATAAAAATGTCTTTCAAAATAGAGTTTCCATCATATTTAACTAATCATTACAAAAATGCATCCTCTTTTCTTCATTCTTTGCTCCTGATCCTCAAGGAATATATTCACTAAAAACTTCTCCCCTTATTATTTGAGGTTTATCTCATGTCTTTCTCCATTTCATACCCTAACTAAATTTTATAAGGCTCTCATACCCATACATAGCCATCATGGTCATCTTACATCATCTTGTAAATATTTTACTAGCTCATTATAACCTAGGAGTTGTTTTACACTTGCTTAGAATCCTCTCACACACTTATAAACCATATAGACCTGCTTAAACTCCTTAACAACCTACATTGATCCCTTTTACATGCTTTAGTAATTCAAATTTGAAAATGGAGGGAAATGTCAATTTTGAAAATTTGAACTTCTAACTCTACTTAACACTGTGGAATGATCCTAAGACCTTCTCTCATGACTTCATGACTCATATACATTTCTCTTGACTCCTAAAAATGTTAAGAATGGTATTTTGACATGTATTTATCTTCTTTCCTTGATTCTCTTGCATCAATGAATGCCTAGTTTGAGGGCTTAGGGGAATGTTTTTGGGTAAAATAAACCAATATAACTTTATAAGGAACCAAAAATTCTATCATGAGTTGAGGGAGGTCTAAATGTGTCAAAAGAATTATATGAATCATTTAGTTAGAGTGTTTATGTGTTTAAGAGGTCAAGGAATCCCATACACAATCATTTAGGCCAACTTGTGTCTATAACAACATTTGTGAAATAATGTCCTTGAAATAAAATCATAAGGAATTAGTAGCATGTAATGATTGGAAGGTGGATTGAGAATCAAGGAAAAGTTTAGTGGCGAATATTTGTTAATTCACGAATATTCTAGTTTTTGAAATTTTAAATTAGTGAATTTTTAGGGTAGGAATTAGGGCCAGTTCACCAAAATTTTCTGGGTACAAATTAATTTTAGGGGTCAATTCGCCATTCCCGTGAAATAGGAATTCATAAATTTTTCCTGAATATAGTCAATTGGTAGCAAGTTTTAATGCTATTGGCCGACAACATATAGTATGTTGTCAGCGGATAGCATAAAAAATGCTACCAGTTGATAGCATAAAAAATGCTACTAGATGGTAGCATTAAAAATTCTATTGACAAGAGCATTTTTTATGTTACCGATCGACGACATGCTATATGTTATCGGCGGGCAGCATATAATAAAGCTACCATCTGGTAGCATTTAATAGTGATATTGTTGTATTCATATTCACCATTCACATGAAAGATAATTTTCAAAGATTTTCCAATAAATTTATACAAATTTATTTCGGAGGGGGAGGTCTTAAAATTATCCTTGATGAGAATGTTAGAAGCTTTGAAAAACCTTGGAAAATCTCTCGAGAATTCATTATGGAGGCGAAGTCTTTGATGTTATGTTTTGATCTCAATGAGTAGCCTAAGTGAAACAAGAGAATACTAGGTGACTAAACCCTTAAATGAAACCAAGATGAAGGTCAAGATGTGTAAATGAATTGTTTAGAATGAGTGAAAAAAATTATTTAAGCAAAAGTCGGAGGAAAGGTCAAAAACAAGGTTAGAGGGTTGTTTTGAGACACAAACAAGTATAAACCTTAAGAAGCTAAAACATGAAAATGTGAGAAGATGGTGATAAAAGGATGATGAGACATTGAAAAGGAATTGAGAAAGGTGGATTGATATGGAATGAGGTTGATCCAAGGTCTAAAAAGTGGAAATGAGCTAAAAACCTACCTAAAACCCTAGGAAGATCTAGTTGGAAACTTTTTGGAAAGAGTAAGTTGGTGTTGGAAGAGTTGTGAAAGGAGATAGGGCATAAAATTTGGAATAAATCATGACATTAGTATAGGGTACTAGAACAATAATAATTTTTTCATAAATGTTTTTGAATTTTCCCAAACTATAAGCTTTGTATGCAATAAGGGCTAGCAAAAAGGGCTAATTGAGAACAATAAAGGAAGAATAAAAATTGATTAGTAAAGAGCTTGTAAGGAAAATATTATAGTGCTCTCATTATTAATAAGTGCATATATTGTAATATTATTAATATGAGTTACATTGTAACTCATTATTAATAATATAGGTTTGTTATATTGTTTCAACAATATATTTTTGTTATACCCGTAATGATATTAATGGGTTGTTTGGTTGTGTGACTTCCTGGTTTGTAGGAGGTCGGTTTTCTATTTCCATGGCTATTTATTAGCCTTAGTATTGATTGTAATGAATGCCGAATACAATATCATAATATTATTTCCTATGTGACAAGCTTGTTGTTCCAATATTTGGTATCAGAGCGTTATGGATCCTTGAGAGTGTAGGGGCAGCTTTATTGTCATTTGCAGTGTTGGTTAAAAATCCCCATACAACATCTGTGCCCATCTACCATCGATTATCCATCCAACATCCATTCATGGATTTGTTTGCAGTCCATTATAGAATCCTCCTGAGTAGCTCAATGTCAACCCCTTCATTTTAAATTTGATCTGTTATATTGTGTTTTATTCTTTAGACCTTGCATCGAATTGGGTTGGGCAAATAAGGATAAAACGTGTAGAGTGATGATCATGTAGCTGGAGGATGAGATTTTTAAAAATTTGGTGATTAGATACACGTTTTACTAATCACTTCCATCTTCATTGCTGGGCGCATAAAGGATTGCAACGAATACAGTTCCAGATCAGACCTTGCGCAGTCGAGTCATCAACATGCATTGATTCCCTGGCCAGGTAATGCTACACGTGGTATTTATGCATATGCAGACCTATGGTATTTTTAGTGAAGGAGAATACAAGTGGCAGGAGGAAATTCACCTTCAACGCATAGAAAATATGTGGATTCAGAATTGAAATTGCTATGTCGCCTGAGGTCAGATTTTTAAGTATTTCTTGCAAGTCACATTTATTTTGACACCTGAAGTCAATAAAGGAAGACGTCTATACACTCTTATATGTATTTGCTTCAGTTTTATGTGTATTTAATTCAGCTTCCACATCTTTACTAGTATAAAGATTTTATTATTGTCTGGTTCAAGTTTCCTGATTTTGTGGAGTTTTAAAATGGAAAAGATAAATTTAATTGAAATATTTGATGGTAAAGAATTCCACACATGGCAAGTACAAACCCAATTAAAATTGATTGACAAAGACTTATGGGAAATTTTAGATGGAAAAAATAAAAAACTGAATGATGCAGATGAAGCAACGAAATGGGAAAGTAAGGATCGGAAAGCAATAGCAATTATCGGCCTTGGTCTTTCTGATGCATATTTGCATCATATTGATCTAACCAAGTCATCTAATAACATTTGGGTGACATTGAACAAGTTATTTGGATCTCAAGTAGGTAGTGCAGCAATGGCACTGAAGTAAAAAATTTTTGGGCTAAAGATGGGAGAAAATGACAATATGGTTCAACATATCAGTAAGTTTTGATCCATTTTAAATCAATTAGCAGGAATAAAAGTAGAGGTAGATGGAGAAGATGCTAAAGCAATCTTACTAAATAGTTTGCCAAAAGAATATTCAAGTATTGTTTTTACTCTTAGTAAGATCAATCCTAGTTTGGAAAATTTAATTTCCTCTTTGCTTGATGAGGAAGAAAAAAAAAAGGTCTGTACCAGAAGAAGAAAGTGTCATGGTTGCAAACAATAAATCATCATTCTATAAAGGTAAAAAAAAGTTTGTATCGTCAAAGACACGTCTTTTGTGTCATTACTGTAAACAACCAGGACATGGTTTTGTGAATTGTAAGAAAAGAGCTCAAGATCTCTTAGATGATAAGTTGGAACAAAAGGCTTTAGCTGCTGAAGAAGATTGGGATGATTATTCTAATCCTGCAAGTGACAATGAACCTATTAATTATTCAAGTGATGAAGATTATCTGTTTTGATATCCTCTTATTGAAGGATGGAGGCAATAGAGGTAGGAGGACAATCAGCATCCTCGAGTTCATCACTACCTCAGAGGCCGCAAACTACTTTAGTGACATCTTTGTGTCTTGTGTGATGAATAAGAACATATGAGCATCCCTGTTCCTATGTGCAGTGCAGTGCTTGTGTGTCCCCCGTGATGATAAATTGTACCATTGATACTATTGCAGGAAGTGTTCTTGACCAGATTGATTTGATGGTTGATGTGAATTGGTTGAACGGTCCCAATTCATGTATTCATCTAATAGGTTGAACGGTCCCTCGATGATGTAGTTCCCACTATCGGTGTTGAGGATCGAGACCATGTGCAGGCTACAGAGCGGCATGTTGCTTGGTTGAAGATGGTGTTTTCCCCATGTTCACACTAAGGGGGGGAATGTAAGGAAAATATTATAGTGTTCTCATTATTAACAAGTGTATATATTCTAATATTATTAATATGAGTTACATTGTAACTCATTATTAATAATATAGGTTTGTTATATTATTTCAACAATATATTGTTGTTATACCCGTAATGATATTAATGGGTTGTTTGGTTGTGTGACTTCTTGGTTTGTAGGAGGTCGGTTTTCTATTTCCATGGCTATTTATTAGCCTTAGTATTGATTGTAATGAAAGTCGAATACAATATGATAATATTATTTCTGTGTGACAAGCTTGTTGATCCAATAGAGTGGACCTTAAAAATTTATAGACATCCTAATGAGAAATTTTTTATCTATAAAACTTGATAGTGAGGGTTAACTCTTGTTGGATCGTCAATTTATTCAAAAATTTCCCTTAGGAAGGGCTACAAGCGATTTTAAGGCCTAAATGGACAATGGGTGAAAATGGTGGCTTGAAACTTTGTGAAGTACCTAGTAGTGTTTATCAGTGTGTATTTGAGAATTTTAAAATAATTCTTATGCTTTGGTTAAGTGGTTTGATGCATTTTATTGTTTTGAGTAAGGTTTTGGTCTTGAGAAGATTTGGGGGCTCATTGGAAATGTGATGAAATTGGGTTCTTTTCTAAAAAGTTTGAGTTGTGAATAGTTTTAACAAGGTACTATGTATCATAGTGGTATCAAAGCAAGATTTTTGGATTTTGGTTAAGGAGTTTAAAGGATTCTCTTTGGAGGTAAAAATTTATTTTGTGTTAAGAAACATTTGTGTGTGTGTGTGTGTGTGCGTGTTTAGAAGTTTGGATGAGATGATTTAATTTTTTTGAGTTAAAAATTTTCCTTCTTGTAAGAAATATGTGAATTTGACTTGTTTTTCCTTGAGAGAAGAGATATTGAAATGAGGAAAGAGGTAAAAAAGTGGTAATAATTTCAAGAAAAGAGAGGAAAATAAATAAGTCAAGAGACTAGACGTGAAAGAGGACCTAGGTGAGTCTTAGGCAAGGTGAGAAAGATTTTTGAGAGAAAATGGAAGAAGATAATGTGGATATGGTGAAGAATTGCTTAAGTTCATAAAAATGAATAGAAAGAGAAATAGAAGAGAGAGGAACAGAGAAAAGAAGAGAAATGTGAGAGTTAGAAAAAATAGTAAGTTGTGGGAGGAACAATAGATAAGAGAGATAATGAAAGGTATGGAGTAGTTGGAGATGTTGATGGAAAGAATAAGAGAAATACAAAAACAAAATATTGAAATAGTGATGAAGAAGGTGGTTAAGTGGCCTATAAGGTCATTCATAGAGATAAAGAAGAAAATTCAGTTGAAAGCATGGATAAGAGAAGAGGACCAAAAGGAAAAAGGGGATGGATAAGAAGACATGTAAACAAGAGGAAGAGAAAATCAGATAAATGGCGAGGAATGAGTTCATTTGTGAAGAATAAATTGAGAAGAAACAAGAACAATCAAATTTTCAGTTTGTATATGGGAGTAGAGAACAATTAGAAGTAGAGATACAAGCACTTGAATGTGCTTTGAATGGTGAAGAAGTGAGGTGTGATGAAGGAAGAGTTGAGATGATGGATGGAAGAAAAGTATTGATGAAAATAAGATACAAGATGGAGAAACAAGAAACAATGAAGGAAAAAGTGAGGGGACACAAAATTCTCTTTGTTATTCATCTAAGGTTTTGTGTAATTATGTATGTGTAGGTTTTATTTATGAAATGTCAAAGTACATTGAGGCAACTATCAAGGAGCTCAAATGAAGAGGAAAAAGCATGAAATCCTCATTTTTGATGATGAAGAATTGAAGAAGAAGATGAAGAAAAAAGAAGAAAAATATAGTAGACTTGTTGCTTTAATGAAGAGAAGAAAATAACGATAGAATAAAAGAGGAGATTACAAGTACAAACATGATTCAAGAAAAGGAAGAAAGGCCTTCATTGTATATACCTCAATTCTGTCCACTTGAGGAGTATGATACAAGAGCATCTTTATAAATATCTAATTTTGGTTTTTCATAGTTTTTTTAGGAATTTTAGGGTCCATTTAGGTGGCCTTGATAGGTATCTAGTCCATTTGGAATATTAATAAATGTAATAAGTGGCTATTAGAGGTGTAGACACCTAAAATTAGCACCGATAATTCCTATGTCTGTGTCTGCTAGCACCCCTTCATTATCACATCACTATCATATTATACATTAAATCCTTATCATAAGTCTTATTTCTCCCCATTATATTTACTCCTCATAAATATCATTCTACAGCTGTAAAATCCTATTTTACTCCTCTTAAAACAACCCAAAACCACTTAGAAACCAAAATCGAATACATACAATACAAAATAAACAAATTCTCCACTATTTCACAACCTCCCTACCCACATAACCTCTTTCCAACACACACCCTTTGTAAAAAAACAAAAACCTTGATTTGGGAAGTAGTTTCAACCTTTTCCCCGTAAAATCCGGATCATTGATGATTCACTAGAATCGCTAGCGATTCTCTTTGGTTGTTAAGCACCCTATTTAAACAAGTATGAGGCCTACATTTAAGGTTATCTTGCAGCTAAACGTTGCTTAAGGAATTCATATCACATTTTCTTTATATCATAGCCTTGTTACAGAGCTAGAGATCATCCCAACAACATTTAAGGCACCAAGAATCTCTTCTTCAACCTACAAATGTCATTCATATGTCTAGGAATCAACTCAACAATATTCTTACATCTATAATCTCCCTCTCTTGGGTAATATCATCTTCTAACCTTCATTCATAAATTTATACAAGGTAAGTGGTTTCCCTTGCTTCATTATCTTACTATGCATCATTTCCAAGCTTAAATAAACATTTTTATCATCCCTTTGAGCTCAATCTTCGTCCATTATCAATATGTACAATTTCACACGAAATCACCGACAATTCACCAAGAATCGCTAATGATTTACTAGAATCATTTGTGATTCACCATAATCGATAATGATTCCCATGGGTTGCGAGATAGGATCATTGAAGACCCATCATCATCATTGATGATCCATTAACATCATCACGATCGATCGAGATCACTAGTGATTCACCAGAATCGATGATGATTCCTATCTAAAAGGTCTTTTGACCCTAAGATTACTTTTTAGACATCTAGATCACATAATTTATTACCACAAGGCCCCTCAAGTGTCTGTCCAATCATATCAAGCTCCTTTGAGCCATCTATAACACTCTATTAGTTATCTAAATCAAATCTATCATCTTGCTCACCTTTGTGAGTACACAATCATCTACATCCTTATTCCTTTGAGCCATTTTTGTGATCCTAGAATCCCATTAGATCAGGTATCACCATCAGACCATCATATAACCATGGACCGCATCAGTCTCTTTTCCTTTGTATTTTTGGTTATATTGTTTATTTATCATTTTATCTTATCATTATCAATTGATTTCTTGAATGCGGATTGACATCCTTGCAAGGAAGTCCATTGACTTCTGGGGACTGGCCTTTTCTAGGAAATCCACCATATATCTATTTAATCCTATCTTTTTTTGATTGTTTGTGCATTACATGTAGCTTATCCTATTGGAAATAAGAAGTTGTGCGCACACTTGGATCCTTGTACATTGAATCAACCATCAAAATCAACATTAGTCATCATGGGTATCGGTAAACCCGCCATCTTTTGAGGTTAGTTTGTTTTTGTTATTTCACTTCATTAATTTAAAGTTGGAAAGTGAAAAATCTCTGGTACATTCTCGCACACCCAGTGGGACTTGAATCCTTTTCTTTCATTTTAATTTTATCAAAAATTCATTTCTAGGCCTTCTACTTTGTAATCACCAATCCAAGTCAAATCATCATCGATTGAAGTGAAACACTAGTGATTCCTTAATCATTGACGATTTCTATGATTGCTTATTACTATGAGCAAGTAGTCAACCTATAACATCATTTTTCTCTTGTTGTTTTTTTTCTTTTTCCAACCCTTCTAGGTTTATGCTCTGGGAGTTTTTATTCTATTGTTGCTAAAAAAATTGCTAAAGAAAAAAATAAAAAAAATTGAAAGTAAAAAGGAAGCATTTTACATGTGTGTTCCTTTCCCCTATTTTTTTTCAAAGCATTAAATTTTGTTGTATGTATTCATTGAAATAAATCGTTCTTTTGGGCTTAAAAATAACCTTTTCATCTTACTTGATCACATATTTAATTAGGAGGTTAATAGATTGCATCCACTTAATCTCCCTCACACACAACCAAATCACATCAAACATAAACTCACATTGAAAAATTCCTACCCAGGTGAAACTATTTATTTCATCACCCATAGGGAAGCCGACTTGGTGTTTTGACCAAGTATAAATAATTGATTGTTGGTATATTGGCTAAGCACCTGACTCCCTTTATCACTGTGGACCGTGAAGTGAGGGGGGTAGGCCCAATACCGGGCCCGTAATGACACCATCACATATTTGGGCCTCACATACCTTTGGGTATATTGAGGACTCTAGCCTTTAACAAACCTGAAACCAACCTTAAAACAACCATATCATTAGGTTCCCTCTGAGCCTCTTCCCCACATATAAATTATAATTAAGATAATTAAAATTATTTTTCTTGACTTGTCTATTACATTTGTATCTCTCTTAGTGCTTTGTTATATTATCACCAGTTAACTATAATTTAATATGGATCAACCCTACATTAACATATTATTTTACCCTTATACTCATTTTTACAACCATATTTGGTTACTTCATCCACTACCTCTACATATTTTCACCCCAATCAATTTCAAAAATCCCTACATAGACCTAATCCTTATCAATGTCATCAACCTATCATGTCCACCGAACTTCACTTAGCCCTAGAATTTCCCAGAGCCATCTAGACCATCTTTTCCCCCTTGGAACCTCTACCTTTCAACCAATCCTATAAACCTATAACAAATCTATCCAACAACCTTATGACTATCCTTTAAAACCAATTTACTTCAAAATATCACCCCTCAACCCATGTCAAGTGTATCCCATCAATCAATCCTCGTTGCATCCCCTCCTTCATCACAATCTCATCAGAATCTTAACATCCCCATATTTTATCCAATCAACCTATCTTGAACTTCAATACCTTCTCTCATACCTCAAACATCCCAAACCTATACACACATACCTACTTAGGTCCAATCAACCCCTCTCATCCAACAACAATAACATATCCAACATCCCTACACATCTCCCAACATCCCTTTATCATAACCTACTTTACAAACAATATGTTCTCAAGCTACCCCTTATCAACCCCCACATCAAACCCATCCACAAAAAACCCTCATACTCTCTACCATCATCAATAAAATCAATCAAATTCTCATCCAAACTCACATGTTAATTCCCTCATGCCTAATCCTAAAAATGATCCCATGCAATCTTTATTAAATAAATTAGATAATTTGGAAGCTGCTACCATGGGACCCAAACACATCCTCACTTATGATTAGGTTTATAATGAACCCATCCATCCATCAATACCATATAAATTCTATCCTCTCACATTGGGAATTTATGAATTTACCATGTTTCATGGCCAGGGATCCTCAACAACACATAATATCCTTTAGAAACTCATGTTATCTCATCATTCACGATCAAGATCTCATGCTTAGAACCTTTCCTATGTCACTGGTAGGACTTGCCTTAGATTGGTACAACTCCCTCCCTCAACACTCTTTATTCTCTTTCATGCAGCTAACTCCTTGTTATTTCTCAAACACTTCTCTATCAATGTTACTCACAAAATCACCATTTCTGATCCTCTCTACCATCAAACAATCTAAAAATGAATCCATTGTTGACTTTTTCACTAGGTGGCAAAAGAATTATCAATCAATTAACCTTCTCACTACCTCAATCAAAACTGATCGAGTTGTTTTATCGATCGTGTTCCCATCACATTTCATCTACCCTCTAGATCCACACATTCTATACTTTTGATGAAGCCTTCACCATGGCTAGAAAGTTAGAAATCCAATCCCTTGAAGAAGGCCATCTCAATCCTCAATCTAAAAATGTCCCATCTGATTCCCTAGGTCTTCCTACGATCCAGATGAAACTACCACACATGATGACATTACTTATCTTCCTTAACCCAACACCTTCGATAGATTTAGTCTATATGGATACTACACATCCTTTGAGTCACATCATCAACACTATCACATATGATCTTCCCATGAGGAGACCCTTTCATCACCAATGCTTCCCCTTGAAGACTTAGATTCCCTGGATCCTCTTTTTGATAATCCTCATGCATCGACATCACCTTCACTTATTATCTAATCACCTACTACCTCCTTGTAACCTTTAGAATCCACCTCGGAGACCATTACAAAGGGCACTTATAATCAAAGATCTCGACATCCAACCATCTTTTAAACCAATCAAAGACTTGGGTAGCTCACATAAATGTAACCCACCTCAATCATGTCTAGAAACAACATCTCCCTCATCCAAATTAGAATCAATCCTATCCTTGACTCCTCACTTGTCATCTAGTTTGGAACCTTGTCCTGAAACCAAACACTATACAATCAAATCCCATCACATCCATGACCTCATCCTCATCATCTATCATAAGACCATCTCCTTTACCTAAAGTTGACATTACAAAATCAAAACACATCATCATCTAGGTCTCAACCTTTACCATATTTCTAGGACCCCATCCTTTATCACAATCCAAATCTATCACATCTATAGTTCCACCCTTACCATCCATTTTGGGACCCCCATCCTTTATCTCAATATCATATCACATAGTCAAACCCTATCTCATCCATAACTATCCCTCCTCATCTATTCTTTAGGACCTCATCCATCATCCAATTTTATCAATCCCACATCTTATCCCATCCTTGGATCACATCCTCTTCTCTTATCAACCTCACAATATCCCTATGATGTTCCAACACCATATGACATCCATGCACATCCACCCACATCCAAAAATAAGATGTGTCCTACCAAGCATTCTCATAAATCAAAATCAAAATCCATTAATCCAAATCCCCCAAAAGGGACTTACATTGACATCCTTGAAAGGATTATACAGGCTTCTCTTATCACATTACCACCCATAAAAACACCCAATCCACATACTCAGAAAAAATTCCATGGTATGATCAAAATAAAACATGTGCCTACCATCGAAGTCCATATCATAACACAAAGAGTTGTAAAGTGCTTAAAGCCATAATCCAAAACTCTTCCTTATCAATGATATTCTCCTAGAAGAATACCATCCTAAGACATCATCAATATCATCTACACCTCCACCCTTTTCATTATCTACAACAACATCTGTAGGTCAAGGGGGACATCCTCAATCTGGTATTAACAAACCTTTTCCAGAAATCTCTTCAACACCTTCCATTAAAGGTCTCTTAATCTCATAAACATATACACCCAAGTCATTGAAAGTATCCTCACCAACATCTATAAGACCAGGGGTCATCCTCAATCAGATCTTGAAAACCTTTCTCATACGTCTTCTCATCACCTTCCATTGAAGGTCCCTCATCTCAAATCAGTATGGCTCACCCACCTACACAAATCAAAAATCATCATACATGAAGAAAAGGAAAAAAAGCTTTTTCATCTACCCCTCCTCATCAATCATCCTCTCATATCTCATCCAAATTTTCAATGGACTCCTTTTTCAAAGGTTTCCACATCCTCCTTTATTTACCATATACTCAATCAATCAACATCAAAACTTTCATCATCCTAACCTAAAAGACATCATTCCTTTCAATGTATGTTATCTCTAGCCACATCATCACACTAGGGGTCTCTCTCTATTGATACTTTGAAAGTTTTTCCTTGCACACCTCCCCTAGTGAATCTTCACTAAACCTATCCTCTCAATCAATCAAAATGTCACTACTCTGGAAAGGAGTAAATGTTAAAAATTTTCCCCTATCTTGGATCGGTCCATATAGTATGGGTTAGGAGCTTATCATCTAGCCTCCCTTGATGGTACACTTGAAAAGGAACCTTTGAATGCCTTGCACTTATGGCCTTTCTACTATTAACACATCAAACTTTCATGACAATAGTCACATCAAAGATCTTATTCCATCACAACCAACCATCTTATCATCGTAATGATTTGAAAGTATGTGGTTTTCCGTCACTATCCTCAAAAACCTTAAAGATGAGCACCATGGATCTGTTTTCATCACATCTTTCACATGGAAAATTTCCTCCTTAGATGAACCCCACAATCATTACATTCATCCACCTTTATACTAATATCCAAAGACATGTCATGGGGCATATGTGTAGTTTGTGCACACATTTCTTCCCCTCCTTGAAATAGGCTATTAGGGATTTTCCCCTAGCTTAAAAAAAGTCAAAAATATCTATGGATGCGTCTTATAAAAAATAATAGACTAATCCCTCGAATCCTCAAGGACAAGTATTCAAAAAATCAAAATCATATTATTAAAAAGTAAAAGTAGATTGATCCTCAAAGGACAATACTGCATGTTTAAAATCATAGACCGATCCCTCAAAGGATGACTATATGTAAAAAGCAAGATCAAAAAGTCAAAATTGTAGACCAATCCCTCAAGGATGACTACCCATGTAAAAGGGCTTCCCATCGATCAACCTTCAAAAATTCAAAAAAAGTATCAAAAGCATCCTAGGAAAGCTTCCCACATCGATCAACTTTCCCATCAAAGAAAAATTCTCGCATCGATCAATTTGCGTCAAAAAAAATGTATAGTTGGGGCATCTCTTTTTAAAATTGTTGAAAGGAGAACCTACTCTCCTACATACCTACATATGTTAACCCTTCACATGTCTAGGAAGGTACATCTTATCACTTCATCTCTATATCCAAGATCCTACATGTGACTACCCATTGTTAGTCATGTGTTAACATTTTTCATAAGGCCAAGAGTGCAAAAGCCTTCACTCTTATTTTTATTCCCATCACATATGTATCAAATCCAATATAAATCAATCATTCCACATTTTATTCTTGTCCATGATTAAGACAATTTGATAAACATTAAGTCACTTTAAAATCAAATATCACTAACACATCACATCAAAAACATCCATCAACATCTATCGACATAACATTAACCTCTATCAATATCTATCATAATATCAACATCTATCAATATCCATATAATCATGATCACATCTCAATATTATATCATCACATCAAAATAAAATCAACAATCATAATCATCATATCATTACATCACTGTACATCATTTGGAGTCTAAAATATCTCCATGTATCACAAATCAATCATATTAGTATATCATTATGCATCATCTGAAGTCTTAAAAACTATGTGTATCACGAGTCTACATAAAAAATATCAGTGTGTACCTCAAAAGAGTCAGGACAACATCAAGATGTCACATAAGTAAAATCAAAATTTTTTATACCGGTTCCCTTTGGTTCTTCAGTGTTACTCCTCCGATCATAATTAGGTATCAAGACCCATTTTCCCATCATTAAAGTCATATGTCTATAGGACACAAACCCTTTGGTTCCCTATCACTTGACTTCCTAGGTATCATAAGCCCACCTTTGTGGAAACATCAATTTTGGTACTTTGACCTCATCAAACCATCATATTGCCATTATTAAAGTCATATTTCTATAGGAAATGAGCCCTTTGGTTCCCCTATCACTTGACTTCTTGGCCTCATAAGCCCACCTTTGTGGCAACATCAATCTTTAGGTCCTTTGACCTCATCAAAACATCCTTTTTATTTCCCTTTTCATCATTAAGTCATACATCTATAGGACACAAACCCTTTGGTTCCCCTATCACTTGATTTTATGACGAAACCCATCTTGTTTCTATACCTTTTTCAGGGCATCATCTCTCATCTTTCCATCCTTATATCTTTCCATCTATCTCTTTCAAACTCATGATCCAATTCCCTTTTAGGTCATCAATCCCTAGTTTGAGGGGGAAACCTCATCATATAATTTTACATCTTTCACATCCTTATCTATCAAATCTCAATTTTGTCTCACAGCTTATCTAAAATCACTCAATAAAAGGGGAAAATGTAGACACCTAAAATTAGCACCGCTAATCCCCATGTCCGCATCCGCTAGCACCCCTTCATCATCACATCACTATCATATTATACATTAAATCATTATCATAAGTCTTATTTCTCCCATTATATTTACTCCCCGTAAATATCATTCTACATCTATGAAATCCTATTTTACTCTTAAAACAACCCAAAACCACTTAAAAACAAAATTAAATAAATACACAAAAAATCAATAACTTCTCAACCATTTCACAACCTCCCTAACCCATATAACCTCTTTCCAACACACACCCTTCATCAAAACAAACAAAAACCTCAATTTGGGAAGTAGTTTCAACCTTTTCCCCGTAAACCTAGATCACTGATGATTCAACAAAATCGCTAGTGATTCTCCCTGGTTATTAGTGACCTTATATAAACAAGTCTCAGGCCTCCATTCAAGGTTAGCTTGTCTAGCTAGATTTTTTTTCATCTTGGAATTCATATCACATTTTATTTGTATCATAGCCCTCATTACGAGCCATAGATCATCCTAACAACATTCAAGGCACATCAATAATCTCTTCTTCAACCTATGAATGTCATTCATATGTCCAGGAATCAACTCAACAATCTTCTTGCATCTCGTAATCTCCCTCTCTTGGGTAATATCATCTTCTCATCTTCATTCATCAATTTATACAAGGTAAGTGGTTTCCCTTGCTTCATTATCTTATTATGCATCATTTCCAAGCTTAAATCAACCTTTTTAGCATCCCTTTTGAGCTCAATATTCATCCATTATCAAATTTTTATAATTTCATAGAAATCATTGGTGATTTACCAAAATCATTGACGATTCCCAGGGTCGTAGAAAATGTCATTGAAATCCATCAACATCATTAAAAATCCATCATAATCATTAGTGATTAATCGTGATTTCTAGTGATTAACCGTAATCGTTGACGATTCTTGTCTAAAGCTCACTTTTGAGACATCTAGATCACATAATTTATTACCACAAGGCCCCTCAAGTGTCTGCCCATTCATATCAAGCTCCTTTGAGCCATCTATAACACTCTATCAGTTATCTAAATCCAATATATCATCTTGCTAACCTTTGTGAATACACATTCATCTACACCCTTGTTTCTTTGAGCTATTTTGTTTCACCATCATACCATCATATAACCATGGACCATGTCAGTCTCTTTTCCTTTTCAATATTAGTTGTATCGTATTTTTTTATCATTTTATCTTATCGTTATCAGATTGATTTCTTGAATGCAGATTGACATCCTTACAAGGAATTCCATTGACTTTCAGGGATAGGCCTGTGCTAGGCATCTGCCATATATCTATCTAATCCTATCTTTTTATGAGTGTTTGTACATTTTAGGTAGCTTATCCCATTGGAAATAAGAATTTTTGTGCATGCTTGGATTGTTGTACATCAACATAAACATCAATCATCGCGGGTATCAGAAAGCCCACTTTGTCTTCGACGTTGGTTTGTTTTTATTATTTCACTTCAATAATTTAAAGTTGGAAAGTGAAAACTCTTTGAATAGGAGGTTTCCCTCCAAAACCACATTTTGAATATTTGAAATTGCTATTCTATGTGTGTTTAGGTTTAGGTGTTAGTATGACATTAAAAAATGATGTAATAAGAGGACATGAGGTAAACTCACCTAAGTACATGACCTACTCCACCCTAACAAGGTGTTAACTCACTTTGGTTTTCTTAGTCATGGGTGAGTTAGGTGGTATGAAACCTAACTACTTCTACCTCCTCATTCTCATCATAAATATTCGATTGAGGGAAAGGAAGAGTGATTGGTAGAGAGTTAGGAGGGAAGGAATATCTCTATAACATAGTCAAAATGGCTCACGAATCTTTTTAATATCATGGTGTTATAAAATATAGGCTTCTTCTAAGCAAAAATGGGTATAATTACTTAATGGATATATTGAGAATGAATGATTGTGATTTTTTTATGATGGAAGATTACTTGTATGTGTTGCGTGTGGATGAATCCTATAGGTATTAATGTTTATATATGATTTTAAAGGACAATATGAAGTGAATATGGAGTAGTGATGCTACAAGAGGTCATATATTTGGAAGAAAATAGTAATAGTCGGGATTAAGGTAAGAAATTGTAATTTTTGAAGTGATGAAACCTAGAATGATTGTCTGTGATTTTATGAAGAGAAATAAAGTGATAAAATGTGTCGACTAATAATCAAGTGTTCAATCACATTTATAAATAACAAGAATCTAAACTAGTGGAATAAGGGATATTAAGCATTTATAATGTTTGAGAAATCAATTTTGAACCCAATGATAGTAATATTGAGATTTTTCACCATGAAAGAGGATTTTTAGGGTTACAAGAGGGTATATAAATGTGTCTGGTGTATTAAGGAAACCTCTAAGAGTCTAAATAAGTGAAGTAACAAAACAAACCATTGTGTCGATCCTGAATACCTGTTTCATGACTTCGAACAAAGAAATCTAACCAAGACTAATAAGGAATCATAAAATATTGTTAGGATAAGATGGTATAGGGTTTACCATGTGTTATAGGTGATTAAGGAACATTGAAACCATAGAGAATAAGATTTTTTTTATATCAAAATTGCAATTTCAGACCTGATTGTGTGTGATTTCCCAGTTTGAGGGCTTGAAGGGAATGTTTTTGGGAAAAAAACCAATCTAAATTTTTATGGATCTAGGAAGCATTTCATGAGTTGAGGGAGTTATAAATGTGTAATAATAAGGATATGAGCAGTGATTCATATTGTTTAAGTGTTTAAGAGGTCAAGGAATCCCATGCACAATCATCTAGGCCAACTGTGTGATCATAACAACATTTGTGAAACGATGGCCTTGAAAGAAAGCCATAATGAATCAGTAACATAGAATGATTGGAAGGTGGAGTGAGAATGTTGAAGCTTTGAGAAAACTAGGAAAATATCTGAGAATTCATCAAGGAGGTGAAGTATTTGACGACTCTGTTTGATCTTGATGAGAAGCCTAAGTGAAACATGATAATACTAGGTGACTAGACCCCTGAATGAAATAAAACATATGGATTACAATGAACTTCAATATGTTTAAATGACATTGGTTGGATGATTGAAAAATGTATATAAGGAAAAATTTAGAGGAAAGGTCAAAGACAAGGTTAGAGGGTTGTTTTGAGACAAGAACACGTATAAACCTTAAGAAGCCAAACCATGGAAATGTGAGAAGATGGAAATAAGCGGGTGGTAAGGCATTGAAAAGGAATTGAGAAAGGTTAATTGAGATTGACTAAGGTTAATTCAAGGTCTACAAAAGTGGAAAAGAGTTAAAACCCTAAGAACCTACCTAAAACCCTAGGAAGACCTTGTTGAAACTTGTCGAAAACAGGAAATTAGTGCTAGAAGAGTTGTGAAAGGAGTTAGGGCATAGAATGTGGCACAAAGTAGGACCTCAATAAAGGGTACTAGGAACAATAATAATTTTGTCATTAATTTTTGTGGATTTCCCCAAACTATAACCTTTGTATGCAAGAAGGGCTAGTAGAAAATGCTAATTAAGAACAATAAAGGGTGAATAAAAATTGATTGGAAAAGAGATGGTCCTTGAAACTTGTTGTCTTGAAAATGTGTAAAGGGGAAAATTGAAAATTTTCAAGCAAGAAAACTTTCTCCTATCTCAAAGTTTCCATGTTTTCATCATACTTGTTAACCAAAATAAGCTCCCTCTTATTTTGGGTTAACTAACCTCCTTTTGTGCCTCAGTAAAAGTTTTACACATTTTAGGCACTCAAATTTTTCTGGGTATTGCTTCATCAGATAGGATTTTTCTTCCCCTTTCCAAAAAGGTAAAGAAGTCCTCCTAACTCCTTGTATTTTTTGAGTTATGGCTTGATGGAGTTTGGAGGGGAAATTTTCCCTAGGCGGGTCCATGGAGCTTGGGATAGTTTTGTGCCAGGAAGGCTTGGGCCGGCGGAGTGGAGTTGGAAAATTTTCCAAGGAAATTGGTGGGTCAGCAGAGACATGGAGATAAATTTTGCACTCAGCCCTTTTGGGGTTAAAAGGCACAAAGACAAATTTTGGCCCGCGGGCCCGATGAAGGAATGAAGCGTACTCGAGGGGCCATGGAGAAAATTTTGGCGCTTAGCTTTTGGGGAAAAAAGGTTAAAGTCGAAAATTGGCCCATGGATCCAACAAATGGAAAGGAAAATAAATTGCTTAAGGCCCGTAGCTAATGAAATGATGCCACGTGTCCTCGGATCGACGGGCTCGTAGATATTTTGGGAAAAATTTCCATTTTTGCAAAAAGGGGCAAAATGTTGTTTTGAAGCCGTGGATCAACTAGAGGGTGCCACATGTCATTGGAGGAGTGAGGGCATGGAGATTGTGGGGAAAAATTTCCCAATTTGAAAAAAGAGGAAAAAGGTCAAATTTTGGCCCGCAGACCAATTTCACCCTAATTTTGCCATTTTTCCCTAAATCTTCAAGAGGCCATATCTTTCGATCTAGAGCTCGGATTTTTGCATTTTTGGTATCAATGGAAAGCTGGTGAAATTATCGACATGATGGACACTTAAATTTTAAATTTTGAAGGAGTTTTGTGGGAGAAAATTGAGAAAATGTTTTTGGTATGTGTAAAATGCAAAAAAGTTTCTCCCGACTCCGCTCCAATGTTCTCTTGCCACGTGGATGGCCCGATTTCAAAGAAATTAGGGAAAATTGATCTAATGGTCCATATTCAAACTGGCAATGTTTGTAACGGTTTCTGTTTTTCCCGCCATGGCCATTTTTCTGCAAAAGAGGAATTTGAAACGGTGCGAAATGATTGGATTTCGATTGTAACGCTTCTTGGCCATTTGGGGAAGTTGTAACCACCCCTTGCATGCTATTTCTTGTCCTTTGAGAGTGATTGTATGGGTTGGCAATTGAATTTGGAAACTAGAAGCACATTTTTGTGAATAGAGGACAAAAAATGATTGTTAGTCTTCTTCTATTCTCCTCCTTTGCATTATTTCTTCTATTCCCACTCATTGTACAAGTTTCAACTCTAAGATCAATAAAAAAGGAAGGAATTTTGTCCCTCGATGGAAAAATCGATTGGTGCTTTGTGACCAGTGTGTTTTATTTTGTCTTGTGCTCAGAAATTGTAAATTTGTCTTTCTTCTATTAATTAATGTATGTAATGAAACTTCCAGTTGATGTGTGTGGGCATCTGACACTCTACCCACAACATTGATTTCCCCCTCCTTCATTCTCACTCCCTCCCCTTTCTCAGATCAATTTCTGCTATAGTAAGGAGTTGCTATTATTGCCATAGGGATAGTGGAGTGTTCCTGTGGATCTTTGGTTGAAAAACCACCATAAATCCACTTTGGTTTTACATGCTAAACAATGGGAGCTGCACCATTCAAATGTAGAGTGACTTAGATTCCCATAGCATTGGCCTAAAATCCACAAATTTGTCCACAAGACAAATTTGCTCACCAACAAAACTTTATAGACATCCTAATGAGAAAAAGGGGTATCTAGAAAAATTAACAAAGTGATTTACTAACTCTTGTCGGATTATCAATTTCATCAAAATTTTCCTTTAGATAGGGTTGCAAAACAGTTTTAAGGCCTAAATGGAGAATGGGTGAAAATGATGGTTTGAAACTTTGTGAAGTAGATATTAATGTTTATCGTGTGTATATGAGAATGTTAAAAGAATTCTTATCTTTTGGTTAAGTGGTTTGATGCATTTTAGTGTCTTGAGCAAGGTTTGGGTCTTGAGAAGCTTTAGGGGCTCATTGTCAAAGTTACTGAACTTAGTCTCTTTTCTAACAAAGTTTGAGTTGTGAATAGTTTTAGCAGGTACTTTACATCACCCCTCTCTCCGAGTTTGAAAGCATTATAAAATATGTACACAAGTATGAAAAAATCTATGACATCATATCTTACAAAACCTTAGATGAGTCACTAAGCGGTTTGAGGGAAAATAATGAGTCGTGTTTGACCAAGTATTGTGATGAGATAATAGCCATAATTTTAAGAGATAAAGAACTTAGAACCATGAGACAAGAGTCTACTATAGATATGGAGATGGGGAACAATGTCGAGTGGATGGTAAGACTCCTTGAAAATAATGCAAAGATTCAACCCATGTTGAGAAGGGACTGTCGAGGAATCATTCGAATTTGAGAAAGTGGTTAGAAATCTTGGTATTTTGAATGATAGTGATCCGAGAAGTTGAAGAAATTGATCACATCAATCTTTGGTGTGATAGATGTTTAATGCCTCATGTTACTTGCAAACAAGTTGGTTTGATTAATATTATTGATTAATGTGAACCAAATTTTGATGATGCTTTCATGTTGAATGATTAGGTGAATTTGTAAGGGGGTGTTACCTCTAATGATATTTTGTGTTCTCGGATCACGGGTGATTTACGGGTAGCTATTATGAAGGTATGTTGTTTCTCCCCTCAATGTAATAGTGTAACAAAATTAAATCAATTTAGTACCCTCCTTGATCACGACTTTGAATATCTAAGGCCTGAAATGAGTAAAAAGTATGATGGGAAGGTACCTTCAAAGGAAGATAAATGTTTATTAATTGATCCATTGGTAGATGAAGAAAAGGAATATAAGTTGAGGAGTAAACAACAAATAAAGTCTACCCTATCCTCTAAGAACGTGAACATGACATTAAGTAATATTCCTAAGGTTACTCCTATGAAAAATCAGTTACGTGAAAAATTTTCCGATCAACTTTGTGTCGGTGTACCTTTTACTACCCCTAATGGTGTCTTGTAGTATTTTGATATTGATAAGCAAAGCACACATTTCTGTCCCCCAAGCTGATTAAAAACTGAATGATTAGTTTGACCTTTATGAATAATTTCATGAAGATCATATTTATTACACTAATAAGTTTTTGTATCCTATATCACGTTTGGATGATCAAGAACATGCTGGTAGGCCTTTGTCTAGTAAAGAGGAGTACGTTGGCTAGAATTTTTATATTTTATCATGTTGTAGTAATAATGGTTCTTCTATGTCCCCAATTAATTATCCGTCTTTAATTTTTTTATAGAAGTTTGTTAGCAACAACATGATGTCTTCTCGTAGTAACAATGATATCACATTGAAAGAAGAACTTATCCCTATGTTTGAATAGGAGAAGGATCACTTGGATGAGTGTGAATTTCCCTTTGTTGGATAGCATATGTTTTATAAATATCCTAGCATATTTCAAAGTAGGAAAATCAGTATTGAAAGTCCTATCTAGGATCTTACACCAGACGTGTTCAAGATAAAATCAGAGTTATAAGTGAGTGCGATTTCAATCTTTGTACTTGACTTGAATTTGGAGAGGTTTGCTTAAATGGTGGTTTGACCGAACACAAGGAGAAAGATTATATCATGTTTATAAAGGAATACTAGGATTTTTTTATCTTTTTCATATTCTTGGATAGATGATGAAAATGAATACAAAGTGGTCAACATGCTTTTATGTTGAAGTATGATTTACATATTTATTCGAAGATTTGTACTTCTCATCCTATACTCATTGTCTTGTGTTTTGAAACAAAGTTACAAATGTAATATTTTAGACCGATAGTGGCTCTAGGTATAATATTTCTCACTACCAAAATTGACAAGTATGTAATTGGCCCCCATGCAATAATCAAAGGTTTATCTATAGTTTGGTATCTTGGTGGGTTTAAATAGAACTTCCTGGTCTTCGGGCTAGAAGGGATCCATTTTTATAGCGTATAGTATTTTTCTTTGTTTTTGTGTTGCCATGTTTTTCCCTTAGTTCCCATTTTGTTGTCCTTTGTGGTTTGTGTAGCTTGTGTGATCCCTTAAATTAAAAATACCATATGGTTATTTGTTTGACTCCCTTGCCCAATGGATAGGCACTTTGTCTACTTAATCCACAAGTTTCTTCTATGGTTCTTTGGATAATAGGCAGGGGTATCCATCCCCGAGCTAGAGCCATTATTGGTGCCCATTTCAAAACTCTACATTCTTGAAACCATCCTTGAAATACCCTCATTCATTCCCTAATCTAGTTCCTTGCTACCCTAAATGGTTCATAATTTGTTAATGCTCATTTCACACCTTGGTTGCTACTGAAAGAGTTTTTAATGAGCTAAATATGTCAAGTGAAGGAGTTGTAGTGTATCTTCATAATGCCTTTTATTGTCTAATGCTCCACAATGATGTTTTTGAGAGATGTATCCTGAAGGTTGGTGTGTTTTAGACTTTACTTCTCAAATCTCGAAGAAATTAGCACGATAATGCGGGTTTCCTAGTGGACTCTAAATATTCACAACTATTCTTCCGGGTGATATTACAAATACCCATTTCAAAATACTTAGTTATCTTGCAGGGGGAGGTTGCCATATAATTTTATAGTTACAAATATGTAAAATTCATAATTATCCTGTTCTGCTTGATGAGGTGGAGTGTTCATTTCACTATTCATAAGTTTGGGTCCCTTTTATAATGTTGTAATTTGTGCAAAGTTATAAGGTGCACATGCATGCACAGTGCCTAGTGAAGTATTCTATAATATCTTATAATGAATTGGAAAATGCTCAATAGATTTTTAAACTTTGTAAGTATACACATTGTGAAAATGTGCAAAATGTTCCACGATCCACAGGACTGACAAGAGAAACATGTGGAATGTTGTTTTCACACATCAGGAGCGAATATATAAAGCATGGCTACATTAGGAATTTTCACATGCAATACAAGAATGTGAAGTGCTCCCCAAAGTCTATGGCCGATGGTGGATACATGATGTAATGATAGGTGGCCAAATGGAATTTGCGATCAACAAAGGGTCATTTTATTTAAATTAATGAATATAGAATGGGCCTAGTTAGTAAGGGCATATGATGTGTTTTCGAGGATCGAGAAGAAAAATGAATCTATAAAACCCCATAATTTGTAGTTAACAAATAAAAAATACTTTCATGAATATGATGCCACATGTCCTATTATTAAGCACCATGTTTCATCCCCATCAGGGTCTAAGAACGAAATGCATGTAAAAGGAAATGTGCTAAATTTCATGGTGGGGGCATGAACTAGGTTTTTCATGATTACTCTTAAATTTTGACCATTTTCTCTGAATTTAGCAATTTTGATGGCATTGGAAATGTCTTTCTAAGGGTCTTCCATGAAGGTTGATTTCATGGTGAATAGTGCATTGATTTGGGGTATATTGCAAATTTAATATGTGTAGGAAAATATATTTTATAAAACAAAGTATAAGAAGAATATGACTATGAAACAAAGCATAAATAATAAATATTTTGCATACGTAGAAAAAAATGGGGATTTTAAAGGGGCCCTTACCCTTGATAATATATGTTATAGTATATAAATGATACTATACTTATTACAATCATTTTTCCATTCCACAATCTCCCCGTGAAGATTGGTAGTGGACGTAGAAACTTATCTTTATCGTTTATAAACACTTTCTCATCGAAGCACATAAGACAAATTACATATCTCCTACCATTCGGAGGGACATCCCTTTTACGATCGGTCACAAATGCTCACTCAGGGGACAATTTAGAATGTGGATTAGCTATGAATTCTTTCGAGAGGGAGATATACAATTCCAATATATCAAATCCTCTTCAAGTATTGCTTAGTCCCATGGGGAGTTGTGCGTTGTGGAGCTGGAATTGTTTTGGGCTTGGTTACGGGTTGGATGTGGATTATAAGACATTTCCTTATAGGATAAGTGAGATTTGTAATCAAGTTCTTTAGGGATGCAACTTATTTCTTGAGAGCATATATCCTCCAAGTGATAATGGCCCTTGTGTGTTGGGGCTCAGTTTGCTTGTTCGAAGTATGAAAGATCTTGTTCCAACAATCGGGAGTGAAGTAAGTTTGTGATGCCCCGGGACGTCTAATTTTATGATTGGGTTGCGATGAATCTAGAATTGATTCAATGCATCAATTTTAATATGGTTCTATGATTAGAGAAGGTGATGAAGAAAAACTTGGAATAAAAAAATGTGGGAACTATTCTTGCAAGCTCATTCACGAAATCTATCCACACCAAATTCCTAGTCCAGCCCTTAAAATCAATTGTTGGACCACCGAGAGTTCGAATACCATTATGATGAATTCTTCATCCCAGAATAAAGAGTTGAAAAATGGACCGCAGTGGTTGGAGAATATTTATGTGAGGTAAATTCCATTCGATGAAGAAGCCATTTCTAATGGTATGAAGTTTTGTGGAACTTGCAACAAATTTTTGGCGATAAAGGCAAGATGAAATGATAATTCACAAAAAAAAATGACAACTTAAAAAGGATATGGTCCCTTGTCCTACATTTGTGATCCATTAATGGTCCAAGTAGATGCAAATCATATTAAACAAATTACTATGAGTGGTGTTACGATTATGATAAATGGCTTACATGAGTGATTGTGTTTTAAATTAGCACATTTAGGAGGTTAAATCATGCGATGGTGATAGCTAACAGTTTTCCCAAAGGAGAACATTCATAATGATAATTAGGCTCAAAGGATAATGAGAGTTTGTTAGAAGGAATATTCTCTCAATTCCTTAAGCAATCCGAAGCATGTTCTAACCTAGTGGATTGGGTGGTTCCTTTGGAATATTGAGGTATATTCCCTTTAGGAATTGTTGTATAAGAATGGGGGCTTGCCTTCATTCTAGAGATGAATGGTTGGTTGTTTTTGTGAATAGTTTTTCTATTTCCCCATATTTTGATATGTCAAGTAATGTTAATTGTTCCAAATTCTGAGATTATGCTAAGGTGGTTGCACTATACAACCATTAGCAGGTTTTGAGGACCTTTTTTATGTCCCCTTACTAAAACTCATATTAATGGAACAACTTACTTTGATTTAATCATATTTTCCACTATGTATATGAATATATCATCAAGGAAGTATATTTGTATTGCAATATTGTGTTTATTGCATCTATGGAGTACATAAATTTAGCTTCTAGTTGTTGCATTTATTTTGTTCTTTGTGTGAATACTATTTTTGTAGCGTATGATCCGTATTATTTTGGTGCAATTATAAAAACCTTGTGGAAACATTACTTTGGAGTCATTTTTTCATCCCTTGAGGGTATCTTGGGTGTGTGAAGTAGAGGTAGTGAATATTTTATTGGGGTTTCTTTCTCAAGTGTTTGTGTTAGGAATCTTGAAGTTTGTATGCAACATTTGCATGATAATTGGGTATCAATGAATGTAAATGTTATATTAAATGTTATGTTAAATTGATTATGTTCTCTCTACATTTTGGGAAATATTAGGCCATTTGACACTCATCGACATATTGTTATTACGAAATCAACTATCTTCCATTCTTATTTCCTAACTAAGTGTCTCAACGCCCTACCCCTCAAAACATTTTGAGAAATTTGTTTACCATATATATGCTTGTTTGAAACTTACACTGCTTTTTTTTATCATGAGTGAAATTTCATGATACGTAAATATTAGTATTCTTGATGCGAAAGAATGATATAAAACAACCATTCTTTTAACTATCAAGAGGGTTTTCAACAAAATTTCCACCTATATATGTAATAAAGGATTATACTATGCCTAGAATGGATAAAATATTAAAAATGACAATTATCATCATAAATGGCACCATCATCATTATCCCTTGATTAACATCTTCATTCATTTCCTATTTAACCATCAAAGTATCATGTAAAGTCTCTATACACTCACCTTCCTATAATTTCTACTCACTTTACTAGCTTGTTTCTTAGCTCTTATCGGAAAGTTGTATTCCTTAGTCCTTAATCAACACTCCATTTCTTGGTACACATTATGCACTTCAAACCATGTTATAACCACCATTAGTTTGTCTCATAGAACTCAAGCATAAGGTTTTACTATACTAGCTCCAAACTACCTTTAAGTTTCTCTCCGACTAATTCCACCGCTCAATCCATGTTTGGAATGATGTAGAGGTGCCCATAAAAATTAGAAGCACTTTCAAACACCCTTTGTGACTAACAATTCACAAAACTCTTTTAGTTATCACTTATTTCTCTTTCTTGCTCATTAGCTCCTTAGTAGTCCTGGGATATTCTTGTTTTCACTATAACTCTTGATACATGAGGTTGAAAAACACAATGAAGATGTTTATGGGCACCCATTAAGCCCTTTTTCCTTCTCAATAAGTGTCAATATCTAACTCAAGGTTTAGGGTAAGTGCAACAAGTTGGGGGACTAAAAAGTGGACATCAAATCTTGAATTTTACAAACCGCAATCATGGTCTGCTTTTGTTAGGTTTAGGAAATTCTGAACCTAAAACTGTGATCATGGTCCTTTGATACAAAAAAATAGCCGTAACCCTAATTTTCCCCACCATTATCTCCAAACCGCACATTTTTTCCATTGTTGACACTCACGCTTTGCATTACCCTTCCAAATTGCAATTTTTTTTTTGGATCATGATAATTTACACGATGCCAGAGACAAAGAGGTAAGCCCTCATTTTTATCAATTTTCTTGCATTTTAGTTTTTTTATGGTTTTCAATATTTTTTTATGTATAAAATTTCTTTGTTTTGTCATTTTCTTGGAAAGATGTTAATCCTCCAATTCCTCCAAACATTCCTCCACTTCCTCAAAACCCTCCAAATATTCCTCCACCTCCTCAAAACCATCCTCAAACCCTCCTCTAAACGTTCCTCCGCCTCCTTTGGCTCCTACCATCCCCACAGAACCACCAGGAACCTAAGGTGATATCATTACAAAAATATGAGAAAATAAAATTGCCATTCAAAACCTTATTCACACTATTAGACAAAATCATTCCACAAATTCAAGCCACATGAATTTAGCCAACACACTTCAAACATTGATTGGAAAAGTTGACTCTGCAATAAACCAAATAGATAGATGGAATAATTTTAGAGTTGATTGTAGGTGTTGGTATGTAGAAAAATTATCGAGATGCGATGAAAGAAAGAATTTCTTTTTGGAAAAGGCAACATTTGTGCACTATTTACGGACCCCAAAACCAATGCCCCCTTGTGACTAATTACAACTAGCTCCCTATCCATTGGTGTCACGACGACCAAATTAAGAATTTTTTTGGGACCGATGGTGGATGGTTTTGATTATCCACCATGAAACAACAATGAGGTTCCTCTTTATTTTTTGAAGAAATTGTATTGTGAGTTTATGCTTAATGAGGTCCCTAATTATTTTGACTTTTCTAGGTTTTACGGTCAAGGAGGTGGTCTGTACACAGACTAGATTAGGTGCACGTATTGTAGTTGGTCAACCTAGGATGCCTTACATTGAAAAACCCCACAAACTTTATTTATCCATCATATAGTGACAGAGTTTGTGGAGATTGACACACTTTGCATGTGTTGAGGTCTCTCACTAACACTCTAGCCCAACATAGTAGCCAGATTGCATCTAGCGATGTTGGTGGAGGTGCTCAGTTCTAGCACACCACACCACTATGGGTCATGTGGTGTTATATGCACTACGGGTGAGACATCCTTTGTTGGGTCACATGATCTCTTTTTTACATATTTGATGATGGAAGATGTTTTTGGAAGTGTTGCAAATGTCCCTGGTCTTTCACAGGTAAATGTCACATAAATAATATATATAGAAAAGTTTATTTCATTTGAGATTTTAATATATATACTTGATTACATCATACTTGTGTAAAAACTAATATTTTTTTGATTTTAAACAACAAGATCCGGTCAAGGACACATCTGGTGTGGACATCCTAGCTACTGCAACCCATGTTACAGTGTGTGCAGATGTAAGTTTCAAGTTACTTACATTTCAAAGTTCATTTGATTGCATGTTTATTATTAAATACACATTAATGTTTGTGTATGTGTTTCACGTGTACATACATATTAATATGTTTATCTTTTTAAGTAGGAGCCAGGCGGGACATCATCTACTGATGGGCATTGAGGCTACTTGACACACCTCACGTTACTTTTACGTAGGTTAGTTTCACAGATTTTACTAGTTAATGTTCAAGATTGTTTAAATATTATTAACATACATATCTATACGTGTTCTAGAATTTAATATATATGCATGAGCCTTAGTTCCTTACACCATTCTCTGGAAAATTTCAATTAATGTTGATCTACATGTTTTTTGTACAGCTTATGACTGCCACAAAAATCCTCCCTTTATGTAGACTGTGGAGGTTGTTGTTGATGTTGTCACGGTGTTTGTAGATCCACTTATGCGCAGTACAATTTTTCAAATTTGTTAAATTTTGGATGAATGTTTTCTTACTAAATCTACAATATCAAATTGTACATGAAATATTTAATTTGAACTATTTATTTGTATGCATCTTGGTACGAGTCAGAGTGCACTGCCATGACCCCTAGACACTCCCCCTTGTGAGTCTACCCTTGACCTTGCAGAGCATCAATGAAAAATTGATAGGGATCATGAGATTGCGGTAAGATTTCACATGCATTAAAATTTCTAAGTTTCTAAATTATGAATGTATTTTCAATATATCCACTTCTTAAAAATTTGGGTGTTAAAAACTTGATGTTTATGAATGTGCAAGCTAAGTTTCAGGGATTTGACACACTAAGTTAGATTAGAAAAAAATCTGTAGTGTCATCTCCCTCCACTACATCCACAGGCCATGGACATGCTTCTACTAACATGGCCAAGAGAGGGAGAATATTTCATGATTCTTCATAGGATGTATAGATATATATGCCATCTAGACATGTGATACATACATTTTTGTATGTCTATATATGGATTGATATATGATCTTGTGTTAGAAATTCCATGGAGACGTGTATACAGTCTTATGCGACCGTGTGGTCCTATATATATGACACACTTAGTTTGATACATTATTCTTATATTTTTAGAGACATGACACTAGATCGAATGCATGTGCATGTATTCCATGTGTACTAGATATATTATATATATGTGGATTTTGTTCTTGGACCACTATGATATAATTTTATGATGTTCTTGCAATCTCATGTGTTGATATTTTTCCATACTGATATTTGACATATGATCATATTTGATGATGTGTGACATTTTTGTATATACGTGTGACTTGATGAAGTATGATGATGTGTGATAACATGATTTCATTAAATGACATGTATTGACATGTATTGTGATGATGTAATGACATGATCTGACATCTTTGTTGCACTCTTTCCAGACCACACACACACACACACACACACACACACACACACACACACACACACACACACACACACACACACACACATATATATATGCTTCATAATCATCTTTGTTTCTCTTTGTGGTGGATGAAGATAGGAAGTTTGCACATAACAATGTGTCCATTCAAGTGATATGACATCATAATCATCTTTGTTTCTTGATATGACATAATATAATCATCTTGTGCTTTGGAAGATTGCATAACAATGGAAAAATTCTTGATATGACATCATAATCATCTTTGTTTTGCTTTGTCACACATATGAAATGTCTTCATAATTTCATATATATGGTTCATATAATCATGTGTTTGTTTCTCTTCGTATGCTTTGCATGAAAAATCATGTCTTTGTTGTGACCTTATTCAATATCCTTAAAGTATTTTCATACATGAAGTTCACTATTGGTGCACCCAGATGTGTTGGCACAATCAATTTGGTGCCAAGAGCCATCGTTTACAAACTATTACGTTTGTGACCTTACACTGACTCAAACTACACTATTTTACACTTTTGCAAATAATAGAACACTGCGATAACTGAAAAGGGGATGGAGAAAAATGATATAGGATTCTATAAAGGGTCTTGACATGGAAGTGTAGGATCAAACGAGGTCCTTAGATGACATGGAGACCGAGATATCACCCGTCGAAGTTATAACATTTTGGGTCTCCAGGATCTTAAGGGAATACGTCCGAATGAAGTAGCCCGGAAGAATTGACTCCATTTGACACAAAAAGAAGCCTCCACAAGAATTTATCAAGCCAATCAGATGTGTTGGTGTAGTTAGTTTGGTGCCAAGAGCCACCATTTGTAAAATATTACATTTGACAACCTTATATTGACTCAAACTACACTATTTTGCACTTTTACAAATAATAGAACACCGAGAGAACCGAAAGGATATGGAGAAAACCAAGATATAATTCTCTATAGGGTCTTGATGTTGAGGTGTAGGATCAAACAAGAGGTCTCTAGGTGCCACGAGACTGAGATATCACCCGTCAAAGTTATAACATTTTTTGGTCTTTGAGCTCTTAAGGGACTATGCTTGGATGAAGTAAAACGGAAGAAAAGGCTCCATCGGCACCAAAATAAGCCTCTACAAGCACTTACTAAGACACCCATACGTGTTGGTGTAATCGGTTTAGTTCCAAGAGCCACCGTTTGTAAAATATTGCATTTGACAACCTTACACTAACTCAAACTACACTATTTTACGCTTTTGCAAACAATAGAACATCGAGAGAACTGAAATGATGTGGAGAAAAAAAAATATAGGATTCTCTAGAGGGTCCCAACATGGAGGTATAGGATCAAATGATAGGTCTCTAGGTGCCATGGAGACCGAGATATCACCAACAAAGTTATAAAAGTTTTTGGTCTCAAGCTCTTAAGGGACTAAGTCCGAATGAAGTAGCCCAGAAGCAACAAATCCATTTAGCACCAAAAAAGCCTCCAAACCGAGAACCATATGATCCAAAAATTGAGTGAAGGAGGCCTCTAATCATACCAAATAATTTAGGGCCGTGGCATTCCTTGAGCCTTTGTGGCATAATTGTTTGCAAACTACCTTTTCTAGGTAGTCCTAGGCAATGAACAGATCCGAGTAGTGAGAAGTCATGCCTCGGGATGTTGTGGGTGTGAAATAACACCACTAATGCATCCATTTTGGGGATATATGGATTTGGGTGCTATGGCGGGCTCCAAGTAGGTCCAGCTCAGAGTCGGACCACCCAATCCGAAGCCAAGACCCCTTTCCCTATTTATCCCAATCCACGTTTTCAGTGCAAACTTCTGGCGGGTCACAAATTGGCGCTCAGCCATCCAAACTGAGAAAGGTTTAAGGAAAAATTTGAGAGGAGGCCTCTAATCAAACCTAAGAATTCGGGGTTTTGGAATTCTTTTAGCCTTTGTGACATAATGTTTTGTAAACTACCTTTTCTAGGCAGTCCTAGGCAATGAACAAAGCCAAGTAGTGAGAAGTCATTCCTTGGGACATCACGGGAGTGAACTATCACTACCATCACATCCGGTTGGTGGGGTATACACCTTCGGGTGGTATGGAGGGCTCCAGTAGGCTCGGTTTGGAGTTGGACCACCCGATCCGAGCTAAGAACCCCCTTCATAGGTACATAAACTGTTGTTAGTTGCTTCTCTTTGCTTGGAAAACAATGAAATATTCTCTTAGCTTTGAGAATATAAAATTATCTACTAACAATTCCAACCATGTGAAGGTAGAATCTTTTATGACACCACTAACCTACATAAAAGTGTTAGTCAAAGTAATTTAAGTTGAATCAAAACCATACTAGATATATACAAAATACACAAATTTAATAAAATATATGAACTTGAATCTAGTATACAAATTTTAAAAATTTAAAGAAATATATACTAGACAAGCATGTAAATTCATTCCAATGAACCATCAGGATTGGATCTACTAACAATGCCAACCATGTGAAGGTAGAAGCTTTTATGGCACCACTAACTTGTATAAAAGTGTTAGTCAAAGTAATTTAAGTTGAATCAAAACCATACTAGATATATACAAAATACACAAATTTAATAAAATATATGAACTTGAATCTAGTATACAAATTTAAAAACTTCAAAGAAATATATATCCGATAAGCATGTAAATTCATTCCAATGAACTATTAGGATTTGATCTATTAACAGTGCCAACCACGTGAAGGTAGAAAATTTTATGGCACCACTATGTTGCATAAAAGTGTTTGTCAAAGTAATTTAAGTTGAATCAAAACCATACTAGATATATATAAAATACACAAATTTAATAAAATATATGAACTTGAATCTAGTAGACAAATTTAAAAACTTCAAAGAAATATATACCAGATGAGCATGTAAATTCATTCCAATGAACCATCAGGATCGGATCTACTCTAAATAGCGGACAAGATTGCTTCATGATCTAAATCTCAAACCTTCCAAAGAATCTTGTTATTAGGCCTTCCTCGATATCTATATAACTGAATATTTGTCGCTAGAACTAGATGTGAATATGAGAGTATTTTCCTGCATGTCTTAAAGTCTTCAAACACCCAAATAGAGGAATTTTTTAATGGATATTGTCGAAGCCAAGTTCCAGTAACTACCACTAACCATGTAGGGTAATCAATATGTTCACCATCTATAACAAGAGAAGGAAACTTATTTCTTTCCTCGATGCAACGACATAAGAAATAGTCTATTCCTTCTTCATTGTCTTCTGTCGCAATAACCACAAACACATGTCCTACAAAAATAAAGGTTTTAACTCAAATTTAAATTACATATCAATTTCAATGGACATAACTCAATACAAAAATTGTAAATAACCATTTACCTTACAGCCACACCAAAATCAAAATTTCATTGAAGTCCTTGGATGTTCAAGTTCATATGGAGAAACATTAATAAGCTGTGAAGTGGAGTTAGAGGCCTACAAATCCATCTATCCACCAATTCTTGTGAATCAAACTCAATAGTGGTAAATTCGATATAGGAAGCACAAAAATTTCTAATTTTCTTGTCCATGTGGCCCATGAATTAATGTTTGAGCTACAAAATGAGTGTAGATCGGTGGACCTGTGAGTGCCATACTGATCCTTGTAGTTAGCAATTTTTTGTTCTTCTATCAACCAAAAATATCCACGAACCGTGAAATTTTCTTGAGAACCACGAACCATGTTGTCATACACCATTCCACTATGCTCTTTGCATCTTTCAAGTTAGCACCATCTTTTACTTGAACTCTTCTCTTACAAGAGATCTTTTCACACATACCCCTACACTGTCATGCTCTCCTTTTCCATGTCTAGCCTCGATGTGTTATCCCATTTTAGTGATTTCAGCTAAAAATTGAGATAACCATAAGAATTTTTTGAAAAATCTCTTAAAAATCCCTTTTGAAAGAGATTTTCGGTTTTCGGGTTTTTATTGCATGAAAACATGTTTCTCTCATGCATCATGTCTCATGTTTCCCGAAACCCAAACCCGAATTGCCTAAGTCCTTCATGTCGGGTTTTCAGAACTTAGAAGCATCTAAACATCTCATGCATCATGTCTCATGTTTCCCGAAACTCAAAACCTGAAATGCATCATGTCTCATGTTTCAAACTCAAACCCGAAATGAAGCAAATGCATCATGTCTCATGTTTCCTGAAACCCAAAACCTGAAATGAAGCAAATGCATCATGTCTCATGTTTCTAAAACCCGAAACTTGAAACCCAAAATGCATCATGTCTCATGTTTCCTGAAACCCGAAACCCGAAATGAAGCAAATCCTTTGTTATAGGTTTTCGGACGCTCCAAGCATGATGACATGTCATTAATGTCTAGTTGTCTGGCAGTTGGTACATGTGTCAAGTGAGGTGTATTAGCAATCATTCCAATGCACCAGATGAAGCTAAGATGTAGGGCACAATCTAGAAATTCCAAGAATTTCGGAACAAACAGGCTCTGCTGGAAGAAGGGAAAGACGAAGAAGAGAAAGATGACGATTCAGACTAAGTCACAATGCAACATGTCATTTCAATCTTGAAATTGACATGTCTTTTTCATTTCTGTTTCATCACATAAGAAGCAAATTTTGACTTGGTCTCCTGTGTGAGAGTCAAGCAAAATAGGACTCTTGTTAAAAGACTATTTTCTAGGATTTATCCTATTTTCTCTCTACTCTTTTTATTATAAATAAGGGATGCTTATGCATTCCAATGGGTTGAGATTTTGGAATATTGAGAACCTTTGATCAGAAGAAGAACTTTGTATTTTCTTTCAATCATTCAAAGAACAAAAATTGATGTCATTTTTGCAAACTTTGTGTTGTGAGATTCATCTCTCTTAAGATATTGCTCTTATGTTCAGGATCTTAAGTCTGTTCTCAGTTTAGCGTTCTCAATCATTTTAAATTGTTTCAAACATTACATTACATTTGTTATCTAGAACTCGTATTATTATTTCATGATCTGTGTTTGCTCGAAAGAAAGTACGTTCCCATTATTTCCTTTCTGTGATGCATCCTTTCTAATCTATTTTATTTCCAAAGCAACAATATTTCCAGTTATTGTGGATGTGGCTTTCAGGATTCTATCCTGATCCCATGGTTAGATTAGTGTGAATATTGTACGCATTATTTCTATTGTGTTTTAGATTAGTAATAAACAGGCAGCCTCACCTATCTTTGAGGAGGGATTCAATCCCATGTACTGTGGTTGAACCTCATATTTCGTCTTGACAAAATATCCAACCAACACTGATGAAACTCCAAATATGTTGCATACCAATCTTTACGTGTATCCTGCTCATCCAATAAAACATTTGTGCATTCTTAAATTTAAACGTGTAATTATATGACCATATATAATATTGATTTAAGTGGATGTCTCTACTAGAAAAGTTTTCATAAAATAACCGGGAAACATCCTTGGACAAATTTAGTAGAATGAGCGATCATCACTTATATAAAAGTGGCACTCTCTTAATTTTTTTATCATTCTCTCGTATTGTCGGAGAATGTATAAATGCTATATGCATAAAAATGGAAACTTGTCTTGAGTTGTAATATTGTGATTGAACCTCAATTTATGGTTACAACATGTAATTCTCTACAAAATCAACCACTGAAATAATAGTACCAACATAAAATGTGTCATTGCATATCTTGAATTGTTCATCAAACCATCGAGCTCTATGTGTATGCCTAACATACTCATAAACAATTTCATCTTTAAATTTTCTCATAAATTGAAAAATAGGTATATGTTATGTAACTAGCTCACATCGTTTAGACTCCTTTCCATCTTTCAATTGGTATGGTATTGATTTATATTTATTAAACCCAACTAAATTATGTCCTATTACACCTCCAATTTTCTCATGGATACAAACTTTCCAATTTAGGTAATCTGCCACACGTACCACAACTTCCATCTAAACAATCCTGACTATAATTTTTTTCTAAATTCTCTTTCACAAAATATCATAGGAATGAAATCCCTAGAAGATATTGGTGGAACTTGAACACCACATTCAGTAACATAGTTTTAGAATGAAAATAAGAACGAATACATTGAAAATTATCATAATGCATCACAAATTCAACATGTTTCCTACAACAACAAGTGGTGTGAGCGTGGTTGATTTTCACATAGAATGGTTTCAACATTTCAAAAAAATGTTGATTAATTTTATTTTTGGATGCTCCTATTCAAACTTACAAAAAAATTTAGTTTGAGTCATATCTAAGAAATGCTTTGGATGTGGTTCACGATTAGTAGAACAAACTCTTTATTTTACAACATCTCTTGTATTAGATGAAACTCTAGTGTTACCATTCCAAAATTGAATAAGAAATTATCTTATAACATCAAATATATTTTTGTATTAACGCGGTGCTCTAACAGAAAATGCCCAAAAATCAATGTTATTGGGTGATTGAAGGATATTATGCCTTTCAATTACTTTCATTAGAGTTTTTCGATTAACTTTAAATATTCGACTTATTTACCTAATCAAATGCTATTTTTTGTTGATTCACTTACAACACTAGTAATAAGTACACGATGCACGACACATTACTATCGCTTGTATGTCTCTTGACACCAATAATGTGATAAGCATCATGTAGGTTTTCAATAATTGTATATGTTTTACCACATATATTAGATGTTTTCAATACCACATATATTAGATGTTTTCAATCCTAAGGTGTTTAATGTATGTCTCATTTTATTCAATTTCATCAAAAAATCCAACTAACATCTTTGGGAATCATTTATAATTTCAAAATGATTATCCCAAATTTCAATGGCTTTTCTTCTGATTTTCCATTTAGAAAGTTTTTCAGACATTGGTTTCAAAATTTTCTCATCAATTTCAATAAAATAATTAGGTCTCTTTTGTAAAATCCTAGGAGGTATTTTTGCCAATTTTGGTTGTCTACGGTTTCAAAATGAATTTCTTGATTCACATTTTCATTGTCTCCTTCAATTTCAACATCAACTACATCATGAGTATTTAATTCATCTTCATCATGAGTATTTAATTCATCTTCAACATTGATAGTAAAAACATTACTTAGTTCCTCATTGCTTACAATAGTAGGGGTTGAAGATGAACCTCTTCTTGATTCACAAAGTTTCCACATTCGCTCCGAATCTTGCAATATTTTTGCCTCTAATTCCTCTGGTATTTTTTTACTTATTTATTTCCTTTTTGAACTTCATTTCTTATCTCCCATGATGTTTCAATCGATGTAGGACAACTCCAAATGATGCAGGGAACCTTAAAAATAGTAAAAAATAGCTTCCGATGACAAGAAAAAAGTGTAGAAGGTGGCATAATTTCATAGAAATTCATACAGTCAGGTCAGAGAATAAAAGAACATGATGAATTGGATGTTGGGATTTATGTAAATATGATTCTAAGAACCACGATCGCGGTTTGTAAACGCAATTGTGGTTTATAAACCGTGATCGTGGTCCTAACTATATCATCAAATCTGACCCTTAAGGCTCGAGAAATCTCTATTTTTCTTGAACCAGAGCTTTGGGAGGTCATTATGGCGTGTGAAAGGCCAAAAACATCAAATTTTATCTTTCATGGACTTGAACCATGCCAAAAAATAAAAAACATGTCACAAAAATGGTACCATCGCGTAGGGGAGACTGTTAGTTTCGTATAAATATTGATTTTAAAGTGAATAAAATATGATACATATCATTTTATAATTTTTTTAATAATAGTAGGTCTTTAAGACACTTTTTCCCATGAGTGTGTTATCAATGAATCACAACACCCCTACTGTTTATACAAGTGCATATACTTGAACTTACGGTGTGATTGGATAACATGGGTACTATCTCCAAGTTGTGGGACTTCTTTACTTGAGATAGACCCTAGAGAAAGCTAGTTCTTGCTCCTAAACTACCCGCCACAATCTACTCTAATGTAGGGAAACTAACTATTCTAATTTAAATTTCTAAGGAACTAGGGAGAGAAAATGCATAAAATGAAAGCCTACACTAAAGCATTGATACACCGAGAAAGGAGGTGTGAGAGTAGTCTTCAAATGTGTGAGATACGAAGCAAAGCACACACTAGAAGGGGTGATGACAGCTTCTCCATAATCTAGCAAAATGTATTCACAACAATATTTCAAACATACACAATGATAATGGATCTCTGTAAGAACATAAAGTAGACACAATATTCTTGTAATCAAGATTTGAGGGGAAAGAAGAATGAAAGAAAAAACAACAGGGAAGATACATCCACAAACTTGTATTTTATTGCTTCATGATATGCACAGTTCAATTTATTACAAGATAAGGGCTTGGATCACCATGCAAGGATTCCACTACAAGGGTCTCAGAGCACATTGGCTTCACAAATTGATTTTGATGAGAGCTTTGCTATTTGAGAATTCCCCCTTTACAATGAGCCCAACACTCCAATTTATAAAAAAATGAGAAGAGAGATAGAAGGGAAAATGGAAATTTCGAAATCTGTCCTTCAACCACTTGTAAGAGGCATTAAATGGAGTAAAATGATTGTATATTACTTGTAAAAGGCTCCCCATACTGTCCCAGTGTTGTAATAGAGAAAGAATGGTGACCATGCCTCTAAATTGCACTTCCAACTACCAAATAAAACAACAAGTATGAACCCGGCCACATTTCATGAAAAATTTCCACTGATTCCTCATCAAATCCAAAATTTCTTGATTTCTATGCATCGGGCTTGGAGCCACGATTCCAACGGTACCAATTTTGTGTGATTTTGTTGAGAAATGCAAAAGTTATGGCCTTCTGAGTGCGGGCAACTATTTTGGAGTGCAGGTGTTTTCTGTCATTTGACGGGAATGAGCATTAACTGATTGGAGCTGAATATTTTTATTTTATTTAAATATATCTACCCTCATTAAAAATAAGAAATCCAGTTTTTGTGGTGTAGAGGACGTCATGCTCGTTTCAAAAAGTCCAATTTTGTGAAAATCGGAGCTCGGAGTCAAAAGTTATGGCCGTTTGAAGTTCATGGGTCAAATGTTGACTTTTCTTCTTTGCTGTAGCTATTTCGGCAAAATCGGGTCCGCGTGTCCCGGCTGTCTGGATGAATTCTCCCACATCAGCCGATTTGGGCTTCCTTGTCCCCTTTGCGGCTTTTTTCGCTTTTGCGGCGTCTCACGCGTACTTTTTGTCCCGACTGTCCCAGACGAAAATCTCCGCACCACCCGCAATAGACCGTCTTGCGGCAAATCAGCCGATTCGCGCCCCGCACGTACTTTTTTCCTGGTTGTCCCAAACTATGCAAAATAAAAAAAAATTGACAATTTTTATTGCTTGCGGCCATTTTGCCTTTTCACGTCCCGACGTCCCAACTGTCCCACGGACCACCTAGGACAAAAATGTCTGACTTAGCCAATTTTCTTCCCCTTTTTGGTCCCAAACTTGGTACGACAAACCTCGGTACGACCCGCACTGGTATGATCCACACCCTTCAGACCCAAAATGCTTTAAAACAGTCTTGCAACCTTATCTTTTGCATTTTTTTCATTTTTTTAACTCGTTGGGATTTTTTTTTTTATGGGAGAGTTAGAGAGAAGCCGATGGGGCCCCAAAAACTCAATTTTAGGCCTTGAATCAATCTACTTGCTCAGGACTGAAGAATTTGATGCATGTTATCAAAATTACCTTGAGGGGTGAATTTTGGATAATAGAGTGTTCATGTCTACGTTTAAGACTGTGACTTTTGTTTCACTTATTAGAATGTGATAAAACCTATACCATCCCAACTATGGCAAAATTCTATACACGTTAAAAAAAAAGTATTTGATTTCGATATTTTTGATGATGTTATGGTGGGAAAATATAAAGTTCTATGTTTTCTTTATGTTTTCAGACCACTTTCACGGAAAAAATCATTAAAAAAATATTGCTAAAAAAATACAAAATAAAATCTATCCCAAGATAGACAACGACATCTAACTTTTTACCAAAGGAAAAACAAAATCAAGTTTTGGTATTCTAAATCGCGCGAAAATGGACTATAATATTATAGGATTTTACAAAAAAATACCAAGTCATTTAATTTTGAGTGTTTAATATAACTAAACTTGTCCATTTTTAAAAAAATTAGTAGTTTAGAAACTAGATTCTAGATGCTATGATTCATATTTATATAAATTTTTCTAATTTTGAGTGCACACATTGCTAATAATCCCTACAAGTTGATATTTTACTTTTTTTGCAATATGACATCCACTTATGACCCCTTTTTAGCCCCCCAACTTGTTACACTTACCCTTAAAAAATATTTCCTTTGTAAAGGAACCTTCAAAACTAGGTCTTTGATCGCGTGCAACGATCCCTAACCAGATCGCCATGAAAATGAGAAGTTTCAACACTTGATTTAATAAAATTATTTCAAAATATCTTTCTATGGTCTTTGAGCATGATATCTTGAGAAAGTCAAGGAATTTTTTTTTAGTTTGAACCCATGATTTGTAAACCCTATCTAACCCCTTGAGAAACCTTCTAGAAACCCGAGCGAACAAAAATGGTTATAATTTCCTATACACTTAGTTTCAAAATGCAAAATTGGGATTTTAGGCTTGTAATATCCTTTCCTTCATGACAATATTACTAAAAATGTTTGAAGAACACGTGAATTTTCCTTTTCCTTAGTTTCTTTGCTATCCCGCCTTATAGGTGGCTATATCACACTCATCCAGTATTACTCCTAGGTGACATGAATGCAACCTTCCATAAGGGATTCATAACTTCAATAAGTCAATCCTTCATCCACTAAACAATAGAAAAGAACAAGAACTTCCTCTAACATGCATTTACACATATACTTCATGGTCTTCACATAATTCCTCACAATCCACAAATTAATACTTATTTATTTCAATGTGCATGGTCATTTCATAAAAAGATACTTCTTAGACTATGAAGATACCTTCAATATCACTAGGAATAACTCTCACACACTCCTCTTCACGTGAACCACCCAACATTTTCCCCTCCACATGTTGTCATAGTCATGTTCCACATATCCTAACAGTTCAAATATTCATTTATTTATAAAAACAAAGCATTAGTTCTTGTGAATATGATTTCTTTAATCTCAAATATAATTATTCAACTTCTAAAAACAATAAACGCATGCCGGTCATACTCCAAAAGGAGGAATCATCATTCAAACTAGAGAGTATCAATATATATTTGAGAAAAGATAACTTTTCTTGCTCTAAAAATAGAGGTTTTTATTTTATTGCATATTGTCTTCCTCCTAAATCTTGATGCTCATCCATACTTTCTCCTTTCATCCTCCTCCACCTCGAAAAAATCACCCTAAAATGAATCCTTCTTTCTCCATATTTTAATTCCTTATGCTTGTAAGTCCCTTTAGACATTATTTAGTCTCGGTCTTATGCTACTATTCATATGGTTTTGGAGTGAAGAAAGTACTAAATAACCCATGTCATTTGGCTATTTTACTTTACTTTTTGTCCTCACTACCGACCTTCACCACATACTTGCCCGAGTCTATTTTTTTGTTTTCAAGCGTCATTTTACCTCTGATTTGGAGGGTGCCCTGCACCTTGGTCCCATTTAGGGCACCTTAGGTCTCTTTACACTTTCCTGCCAATTTTTGGGTACTCTCTAGCCATTTGAGCTTCTCATATTTTTTGTGTTCAGTCTTTTCGAGGATAATTAAGAAACTAGAACAAGAGAACCATATAAATATAAAGTTATGAGACCATAATGAGGGACCAAGAACTAAGCACTACTATCATCACCTAAGGTTTTATCCATCAAAGGATCCATTTCCATCCATCTAGCTCCATCACAAGGCACAAGGATGGTTCATCTGTATCACATTGCTTAAGAGGGAAGTTCATTCTATTCCAACCACCATTTTATTACATTTCTACACATAGTTATTTCTTTCTACTTTCAAAAGTGCGATTGGCACATGAGTACCTAGGGCATGATTGTACACACACACACACATAACTACATCGAGTATGAGTAGTGGTACAATGCTCAATTAGTAAGTCCACCAATTTTGGCTAGTGAGCATAGTTCGAACCATTCATATGCATCTTTGTTTTAGGGGTTTGATGCTCATCTTGGGGTGTTGTAGAGTCTGTCCTTCATCATTGATTTTTAGCGATATACTTGCACATTCTGCAAAGATAGTGCAACAATAAGTGAAGGAAGGTCAACATCCAACGACACCTTGAAGGAGGTTTATAGAGATTTTTCAAAGACTAGGGTGGCCATATCTCAGACTAGGGCACCCACAGGTGCCCCTGTACCTCTCCACAAGCCCTAGTCCATCCTATTATTAAAAATTTGTGTTTTCTGAAGCTTTTGTATGGTTTTTCTTACATTTTGTTCATCCAGTTTATTCTGTGAAATGTTGATCTGAGGCATCATCAAATTATCTAAGCTCCTTCTAAATCTCCTTGCACATTATGGTTTTACATAACTACTTTCTTAGTTGCTTGATTCAATTTCTTTATGCATCTATCTATTATTTACCGTTGTTATTAACTAAAGAATTAGTAATAATTAACAATTTTTAGTTAATCATTTTAGTGAACCCCACGTTCGACACTACCTTCCACTTAGGGATCTTTTTATCTTTTCATTATGGCCTAATCATATTATCCCTCTTTTAGCCCACTAAAGTTTTTGGTATTATTACTAATGTTGTTGATTTCATGTGAGTGCATACTCAACATCCTCCTCACTTTGTTACACCTAGGGTTGACCCATCTATCAATGTAGTTACTACTCATCGTACTCTTCCTAAACCCCATACGACTCCATCCGATACTATTCCTCTACCCATCGCTTTGACCATCCCCCTACAACTTCTAAGGGCTATGACATCATTGAATAACTTAAAAATACACCCGCTAAGATTTCTCTTTATGACTTATTATGTAACGCTCCCGATTTTCACCAAATTCTAGAAGCAACCTTTCATGCCATTCACATAGAAAGTGAAAACTCGGAGGTATCCTTTACATACTTAATACAGTCTCTTCACAATTTACCACATGCCATATCTTTCACTGATGAGGATATGCCACCTTTTGCTAAAAGTAATCTATGTGCGCCTTTGTTTATCACTCATTTTATGAGCACCACTTGCACTAAACGAGTTCTTATTGATAATGAATCAGTTTGTCAACTTGTGTGTTTATTCATTTTTAAGTCATCTCGAGTATTATTGATACTCTCATTTCTAAAAATTCTACTATCATCCGAGGCTATGACTCTACAACTCGTACATGTTTAGGGACTATTTCATTTCACATCTAAGTTGGGCCTAAACCTATTCTCACTGAATTTTATGTGATAGATTCCTCATTTCAGTTAAAAATCTTGTTAGGTAGGCCTTGGATTCACACAATGCAATCAATTCCATCTACTATTCATCAATGCGTAATTTTTTTACATATTGGATATGAACATACTATCACGATAGATCTAGAACCATTAGAATACTATCACATAGATCCTATTACTACTATGTGCATCCCACCTTTGTAACATATTCCATATAATAGTCTTGACACATATGAGATTGGTCTGTCTAGCACCTCACAACCTTATTCTACCGCTACAAATACTCCAACTATCTCTACTCACACTTCAGCTATTATATCACCTACAATATAAACACCCCTCAATGTTTCTTCTTCACCTATCATGGAACCTCCCACTCCTCTACCTAGTGTGTCATCTTCCAACATAATGTATAATGCAACACAACATAATGATGTCAACATTGATGATTATGATGATGAAGTCGATGCAGTCCAACTAACTAAGGACACATTAGGAAAACTTAATTGTACTCCTCTAGATGTCAACAAATCTTAAAGGACACCTTTATGAGAGATGGCCCATGGGAATACATGTTCAAGACCACTCCTTCTACTGATGCTACAATTCTTTACCAAGGGTCGGTTAACACCGTTGAGACTGCTCGCCTTCACAAATTACATCTTCAACACCCCCTTCACATGCACACTAATTAACAACAACTTCTTTTGGTAGAACATTCTAATTGAGCATACTTTGATAGAAACTATTTGCACACTTGAGGGATTAACTAGACTTGGTTTGAAACTTAATGATATTTTACCACCAATTTAATCACCTCATCTTTATCATGACTATTGTTACATCATGACTATTGTTACATCACGACTATTGTTACATCACGACTATGTATGGCCTTAGGGTGTTTCATTTGAAAATTTCCATTTCTTGTGCTCCTTAACCTTCTCCACTAACACTTGGGAAATCTTAGCTTGATTACATTAGAAATACTAAATAATTAAACCACACTTCTCTCATGTTTCCTATGCCCTATGGAAGTTTTTCCATAGGTAATGAATCATTCCCAACCTTTGCTCGAATATTTATCATTGGTATGCACATGATTGTCCACTGGTACCATTTACCGATGAAGAATATACCATAACTGTCTATGCATTATGTCCCGATGGATCTCTATATGATTCACCTCATTCTATTGCTTATTAACTTTCCAATTCTGCTCCAGGATAATTCGATCCTAACAGTGATGATCTCGTAGATAGTGTCACATGATTTTATTCACTACCATGTACCTTGAGGGGGCTATAACATTTAATACACCCCCAAAATTATGATTAGTGTATCTCTCCTCTTTGCACTATCATACATCACTCTCATAATATAGACACATTCATCCACACTGTATGCATTAACATTTCCCGATGACACACTCTTGTGCTTCGGTTCATACTTAAGTGTTTAGGGATAAATACTACACATGAACCCCACACACTACACAATAGGCATTACACACTGGAATTCGTCCCTTCGGTACTTTTCTAGGATGAGATTAAGGAGTTGTCATTTGTTTGTCTTAAGTTCCTTTAGTCCTTAAGAAAAAAAAGGAGGACCTTTTTTTTGTTTGTCCCACGTCTCTTTGGGCCTTAGGAAAAAAAAAGTTTTTTTTGTTGTTGTTCTCGTCCTTTGGATAGAAGGGTACTTCATCCTTTGGACTTTGTACCTTTTTCCGAGGACAAGACAAAGGGAATGTTTGTTGTAATCCTCCACGAGGGGGTCTACCCTGAAGTATGAGGGGTAGGGGAAGAAAGATAATCTCTTATTTCATCCCTAGGGTTATACCCCCTTTGGGGTCTACCCCTGTAAGGGGTAGGGGGAATCCTTTATAGATAGGGATAGAGAGGATTCTCTATAGACTAGACTATATCGAATCTATCTCTATAATCTAGTCTATAGAGTTTAGGTCTCTATAGTTCTATAGAGTATTTATAGGTCTATAGACTATCTATAGGTCTATAGACCTATAGACTATAGTGGGGTAGATCGGTTCTTTATCTAGATGGACTATCTATCTAATTATTTACGTAATACAACTAGCTATATTTTATAAATCATCAATAGGGGATTCACTCCCTCCCTCTCTCCCTCCCCTTGAACCCCTTGTTTGGCGTATTTCCTAGATATCTATATGGCCATCGATATATATATATATATATATATATATATATATATATATATATATATATATATATATATATATATATATAAAGCTCCGTTAGGGGAGTTCCTCACCCTATTGGTTGTGTGCCCCATGTAATGTAGAGAGAGGAGGGACCTCGATTTAATTCTAGATAGGGGAACCTATCTCTATCTCGGTAAATAGATTTGGTTTGGGTGCATCGGAGAATAGTCCACCATATTCATATTCGTTGGTTCATGATTCGGCTATAACGGATGAATGGGAGCGTTGTTCGGGGTGTGAATGGTCCGATTCTTGGGGACGTTGTATCACACATATCACATCATATATCTTACATTTTACATCATAAACTCTACATTTAGTCTATATCATTTTGACATTTATGCATCTACAGATCATACATCATATTAGTCATCATCATATATGTAACACACTCTTATGGTCTAAAATTGTAGCATTACATAGTACTCCTCTTACATACTACATAAAACACACCTTACTTAGTCAATATAAATATCTTGCATTGCATATGATACATTATACATTACACATTCTACACATCACATGGTCGTCTCTTATCATCATGCATACTACATCATCTTCTACGTGCTGCACTCACTACCCTATGACGCACTCTAGTTCCTTGGTCCATACTGACTGCCGAGGGTTTACCAATCAAAAGGATTTTATGATACTCACACGTTCATCATTCAACCTTCTATTATGCAAAATTACTAGGTTCGTGACATACAATATAGGCTAAATGGTCACCTATTCCTTCATCTTGTAGTGGTACATGCTTTAGGCTACATCACCACTCCCTCTATTCATCTCATCGTGATATACAATTTAGGCTACATCATCATGCATTCATCTCTAGGTCACATATCATCACACACATACACACTCATCACAACACATTAGACACAATACATAATACGACCATTTCCCATGATGCGCTCTCATTTTTGGTTCATTCTTGACTTATGAGGGCACATACTAAATGAAACTAACGACATACACTTCCATTAAATTGGGGGAATGCGGCTCCTGTCATCCATCTTGCATTCCATTCCATCCATCCACAACATGTTTCATATCTTGGTTTTCTTCTATTCTTTCTTACGCTTTCTTGTTCATGATTCAATTATTACACATGCTATCGAGATCTCTTATATGTCATTATCTTTACCATACACACATGTGTGCTCACGTATTTTTCTAGTTGTGATCATAGATACAAGTCTCGTATACGTAGCATGGATGCTCGCCTCCTACCGCTTCTATAACGGTCACCGGGGGACATATACATTCATCTCTTACATGTGTTATTGTTTCATTTTGTACATAACACTCTACATTACTTGCTTATACACACTTTTGACATATTGGTTATCTTTCTAACATGCTAACGGGTGCTTTATGTGCAAGTTTTGTTTGTAGGATTATTTTCTTTCATGGCCATCTATATTTTGTTTTTCTATTGTTTGTCTCTTGTTTGATATTGTATATAGGCCTTGCCCTTTGTTTGGTGTGCACGCTTGTTTTTGTATGCATCCATTATGGCATTGAGTATCTTGTGACATCACGAGTAGTGTCCCATGTTTGTAACTCCGTTGTTCATAGTCTATCTTATCTTCTTAGGTGTTATCATTATCTGCTTACACATTGTCTGCATAGTTTACACTTGTCTTCTACATGCATGCTTGTTCGTACTAACACTTATTTCTAGCCACTTGTTTATGTGTGCTTTGATTTATACCAAGTGCATTCCACTCTCCCTACAGGGCATAGTTTATGTAGTTGGTCTTTTTTTGGGGACACATTCTCCTATTAGTGATGTCACATGTGACCTCAAAGAGGGGGCATAATTTGGGGTTATATACACTATTCGAGCTCTCTACCAAAGGTGCAGAAGTTCATTTTCCATCCTTGACATTATGGGTTATACAACAAGTGGGTTCGAGACTAGTCTTTAAACCTCGTACGACCAGATTTTACATGACAATTTGTCCTTAGCATTCTGGGGAGTAGTTACAGGTCGAGTATACAATAGATTTCCTCCCTACACTACTTTGGCGAGTGGCGTCGTATCACCGAAAAAACCAAGCACTACGAGACCTCTTCATACATGTTCAAGGAAGTAGTTACATGTTGGAGAATAATGCAACTTTATCCCTACACTTCTTTGGCCAAGGTGGCATGAGATCACCCAAAAACTCACAATACATGATATCCTCTCTACACCCTTTTAATCTCATCACGGATCAGGTGCACATGTTTCTTTTACACTTTTCATATTTCCATTTTAGTCTTTTCATTACTATATACATACGTTTTTGACACACACACACACACACACACACACACACACACACACACACACACACACACACACATACATGCATATTTGACTACTTGATTATCTTCTCCTTTATAGGTCCATCTGTATGAGAAGAAAATAGTCAATAACAACAACTACTATAAAAATGCATCAACAACATGATTTTGCGGTAGCACACACCTCACACTAACTTGTAGGTACATCACACACATCAAAAACTACACACGCGTTTCTGCCCTAGGTTCACTCTCACCACTTTTTGCACTTTTGCATATTTAGTTTCCATGCTCCACTATTTTCTCATTCCATGCTTTGTCTAGTCCATCGGCACACTTTCTACATCACTCTACATGGACATCATGTATGCATCTCTATCTACTTTATGTTACCGAGTGTTCCGCTCACCAACATAAAGTGGGGGAAATGTAGACACAAAATCATGTAATTTAGATGTTATTTAGTCATAGTCTCATACTACTATTCATATGGTTTTTGAGTGAAGAAAGTACTAATTAACCCATGTCCTTTGGCCATTTTACTTTTCTTTCTGTCATCGTGCCAACCTTCAACACATAATTTTCTAGTCTGTTTTGTGTCATTTTACCTCTGACTGGGGTTCCCAACCCATCTAGGGTTCCCAGGGCATCTGGTCCCATTGAGGAGCCACGGACCTATTTACACTTTCCCGCCACTTTTTGGGCACTTTATAGCCATTTGAGATTCTCATATTTTTAGTGGTCGGCCTTTTTGGGGTTAATTATGAAATTAGAAAAAGAGAACCATATAAATATAAGTTTATGAGACCATAACGAGGGACCAAACACTAAACACTACTATCATTACCTAAGGTTGCATCCATCAAAGGATCCATTTACATCCATCTAGCTCCATCACAAGGCACAAGGCTGGTTCATCTGCATTACACTACATAGGAGGGAATTTCAATCTATTAAATCCACCATTTTATTACATTCCTACATGTAGTTATTGCTCACTAATTTCACAAAGTGTGACTCGACACAAGATCACCTTTATTTTTTTAGGGGTTTGATGCTTGTCTTGGGGTTTTGTAGGTATTTACTTTATCACTTATTTCCAAAGTGACATATTGCGCAATCCAACAAATCTAGTGTGATAAGAAGTGAAGGAAGGAAAACATACAATGACACTTCAAGGAGGTGTACGATCTTTTCATAGATGAGGGCGCCCTTGTACCTCTCCAAAGAACCCCCCGAGTCTAGCATCTTGTTCTAGATCTATGTTTTATTAAGCTTTTGTATGGTTGTTCTTGCATTTTTTTCATCAGGTTTATTCTCAGTAACATAGTATAGAGGCATCGTCCAATCACATAAGCTCCTTTTAACTCTCGTTACACATTAGGGTTTTAGATATCTATTTTTTTCTTGGGTCATTTTCTTTATGCATCTATCTATTATTTACCATTGTTGTTAATATTATATTAACTATATAATGAACAATAAATCCCCATTTTTAGTTAATCATTTTGGTGAACCCCACATTTGAAACTACCTTCCAATTAGGGACCCTTTTCTCTTTTCTGTTATGGCTCAATCATCTTATCCCTCTTTCACACCCACTAAAGTTTCTGGTATTACTACTACTGCTTTGTTGATTTCATGTGAGTGTGTACTCAACATCCTCCTCATTTTGTTAGATCTAGGGTTGACCCACATATTAATGTAATTACTACCCGTCATACTCATCTTAATCCCCTACGAATCCATCCACTACTATTCCTCCACCCATCACTTTGGTCACTCCCCCTATAACTTCTAAGGGCTATGTCATTATTGAACAACTTAAAAATACAACCCCTAAGATTTCTCTTTATGAATTATTGCGTAATGTGCCTGATTTTTGCCAAACGCTAGAAGCATCCCTTCATGCCATTCACATAGAAAGTGACAAATTGGCGGTAGCATTTACACACTTAATACAATCTCTTCACAATTTTCCACATGCCATATCTTTTAGTGATGAGGATATATCACCTTTTTCTAAAATAAATTCATGTACACATTTGCTTATTACTATTGTTGTGAACACCACTTATATTAAACGAGTGCTTATTGATAATGGATCAGTTGTCAACTCGCGCACTTATTCCCTTTTAATGAAACTAGGTGTTAGTGATACTTTGATTTCTAAGAATTATACTATCATCGAGGCTATGACTCTACCACTTGTACATGTTGAGGGACTATTTAATTACACATCCGGGTTGGGCCTAAAAATTTTCTCACCAAATTTTATGTCATAGATTCCTCATTTCAGTTCAATATCTTATTAGGTAGACCTTGGATTCACGTAATGCAAGAAGTTCCATCTACTATTAATCAATTCTTAAATTTTTGCATGATGCATATGAACATACTATCATGAAAGATCTAGAACTGTTCAAATCTTTGTTGCATAGATCCTATTACCACTATGCCCATCCCACCTTCACAACATATTCCATATAGTAGTCTTGACACATATTACATTGGTCATTCTAGCACTTCACAACCTTCTTGTAGCACTACAAATGCTCTAACTATCTCTAGTCATGATTCGGATGTTATATCATCTATAGTATAAACACCCCTCAATGTTGCTTCTTAACCTATGGTGGTACCTCCCACACCTCTTCCTAGTGTGTCACCTACCAAAACACTTAATATCTCTAGACAACATAATGACACTGTAGTCTTATTTTACCATTAATAGCCCAAGGCACGCTGGCACATAACTCGAAAGATTTGAGTGCTCACCCGAAGAGCACAAGGGTACCAAGTGCCTCTTTTATGGAAGCTTTGTCATGGTGTTAGCATGAAAATACATATAATCCATATGCATAATAGTCATTCAAGGATAAATCATAAAATATTTAGACCACAAGGATATACAAGAATGAACTAAAAATATTTAATATTATATTTACCATGCAAGATCCATGAACATCAACATCAATAACAAGAATCCATCTACAACAATCCATTGTATTAATCCATAACAAAACCAATAGCTGAATACATCAATAATAACCCCATAAGATCATGCACATAAGTAAATCCACAACATAACCTTACAAAACAGATTGATCCTCAAACTGTGAAAATCATTACATATATAGGGGTGGGGACTTTCCCTTCACCACCTATGCATCCTCAAAATATCCCACATGCCACAAATAGCTATGCATGCATTACAAGTCAACTACATAAGCATGCAAGATTCACTAATAATAGATTATCTATTAATAACTCCAGTTCTAATCCTATTATTAACCCAAAACTATGTATGTCGCTTTATCTTCCTTCGCATGAGATCTTTCCCAAAATAGACTGTACTTGTAACTCCAAGTCTATATGCTCGACCTTATCTTCAAAACATTTCTTGACCACTACTCCAACCATTCAGCTCCCAATTCTATCAAAATGTGGCTAAGTCTTGAATGTGTTTAGCCTGTGCATGAACCTTCACGTAGTGTCTGTCCTTATCTCGCATGTGCCTTCATGCATAACTTTTGTGCATCAAAACCCTCTTTCCTCTATACTCATTATCTTTCAAGGTTATAAAATTACCCCACATTGATTCAATTTATACCCTCGCAATTCTTCGTTCACCAAGTACAAAACTTCAAAAAGAAGAACAAAATTTTGAAATTAAAAATGAAAATCTTACAAAAACGTGCTAAAACACTTGGAAGATTTTTGTAAACTCTAGATTTACACCATTTGATAATTTCTTCCACTCTTTAGTCTCCTTTAAAACCTTCCCCGAATAACCTATACAATCCTAATACTTGGTCAAGTGTAATCTCCTCGAATCTTCCTTTCAACTTACTTTATCACCCCCTCTAACTCTGTGCAATTGCCATCAATATTGTCCATATGTTCCAAGATAGAACTTTGTAACTCACCAATTTTTTGTTCCAACTGCTCGCACTTGGCCTTGATTGTGTATTTTGTGTTGTGGTCTCTACAATCAACTGAGTGTGCTCAATTTTATTGGTTAGGGTCTTCTCCTGTATAGTCTTTAAAGTTACTTCCTCATCCAAAACCAAATTACTACAAAGGGCTTGCACTTCTGGCATCTAGTGAAGCTGAAATATGGCTTTGTGATTTCTCCCTTGATCCGGGTGAGAAAGTCCTCCACTCAGCCGATCCCGGCCTCCATCCCGACCTTATTATTCCCATTTTCTTTTGTAATTTATTCCTCCATAGACCGTGCACTTTTGATGTTAACCAAAATCATCCCTACCGATCCTCTAGATATTCCATCTCATCTCCATAATCCATTCTCGTCCTACCACTCACTAAGGAAGGGAAATTTCCTAGAATTTACTTTACAATTGCATTGACTCTATCATATGCTTCCTTAGTTTGTTTCTACTCCCCCTTTAGGCTTATCCTCAACTCCGTATACTTCACACTCTTTATCCTTCCTATCTCGAGACCAAAGTCCAAACTATAGCGCTAACATACATGATGTCTCCTTGTCACCTTAGAGGCCATCTTGTGCAAGTTATTACATGGCTGATCATATGTTAATTGGTTGGGTCTATGGCCTTATACCTCTTTCCTAGCTGCTTCTACAATATCATTGGTTTAATTGCATACTCACTCACTTTAAATTTAGGCTCCTCTGAATGAGTATGTAAATTCCAACTTAACATTTTATTTGTTCTTGATACTCCTCCATCTTGGTCCAACATCTCCCAAGCATGTAATTTCCCTGTAGGTAAGGTAATTTAGAAGTGCGTGTGTAATACTTTCATGGGGTCATCCATGAATTCCATGTGCAGTGACCTTGGGATCCACCATTTCTTTTGTGCCTTCATTTTTGATCGCTGCTTCTTTAGGGTAGGAGTGCTGGTACATGTCCCCAATCCCTTGTTCTCTTTGATGAAAAAAGTGTCACTTTTATCTCTCTCCTTTCTTATGAGGTCACACTAGTGTGCTGTCCTTTGTTGGGATATTCTTTATCTCTTCTTCTGTCATAGGCTCTTTCTTATTTTCACGATCCTCTTCTACCGCCTTCTCTCATGCTTGCTTATTCTATTCTACAAGATATTATTCCAACTCATCTCTTAGCATGGAAAATTCCATCTCTTCTTCCTTAAAATTTGTCTCTGTCTTAGAGCTAGAGACCACATATTCCTTAGCACACTTATTCTTTTCTTTCTTCAGCTTCCTTTGAGAGGTTCTTCCGCCCACACTACTACTCTCTGTGAGAATAATAATTTCTCTTATGAGAGATATCAAGATTCCCCTCTTCTTCATCACCTTCCTCTTCCTCCTACGCTTCTTCTTTGCACACCTTTTGAATAGGTGACACCCCTATTCTCATAGGCTATAGGAAGGTGGAGTATGTAACCTCCAACTCGACTATTCCTTGAGTCTTGGGCCATAAATGTATGCAAATATCAATCTACCTTTTCGCATCATAAGTCAACTTTTGTGCGTTCTTCAATCTATTGATGGAGCAATTCAAGTATTTTTTGAGAATGCAAATATAAGAACTTGCACCATGGACCCATTTCGCCCTTAACCCTAAAAATTGAAACAAGATGAAATGTTGCACTACTGCAAACTTCACTTGATCTCCATCTACTATGGGCAGCTTGAGTAGAATGTGCCATTCATTCTCAAGGATTCAAGTAGTTTCTTATATCACTTATTAACTCTAGATTTGTACATGTTTGTAAAGCTACCATCACATGTAAACCATGCAAACTGCACTATGAGGGATAGGTTTAGTGGTGGGTAAACCCACATGTTGTTCTCGATTCCGCTTGGTATTACAATTTCCCAAAACAAAATCAAAAGTAGAATAGATCCACATGTAATATTTTCTCCTTTTTCATTCTATTGCTTCACCTCCTCAATAATCCCATTCATGACGAATTGATCAAAATTTTAATGTGATCTTTTTGAAATTATGTAGACCACGTACGAGAATTTCTTATTAATTTATATCCAATGCTTTGATGTGCCTAATTTTCAGCTCACGAATCGGGATGTAACCCTATACACTAGATCATCCAAATCCAAAATGGTTTGTGCCTTACCTCCCTTCTCGTAGCTTAATTTTGTTACAATTTTTTCAATTTTTGTTATAGCACACAAATCTAGGGTCATGTCCTTCCCTGTGATCCTTAAACATGTGACTCTATCAATCAATTGAGCAATGAGACACATCATTCTTCCCACAAAGTAGAAGTATTCCTGAACCCACAACATCAACCACTAAAAGAGGTGTGTGGGTTTGGAAAAGAAAGGAAGCTCCCACAACTGCATTACACCGTTTTCTCCAACTCCCACTTCACAGAGTCATCAACTAGAGGGTTTCCAGCCTCATCTACTCCTGGGAGGAATTTCTCTAAATCTTCCCTCATCTTCTTCTCATTCTCATCTGTATGATGGTTAAACTCACTAATTTTACATCGAGCAAGATTTGATTTCTAAATTTCCACCCTCAACACACCAGAGGGTACTGCATTTCTAAGTATATCTCTTCCAAGGGTTCCTCTACCACAACCTTAGGCCACTTTATTGTCAATTTCCTTAGCTTGGGTTCCATCTTCCATTAATTATTTTCCCTAGGTGTTCTACCTTCCAAATTCCTTATATTCGAGCCCTATGAACTTCGGACCACTTATAATGCATGCAACCCTTCTCTCGTGCTCCATTGCCGACTCCAACTTTCTTCTCTGTAAGGACTCACACATAACTCTCAAGCACTTCTAGTCCACACAAAATCTTTGTCACTCTTAGTATATTTACACTTGACTCACAAGTTTTCTTGAAGGACAGGTAGCCAAATGACTACCCTAACCTCTTACCTATACTTTTCCATGCCCACAACGGTCCAATTTATACTTCCAACCAACACTTTTCAAGTCACTTTTCAAAAAGTACCATTTTCATTTTTGACAACATTCACGACTTCACTTCATGTGCTATAGTCATAACCTTCGATGCACTATACTATTTCTTAGCCATAAACGTCCTCCGCGCACCTCCTTGCGTCGAAGTACAAAACCTCTTTACCATATCCCAAGTAGTTTCACATGTTGCTACCTAACTCAAGTTATACTCCGTGATCACTTCCCCTACATGCTCTTCGACCAGCTAAAATTTCTTTAGAACACCTTATACCCAACACTTATCATGTCTTATCCACTTTTGTGTTAATGTTCTAGAAGAAATATTCAACCAAGCCAACCCGTATCAAGAGGTCACTAACAGCTTCTTGTCTTTGTACTATGATCGACCCCACACTAAAAGTATGCATGGTCCTCTATGCATGAGATCACTTAGATAGTGATAAACTACGGCACACAAGCACACTTATTACACTCGAACTAAATTGAAAAAGCATAGAAAAAGGTAAGGAAACACATATAAAGAAAATTCCTTAAAGGAAATATAATCTAACGTAATACTTGCCTTATTACAAACACCAAGAAGACTTATTTATATTAGGGCTTTAACCTAATCTTGTTGAAGTAATCGGGCAACCGAGTTCCATCCAACGCCCGTAACTTGTAAGTGCACGAATCAAGTATATAAGTTACAATATATGGCCCCAACCAATGCACTTGGAACTTTCCAAGGTGGCGCAAAAACTTGGAATCATAAAGAAGAACCATCTGTCCAACCTCAAATTGTTTATTCTTAATGTTCTATCATGTCATGCCTTCTACCTTTACTTTTCTATCTTATGGATCCATCGAGAAATGGCGCACCGCTCATCCAACTGCGTCAGTTTATCAATGCGCTCTTCAAGTGCTTTCTCATCATCCAATCCACTTGTGCACACAATACGTAAGAAGGTAACAAAAATTCTTTTGGTTAGATAACGTCTACGTCAAACACCAAGTGAAAGGGTGTGTCTTTGTTTAGCCATTTGTAAGTTCTCATGTATGCCCAAAGTACAAAAAAGAATTTACTATCCCAATATTTCCTAAAAAAACATCACAAATATTTGTCAATGTATGTCCCAATATCTTGTTGAAAGCCTTAACAGATCCCATTAGCCTATGGGTGATAGTGCGTCATCTTGTGATGGCCACTATAAACTCTGCCAATAATATCCTGATGGTCTCATTAAGAAAATTAGTGCTCGTTTTACTTTTCAGACTCAGTGGACATCCATACCTACTGATTATGTTTTCCCATAAGAACCTAGCTGTAGTAACTGCTGTATTATCCTTTGTAGTAGCTACTTACTTCCCACTTATAAGATAATATGTTCAAGTTCTAATGTAGCATGATCCATTCCTATGCGTGGGTGGGGAAATAGGACCCAAAAGTCAATTTCCCACTTCTCAAAAGGTTCTACACTAGCAATAGGCCACAGGAATTTCATCTCTATGCCTAGGATTTCCAAGGTGTTGACAATGGTCACAAACCTTACAATATTCTATACAATCCTTATACATTGTTTCCCACCAAATACTTGCCAACAAAATATTACACGCGGTAGCATTTCCTACATAATGACCACCTGCAATCCCACCATGAGCTTCCTCTATAATGGTAGCACACTCATGTTTAAGTACACATCGGTGCAAAACCTCATCATGACCTAACTTGTATAAATCTCCACCAATTAACATGTAGGACACGATGCGTATATATAGTTGTTTATTCTCTAGAGCCTTCATCCCTTTAGGCACCACACCAATACACAAGAATACAAAAATATCTTCTAAGTCAGAGGGCATGTGATTCAATTTGAATTGCTGTGTATCTATCATTATGTCCTCATTGCTCTATAGGTCCTCTTCTCGGTTAATCCTTGATAAATGATTTGGTCCATAATTACTTTTCCTGAATTTACCACAATTGTAAAGTCAAATTCCTAGAACAAAAGAATCTAATAGCATACATGGCCTTGCAAAATGGGCTTATTAACTAAGTACTTAAGTGTCATGTGATCTATATAAAATATAAATGGATTTTCTAGCAAGTATTGTTTAAAATTGTGGAGCGCATAAATCATAGACAAGGCTTCACAATCAGTAGTCGTATAGTTGTGCTAAGCTAGTGTCAATTTCCTCTTCCCAAAAAATATAGGATGATCAACAATCCCATCACTAGGTTGTGCTAACATTGTGCCAATGGCCCTTCCAGAGGCATCAACATGTATATGAAATGGCTTATCACAGGATGGAAAGCACATAATGGGCGTCTAAGTAAGTCTTTCTTTTAACGTCTTAAATGATATATGTTGCACCTCATTCCAATGAAACTTTCCTTTACTCCTAAAAAATTCTTCCAAGGGCACGATGATTTGAGCATACCCCTTAATGAGCTTCCTATAACAACTTGTATGTCCTAAGAATCTATGCACTTCACTCTGATTGGTAGGCTCCTCTAAGCCAAAAATAATAAAGCAACCTTAGCAGGATCTACCAATAGGCCTTCTTTGCAAATAATGTGTCCTAGTAAATTTCCAAAGGGTGTAGCAAAGATACACTTCTTAATATTCAAGGAGATGCTTAAATTATTACATCTCTCAAACATAAGTCTCAATTTGTCACAACAATCCTTTACCAGCCCATATACAGTCCAATCATTCAAATAAATCTATAAAAATTTGTGTGTAAAGTCTTTAAACGTTTGTATGACAATGCGTGAAAAGACTGCAGGCACATTCTTCAATCCAAAAGGTATAATTGTATATAAAAAAATTCCCCATTCAATGGTGCAAGTTGTCTTTTCTTGATCTTCTTGAGCAATCCACACCTGATGATAACATGAGAATCCATTAGTAAGAGATTAAATCTTGCGCCCTATAATGCCTTCCAAGATCGCCTCTGTAAAAGGTGTGGGAAAAATATATATAACACGAGCAACATTCAACTCCTCATAATCCACACAGATCCTTATTTGACCATCCTTCTTTATGCTTATTACCATAGGGCTAACCCACTCATATTCATCAATGGGCTCAATGATTCCAAATTTCAGAATCTTGTCAATTTCTTCCTTTACCTTGACACATAGATTAGGGTTCATCCTGTAAGGCCTCTTCCTAACCGAGTGCACACCTTATTTTAATTTGATCTTCATCTCACCCAAAGAGGGATGCACCCCCTTCAACTCATGATAACCTCATAAAAATAAATCCTGGAACTCACGCAACATCTCAATAATCTTATAAATATCATCTTCAGACCAATAGTCACCAATAATGGACTCTTTAGGTTTTGTATCAGTCCCAATGTTGAACTTATTCATTTTCATAGGCTCATGATAAGCACACACATTCTCATCTAAACTATCCAGGACCTCACACACAATTATAATGTGTTCAACATCTAGATTCTCCACTTTCTCGTCATCAATCATGTAGACCAACTTACCCTTATCTTTTTCTAGCCAGGCATGCTGAAGATGCACTTCATCTATCTTCTCTTTATCAAAGTGTGCCTCTAAGTCGACTCTCCAAACATATCTAACAAGAGTTCTTCATCCTTTTCACTATCCCCCATATTAAGATGCTTGATAATATGTAATGCTTCATTCAATGGAGGTTTAGTGGAAAAATGATCAAAGGTTTGAATCATACCTGAGGTCATCTCCTGCCAATTAATTGTTTCCCTTGTTAACTCTGCATGAACATAACATGTGCACATGCAACCGCTTAGAGTAGCATAGAACTTATGTACCTAGAGTGATGACGGTAAGGCCTCCTACTCATCCGTCTAGAGTCTCTCACACTTCTAAACGTGATGCAAAGAAGAATCCTTCCCATGGTATTCACAGATCTATGAAGGTACGTTATTCCCCAGAAACCTAGTAGAGAAGACGATTCTCACTTCTTTCCACTCCAAAAGGTTATCTTCATGTGTAGTCCACTAGCATGTAGTTGTCTCACATAGGATATAAACTGACATATTCCTCCTTGTTACTAGATCTTCCCACCAAGCTTCCATGGCACACAAAAATATGTTGGGTTTTCCTTCACTAGTGTATCGAGGTACCTGGTTATGAACCAAATGATGAGTAGTGCGCGACTTGATCACATGCGTAACTATATTCTTTATCTCTCACCCAACCATTTCATACGTTCCATGTTCCCATTTATCACAGAAACACTAGTTATATCACTCATAGACTGAACACCATCCCATTGAATAACACCTTCTTTAGATGGCTCAATAACTTCAGGATCTCTGATGGTGCACACATAAATTCTATTAAGATCCTCCTTGCTTAAAGGTTCCATATAAGGTGTAGCTTGCCCATTGTTCAAAGGAATAATCACACACTCTTCCTTGTTCTCAAAACTGATATAGCATTTATTGAAGCGTAGATCAACATTGTTCGCATAACATAAAGGGCACCAAAGAAATGCTCAAAACTATCTTCTTCTGCAAGTGCCAAGACCTCAAAGTCCCCAGTAAATGTGCCCCCCTGAATGGTAATAGTGGCATCTTTCAATACTCCAACGAGCATGGCTCTATTCCTATTTTCCATATACAACACATTCAAAGAGGGATGTAATGGTTACCTTCCCACCTAATTCCAAGCATCCAAAGTGAGTACATTCACTTCTACACCTGTATCAATCAAGATATTACTCAACAACCACCCATCAACAAATATATTCAAAGTGATCTATATATCATATTCAAGACTATGAGGAGGTAAGTTCACATGTAATATTTGTCTCTCATGCTCAACTCCAACACATAATAATTTCTCCCTTAACCATTTCCCTAACAAAGGAATGATGCTTTCTTGGCATAACATCTTACAAACCTCCTTTAAGTCATCAACATCTTTCTAGGGAGCTCCGCCTTTGCTTGATCCAGATTTTGTGAATTTCCTTAAATCATTATATCTCACCCCACAAGTGTCTAATAACCTCTATAGTTTCCATACAAACCTCCTTTTGATGTGAAGGATTTGGATACTTCACATTTATCACCTCTTTCTTCGTAATAACATGTTTCTACATTTAAAATTCTAGAGCGCGCGTAGTCTCAACACGTGTAGTCACTAATACATGCATCATCTCAAGGCAGGTGCTAACTTTGGAATACATTGATATTCCATAGTAAAGTGTACTCTAACCATTCCCACGCCCTTATCATGCTTACGTTGCTTTCTCATATGATCATACAAATACAGGCATTCCTTAAACTTTTGGTTCTTTCCACACCATGAGAAAATAATATTCTGAGGGTATTTATGGCTATAATGATAAGGGGATCCACATGTGGAACATGTTCCTCTTGGGAATTCACCTCTTCCACCACCGCAAACTTGTCCTTTGAATTCTCCATAGTAACATCTACCCTACCACCTCCATCGAGTGCCCTTCATTGTGATTGTGATTATGATTATCACCATGTTCCTTAGAATTACTTCGCAGCAACACTTGGTTTGTCAAACCCCAGGTTTGATAGCCTCATGAATATGATCAATCAATCTATAATTCTCCGTATCATGAGTGGTAGACTTACAAATCATCTAATAACAAGATACGTTGTTCTTGATCACTTGTCAGATAGTAAGGGACACCGACTTGAATCAAGATCTAAGTGGCATATCTAAAAATCTAACAACATGGCACACACAAATTTACGAGGGAATCTATCCTTAATATGTTCTTCCACCTTGCAATCCATACAATAAATATAACTACACATCTCATAGGTTGAATTAGATGAATATTTTTCTAGCTGTTTTTCCATAGATTCAATCTGCGCCTCCAAAATGGGCTACCTCCGAAGTGTCATGCTCCTAATCGCCTCAATGTTCGAGCTTCCTCTAGATCCTCGCATGGATATGTAAACGTCTTATGAGAAAGATCCCTTCTGAAAGGTGTGATTATCCCTCCAACAAACTACTGTGTATGTTGTCTGGGTGAATATCATAAGAAAACTTTGATAAAAAGTTTTGAAATGGGCATCAAACTCCCCGAGACTCTCAAATGTGCCCTTCTTAATGTCCTTCAATGCGCTGATGCTCTTATGTTGAAACTTTGGTATATGTAACTCATCCAAGAAAGCATCACATAATGTGTTGTAGTCTACACAAGTATAGTTTGGATCATACTTCCTATACTAAGTATGCACGCGCCCTTGCAAAGTAATAGTAAATCGGTTTTCCTTACACTTAGGAGCTATAATCCCTTAGTGTGCCATAGTATTTCACACATGTGTACATGCTTAGTTACATATTTAATGCCTCTATACTCTAATAGGTGAAAAGACATATTGTAATAAACTTGTTGGGGTTAGTGTAGACCATGCCCACCAGATCCAGAACTTGTATTACCACAAGTATTCCCTCCACCTCTAAAACCACCAGATCCACTAGATCTTTAACCACCTGATTCTCTTGATCCTCCCCTGTAGCGGGCATTGAACCAGAGGATGTGCTACCTTATGTTACACTAGTTGTAATAAATTAAACCCCCATGGTTTGTAAAGTTTTTCTACTTCCATATGTGTTACCAACATTCTTCCCCGAAGATGCACCACAAAGTATACTACTAATAGGACCACCAAACAAAGAAGACTATGTGGCCATATGAGAAACTCCTGTATTCAAAGGAAAATAAAATATACCTATTATTATTGAGGTACCTTCACTATGTTGATTCTCAATAATCAAGCTTTCAGAACTAGAACACCAAGTGTAAGGGCTAGGTTGTTACCTAGGATCGATGCATGCCTACAACTCTTAATCATTTTTCCTCAAATACACTCTCATTAGAAGTCGGGGGACCTTCTACCACACTTTCCTAAGGATGGAAGAACTATATGCTCTGGCTCCATGTTTTTCCCGTGAGCTCTAAATCCTTCCCGAGCCATCTCTCTCCTTAACTCCAAATACTCCTCAATGTTGCCTCTCTTCGTCCATCTCCTCTCTCACACTTCACTAGACTTAAGCCTCCTTTCTTCTCTATGCATTTCTCCTATCAGGTCCACCATCCTTCACCATACCTGCTCCTACCCCCATGGGTGGTGGGGAGTAGCTAGCCATAAGTATTTCTTCCAAATATAGAGTTACAATCAAGATCTTAATTGTTAAAGGGATAGCACGTTGTAGACACCTAAATTCTGCCGTTTTTGATCTTATTGCCAAAACAAACACAAATTAGTATCATTTTTGCCAAATCTATTATAATTAGTGGTTTTTGCTAATATACTAATGTTCCTTACCAAATTATCCAATTAACACCATGTTGTTGATTGCGTAACCTAATTTACGTTCAAGATGCCACTTTATGATGAATCACAAGTCAAAATCCTCTTCAAAACAGACAATTAGTGTTTATTAGCTAATCAAGCATATTTTTCCCTTGATTTGGTCAATATGCCCTAATATTGTCTCAAACCCCTCTTATGACCACTCAAAATCACCCCACTTTCCTCCACAACGTCTTAACAAGCTTCAAAATCTTATCCTAGCCTCCTAGTTGACCCTAAGCAGTTGATTAAGGCTTCATACCTCTTAATCACTTGATAATTCACTAATTATGATTAGCAAAGCTTAATCATGATTAGAAATTCTAAATCTTCTTTGTACTTTTAGTCCCACATGCACCAAGATGCAAGTTTTCCTCAAAGGAAAAACTATAAATAAGACTAAGTACTACCTTCCAACTTTACACCATGCTTTTATTAGTAGCCTCATATAATACATATGTTAAAGAGCCTAAACTCCTTAAAGGATCCACATGCTCATCTTTTCCTAAAGCCTTCATTATGGTTAGTAGGAGGGTATTCAACATGACATTGTAGTCTTGTGTTGGAGAGATCTTCTCACCATTTGTGGAGTAGCAACCATTCCCAATTTGATTGCTTCCTAGATCTATTTAGGTCTATTGTTTAGTAATCATCTAACATAGTAAGCATGCTTAGATATTAGATGTTAGTTTCATTTGATCTCCATTGTTATGTTATTAAGATTTGATCTTTGATGTTTCATTCCTTAGCTTTTGCAATTAGCTTTAGACTATGTGGTGTTAGTCTTTCTTTAAACTAGCTAATTTGTGCTAAAAGTTTGGGGTGTTATCATGCGTAAATAAGATCCTTTGAGTTTGTGCAAGAAAAAACTCTACAACCTCTAGACAACAATAGGTCAAAAAGTGTATTCCAAAATGTAACTTTACAAAACACCACTCCACCAATGATGATATACGGTGCACGTCCTAGTCAAATCAACATCATCTAGAGTTTGGTAATTCCCCCGTGTTTACATAATTGTTCTATACCTCCAATTTCTCTTTGATCAATAACCTACCAACCACTCATACAACTCTATAGGAAAATAAAAAAGAACATATCATATAATTCATGATACATATGTTTTTCAACCCATGCGTGAGTATCAACATCAAGTCCAGTGTTATATCTGTGAGAAAACACTTCCTCTAAATTTTCTACCCAACTCTCAATACTAGCCAAAGTCAACCGATGCATCTTCATCATGCAATAACTTGAAAAGAGGTCCTAGATATGGAACTAAAATGTAGTCTTAGTTTACCATTCACAGCCCAAGGTGTGTTGGAACATCACTCATATAGATCTGAGTACTCACCCAAAGTGCATAAGGGTACCAGGTTCCTCTTTTATGGAAGCTTTGTCAAGGTGTTAGCATGAAAATACATATAATCTAGATCCATAATAGTCATTCAAGGAAAAATCATAAAATATTTAGATCACAACCATATGCCATAATGAACTAAACAAGGATCAAGATTAGAATTACCATGCAAGATCCATCAACATCAACATCAATAACAAGAATCTATCCACAACGATCCATTGTATTAATCCATAGCAAAACCAATAGCTGGATACATCAATAATAACCCCATAAGATCGTGTGCATAGGTAAACCAACAACATAACCTTAAAAAAAATATTGATCCTCTAACTATGCAAATCATTGCATATATATAGGGTTGGGGACTTTCCCTTCACCACCTATACATCCTCAAAATATCCCACATGCCACAAAACCTATGCATGCATGACAAGTCAACTACAAAAGGATGCAAGCTTCACTAATAATAGATTATCTATTAATAACTCCAGTTCTAATCCTATTATTAACCCAAAACTATGCATGTTGCTTTATCTTCCTTCACATGAGATCTTTCCCAAAATAGAATTTGCTTGTAACTCCAAGTCTATATGCTCAACCTTATCTTCAAAACATTTCTTGGCCACTACTCTAACCATTCATCTCCCAATTCTATCAAAATGTGGCTAAGTCCCGTATGTATTTATCCTAGGTGCATACCTTCGCGTGCTATCTGTCCCCTCTCTCACGTGTTCCTTCGCGCCTAGCTTATGTGTGTCAAAACCATCGCACTTGCTATAGTTAGCATATTTCAAGGGTCCAACAAATGCTAACACCGATGATTACGAGGATTCTCGATGATGAAGTTGATGAAATCAAACAAACCGAGGATGCATTAAGCCAACTTATTTTTACTCCTTTAGATGTCAATGACTCTTATTTTGAGGACACCTTTGTGGCTGATGGCTCAAGGGAATACAGGTTCAAGGCCCATCCTTATATCAATGCTATGATCCTTTATTAAGGGATTTTAACACCATCGATGTTTTTCTTCCTTCACAAACCGCATCTTTGACACGCCCTTTCACATGCACAATAATTATAAATAACTTCGCATAACATTCCAATTGATCGTACTTCCGTGAGACACAATTTGCTCACTTGAGGGATTAACTAGACTTGGTTTGACACTTAATGATATTTTATTACCAATTTACTCACCTCATCTTTATCATGGCTATTGTCACATCACAATTGCTTATGACCTTAGGGTGTTTTATTTGGCAATTTTCATTTCCCGTGCTCCTTGACCTTCTTGACTGACACTTGGGAAATATTTTCTTGATTAAATTGGTGGTACTATAACTTGTAAACCATACTTCTCTCACATTTCCTATTCCCTTTGACATTTTTTCCATAGGTATGACAAATGTGCCAAAAATAGATTCTATATTGCTTAAAATATACACAATTCCATAACAGATCATGAAAGAAGGTGAGAAATAAATTGCAGAACCAAGTTCAAGGTCTGAACTTATGGAAATTTGGCCACCATTTTTCCATAGTGTCGTTACAACAATGAGCGATCTCTTATAAAATGAAATATTTTACAATATATAGCTAAGAGAAAGAGAGAGAAGAGGGGAAAAAATCACATTTTATCTTGTCATTAATAAAGTTCTATATTTCCCAAATGAAATACGGCAATATATAAGAAGTACATCCCCTTCCTGAGTTTGGATTGTAGAAGAAGGAAGAACCCCCCATACTTCATCAATTCTAGTGGTTGAGTGTCACCAGTTCTAGGAGACTCAACCTTGAGTCTACATATTAATGACCCAAACTATTTTTCCCATTTTCTCCTACTAAATGTTACAAAACCTGATTTTTGCTGATGCAAACAAATTTAGGGGAAGGGATCGAGGAGACATATACTTTCCAACGATATAAATTTTGACTGTGATTAATGGATCTATTCATGGAGGAAAGATTTTTTCATTTGAAGATGTCCGGCTACACTTTTGAGAAAGAGCCAAAAAACCGAGAGAGGAGCTTGATAAGACGGATGGCTCATATGACCAGCTTTGGGCATGTATCATGCTTGGAAAAGAGTAAAGATGAGTATTGATCAAGCGAATCGTCCCGACTACTCTTCCTTATTGTTTTTATTGTGTGTTGATTTTCCTTTGTTAAGTCTCGATTGTATAGTCCATGTTCTTTCTTTTGTAACTTTTGTGCTTTGCTTCTACACTTCTCTGCTCCTCTCTCTTATTCCGGCTTTTAGGCCTTCTTTTGTACACAAGGGTATAGTCCCTTTCAAAAACTATTTACCAATATTAAAAAAATAAAGTTCTATTTCCTTCATTTTAAGTTCCCCATTTTGGATTGTAGAAGAAGGAAGACCCCATACTTCATCAATTCTAAGTTGTTTGAGCCATATTAATGACCCAAACTATTTTTCCCTTTTCTCCTAAAATGTTACAACCTGATTTTTATGATGCTCCTCGAGTTTCAACGATATTTTGATATTTGCTCTATGATGGAGGAAGATTTTTCCATTTGAAGATTTTTTTTTGGGAAGCCAAAAATTAGATAGAATTAGCTCGGGAATCGACCTCTTCTAATGTGTGTGTTGATTTTCCTTTGTCCATGTACTACCTTTGGGTTCGAGGTTGGTATTTTATTTCATCCTCTTATGAAAAATGAGCCAATTAAAAAATTCCACACTCCTGAGTTGTCCAATTTTGATAGAGAAACCTGGCTCCATGCCTACGCTCTTGCAAATTCGTTGATTTTACATCCTCTGTTAGAATTATTGATAGACCTCCATTACTAAATTCCACTTGATAACCTTTACTAACCACTATACAGCATGATCCAATAGGAAAAATCCATGCTACTTTGCATGTTAGTATGTTTGATATCCCCTAGTTGACAAGCTCGTGAAATGCGAGCCAATAAAAAGCTCCATGCTTCTCGCAAATGTTAGTATCTATGCTTCATGCTTGCCTCTCGATTGGATTTTCTTTCATGTCATAAATTCTATCTTTGGTGGACTTAGAAAATTTTATCTTTTGACTTTTTCCATGTGGTATTATTTCATTGGATGAGTTGTTCGAGGATTGATCTACATTTTCATGTTAAATTCTACTTTTATTTTACCCCTTAGGCCTAATATTGTATGAACTTAGATTTATTCCGTAGACTTAAAGTCTACGAAATGTAAAGGCTAGGAAGTGATCTAGAATGGTGACATGTGTCCCACCACCTTGACTATTGATCTTCGACCATCTTGTCATCTTTGTGCTCTACCATGTGTCACGTGACCCTCACTGCACTTAGTCCTTGCTACCGCAAACCCAAAATGCTAAGAAATGCAACTTATTTTGCGGGTCTCGCGTCTGCTAAAGCCAAAACCTTTGAGGAGAGCTAAAATCCTACCATGTGGTCATTCTTCACTTGTTGGATCCAGGGCGTGTGCATAGCTGTTATAGTAAAAATGACCCCCATCAAATGGTGGTGGATTACACTACTTTAAAGAATGCCTTCTTGGTAGAATTCCACATCCTTGAGTTTGAACAAAAGAGCATCAACGCCCTGAAGGAAATTCAATAGGGAATGGCAGAGAGTGTGTGGGAGTATGATGCGCACTTTAAAACTCTCTTATCTAAGTTATCATATGATATTCACCCTTCATAGCATGCTCAGTGGTTTGTTGGAGGATTTATCACCCATTTTAGAAGGGCCTTATCTCATAAAATGTTCACAAGACCCACGCAAAGCATTAGAAATTGCTCTGCGTGTCGAGGCTTTTGGTAGTGTTGATACTAGAGTTAGCCCATTCCTAGAGGCTCAAATTACTACTATGGCTAAGTAGCTGGAGAAATTATTTGCAAACTCAGCCCATGAGACTCACAGTGGTTTATGGTGCATAGATTGTGAAGTAGAGGGGCATGTCAAGGGTATTTTTCCTTAGAGGGCAGTACGTGCCATGATAGTAGACTGTGAAATTTTTCATGGGGACCATGATGCAAGTAGGTGCCCCTTGTTACAGCACGTAATCCGGAAGAATGTGTCTTGCTACTATAAAATTTACACTTCTACAACCCATGATACCAAGGACTGTAGGGTCATTGATCAGATCCATGAGGCCATTGATCATGGGGTTCACCAAACCAACATTGCCAACAATTTCAAGGGTGATGATCACCGTTATGAGGAGCGTGTAGATAGTGTCACGCGCGGAAGGGGATTTCGCAGAGGATTTTGTGGTCATGGTAACCGCGGAGGAGGAAGGAGTGAGTTCTTGCGTGGAACTTGTTTTAATTGCAGGTCTACAGAACATTATAAATAGGAGTTCCCATACCTGTTGCAGTGCTCATGGTGTGGAAAGAAGCACAAGTATGAGGAATGCCTGGAGTTGTTTGAGCACATGAATCAACAATAACAAAAAGACAAGGGCATTGCAATGGTAAGCATCAAGAAGATAGACACACAATGGATGTCATGGGTGACACGTGATGTAGGTTTAGAACCTGTTTTAGTAACAACAAGAGTAGAGTGAGGACACTGGTTTCAAGAGATGAAGTAGTTCATGGAAGTACCTGCACCCCGCGCATCAAAATAAAGTATATCAAGATACCATGGATGTCATTCGGAGTTTACAACAATAAATCCAAAGGCCTACGGGGAGCGATTCGGGAGGGATGAGAAAAGGAGAAAGGTCAAGGTGCCAAAGGATGACCTGGATGAGGTCAAGGAAGTATGTAAAATGATAAGGCAGGAAAATGTTATTCCCTTGCTAGGGGCATGGTTGAGGGAGAAGGTACCACGCTGCTGCTGCAGAGAGTACAAGAGATGAGATCGACATGCAAACCTTCCCCCTCATAGCCTTGAATATGACAAAGAAATCACATTGGATGTAGTCATAGATGGATGGCTCCTTAGTAATATCCTCATTGACATAGGCACGGAGGTCAATGTTCTCACATTGGATGCTTGGCATTAGATGGGAAGACTTGCATTACAGCCATCTTCAAATGTGTTGTATATGGCAAACAAAATGAAGGTGATGCCCATTGGTGTCTTAAGGGATGTAGCTATCACTATCCAGGGAGCTAAGTTTACTTGGGGACTTTGAAGTCTTGGCACTCGCCGAGGCGGAAAATTTCCCAGCACTACTTGGGCGCCCATGGTGTTACAAGAACAATGCTAACCTTCACTCAACAAGGGGTACATCAATTTTGAAAATAAGGAGGAGTGGGTTATTATACCCTTGGCTGATGGGAAGTCAACACCCTATACTGAACCTTTGGGGGAAGAAGTCATGGATAGGATATATGTGTACTCAATCAGGGATCCAGAGATAATACATCCTACTGACGGAGTTATCTAGTTTGAGGATGCTCAGTTAGTAAGTGACACCACCAACCTAGCATGTGATAATTGGGCACATGGGACTTATGAATTGATCGGATGGCAGTTGAGAGGATCGGTAAAAAAATTAATAAAGGTGCGTATAGTCCGGCACCTAGGAGGAAAAAAATTACCTAAGTATTCAGGAGGGGCCTTCCCTGAGATCTTTTTACAGGAGATGGAAGCTCAGTGGAAGGAGGAGAAGGAACGAAGAGGGATGTTAAGTTATGTCCTGCTCAACATAGTGACACGGTGGTGGGCTACACATCAAGAGAGCCTTTTGGAATGGTGTGAGGTGAGAATTGCTCTCTCTGTCAGGTTTTCTAGAAGCAACATGCCCACCGCCATCAAGGACTACCATGGTAAGGAACCCACCTCTTTCCACATCCAAGCTTGTGAGAAGGTCTGGAGAGAAGGCACGTGGCTTTGCCACCATCCCTTTGGGTACACAAGTTGTATTCTACACTGCAGGGTTGCGCACGCATATGGTACATACATTTTGAGACATGCCACCAAACAGAAATTGGCAAGAGCTAGTAGCTGACCTCATTCAAACGTTTGAATATCAAAGTACCAAGCCATCAGTTGATAAGGCATTGTAAGTTGTTAAGCACCTTACCATGGGGGATAGTGCCATGGCAGAAGATAGGCTATTGGAACTACTAGGTGAACCAGGTTTGGAGGCACGCTTTGAAGAAGAAGTAGAAGAAGCAGAAGAGATCCAACTTGAGTGCATGTGCTTGGAAAAGGAGAAAGGGAAATTAGTATATGTTATTGACGGAGAGGAAGTAAAGATCCTGGATGTTAACCATTATGTGGGGATGCGCATAGTAGTGCACGGTGATGCTTGATGTGCATGCCTACCATGAGCCTTTAAAGACAAAGAAGGTTAACATCAGCTCAGAAGAGGAACCTAAGGAAGATATCATTGGAGATTACTGGGTCGAGAAGGAAGTCTCTAAGATCATAGATCTTTTGTGTGAATTTGAGGATTTATTCCCACGTGGGTACCATGAGCTCAAAGGTGTCCACCATTCCTTGGGGAGATGAGGATAAAGTTGAAGGATGGTGTGCACCGGTCGGAAGAGACCCTACCAGATGAATCCCAATTTACGTGTAAAGGTGAAGGAAGAGATAGAAAAATAATAGCTTCTGGAATCATTGAAGCTGTGGAAGAATCAGAATGGATAAGTTTGATGGTGATAAGCATCAAGAAGGATGGGTGGATTAGGATATGCATGGATTATAGGGAGTTGAACGTGGTTTGTGTCATTGATCCTTTTCCAACCCCCTTCACTGAAGAAATTTTAGAGGGAGTCATTGGGTGTGAAATCTATTCCTTTACGGATGGATTTTCAAGGTATCACTGAGTCTAGATTGTGAAGGAAAACCAGGAGAAGACAACTTTCACCACTGAATGGGGAAGTTTTGCATACATGGTCATGCCCTTTGGGTTGAAGAATGTGCCTGCTATTTTTTCGCACATAGTGGTTCAGGCGTTCCAGACTTCATCCATAAATTCCTTCAGGTTTATCTGATGATTGGACAGTGTATGGGCTAGTGAAAGACCACTGTGATAATTTGAGGCTGATGTTTGAGAGATGTCGGCAGTTAAGGATATCTCTCAACATTAAAAAGTGTGTCTTTACTACACCCTTTGGGACTTTATTGGGGCACATCATATGTAAGGAGGGCTTGCTAGTAGATCCTGCCAAGGTTGTAGTTATTGTGGGATTGGGGGAACCTACTAGCCAAAGCACAGTGCACAAATTTCTTGGGCATACGGGTTATTACAAAAAATTCATCAAGGGGTATGCCAAGATAGCCATGCCTCTAGAAGAATTTCTCAGACATAAAAGTGCCTTCCATTGGGGAGAGGCGCAATAGAAGGCGTTTGACACATTAAAGGATAGGCTTGTCACCACGCCTATATTACATTTTCCCTCTTGGGATAAGCCCTTCCATGTTCATGTAGATGCCTCAAGAACTACCATTGGAGTAGTGCTTGTGCAGCTAGGTGAAGGAATTGTTGATCACCCTCTATGTTTTGTAAGCAAGAAGTTGACACCAGCAGAGAAGAATTACACCACAACTGAGTGCAAGGCATTGTCAATGATCTACGCACTTTTCAAGTTTAGACAATATCTGCTTGGCAACACCCTTTGTATTCTACACCGACCACATGGTGTTAAAGTATTTAGTGAACAAGCCCATTCTACAAGGGCGCATATGTCGGTGGGTGCTATTATTTCAAGAGTTTGAGTTTACGGTAGTTGTGAAGCCTGGAAAAAGTAATTATGGACTTGATCATCATCAAGGATTGATTCAGGGGAGGACATGCAGAGTATTGAAGAGGCTATGTTAGACATGTAACTATTTAGGTTACGACATGCACCCTCGGACTTGGAGGAGATTACGGTATTCCTAAAAGAAGGTGTGGTCTTTGGAAGGGATGAAGGCATTAGAAAGAAAGAAACTAGCTATACGTGCCACACCCTACATGTTGATTAGTGGGGACTTATACAAGTTAGGGCGTGATGAAGTTTTGCATAGATGTGTACTAGAGCATGAGTGCCTCGCCATCATAGAGGAAGCACATGGAGGAAGTGTAGGTGGACATTATGTAGGTGACGCCACCGCACATAAAATTTTAATGGTAGGATTATGGTGGGAAACTCTGTATAAGGATTGCAAAGACTATTGTAAAGTGTGTGACCATTGTCAGCACATTGGCAAGCTAGGAAAGAGAGATGAAATGCCTTTGTGCCCTATCCCTAGCACTAAACCTTTTGAGAAATGGGCAATAGACTTCATAGGCCCTATTGCACCAATAATGTGTAGGACTAGATCACACTATGTAATCACTTGAATAGATTATTTGATAAGGTGGTCGAGGCAGCTCTAACGAAAGATTGCACAAAGCAGCCACAACGGCAAGATTTTTGTGGGAGAACATTATTACAAGGTATGGATGTCCTTTAAGTTTAACCAGCGATAGGGGTACACATTTCTTAAATGAGACCGTGAGGATCTGTTAGTAGAATTCATGGTAGCTCATCACAAGACTACCCCTTATCACCCAAAAGAAAATGGAACCGCGAAATTATTTAAAAAATACTTTGAATCATACCCTAACAAAATTTGTGATTTCGAGAGACAAGATTGGGATGACAAGGTATCAACCATATTATGGGCTTATAGGACAACTTATAAAAGGATGAACAAAGCCACACCATTTCAATTGGTGTTTGGCATGGAATTCATTCTACCAGTTGAATTCATGTTACCTTCTCTATGAATAGTGCACGTAAGAGGGTTGGCTGATGAGCAAGCGCTGGAAGAAAGAATTGACGAAATAATGAAGTTGGATGAGAGATGATCACTCGCTAGGTGGATCCAAACAACGAAAAAAAAAAGAAAAAAGCATGGCACAATCGCCACATCAGAAACAAGAATTTTGAGGTTGGGTAGATGGTATTACTATATGATTCTAAGTTTTTGTGCCATCCTGGGAAGTTGAAGGTCCATTGGTTAGGTCCCTATAAAATCTTGTACATCCTTGACTCGGGTGTGTGCTGAATTCTAGTGATGGATGAAACACAATTGCCTAGACACTTGAATGGGAGTAGGCTGAAGTCCTACTATAAATAAGTCTTCTTAGTGTTTCTAAATAAAGTAGTTTTGCTAGTTAGTTTGGAATTTCCTTTATGCATTTCTTTTCTTGTGTTTCCATTTCATTTTTTTGTTTTGTTTTACGCCTTGGGCATCGATAACCCTTATTACTCTTTGAGATTTTTTGAGTGCACAGAGGATTGCGCATCATTTTAGTGTGGGGTGGAGTAATGTGAAGGAGAGTGTGGGTAAAGTACTAAGGAAGTTGTGTTGAAAATCCTGGTTGAAAGGCCCTATTGAAAGAGGTGCATGGAAAGAAAATATGGATTTGGATGATTGGTGTCAAGATAAGGCTACTCTCAGATCCCACGTACAAAGGAAGAAAAAGCACATAAGAAACACGAGGTAGGTGAGAGAAAAAATCAGGATAGAAGAAGTGCCTTTGGTGCAGGTGACATGCGCGCAAGAGTCTCTTGTCTAGATGGATTGGTTATGCACCAGAAGGTTGGAAGATTACCCGCGCAGGGTCAGGCGTGTGAGTTAAAGCACTAAAGTTAGGATTTGTTTGAAAAAGCCGCATTAAATGTAAAAAGTATGGTGGTAGGTGAAGTATCATTTAATGCTTAAAAAGGGAAAAACTATAAATAGAGGGTCAAGGAACTTCATTATTCACTTTGCGTATAAGGAGAAAGAAGCGCTTTTTGCATTTTTGCAAACTAGGGCTTCCAAAAACTGATCCGTGTGAAGAAAAAAATTTAAAGAGATTGAGCGTGGGTGACTAGTGTGGATCTACGAACCAGAAAAAGAGGGATTTCACGGGCATAAAAGAGTTGTGAGGAGGCGCTGTCTTGTGAAAGGATTATCCCAGCTAGGGTTTGAAGAACTAGGGCATAGGTTTAAGGAATTTTCTTCGCAAATTCAAGATCTAAGGTGGGAAAGAGTGAAAGAATAGAGTTACACGAAGTGATTAAAGTAAGAAGTGAACCTAGACAATGACACCCAAGAAACTAGTTAGCACACCCAAGAAGGGCAAGGGAAAGGGAAAACAACAAGAAACCGACACACATACAAACGAAGAGTGGTATGCGAAATGCAGTACCCAGATGGAGTAATGTTAGGGAAGGAGTGGGAGTCCCATCTAAGGAACATGTTTGTAAATGACTATAATCATCGTACGAGCATGATCGAGAAGGAGATGGTCTTTGGAGCTAGTGCACCCAACAAATAGAAGGACACCAGAGGGCTTGCCCATCTATAATGATGACATGAAGGTCAAGTTGGAAAAGGCAGGGTTATTACAACTCTTTGAGTTGCCTTACTTGAGAAGCCTTGAGTGCCTCTATCAATGGCTGATGTCACGCATGCATGAGGACTACTTCCATTTCACGGGGCGCAAGATGCACATTACCCCTCAACTCATCTCACATTTCACAGGCCTCATCTGTGAAGGAGACGGTTTGGAAGATGACCTAGGCGATAAAGAGGCAATTAAGGAGACTATTGTTGCCTACGCGTACAAAAAGGGTCAAGATATTATGATATCACAGACATCAAGGACCCAGTAATGAGAATGGTTGCACATCTGGTGACCAAGTTAAATGGCCAGGAGAGATGGACCTAGGTCAATAAGCCATGGTTACATGTTTGCAAGAAAATCTCAGAGGGCACCATCTACAACTTGTCTGTGTTCATCGTGGATGAGATTGTAAGTCTGCGAAAGGAAGGAGACAAGATCATGTTTGGTAATGTCCTACTGACAATCATTTTTTCAAAGATTGGAGTACCTGATGCATTAGAAAAATTTGTATGGGAGTACTCGGTTGAGGACCACCCACAAAAAGATTTGAAAAATACACATGTGACTCCATGAAAATCATGCACAAGGCGCACCTAGAGAAATGGTATACGTGCCTAAGGAACACGTTCGGGGCAGAATGGAGGATTCCCAAACAACTACCAGCGGCCACCAAAGGAGAAGCAGAATTTGTTGTGTACCAGCATTTCTGCCTGGGAAGGTTCAAACTGATAGATGAGACATGGAGCCCATGGTGCAAGCTCCCCTTTGCCTTCATAGCTCAATACTTCCAAGCGGGAGTAAACAAGTTTAAAGAGTCCAAGAAGCTAAAATTGGACCTTGGTAATCTAGACCGGGAGCATAGGGAAATGTGCAAAGGGTTGGTCTACCCGGCAAGCGCGTGTACGTGGAGAGGTATGTGTCGCATGAAGTATAAATGACAAAGCCCATGACCTTGCCCATTGCAGGAGGATCCGCGACGTGCGTGTACCTCCGCATAAGACCCAAATTGAAGAAGGGCACATATTTGGAAAATGAGGTATCTATGCCTAGGGATCCAACTAGTAGGAAGAAACCCATGCCCAAGTAGGTGGAAAAGGAGCTAGAGAGGAGAATACCAAGTGTTGGGGAAACACAGTAATAGGATCCCCAGGAAAAGTGCTAGGACAAGCATGTATTCGTGCAAGAAGAGGCCCTTAGTCAAGGAAAATACTCTAGAGCTAAAAAAGCCATCAGACAAGGAGTCCTTGGGAGAAGAAGAAACAGAGTCACCTACATTGGAATCCTGGTTAGGAAGAAGAAAAGGCTAGAAGAGGAGACTACCTTAGAAGATACTGGAAGTTTGGACAAGCGCATAGGTGAAGAGGAAGCTAGTGAAGAAGATATTAGTGGGGAAGGCGAGCTAGAAAAGGAACAAGGGCCACCTGTTTTCAACGTACATGATTCGGATGAAGAAGGTAGAGAAGAGGAGCAGGAGTTCCTCTTCATGCAAAGGATAGCCAGGAAGGGAGAGGCACCCAAGACATGAGAAGTGAGGGAGATGGCGCGTAGATGCAGAAGGCCCCAAGCCTTATGGTGGAGCAGATACCCAAGGTGGTAGAGAGAGAAGAAACAAAGGCCGTTGAGACCTTGGAGGAGGAGAAGTTGAAGCGCAATGTTGGGCCAGTGTTAAATGAGGAGGAGGAGAGCATGGAAAAGGACCATGATAGCACTGGAGGCCCCATTTTGAATGTAAGTATTCCTAAGGGCACATCCATAGGAGGAAGGCGCATAGGGGAGGAGAGGCCAAGGATGGGTTACATTGATGACCCCAAAAAAGTGTTTCATGTACGGTTCTAAAGCACGATTCGGAAGAAGATCTCATAGCCATGTCATCTTTTGACAAGGAGGCTGCCTACCCGTAGATGAGGAAGATGCTCTCATGGGCAATTGAGTCCCATCTTGATGAGCTGAAATTTGAGGTAAGCCATGGGGTAATAATAACATTACCAGGGCCAACAGAAGACAACCCCAAGTGGTGACTGCTCAATAGCTCTTGGATGAACAGCTATGCAATGCACTGAATAATGTCTCCATTGAAATCGAGGCTAGAATCTTTAGGTGGAATGATAGAATCAAAGATCTAGAGGAGGACTTGAAGAAGAAAGAGGAAGAACTAGGCTGCGAGGCCAGGAGCTTAGCCGGAGAAACTAATCGGTGCCCAGTTGCAGTGTGAGATAAAAGATGAGAAGGCCAAGGTGGGCGCGGTATACAAGAAGGTGGAGGATATAAATAATGCTATAGTATTGAAGTATCCTTACCTAGCACCCTTTGGGCAAAAGTACGGATCTGTTTTAGGATGCCTAGAGGATTTAACAAGAGTCCTCACCATGGAAAGGAAGTCATTAGCCTTGGAATCTCTAGAAGAAGTGGCTGCGTGCTTGGAGAAGGAAGATAAATTAAAATTCATGGTGTTCATAGTAGAGTACAACAAGGTTATTTCTAACATAAAAGTCACTTCCATGACTGCTTATGCCGCATATGAAAATTGCGTGGACAAAGACAAAGTGGCAGGCATCTTGGTCGCCACTCATGAAGCAGAACTCAAGGAATTCCAGTAAAAGAATAAAGGGAATAGGTTAGAAAGGGACATAATCCTCGGCCAGGATGAAATAAAATATGAAGCCATTAAAGCCTTAAGGGGTTCAATTAAAAACCATTTGAAGGAACTGTACCCACAGATTACGTAGAGAATGGATGCACTGGATGATGTGGGCAAAGAGTTAGAGAAAATTGCCAACACCATAAGCACACGAGGAAATGGGCTACGTTTTGATGAGGTGAGCACCCTGGTTGGTGACCTTTATCAAAAAGCACAAAACAAAGATAATGCCTTGAAAAATTTGGAGGCCGACTTGTAAAAGGATTTTCCTAGCCTTTTGGAGTGATTCCATCATTCCCTATTCTTTTCCCATATTCTTTCATCCCTTTATTCTTATCCCACAGTGTAAGTCCACCACTTTTTTTCTCTTTAGAGAATCGTTCCTTTGGATAGAGAACAGGCATAGTGTGGGGTAATGTTGGCCCCTAAGATATTGGCTAAGTATAAAAAAGGTGCATAAGCGCACAGGGCCTAGTTGAAGGAACACACGCAAGGATAAAACGCGCAGGGTAGGGTTTAGAGAAGGTTTTAAGGAAATCCATGGCATGTGTGTAGACATAATCAAGGGTTTAGGACTTAGCCATTTTGGGTGTTTTGCAGAACACGTGAAAATCATGACCTGACTGCACATGCGGAGTGGATAAGGTGCTAACTTGGCGACAGGATGGCCCAGGAAGGAGCATGCCTAGGGTAGAAGCTTCTAGAAGCTCATCATGGTAAAAGGTGGAAAGCTTAGACCTGGAGGAGCATGCTTGCATGGAGGACCACATTTAGACACTTGGCATCAGATTTGAGGCCACTAGAGGATGAGTTGGTAGCCCAAAAAGCCTATATATACAAGCACCTATAGAAGGAAAAACAACCAGATAGTGGGCGAGCTCTGTAGAAATACTGTAAGAACTCTGTTAGTTTGGGAAATTATGCTTAGGGAAGGATGTATCAAGGGTATGGGGTTATAAATTTCTTTTGTGAGCCTAGTCATATGAGTCTAGATATAATGCATGACTGTGGTCTGCTTCTTTGTAACATTCTGTAATGACTCCATGAATATAATGAGGTTACCAGTTTATAATGAATATGAACATTGATGATTCTAATGCATACATATTTCTCAGAATTCTTTTGCATTTATGTTTATGATTAAGTATGAGTGTTTATACAACTTCTTTTTGTTTTGGTATAAGTTATCCAATATGTTAAGCATTTTTCTATCTGGATTGTCTGTAAGGATCTAGAAGCCGTTAAGCTCTATGATGCTTGTATGTTTTACTCATTTCAAAACCCTTGAACATAGATCATAGATGATGTTTCCCACTAAACTCACATAAAAGAGAGAATCAGCTCCCGTGCGTGCCTCGGGTGAGTGCCCAGTGCCGCTAGGTGATAGGCCGGCACACATGGGGTACTTGTCTTTTGTGATAAGGGTAAAAATGACTACATCTTGGTTCCATTGCGGGGCCTCTTTTCAAAGTTGTAGTGGGAAATGGCATACATCATGATCACGGGTAATGAGTAATGAAAAAACATTTAACTCTAGAAAGTGTTGAATCCAAGCATCAAGATGAACACCTTATAGTCCTTAGGTTATCTTTTACCGTCTCATTAAGTCTTGTGTTGCCTTGAACCTAAGAATTTTTTTTTGTCCTCTCCTATAAGCTCCTTGGTTTTATCTATTCTTTGTGTGGCATTGAATTTGATCCCACTAAAATTAAGGCTATTCTTGAAATACCTCCACCTACTAACCTTCGTCAACTTTGTAGTTTTCAAGGAAAGTTGCAATATATTCGTCACTTTGTTTTGCAACTTTTTGACTTTTTCCATCCATTTCATCATCTCCTAAAAAGGATGTCTCCTTTAAATGGGATGATGAATGCCACAAATCCTTTGATGCCTTAAAACAATACCTCCTCTAACCACCTGTGCTCATTCCCCCTAAGGATGACCAACCATTTTACCTTTATATTTCTGCTATTGATCATTCCTTGGGTGTCATGCTCACTCATTATGATGAGCAACACAGAGGAACAAACAATTTTTTATATAAGTCATATGCTTTTAGAATACAAAACTAGATATACCCAAGAGGAAAAAATCTGCTTAGCCTTAGTTTTTATTGCCACTAAACTTTGCCATTACCTACTTAACCAAAAAACCTTTGTTGTCACCAACTTTGGCCCCTTACATTACATGTATGAAAATCCTAACAAACATCAATGTGCTGCATATTAGATCATGCTTTTGGCAGACCTAGATCTTGAATTAATCCATCAAAAGTTTGTTAAAGGACAAATAATTTTTGACCAACTCGTAGATGCACATTTCTCCTAAAATAAATCCTCTAACTTCGATCTCACGATGCATCCATCGTTACTCTCTCTTTGGACAATACCATTTACCAAATGACCTTATTCTTCGATGGTTTCGAATGTCGGTGTGGGGTGGTGCGAGTTATTCTCATTCTTCTTGATGGTGAGCCTATGCCATTATCTTTCAAACTATATTTTGATTATATTAACAATATTTCCAAATATGAAGAACTCATATTAGGTCTTGAAGCCGCCATATCCTTAGACATTAAATCGATTAATATCTTTAACGAATCTCAAGCTGGTTATGAACTAGGTTAATGGTATATACTAGTGTCGTAATGAGATACTTCAAATGTATAAGCATCATGTTGACATAATTTTGACTACCTTTGACTTTTATGAACTTCAAACCACCCCACGTTCTAGTAATAAATCAGTAAATACCATGGCTTGTATGGCTTCCCAAATCCCCACTTCACCCTTCGACTCAAAAATATTTGTCACCATACAAAAGTTGTAATCATCCTCTTATCTACTTCAAGACATCAACCTTGTAGGAAATATTGAAACTGACCCACTTGACCTTTGGTATAGGCAGTTTCCTGACTACCTTTCCCTTTCCATTTTACCTCCAGATCTTACTCATAATGGACAACGAGCCTTTCTCAAAAGTGTCTCTTGTTATGTCATCATGGGTGGTATTCTTTATAAACATGGTTTTGACACTATCCTCTTACGATGTCTTACGAGTTCTGAAATTCCCTACACCATCAAGGAAGTTCACGACAAAATTTGTGGGGGTCACTTCAGTGGTTTAGCTGTCGCTAAACGCATTCTTCGCCTGGGATATTACTAGACAACCTTAAATCATGATTTTTGTGACTATGTCAAGCATTGTATGAAATGTCAATAGCATACTAATCTTCATCACACCCCTAGTCACACCTTACAGGTTGCATGATACCTTTGGCCTTTCTCTCAATGGGGTTTGGATCTTGTCGGAGAGATTAATCCTCATTCTTCCTAATGTCATCAATGGATTATTACCGCTACCAAATACTACACTAAATGGGTGGAAGCCATGCCTCTCATTTCTACAAAAGCTGAGAAAATATGTGAATTCATCAACCATCGGATCATTTTTGATTTGGATTCCCTCACTACCTCATCATTGATAATGGAAAATAATTAAAAATAAAACCCTACGAAACTCTATGATGCCTTGACATTCAACTTAGTTTTCTTCACCTTATCATCCCCAAACAAATGGCAAATCAGAATCAATCAACAAAACCTAAAACACAATTATTTTGAAAGTGGTTGATGATCTTTGGAAAGTATTGGCACACACACATTCCTTTTTCCTTATGGGCTTATCGTACTAGTATTCATACCTCAACTATTGTCACACCTTTTCTTCGGTCTATGGTATAGAGGATGTCCTACCTCTCAAAGTCCAAATACTATATCTTCATATCTCACTAAAGATATGATCAATGATGATGATTTTCGTCAAGACCGTTTGGCACAACTCGAATTATTAGAAAAACGTCATCTTAAATATCTCGATCAACTCCAAATATACTAAAAATGTATCAAATGTGCCTATGATAAACGTGTCCAAGAATGAAACTTCCCAGGACCGACGACCTCATCTTGAAGGAAAATCAGCATGTAACAAAAGAGGATAAAAATAACAAGGGCAAATTTTCTTCTAATTGTCTTGGACCCTATATCGTTACTCATACATATGGATCGGGTGCTTATCATTTTTCTTCACTCTAAGGTAAACCTAAACACGAGCCCCTCAATGAATTTCATCTTCAATCATTCTATTGTTGAATCAAGTCCTAGATTACCTTATGTCTATTAAGCACTTATCCCTTAAGAGCTATTCACCTTCCACTTACCTATTCTAAGGATCAATGACTAACCAAGAATCATGTGGATTACTATACGCACCCAAAATTACATGTGCTACATTATCGAAAAATGGTTATAAAGGTCCCCAGTTTGATGATTCAAAATCCTTTCGAGAAGGTGTTCGAGCTCCAAAAACCCATTTGCAGTATATATTTGTGGCCTAGATAGCCTTACTTATCTTTTCCTTGCATTTTTCCCTTTTCCCCTTTCATTATGTGCTTGTTTTGGCCTTCAATGCTAGGACCGTTGCCACTGCATGGGTGGTGGCTTGAAAACCACCACCCCGACTAGGGCAGTGGTCTGAACTCCGCCACCTAGCAAAGGGTGGAGGTCCTAATCGATTTTTCTAGAATCTTCACGTGAGAAATTACATGTGACGATTCACTTAAGTTTATCTTTTGAACATGTTCGTGAGTCGAATTTGCTAAAAATAGCTTCATTTGCTTGGTTCTCCTAGTTCCTTCTATTTTAAATAGATTTAATGAGTGGAACTACCTCTTCAATTCCTTGTGCATGAAGTAACCTTCTAGCCTCCATTCCTATATATTCCATGCTTGTATTCAAGCAAAAGGCCTGAGAATTTTTGTATCTTGTATTGTTGTGCTTTGCAATAATCTTGCTAGGAATTGCATAGCCAAGTTTAGATCTCTTGTGTTATCTTTCTTCTACCTACATTACACCCAGATTACTTCCAAGCTGCTATCACTCAAGCGCCATCCTCTTGTTTTTATTCTTTGCATTCCCATCCTTGGACTCACATGAAAACTCAGAGAAATAAAGGAAAGAACTGAGGGGACATATACTGATACTACTGGATTTGCTAAGGTTCTTACTCTTCTAGGTTGGATTTGTGTATTTGTTTTCTTTTTTATCAAATTTTCAATTACGAATTGTTAATTTCAATTCCATATCAAATAGAGTAGAAATAAATGTCTTTTCATTTGCAAGTAGTTAGTTAATTTCCAAGAGGGTTTGAATCTTTCATAGCAATCCCCAGTGATAGATCCTCTTCTTCCCATCCCTGTGGATCTGAAGGAGAGAATATCTATAGGAGGTTGTCTACACATCATAGATCATTTGGAAAATCACTTGTTTTAGGTTAGTTTAGATTCAATACACTCAGCATAGGAAAATAACCACACTGGTTATTTTCTTGTTTAGTTTTAGTGTAGAAGTAGATTTGATTATTTAGAATAAAAGTGAATTGTTGTTTTTGATTGTAATATTTTGGTTATGTGATTTTTTAGATTAGTTTCCTTTCAACAGTAGCGTAGATTATTAATTTCATTCAATTTACATGGACACTTCAAACTAGTTTAGCACTTAGATCCAAATTAGGTAAACAAACCATAGGGAATTTACGCTACCCGTTCATAGCCTCTAAGTCTCCCCTTTGTCAACTTGGCTACCAGAGATCACACTACCAGATCTTAGTCATTGATCCTCCTATAGTTAGCTACACACATTCAAACATCGGCTGCTCCGGCACGACCTCGGGGGTTGAGTGTGGTTAAAGATCACGTGTTCATTTTCATCCGTACAAATTGGTGAACCCAACGTGAAATTGATTAATTCCTTCTTGTTTCCTTTTCTTTCATTGTCATTACCTCACCTCTCCATTTCTTCCCCTATTTTGGTAGGTATTTTATACTTTCTAAAATATGTTTGGAAGAGATTTTGGTGGGCCATTTGGCTCTGATAGATATTACACCAACGTGCAACCACAAAAATCCCCTTCTCTTTCGAGGTGGGGTGATAATTACACAAGAAACGTCCAAACCTCCCCTAGTTACACTTCAAACCCCATTAGCTATGTAAGGATGGAGGAGGTTGATCAACCATTAAACATTCAAAATGATCAACCCAATGCAAACCACATTGTTATCACAAATGGAACATGTTCTTACCATAAAGTCTTGTCAAGACCTCATATTGCCATGCAATCAACAGAGGATGATCTATTTACATGAATAGCAACTAGTCCTCTTCATCAGATAGATGATTCTTTGGATATAATGAAGGCCACATCCTTTGATTTTGAATACCTATCCTAATATTCTTACTTATGAGGAAGACAAGAATTATAACATTGAACAATTCATGATAGGGTATCATGAGCTTTCTCAATCAAACCCTACGCCACATGCACCCCAACAAGGGACTCAATCCTCTCCCAACGATCTCATTTCTACTTTAGTAGGGAGGATTAGAGAACTAGAAAGTGCCCAGACTTCACAACCAACACATGCAGTAGGGAAGAACATAGGGTATCCAGTTGACAACAAAGGATACATCCCTTCCAATGAACAACCAACACAATATCCTATACAACAAGGTTATCTAGTTCATTCAAATCCAGGTGATCTTCTCATAGGGTTAGACACACTAGGGATGGGTCCTCATCCTTCTCAAGCTTATCCTATGCAAGGGTGGCTGAAGTGTGTTCTCGAATGCTACGCCACAATAGGCAGTGTGACGTTCCCTGGTTTTACGCCCGCTAGTCCATATCCTAGAGCTATCCCACCTTACATGCATATGTATTCAAAAACTCCCCAGATGGACCCATATACCATTCCCACTCCCTACATGCCATATCAAGGGACCCCATATGTTCCCATCAATGCTTATAGTGTAGCTTATCCGACTCCTCCTCCTCCACCTCCTTATCAAGGATCTTCAATGGTGGAATCTTACGCAATGGGTACATACACTGAGTACTTAAAGGATCCTCTTGACTTCACCATACGTGGTGTCATGCTTCCACACCCATTTCTAGATCTTCCAAAATTTAAGGGAGAAGGAGACCCAAATGCTCATATCAAGGCCTACGCTACTGCTAATCGGGAATTACTTCCTTGGGATGTTGTGGTGGCTAAGATATTTCCAAAGACTCTCGAAGGAATCGCATTGGATTGGTATTACCGTATTCGAAGCTTCTATACATTCCTTCAAACAACTTGTCTCTGAGTTCATCAAAGCATTTGACATGAACAAGTTGTTGCGTATAAGGATTAGGGAGTTCTGCATATTAGATAGGAGCAAAATGAATCTGCCACCCATTTCATCCAAAGATGGCACCAAGTTCTCTATTCCTCTGCAAGTGCACCCAACATGGACCAGATGGAACTTTGTGATCTTTTCCTTCACTCACTCAATAGAGAGACTAAGGAAGAGGTCCAAAAGTTTCCTTTTCATAGTTATGAGGAAGTTTTGGAAGGTGCGCTTTGGATTGACCAAGCCTCTATAGTGGGCGTAAGACCTATGGTCCCGAATAAGATTGGTATCCCAAATCAAAATAATACAAGTTATCAAAAGAATGGTGCTAACAAACCAAGGACCTAAGGTGTGAATCCCTAAATCAAAATACCATGTAAATGGTCTTAAATCAAGTCAAGAACGTTGGTTTTCAAAAAATGGAAACACTAACAATAACAATAATTTGGGTAATCAAAGAAGCCCTATCATATGTCTCTTTTTTCAACATAGTTGATGTAAATCATCCACTACAAAAACAAAATCAAACCCAAGGCCCAAACTAGTATCAAAACTTTGAACAAGGGGCAATGAATCATGGTTATAAAAATCAATTTCAAAACTACAACTAAGGTTATAATCAACAACAACAAGACACTTATCAAAGACCAAGAGATTATGACCCTAACCTATATTGTGGTTTCCATAAGGTTTGGGGTCATGATGATAGGACTTGTCGTGATTACAACAAGTTTCTGCAAAGACTTCCTCAAAAACCAAAGGAAACTCTTTGTAGATATGTTCCTAGCAAATCCTGAAACAAACTCACAATATGACTATACAGGACCTGTAGCTCCTCAGAACACTAATGTAAGCATTTTTTGAGATCCGCTCCCTACACATCCTAAAAATTTCAAGGTAAATTCACAAAACACAAATAAAGGCATTCCTATAGGAAACAATGACCACGAAGCCTCAACTTCTAATAACTCTCGGGTCACTCCTAACCTTGGTTCAAACGATAACACAAAAATCTTGGGATTAGTTGAGCTAGAGGTTGAGCGTGAAATTAATGTAACAACTCGGATGAAGGAGTATGTTTCATAACCCCTACCCAATCTTTCCTTCCCACAGGAAGACATTCCCACAATCACAAAACCGGTAGGAGCCTATGATTTAATATTGGATTTGAATAAGACCTTTTCTCACATTTCATTCCTAGATTTGCTGAAGAATTCACCTGCATCATTCTTCATTGCTCAATGCACTAGGTCTTGGTCATTTAATCCATGTTATGCCACCTCCTAATGCTCAAATAAATCATATTGACTTTGACATACATCCTAGGACCGAAAATGATAGGGATACTGGGTTTGTTTTTTATATAGACAAGATGCCATCTGATGCTGAAATTTCCCGAAGAGGTGATCCTGCCTTATTTTTACAAGTCTGGGTTTATAAAAATTACATTAAGAGAGCCATGATTGATGATGGGGCTGTTGTAAATGTGGTTCCTTTCTCTTTCTTGTAGAAGTTAGGATATGGAGAGACAAATTTCTCCTCTACAAGAAATATTTTACGTGGGTATGATAGTCTTAAAGTGACCTTGATTGGAACCATAGTTCTTCCAGTCACATTTGGTCCAAAAACCATCTTGACAGAGTTTTACATTATCGACAGGGAAACAAGTTATAACATGATCCTCGGAGACCTTGGATTCATCGAATGAAGGCTATCCCTTCTACCATATTCCAGGAGATTAGATTCCTCCATTTGGGGAAGGTTTTCATCACTTAAGGGATCTAAGCCCTTCGATATACACTTAGAAAACCTCAAGAAGAAGAAAGGATTCCATACGGAGTACAAACTTCCTACAAATCAATTAGACAAACCACCTCCATCAAAAGAGTTAGTCTCGGTTACCCCTGACATTCCAAAGGTTGAAGTCGTTGACCCAAAAACATTTGAGGTGGAAAAGGTAGAGAAAGGTAAATCAATATCTATGGAAGCAATGTCCACTAAGACCACAACAGAAATTATGAAACTCTTAGAGAGTGACGATCCAATCTTCCTCCGCTTGAGCCACAAGGGATGGGTAGTCTTCTTGGTTTAGCATCTCTTCCCTCTAACGACTTAGGTCTAGGTGTAAACATGATAGAATTAACAAATGAAGAAGGGAAATTTGAGATTAAAATGATGCCCATAAAAACCATCTCTGAGGGTTGTTCTATTCTAAACCCCAGTTTTAACCCATGTGCATTTGAAACTAAGCTTTCCATATCCATGGGGCAAGGCCTCATCATTCAAAAAGTGTCACAAATAAACACAATCCTCCACATAGGAAATGAGGCCAAGTAGCATAGTCATGCTCATTCACACACCATGTCTCAAGAACATGACAAAGAGGTGCACAAATGCCTCTTTTAGACAAATGATTTTAATGACTAGACATATACACTTTTGAGAAAGGGTTGTAAGTTTAAACCCAGAATGGTAGGCCCTTGTCAAGAGAACAGAAATTTTGAGGATAATGGTTCTCCGCTGTGTACTTTTAGGGGTGAAGAATTTGATATTCATCAACTTTCTTCACCTTAGGCATACTATGCATGATCCATCAACATTCTCATATGTACATTATTACATCCGCATTGCATTTTCATCTTCCATCTCATTCTGTAAAATTTGTGATCAAGGGATTTATTCTTACAGCAACTCCTAAAAACTTATGAAAAGCATTGGCAAAATATTCAAATCATGTCTCTTCAAATCTTCATAGTATCATCAAATTTTTTTTGAATCATTTATCAATCCAAACAAGACAAGACAAAGTTTTGACAGTAACCATACCAAGGCCTGCATACTTGGTTCTACTTTTGGTCTCTTCTTAGGATAGGTGTCTTTTGTTCATGGTCTATTCTAGAAGCTTCATGGTGTCACATCTATCCCACATACATCTCCTTGGAAATAAGAACATTCTAAACATTTTGCCCAAATAAGTAAGTCAAATACAAATCAACAAAAATTTTTATTTTACACATTTCTTTGCCCTACCAACCTTTGGTGTTGAGCTTGCGTCTCTTACTAGTGACGTAGGGTTGGGAAAGGAAGGAAATGCCCTTACTCACCTATGCTTTGTCCATGGTGATAAGCTGTGCTTCCTACTAGTAGCATGGGGCAAGGTGTAGGGGGTCTCTTTGAAAAACCTGAAAGTCATAAACAATTAAATCAATTATTGTGAAATCTTAAGTCAAAACAAAGTGAATTAGATGTTCAAAATTCCAAGAAAATTCAAAACCTTAAAACCATATTTTTTCAACCAAGTGGCCATCTACGGATCCAAGTCTAGATAAACTATAGAGCAATTCACATTCTAAACTATGAGGTAGCATTAGTAGGGTAAGGTTGTAGTGTCCCAATTTGGCTCTGTCAAACCTTTGTCTTCGTCTCACCATTACCATTCAACAAATTTCATGGCTTGTGCCCTTTCTAACTCTCGGTGTTGAGCCCTCACATCTTACTAGTTGTGTGGGGTTAGGAGTGGGGCAAGCATATCTATTCATCATATCATTATGTCATCACGTTTTGTCAAGACAAATACAAAGTACCAAAGATTGCAAAAGAAACTAAGTTTAAGATCACATTGTGTTTGCATCATCATATATCAGCATTATGAAATACAAAAAGAAATCATTTTGTTATCATTTCACATCCACTTGCATACATTTTGAAAAGCATAGAAAATCAGAAATTCTAAACATCTAAGAGTACACACGTGAATCAAATCATCAATGTAAGACAACTCTATGTAAGGAATAACCAAGCCAAAAGAGATATATGTACATATCATGGTGTGTCATAGTTTTGTATAATTCCATCGCACACTAGGTGCGGTCAAAATGCTCGCAATGAGCACAAAATACCAAAACATCACATATGCCTCACAAAATGGAGACTAAGAAATAAAGGCACTCTGCCTATCCACCTCTTTGAGGCCCCTTATGACTACTCTAGTTACAATTTCTTAGGAGTTCTTCTCAAAAGTATTCAAATAACAAAGGGCCAAGCCTAACACAAAATACCATCCCCAAATCCATTCCAATTCAACCATACTCAAAAATGAGAAACATTCACCAGTGGGCCCAGAGCTCAAAAATCACCAAGTCGGTATGCGCAAATGAATTGAAAAAAACAAGTGATTTTATTATATATATATATATATATATATATATGTTGTTATAACTTCATTTTGAGTGTATGTGTTCACAGGGATGGAGCGTTGGCGTAGGTATATTTCTATATCCCCACACAAATGGTAAGTCCTCTTGTCATTTTAATTTAGTGTTTATTTTTCAATATTTTATCTATCTGCACTTGAGTCTTCTTTTTCTCTTGCAGGTAGGGAGTTTGGACGGCGAGATTTTGACACATGGGTGTGTCAGGTATAGCTTCTAACTCCCCATTTTGGGAATGTCATACTCGGACTCTACATTTTACGCCTCTTCATGGCTAAGACACTTCTCCAGGGGGAATATGTATGCGCACCCAAAATTACATGTGCTACATTATCGGAAAATTATTACAAAGGTCCCCAATGATGATTCAAAATCCTTTCGAGAAGGTGTTCGAGCTCCAAAACCCATTTGCAATATATATTTGTAGCCTAGATAACCTTACTTATCTTTTCCCTACATTTCTCCCTTTTCCCTTTTTATTGTTGTGCTTGTTTTAGCCTTTGGTGCAGGACCGCCTGCTGACTGGGGCAGCCGATCTGAAACCGCCACCCCTACACGGGTGGTGGTCTGATCGATTTTTCCATAATCTTCATGTGATAAATTACATGTGACGATTCACTTAAGTTTATCTTTTGAATGCATCTGTGAGTCGAATTTGCTAAAAATAGCTTCGTTTGCTTGGTTCTCCTAGTTCCTTCTATTTTAAATAGATTTAATGAGTGGAACTACCTCTTCAATTCCTTGTGCATGAAGTAACCTTCTAGCCTCCATTCCTATATATTCCATGCTTGTATTCAAGTAAAATTCCTGAGAATTTTGTGTATCTTGCATTGTTGTGCTACAATAATCTTGCTAGGAATTACATAGCCAAGTTTAGATCTCTTGTGTTATCTTTCTTCTACATGTATTACACCCAGTTGCTTCAAGCTACCATCACTCAAGCGCCATCCTCTCGTTGTATTCTTTGCTTTCCCATTCTTGAACTCACATGAACACTCAGAGAAATAAAGGAAAGAACTGAGGGGACAGATACTGATACTACTCGATTTGCTAAGATTCTTACTCTTCCAGGTTGGAGTTGTGTATTTTTTTCTTTGTTTATCAAATTTTCAATTATGAATTGTTAATTTCAATTCCATATCAAATAGAGTAGAAATCAATGTCTTTTCATTTGCAAGTAGTTAGTTAATTTCCAAGAGGGTTTGAATCTTTCATAGCAATCCCGGTGATGGATCCTCTTCTTCCCATCCCTGTGGATCTGAAGGAGAGAATATCTATAGGAGGTTGTCTACACATCATAGATCATTTGGAAAATCACTTGTTTTAGGTTAGTTTAGATTCAATACACTCAACACAGGAAAATAACCACACCGGGTTATTTTCTTGTTTAGTTTTAGTGTAGAAGTAGATTTGATTATTTAGAATAAAAGTGAATTGTTGTTTGTGATTGTAATATTTCGGTTCTGTGATTTGTTTAGATTAGTTTCCTTTCAGCAGTAGTGTAGATTATTAATTTCATTCAGTTTACATGGACACTTCAAACTAGTTTAGCACTTAGATCCAAATTAGGTAAACAAACCATAGGGAATTTATGCTACCCGTTCATAGCCTCTAAGTCTCCCCTTGTCAACTTGGCTACACTGGGAGATCACACTACCGGATCTTAGTCACTTTGATCCTCCTATAGTTAGGCACACACATTCAAACATCGGATGCTCTGCAGTACAACCTTGGGGGGTCGAGTGTGGTTGAAGATCACGTGTTCATTTCATCCGTATAATTACCCATCACCTTTTAGCCTTATCTTCAATATGAGTACCACGGCTTTACTCATGGCATGATTCTCATGGATACTTTTTGTCCTTTTCGGGATGGAATCCCATGGTCATTCATAACTTAAAACCTCTATTTCATAGCTAACCCTTGTGTGCTATGGTTTTGTATTCATAAAAAAAGCCTATAATTCTCTATAGTCTTGTACATGACCTCAAAGTCTAAAAGAAAAAAGAAATAATTCAAAAGCAATAATATGGGATTTTCAAATTCCAAAATCCTTGAGTTAAAATTCTCACAAACAGATGAATCCCTCAAAAGGACATATAATTTTTTTATCTTATCTTGCTATAAATAGACTTCTCCCTCGAAGGACAAGTATACAAAGCTAGCCATAATATACATAGTCTATCATAAAAGAAGACTATTCCCGCAAAAATAAAATAAAAATATTCGAAGCTTCCCATATCGATAAGCTTCACGGAGACCTCAAGGAGATATTATTTTCATCCCACATAGACTTCCCGCATCAACTGGTCTATATAAATAAAAGAAAAAGGATAAAAAGATGAATTTTTCATCACGGACGTACCTATTTTGATCTTGGTTCTCTTGCCAAAGAAGCATTTTGTTTCACACCAGTTACGCTAAACCAAATTATTTCACCTCATTGCATTTTTCTCTAACCTTCCAAATACTCAAGGGACGTGCCATAAATGTGAAATTTTGTGATCATGTGACCTTTTTCACCCTTAGAACAGTGAATCATGCATTGCCTTTGGTATGTTCCATCTTTGGTATGATAGACTCATAAGGGTTCTTACTAATTAGGCACCTCTTTTGTATCCTCTTACCATTCACCTTTTTTTACTAATTTGATTCTCCTCTAAAAGACAAGACCTTGAAAACCTACATTTTAGGAATTCCTCTTTCACCAAAATCAACCTAAAATCACCCATGCCTATTCAACCTCAATTCAATTTGTGCCTAAATGACCTAAAATCAAACATTCTTGCATGACCTAAACTCAACCATGCCTAAATGACCTAGACTAAACCATGCCTAAATGACCTAAACTCAACCATACCTAAATGACCTAAACTCAACCATGCCTAAATGACCTAGACTCAATCATGCCTAAAACCTACCAACCCATTCCTCTACCTCATCATATTATTCCCTAGCTTATGGGAGAACTACATTGGCTTGAGGCCCCTTTTCATTGGGGCTATGTAGGTAGCACTCCGAGGGCATGGGGCCCTTAGAGGTTAGCTCAACCACTCTTTCCCCTAACCAAATTTCCCCCTTTTATATTCACATTCTACCTTAGTGAGTTTCCATTTTAAACAAAATTGGAAATTAAACAATCATAAAAACATACATACCTACCATTTTCTCACATCATCATATCATACATCAATCATTTCACATTTCCATGATATAAAATATTTGGAAATTTAAACCACAACATACATATACATCATTATTTATTTTCCATATTACCAATAACTTGGAAATTAAATCAAACAAAAACCATGACCAAACCATGCCTATACCTCAACTCCACCATGCCTAAACCTGAATCCATCATGCCTAAATCACCTAAACTCCAACATGCCTATGCCTGACTCCATCATGCCTATACCTAATTCTATCATGCCTAAATGACCTAAAATCAACCATGCCTACATGAACTCGACTCAAATCATGCCTAATTAACGTAGTTTCCATTAATACACAATAACAATATAAATTAAAGCCAAGTACATCATCAACTATATAAATGGGAAAGTCTCGTGTATCAATACATATATACACAGATGCAAATAATTTCTAGTATCTCAAAAAATATCATATACAATTCCACGTCTTGACGTGATCATTATATATATCACAAATCATAATGATCATACAATGTCACATATAGTGAATAATCATCACCCCACCTGATAGCCTCTTATCCAGGTCTAACCTTTGTCTTCTTCCTCTTGGTCCTCTATCGAGCCCGGTCTCGAGTTCTTTAACCTCACCATGGCTCTGTCTCTGCGGGTTGATGACCCCTGTGCTACCAAAATCGTGAGTCATGGATCTCATTTGCTAACCGGCTTCCTATTGGGCTCTGTACTTAGTATATGAAGGGACATAAATCCTGTCATGGCTAGATGATCCTGATAGTAGCGAGCCTCATTCAGGGCATCCCTGAACCTCACCATCGACATAGTCTAAGGTGGTGCCATGGGTCTCACTGTAACCTGTGAACTCTGCCCTACTAATAATGGCCTCGGCCCCTATCCTCGATGCCCACTCTCCTACTTGTGGTATGAGACTTTATCCTGGTGAGGGTGCCTTTAATATTTGACCCTATTCACGGGCCTATGGGGGTACTTGTGCTGAACTTGGAATTGTAACACCATAACTCCGTGCCTATTCCATACCCAACTGGCCCTATAAACCTATCACCTATTCTTGTAGGGCAGCTACACCCCTCCATCCCCATCTCCATCTTATGGAGGAACATGTGTATGTGCTATTTGGGCTGTAGGGGCCACCACATGTGCTGAAAAGTGGTTACTTGTGCCTCTAACCCCGTCGATTATCCTCGTAAACCTATAATCTATGCCTGTAGGGTGGCCACTTGACCCATTAATTTATCCCTTTGCCCTATGATAGTAGCTAAATCAGGTTGCCACTGTCCTTAGTGGTGCCACCCACCACACTTATATCCATTAGTGACTCTTGCATCGTTAATCCACCTATCTCATACCTACTCCTCCTACCCTATAGGAACACTCAAATGTGGTGGAGACATGGGTATCTCCATGTCATCTCTATAGTACTATGGGAACGGTGGGGGCACGTCTGTCATAATCCAAATTATCATCTAACCCTATCCATGGGTATCATCTCATGCTCCCCGGCCCACCACCCTTGTATCCATCTCAGTAGTGAAGCTCCTCTAACTCCTCAGCCATGCCTCTGTATGATGGATAGTCAACATATGGCCTCCACATGATATCAACTTTGTCGAAAGGCCCTCCAATCGTTGCTTGTAGTATGACACATCATATGTGTCTCACCACCCTCGGTTGTCCACTAGATGGTACCCATCATTTGAAAATAAATTTGAGCAAGCCACCCTTAAACCAATCCTGTCATGGTAAACCAACTAGGCACACACACATGATGTGCTTGTATGCCCAATAGTGTAATAAATAGGTACAACACACACTAAATATCCTCAATCTCCCATAGGCTCATAGCTCCATATACAACTGAAATAGGAAATTCGGTGCCCATGAAAATGTATCCGCTCCTCGATTGTAACTTGTAGCACTCCCATAAGTTCTCACAAAAACCTACAACCCTCAAAATTTGGAAAAGTAAAATAACATACTTTCACCATCATCGAATCGATAACATGGTGTCCTATGGGTAGGCCGCATACATGTCCCCATAGCTCAAAATCTTATTATGATACCTTAGATCTCCCATTGCCTCACCAAATACTACCACTATCGGCTCCATTAATGCCTCAGATGAAATGGAATATACTGGCTCCCCAATAATCGGAAGCTGCAGGATCCTATAAACATCCTCCAAATTGACGGTCATCTCACTCGTTGGTAAGTGAAAGCTATTAGTCATGGAGTCCCATCTATCGATGAGAGAGACCATCAAATTATGATCCCAAGCTATACACCTATAGTATCAGATTACACTAAGTCCAACCTTAGTCATGTACTCCCACTCATCCGCAGTCACACTAGGCCACATATATACCAATAGGGGTGGTACTCTTTCCCTCATCCTCAACTGATCTCTCACCTGCATCAACCAACATGACATTGTCAATACTTGACCACCTCAAATCACCTATTACCCACAACACAATACCCAACCACATCAATCATGCCTACCCCTTTTAACTAATTCACCTACAACCCCACTTTCCCTTATCATCATTACCCACTATCTTAGTTCATCTCACCACCTACCTATCCCACATCACCAAAATATCATTTTACCCTCTATCCTCTACATAAATCATCACCTACCCCTTCTTTGCCTATTTTAATGTCCTACCTAGCCATTTTTCATCTATTTACTCTTAATCGTGACCGGCATTGGTCACCTTGACCATCATTAGTCCTCTTTGAATGACATCATCACCCAGGACCTTGGTCGATGCCGGAAAAAAGCAAAGCCGACATCGCCAAACCATGTCCATCGTTGGTCTCTATTGTGGCATCAAAACCAAAAATCAATCCCTCATTGTTGAAAAATTAACAAAAATAACCTAAAAACCTACTCTAACCCACCCAAACCTCTCCTAGTTTCATTCCCTACCCTATTTAACCTACATTGGACCTTCCCACCCCTCATTTCCTTCATTTTTACCCATAATTTCAAAAATTAACATTACACTCAAATTTTACACAAAACCAATTTCAACAAACTATTTTCAACCAAATGACGGATTTGATTTGACTCCTATCTCATCTCGGCACCATCTCTCGTGGTGGCACGTCGCAGTCATTGCGCGGTGGTCCACTGCTCCCTCTTTTGCCTCTGCCATGCCAAAATAGACTCCTTACCTCACAACCAATAGAATATATCTCGTGGACCCACCAATCGAATGCCAATCACCTTCCACGTGGCTCACTAACTCAACTCGACACCTTGTTTTCTCATTTTTCACTCCTCAACTTCTCCTTTGTCATTTTCTAAAAATGGAAATGTCAAAATGAGTCTGTAAAAAAATGGAATTTTCCTTTTTTAACCCCAAATCGACATGACCGACATCGGTCATGTCGTTCCTAACCAATTAACATCGGTTACAATTTAACCAACATCATTCACCTAACATAACCATTTGATCTACCCCATGCTCACTCTGCCTAAAACTATTATTGATCCAACAACTTTTGACCTTACCAACACATATTACACCTTACCCGCAAGCCTACATTACTGGTACATTTCCTTAATTGCATTTAGGGACATTGTATTTACCTATACCTTGGCCTTACCTATGCCCTACCCTACATACTCTAACCTTGAAACACATTTTATGACATTTGAATTTATGTACTCGTTATACCTTGCGATGTTGTTACCTGTGTTGTTTAGCCTAATGACCTTACCTTACCTAATGACGTGATGTTTATTTTGGCCATACCTTTGGTGCCATGGAACAAAACCTATTACCTGTTCCTACACTAGACCTCATTGTGCTTCATTACCATATCCTATACCTTGGATACTTGAATCACTTCAACCTCGTTTGGATAAACCTATCACCCTTTTGACAACGCATGCGGTTTGCAATATCTTCCACCTAGTCTTGTATTGCAATCTATATGTGTGCATGAATTTGATTGTCATTACCCATTACCCATTACCCAATATCACCATTACCCATTACCCATAATGACCATACCCTTACCTAATGACCCTTACTTTCATCAATCACCTATTTATCAAACCACTCCTAGACTACTTTTACAACTTTCTCGGTTCGTATTTTGAGGGGGAGCACCTTTATCGCTACTTGGGGCAACCTAACCTTCACTCATACCTAGAGCACTGACTTCTTGTTTTTGTTGGTGTCACTTATCAATACAAGTTACGTGAAAAAGGGGCAAATGTAGACACCAAATTTGGTTCACACTCCCATTGGTCCCCTTCAATCGATTAAAGCAACGTGTTCACCTAACCATGAACCCTTTACCCCACATTCATAATTTAATTACTTATAATTGGATTAATGTTCATGATCACATTACTAATTAATTTAATTAAGCTAATTTGCAGATCACCTAGACATCTCACCCTAGACCTATACCTGGGGCATTTAACTCATAGTGATCAAGTCATAACTCTCAGCACTAAGTCATCACTCCTAGTGTTGAGTCACCACTTGACCAAACTAATTGAGACTTATTCCTAAAACCTAATTGGAATTATTCTATGACTTTCCTACCTTCTCTCACATGAACTCCACTTCCTTAATCGGGATCAATTAGAATCACGCCAAAAATAGTCAAGATCTACCTATTTTTGGTAAACCTAGGCTTTCTGCCATAATCGACACCAGTTATCTCTCAACCGACGTTGGTCACCTTAACCATCATCGGTCATTATATGGATGAAAATTTACATGCAACCTTCAACCGCACTCGACCCCAGGTCGTGCAGAGAAGTCGATGTTTGAATGTGTGTGGCTAACTATAAGAGGATCAATGACTAAGTTACGGTAGTATGATATTCTAGTAGCTGAGTTAGAAAAGGGAGATTTAGAGGATATGAACGGGTAGCGTAAATTCACTATGGTTTGTTTTCTTAACTTGGATCTAAGTGTTTATATATTTTGAAGTGTCAAATTAACTAAGTTGAAAGTAACAATCTATGCTACCACTGAAAGCAAAACTAATCTAAACAAATCACAAAAATGAAACATTACAATCACAAATAACAATTTTCTTCTATTCTAAATAATTAAAATATTTCTAAACTAAAACTAAACAAGCGAGATAACCTGATGTGGTTATTCACTTGTACTAAGTGTATTGAAACTAAACTAACTTAAAAAAAGAACTTTTCTAAATAATCTATGATGTGTAGACAACCTCCTACAAATATTCTCTCCTTCGATCCATGGGAATGGGAAGAAGAGGATCCATCATCGGGAGCTGCTATTAATTATTTAAATCCTCTTGAAATTAGCTAATTTCTTTTAATTGAAAGGAAATTGATTTCTACTCTATTTGATATGATGTAGAAATATTTTTGATCTTTTCTAATTTTTAAGCAATGCATTCTAATCTAATAAATAAACTAAAGACAAATAATCAACTA